>CM052539.1:99294681-99329742 GCA_028533065.1 Trachops cirrhosus | reverse complement strand
TCCTGCATTTGCATGTCTATTTCCTTCACCAAATTAGGGAAGGTTTTTTTCATCATTTTTTTCAACTAGCTTTCCAAATTCTTGCTCTTTCTCTACTCCTTTGACAAACTTATGATGGAAATGTTGAAATGCTTGAATTTGTCCCAGGGGCTGCTTACACTATCCTAGTTTTTTTTGGATTCTTTTTTCTTCTTGTTCTGATTGGTTGTTTTTTTTACCTCCTTATGTTCCAAATTATTGATTTGATACTGGGCTTCATCCACTCTACTGTTGTTTCCCTGTAAATTGTTCTTTATTTCAATTATTGTATCCTTCATTTCTGACTGGATCTTTTTTATGCTGTTGAGGTACTCACTAAGTTCCTTGAGCACCCTTATAGCCAGAGTTTTGAACTCTGCATCTAATAGATTGCTTATCACCATTTTGTTTAGTTCTTTTTCTGGAGTTTTGAGCTGTTTTTTCATTTGGGCTCTGTTTCTTTGTCTGCTCCTTTTGGCAGCCTCTCTGTGTTTGTTTCTGTGTATTAGGTAGAGATGCTATGACCCCCTGTCTTGGTAGTGTGGCCTAATGTAGTAGATGTCCTTTATGGTCCAGTGAACCAGCCTCTCCTATCACCCAAGCTTGGTACTCGAGGTGTGCCTTTTGAGTGGGCTGAGTACCCCCTTCTCTTGTAGTTGATCCTTGGTTGCTGTTGGCAGGTCAGTGGGAGGAATTTACCCAGGTCAGTCAGTTGTAAGGACTGGCTGTGACCACTGACCACCAAACTCCACTCTTCGTGGAAGATCAGCTGTGTAGGGGCAGGGTGGTAGTGGTCTGATGTGGTCTGTAGCTGTCCACTGGGTGCACTAGCTCTGAGGTTTTCCAGGTGGTGCAGGCCAAGGTCAGCGCTCACCTGTGTTCTACCTAGGGCCACCCTGCATGAGCTATAAAGCAATCTGCAGATGGCTGCTACTTGTGCTGGGCTTGGAGGTTCACAGGCTTAGCCATACTATGATGCAAAGCTGCCTGATACTAGTGCCAGGCCTGGGGCCACGTAGCAAGAGGTAAGGGGTCTGGGGACTCACTGAGGCAGGCTGTTATTTATTTGAGTGGATTTAGGGAGTTGTGAAGCATAAGCCAAGACCTGCCATTTATATGGGAAAGCCACTGTTAATAGCTTGGATAGATAGGCCTGTAAGTCCGGTGGGACAGAGCCTTGGGTGATCTCCAGGGAGGGACAAATAGTGTTGGCCAGTTTGATGGAGTGTCAGATATGGTACCAGCCTGCCAGCTCTGTGGCTCTGTTGGGGAGGGTTTAGAGAAGGGACAGTGACCTCTGCCTGCCTTTTTGTTTGCAAGGAAGCTGTCCCCCAGCTCTCACCTTGATACCAGACACTTCAGTTCCTACCTTTATGCCACTGTTGCTTTTCAAGCTGCTGCCCCAGTGCTGGAGCTCAGAGGGAGTGAGTCTCAGTAAGTCTATTTGTGGGTTCTTTAAGAGGAGCTGCTTGTCCCTAGCAGCCAGAAGTTGTGGAGACTTATCTTCCTGTCACTGGAAGCCTGGGCTGGGGGCCCTGGTGTAGGGCTGGGACTCCTTGCTCCTGAGACATCCCTCCTGAATTTTTATCCACCTTATGTTGATTGGGACAGCCTGTTCTGCATTTCCGCACCTCCTACTAGTCTGGATGGATGTGGTTTCTTTAATTTTGTAGTTGTTGGGCTTCCAATCAACTCAATTTCTGATGGTTCTCAGTGATGGTTGTTCTGTAGTTAAGTTGTAATTTTGAGGTGGTTGTGTGAGGAGGCAAGCTGTGTTTTATCTATGCCTGTGTCTTGACCAGAAGTCCCTATGCTACCTTTCCCTTGAGGCTGAAGCCCCCTCTGTATGTGGAAACCCAGCTTAGATTGGGGTATTATTTATCACACTCTTTTCCTTGGGCATGCCCTGAACTTTTATTTCTGCTTCCCTTAGCCATACTGGCTGCCAAAAGCACTGTTTAGTTTTGCCACTATATGTAGCAGAATGGCAAATGTGCTCGGGGCCAAAGCTGCTTTATGTTCTGAGCCAGCCTCTCTGAATTCTCACCTTCTCTCAGATTTTGGCCTAATAATCTTTATTTTCTTAGCTCTTGTATGCTTTCAAGATTTAAAAAATTTTATTCAGTGAGGTTAGTCCTAGTTGCCCAGGCTGCCACTACAAGAAATGGAGATGACAGGAACCTAGTTCTCTGCATCTCCCACTCCTTATAGTCCCAAGCTGGATGCTGCATGGACTCCAGGTGTCACATGAAGAACTGAGGACTGAGAAGCCTGCTTTCATGCATGTACTCGTGTCTTTTTAAGAGTAAGAAAGCCTTTTCTGATGATCCTTGGGAGACTTTTCCTCATGTCTCAAAGGACATAATTTTATCACTAATTTTTTTACACAAGTCACCAGAAAGGAGATTTAATTTTTCTGATTGATATAACATAATTAACACCTTGTGGGGCTGGAAGGGTCTCCACCTCCACTGAGGATGCAGATGCTTCATTCTCAAACAAAATTGATTAGGTTCTATAAGCTAGGACAAAGGGAGAAAATAGCTCTTGGGCAGGCAACCAACTCTGTCATATTCTGTGCTGAGCTAGAGTTAAGGATTAAGTAGTGTAGGCATGACATTGGCTGGGTGGCTCAGTTTTTTGAAGCATTGATCCATACAACAAAAGTGTTGTGGGTTCAACCTCTGGTCAGGGCACATACCTCAGTTGCAGGTTCAATCCTCAGTCAGGGTGTGTACAGGAGGCAGCTAATCGATGTCTCTCTTTCACATTGATGTTTCTCCTTCCTCTTTCTAAAAATCAACAAACATATCCTCAGGTAAGGATAAAAAAGAAAAAGTGTAGGCATGTTTCCTTCCCTACTGGGGGACAAACGTGCTCCAAATGATGTATAAGAATGTAGAGCTAAATCTTAATGTAAAGGATTCACAAGTATCAGGGCCATGTTACTTAAAAACACACTTTGTTACTTAAAAACTCAAAAAATTCGAGGTAGCCTGTGATCAAAATGTAATAAATTTGTTTAATCAAAACTATCAAAAAATAAAATTCTGTAGTAAAAAGGCCTTATTGGAAGGTTATTCACAAAGTTTAATTATACTACAAATTACTTCTGTAGATGCATAGTGCAAAAAATCTAATGCATCTGATGGTGTCACATGGCTTCACTAGGTTAGCTGGGTCCTTTCAGCTCTTCCTGGCAGAGGTGGGCTGCATGTTGCAGAGGAAGGATCTTATTAAGGTTTAAGAATCATCACAGACCTCAGAAACAAGGGCAATAACCCTAGTAGGGTTATTGTATGGATTAAGTCATGTTACTTATGTTAAAGGCTTAATAAATGTCAGCTATTAATTCTTAATCCATATTGCCTAAAATTAAGTTTTGGATGAGAAGACGGTGGGGGAATTGTCAAGAGAAGATCAGAGGCCTGGAAGCTTAGGCAGATTTTGAAGGGGTGGGGGAAAGAGCATGTGCTGTGAGTGTTGTGTACTGGGACTCGGAGAAGCGGCAATTGAGAATTGGGTGTCAAAGACCAACCTGCACTTTTCTTGAAGTTTGGCCAGAGACCCCTGGTGGGAAACTTTAGCCCCAGGCTGTCATGTGTACCTCTTCCTGACTAGGATGTGTTTCCTACTGGAGTAGAGTCATCCATCAGTAGCTCCTTATTTTAAGGCCCTGCCTCCTCACCTTGAGACCCCCTGCCAGGTTGCTGAGCTAGACCGCCTCTGAGGGGGCAGTTATCTGCTATCTCCTGTTCATTCAATTTACCAGCTCAAGGTGCTTCCTGCCTCCTTAGTGTTCTTTCTCCATTAAGTAGATTAAGGGGTTGGACAACCCAGTCCAGAATAACGGATATGCTAACTGGCAAACATTAGAAGGCTTCAACACTGATAAATCTTCAGGCTCTGGGCAGTATCTGCTGAAAACCATTCTTATCCACCACTTTGAGAGAGAAGGATCCAAGGGCAATGGTGAATGCCTAGCTGAGGAAAAGGGACCATCTGAGGCAATGGGTCCTCAGAAGTATTGGAAGGGTAGAGTACTCCCTGAGTGGAAGCATTAAAAGAGCAAGGCAGAAGGGTTTTCCTCTTTAAGTGGAAAAGGTGGTTATAATCAGCTCTTTGGCACCTCAAGTATTAATAGAAGGATGAGTGATGAGGCCTGAGGTAGCAGGTTGGGAGACAGTTTATGTCAGAGGCAAAGGAGTATAGGAACTTCAGTGTACCCTGGGCATTTGGAGGTCTCTTGGCCATTTCATCGGAGAGGCAAGCAGTCCATTGGTTCCTGTTTGTGTGATGAGTTTGAATGGGAGGAAAGGGAAAATGGGTTTTTGGAGAGACCATGTACTGTCTTTCCCAGATGTTTATTTCCATTTATCCCCATGGACTCTTGTCTGAGCCCTGAGGAGAGCAGTGTTGTGCAGAAGTTGAAAGAGCTGTTCTCATAGGGCTCTGTGTGGAATACGGGGACAGATGATGCTGATTGTGAACAGAGAGTGGGGAGAGGGATGCAACTTCCATCATGGCTTGATGTGGGAGTGGTGAGAACTCCAGGGAACTCAGACTGTTTGGCACTCAGAGTGTTGGGGTTTGAGAATCCTGGAGCTAAAACCGGAAAAGACCGGCATTCGTGCTGCCTGTCACCCGCCAGACCCAATAAGCAGAGGTATTGAATCTTTATGGGTGCTTTATTCACATGGCTGGCAATCTGAGATGGTGGCAGGTCCATACCCTAACAGATCGTCTTAAATTGTGTTTTATATTTTTTAGGATTTTATTTACTTATTTTTAGGGAGAGGAGAAGGGAGGGAGAAAGACAGGGAGAGAAACATCAATGTGTGGTTGTCTCTCACATGCCCCCACTGGGGACCTGGCACACAACCCAGGCATGTACCCTGACTGGGAATCAAACTGGCAACCCTTTGTTCACAGCCCTTACTCAATCCTCTGAGCTACACCAGCCGGGGCCTTAAATTTCATTTTAAAATGACCCTTTTTATAAAGAGAACAAAGTGTAGATACGGGGTTTGGAATTCAGGGAAAAGGTAATTGGATTAGGAAAACTGCAGTGTTCTCAGCCTGGGCAGGAGTCTTTAGCTGTTCCCCAGGCGGTGGTCATCTCACTCTGGAGCACAATGGCTCAGATCTCATCTGGAATTGCTTGCAGTCTTCCTGAGGCACAAAGGTGGAATTGCTTATGGTCTCCTGGAGTTGGGTGGGTCATACCTTCAGTTGCTGGAACAATAGCTTTTACATGCATTGATTGCTAAGCTTATTAGCTATTACTTAAACTAAAATTTTCCAACTCTGGAGTCCCCTATCAGAGCAGGCACTCTTGAGTCAGGTACTGGTATCCTCACTGAGGCATCCCAGCAGCACTGGGAAGCCAGAGCAGGGGAGGAAAGACATGGCAGGTGTGGTTGATGGAATGTTTGGTGAGCCCAGAGGAGATGTGAGCAAGGCTCTTGGACGTAATCGGATGAAACGTTTCAGGCGCTAAGATAGCACATGAGAAAGGAAATCAGGCCAAAGCTAGTGAAATTTGAATTGCCTCTGTTAATGGACTTCTTGTCTGGTGATGACTACAAAACTCAGGTTATGGAAGAAACACCTTGGCACTGAGGTGTTCCTTAAATTGACAAATCTTTATTGTATACCTACTTTGAAAATATACTCTTATGAAGAGTGAGAAAGACAGGCAAAGCCTTTGTCTTCATGGAAATGGCAGTGAAGGGAAAGGATTACTTAGTTGGGAAGTGCCATGGGAGCACAGAAGAGGAAGTGAAGGATTCCAGCTATGAATATGACCTTGGAAGGCCTTGAGGGATGGGTAGAAGCTGGACTTGCAGAGGTTGAGGAGGGTAACAGAGCAAAGGTGCTGAGTGGGAAAGTTTGAAGAGTTTGGGAAATAGTCTTCCTGTGGAGGTTGTGTGTGTATGCTCATTGCAGTTGTGTGTGCAGGTGTTACAGAACAGACATGGGGTGGGGGGAGGGCGAATAATATACTATTACCGAATGGAACCCCATTTGTGCTCTGGGTGTCCCCCCCGTACTAGGTTTGCCTTGCCTGCCACCAGGGAAAGACATCTCTCAAGCCAGAGATTGGTGACAAGGAAAGGGATTATTTATTTAAAAAGTTATACAGATTTAGAGCAATGACTTAATGTCTTTATTAAAAATACTAAAGTCCTTTAGAATACCCACATACACACAGTCCATCCTTCCTTCTCCTCTTTGCCTAGTCTAGGGTACCATATCTCAGGAAAAGAAGGACAAATCTGTGGTTCAGGTAGCCCCTTGGTTCCTACACCATCAGCTGTGTTGCTGCCATGCTCTCCAGTTAATCCAAAACCATGTGGTACCTTCTCATGGCCCACCAGCAAGAGTCCTTTCACCCCTTTTCTTTCAGGCAAAATCTCCCCTGCTTCCTAAGCCATGTGGCAAAAAGGGAGCACCCTAAAGCTGCAAGGTCCCAACTTTTGCCAAAACTGCGTGCTCCCAAAAATCCCCCACACAGCCGCTGTGCCTGGGTTTAAGTCCCAGCCCCAGTCTTCCTCTGCAGCACCAATTCCGACTCCTCCTACAGTCAGTTACACCTGCCAGCATTCCCTTATCCTTCCAGCTTTACTGGGCTGCCATAGTAAGTCCAGGCAGGCGTGGCCCCAGGGCTTGGAGCCAGTCATCTCCAAGCTCTCACAAGGGCCACAGCTATTTAACATATCTATGAAACCAGTTAAAGGCCATAGATATGTTAAATAAATGACTGTTCCAGAGGTTAGCTGCAAAACTGTTGCTGTTGAAAACAATTGTCAATGGCCCTGCTCCATGCATCCCATACCCGAGCTCAGACTTGTGGAGGACATCATATATATATAAAATATATAAAATATAAAATATATATATATAAATATATATATTTCAGATATTTCCTGGACACCCTGAGTTCTGGACCCCATTACAAATCCCCATCTGCACTCTGTTACACAGGGGACTTGGGGTCATGAACGAGAGGGGAGAGAGAGAATGCTGGAAAGGCTGGGTGAGTGGGATTTATGTTCTACACTAAAGATTTAGGATTTTATTTAGTAGTGTATGGGCTTCTTTTAGGAGATTTTGACCAAGGAAAATAACTTATCAATCCTTTCCTGTCCCTAGCTGAGGTCACTTGGTAGCATTGGTGTTAAGCATGGCTTCAAGCCATGATTGTTTCAATGTGTTCCATTCCTAGGTTTCTCATGGGAGCAGCCTTATTAGTTTTATTTTTACCCATATGTCTGTTTTAGGTGTGCATCAGATCAGTAGCTCTATGCTTCCAGTTGGAAGAGAGCTTCTGTTCAAAGCTACTGTGTAGGTGGAGTCCTTCAGCCACTGCCCAAACCTTGCTGCCCCTCCTGGGTGTTGACCTTAGCTGTTGAGGGTGTGGCCCTTGATTTAAGGCTGTTTGCTTTCCCTGCTTTCTCAGCTCCTTCCTGGTGGTTTTGAATGACCCAGAGTTCTTTGTAGGAGGTTGAGCAAGGGGCAGCTTGTGGTTTGGGTGTTAGCTAGGGGCAGCAACTACCAGTAATAAGTGAATCATCATCTTGGGAATGTACAGTAGGTCTCTGCTTCAGCCAGATTTACTTCCATTTTATCATAAATACAAGCAGCTTCATAAATTTAAGCTGGTTTTCAGAAACAGACTCTGGTTCCAGGAACATTTCTCAGTGTGGAAGACAGAATTGTCAAAAAAGATAGGAATGCATTTTTAAAGATAAGATGCTTTTACCAGGACACAGTGTACCAAGAAGCAAATTGGTTAAAACTTCTCTTCTATATTCAGATGAAGAGTATGGTACAGATTTATCTTCCAGTGTCAGTGATGTTTTAAAATATCCTTCTGATGCTGTTAGCTCAGTTTGCCTGGATGCTATATTTATGAGGGGAAGGCTGTGGCTCAGGTCTGGAGTCATCTTTCTGCTGTACGACTTCTCTCTGGTTATGGCTAGAGACCACACCTTCTGACCCATTTGGTAGTCTCTCTGTAGCTTTTTATTAGTTGCACAAGAACCAGCACAAATAGTATACTCAGAAAACCAAACTCTAGTCCTTCTACTGGAAAAAGAATCCAGAGACTATACCCTGTTGATAATGGTTGTGTTGTAATTTCATGATTTTGGACATTGACTAAGTACTTCCTGTGTGCCAGGAACTGCCCTAGGTGTTATCACAAACATCACAATAGTAGTGTCACTCTCTTTACAGATGAGGAAACTGAGGCTCAAAGAAGTTATGTGACCTGCCTAAGTCATTCAGCTTGTGTAATGGTGAGTTAGGATTCTAACCTAGGTTTTCTTTTTCTAAACTTCATGTTCTTTGCACTCCTCCACCTGGCAATCATGATGAGAATACATATATACCCAGTCACCTGGAGGCAGAGTCAGATGTTTGACTCTTCAGTGACAACCTGGGGTATCCTGTGGCCACCAAAGTTTATTTGGCTATGAATTTAGGCCTCTTCTCTATGGGAAGCAGTTACCTCTGTCCCATTTGGTGTTCAAGTTAACATCTGCTCGTTGCCAAGGAGACCCCTGGAGACCTTTCTAGCTCTATCTTCCAGTCCCCAGCCTCCTGCTGAATTGGGGAAGTGACAGATGGAAGATCAAGTGACAGATGGAAGATCAGATTTCAGATATTGAAGACTTCATTCTGATCTGCAATGGCTTGGAGGGAGAGGAGGGGCTACTAGTCAGTGTATAGCTAAGTATATTCTGTGGACCAGCTACCCTGAGCTGGGGGTTAATACTGGGAATTTCTTTTATGAAAAAGAAAAACAGTGGTGATTTTTCCTTGAGCATGTTGGGAAAAGGTCGGCAAATTATTTGATATCTAAATAACCAAAACATTTATTAAGAGTCGTCTCTGGGTAAGGCAGAATTAGTGTGATTTGAAAGTGCTAGGAAAGTGTTCCCTGCCCACACCCCTCAGACCTTGGCATGCCTTGGTGCCCCAGGCGGGTTCACTTATTCTTATGGGCCACCATCATCCAGCTGATTCCTTCAAAAGCTAATTTAAGATCACTTGTCTCTGGAAGAATTAGCGGAACATTTAAGGCAGTGTGTGTGCGTAGTGGGGCGGGTGGTGTCTAGAGTGAATGGAATGACTCAGACGTGGTGACAGATATTCTGGGATGGCTTCCTGGAGGAGAGAGGTGTACTTAATATGGTGTGATGGCAAAAAGGATTGGTTGTTTTTTTTTTTTTTTTTTTTTTTTTTTTTTGAGGAGCTATGGATTGAAGCATTTACCAAGTTACTAGACATCAGTTTTTAGTTTTTCAGATAATAGAATTAACTCTAATAGTACAAGGTACAAAGCCATCATTAACTTAGAAGTCTTTATAATCACTTTACAAAAGCCCCTTTTGCTTGGCACCTTTCTCAAAGTGCCAAGGATTTAGAAATTTTAGAAATTTAATAAATGCAAAAGGTAAAACCCCCCTTTGGGTTTCTTTTTTTTTAATTTTATTTTAATTGTTGTTCAAGTACAATTTTCTATCTTTTACTCCCATCCCATCTCAGCCCACCCACCCAGCCCTCCCCACTTCCCTCCCATTTCCACCCTCCCCCCTAGTTTTTGTCCATGTGTCCTTTATACTTGTTCCTGTAAACCCTTCCCCTTTTCCGCTGAAATTCCCTCCCCTCTCCCCTCTGGACACTGGCAGCCTGTTCTCTATTTCAGTGTCTTTGGTTATATTTTGCTTATTTCTTTGTTTTGTTGTTTAGGTTCCTGTTAAAGGTGAGATCATATGGTATTTGTCTTTCAAAGCTGCCTTGAGAATCTACTTATTCTCCCCCGACCAGAACCTTCCTGTCCATCTCAGTATCATCCAGAAAGCCTCCCAGATGGTGGGCAGGCATGGAAGGAGGCAGAAGGGTGCTTTTCCTGAGGGCGGCTGCTGTGCTTCCTGGGCCCATTGAACATTCTGGGGATGCAAGAGACACTTCGCTCTGTGCCAGGAACCAGATTTCAGGGAGGCTGAGTGGTGAGCACTCAGCAGGGTCAGGACAGAGGGACCACAGATGGCAGACGGCTCTGGCTGCCACTCGATGGAGGCTGTTCTTGGAGACCAAGGGGTGGTAGTGGCTTAGACTACTCCCTGGAAAGGAGAGAGGGAATGCTTTTCTTAGGATCTAGGGAAGCTTTAGCAATTGAGTGAGGATGACACTCCGAGTTTCTTGAGACTATGAAGATATGTGTAAATGTGAATAGTTTAAAAAATGCAGCACATACATGCATACAGAAACCCTCTGCCCCTGACATAGGTCCTGGATGTGACTAAGTTCTGTGCATTTATATATGACAGTAACAGAAACATTCATTTAGGGAACACGTGAAAAAGTTAGGCAGTGAGGACTAAATAGTCATGAGCTCTAATAAAAGTAAGCAAATTTCTTTTTTACTTTCATTTTAATTTAGTTATTTTTACTGAATTTACTGTGGTGACATTGGCTCTCCAGACCACACAGGTTTCAAGTGTACAACTCAAAACATCACCAGCACACTGCACCGTGAGCCCACTGCCCCAAACGAAGTCTCATTCCAACCCCCTTTGCCACCCTTTGCCCACCTCCCCTTTCCCTCACAACCCTTTCCCTCTGGCTGTCACCACACTGTTCTCTGTGTCTGTGTGTGATGTCTACATGTTTTTTTTTTGTTGTTGTTAATCCCTTCAGCTTCTTTCGTCTAGTCCCCCAACCCCCTCTGCTCTGACAGCTGTCAGTCTGTTCCTTGTATCCATGCCTCTGTAAAAGTAAACAAATTTCATTTTTCATGTTTTTATAATAAAATGTCTTATTTGAGAATTTTATTATATACCAGGTTTGTCCGAAACACTGGAAATATGTATCTTTTCATTTAATTGTCACAAGAACATTGGGAGGTAGCTGTAATTCTTTAGAGTTTATACAGCACCTCCATCATCTCATTTGATTCTTCTAGTAATGTATATTTCCTTATTATCTGAATAGGAAACAGCCAGAAGTAGTGACATTGGAAGTTGAACTCAGAGCTCTTTATTGCAATTTCAAGTCTCCTTTTCACCATACCACAATGCCTGGTACTCTTTCCTCCCTTTTCTGTTCTTGGGATTCTGTGCCTGGGTGAGGCATCTGAGCAGGGTGAGATTTTAAGACTGTATTGAGAGACAGGTTGAGAGATGCAAGGTGAGAGGGAGTAGGATTTGGAGACTGACTGGCAGGGTGCTGGGGGATGTGTCAGAGACAGTGCAAGCCAGACACAGGCTCCCCCATGAAGAGGGAGCTAGGAAGGAAAAACTCCCACTTTAGAGAAGAACGAGGCTATTCCCGACATCTTTACAACTGTGAGGGGACTGATGATACTAAGGCTCACTGATGAATGGGCAGACATTTTCATGTCCAAGAAAATATTCATATAAATATTTAATTGGAACAAATTATGCTGCGAATCATTAAGACAAACATAAATCTCATGAATGAGGTTTCCCTTATTTCTCTGAATCTCAATGAAATATTTATTGAGGAAAATGAAGTCAGCTCACTGCCTTGCATGACTAAATGGCCATTGCTGACTTCCAAGAGCAGATTCTTCAGGATCCATCTGGAACACAAGGATGGGGAAAGACACAGGGATGCTTTCAGGTCCACCCAACATGAGCAGGAGGTAGACTGCTCAGATCCCATAAGACTGAAGCGAAGTCTAGCATTGTGGCTGGAATACAAAAGGGAATTTAATTTTTGATCACTTAGTGTTGATTTTGAAGATCCTAGGTTACTTTCTAATTTGGGGAATAGAGAGGATGGGCTTCAGGGTAAGTGCCTTTAATTTTCAGGTTGTAAATCTGAATATATCCTATAAGGATGTCTAGAGCATAACTCTCTGATTTGAGTTAAGGCCCTTGTAGGTGGCATACAGATGTCCTGGTGCCATTTCCAGTCTTCTGTCTGGGTGTGCTCTGCCTATGCTAATGATGTGCTCATTGGTGGTATAGGTGGAAGGGCTCACAGATGCCTGTGGGGGTTGGGAGAGCACCATCAACTCACCTGATCTCACCTACCAGTGTAGTAAAGGATATTGGTCCATCTCCCTCACAGATGTCAGCTCTAGCCACTGATTCCTTACCTGTGGCACCCCCGAAGGGTGATCAGAGCAGAGCTGGCTATTTCAGGAAATGGATTTCAAGAGATGAGTGAGTATGGGTGCTTGGGGCATTGAGGATACTCACGGTCTCTGGGCTCCCTGGACTGGTTTTGGCTGCAGCTGTATCCTTGACAGGGTGGGTGGCCTTGACTTGTGGATTCATAATCTTTCTACAGGCAGATCCTGTGTGGGTCAAATGATGGATTTTTCCATGGGTGGTCTTGTTGTCCAAAGTTAGGCTTGCTGCTCCAATTTTATTTTGGTTTTCTTCTTGTAATACACAGGTGCCTTATGCCAGTACTTATGGTAAATGATAGCTTTATTCCTCCTTCACAAACATAGTACTCTGGTCCATGAGAAAGCTTAGTCAGTATATTGGGGCATTGTAGTTTACTTAAGACTGACTATATTGTTTTCTTTGTCCTTAGGCTTCCCATTATCTAAATCCAGGTTATGATTTACATGATTGACATGGAATAGGAACCCTCAGGGCGAGCAGAGTTACTGAATTCAGCTCAGTACGTACACACAATTCCCAACTTAACAATTGTTTGACTAACAGTTTTTATACTTTACCTTGCTAAGAAGCATTGTGAATTCAGTAGAAACTGTACTTCACATTTTGAATTTTGATCTTTTTCTGGACAAGACATATATGGTATGATACTCTCATGAGGCAGAGTAGCAGCAGCAAGCTGAAGTTTCCAGTCAGCCATGTGATACTTTACAGTGTACTATATTGCCAGCATTTTTTGAATATTGTGTTTTATATTTTTATATCCCATCATATCTACAAAATGCCCATGTGTGTCTCCTGCTTTTACTGATAAGGGGAAGGCCGTTACTCTTGAGATTAATGGAAGTGTTCTGAGCACTTACATTAAGGTAGGCTAGGCTAAGTTATGATGTTCAGTAGGTTAGGCGTATTGAATGCATTTTTGATGTATGATATTTTCAACTTTTGGGTTTATCAAGATGTAACCCCATCATAAGTCAAGAAACATCTGTACTGAGAGTGAACCATGTACCCAGCACTGGGTTGGGTGCTCTCGAAGATTCAGAAATGTTAACAAATTCTTGTCTTTGAAGAAACTTACAAGCTAGACAGAAAGATTAAATATATATATTTATATAAATATATGCATTTGTATATTTCATGTAATTAGCTAACTATTCATTCAGCATATATTTACTCAGTACCTTCTCTTAGACTACAAAAGAAATCAGAAATGCTTTTACCTTCAAGCTGCTTAAAAAGACATACTCATATTTATATTGTAAAGTGGAGAGCAATGTGAGTTCCAGGAAAGGGCTTTCTGTGAGAGACTCTATCTGACGCATGGATATAAACACTACTTCTGTTAGTAGGCCAGAGGATGGAGCCCCAGGCAGAGATTTTGACTGTTTATGTTGTTCTACCCCAGAACCTAGCGTAGTGCCTGGTACATGTAGATGCTCAATAAATAAATGTTGCATGAATGAATTTTGCTAGGCTGGAGTGCTTAGAGAAAACTTCATGGAAGAAGTCCAGCTTGAGTCAGATATTTAAAATGTGATTGAATTTGAGTAGCATTGAGGAGGACATTTCAGGTTTTTCAGGGGAAATCACTGCCACATCCACAGCACTGTGATATTGATTTCCCTTTCATGCTTATAAACTATTGCATAAGTAACTCATGAGCATACAAACATTTCTTACCGCCTTCATCCCACTGTTAGGGAAGGCTCGACTCTGGTTCCTGTGGTACCTGGTTGTATGATGAAGTGCAAGAAGTAGTGATTTATTTCTACTTGAAGCATTTTTATAGTTTGGGAATGCCTTTGGAGCCCCATTGAGAGAGACTGTGGATTGGAATTCTCCATAAGGCAATTAATTATTGAATTTACTTTGTTGTAAAACAAAGGAGCTGCTCAATAGGTGTCAGCTGTTGAGCATGCGGAGCAAGTTAGTATCACTATAAGTGCTCCTAATCACAGGCAGACCTGTTAGCAGACACTCAGGGAAGAAGACAGGATACTATCAGCACAATGCTGCAGGGAAGATGGGGCAATTAGTGGCTTCAGATGTCACATAGCATCCTTCTCCCTTTACTCTCCTGGGTGCAATCAGAGATTTTAGTTATGACTCTACAAAGAAGTCCCAGTGAGAGAATTCTGGGCTATAAGCTTGCCAATAGGATAAGGTGAGTGGTGCCAGGGAGTTTGGCTGCAGTGGTTGTAATGGAAGTTCTGCAAGTGGTGATGCTAAAGAGAAGGAGAAAAAATTCCTGGTTGTCATGGGGATGATTTGCCTTCTGGGCAGTGGGGCTGGATGTATCAGTGTGGCCTGTGGTTATGGAAGAAGCACTACCTCTGCTGCTGCTACTTTGTCCATCAGCAGGCTCTGGGGGCTGGATCTGCTGCTCTCCTGCCTCATGTCTTGGAGTGTACGAGGCCAGGCTTCGAGATCCTTCTCAATGTGTGTCTTCACAATGAAGTGTATGGAAGCTTGACTTCTGAGCAAACATGGTAAACCTGGGGAGAGGGTCTTTGTTTAGAGCTGTAGGGCTAAGAGGGCCATTCAGTGACATTTTAACCAAATTTGTGCTCAGCCCACAGAGGGGGCACAGCCCTAATTCAGATGCTGGCGTATAGGTATTGTTGGAGTTCTCTGCACCACCAACAATAGGAACAGGTTGCTTTGCACTTCCCAAAAAGCTTTCATGTGATTTATTTCACTTGAAATCCACAATAGCCTTCTGAAATAGGTAGGGCAGGGATTATAATCATCCTTTTCCTTCTGATGAAATAACTCAAACAAGTGAAGAGATTTGCCTAAGTCGCCCAGCTAGGAAGGAGAAGCTAAGCCTTGAATTTGGGACCTTGGATTATGTGCCTTTTGCTTTGTTCTGTAGTTTCATGTTGTCAGATCCTAATAGTGAGGAGACAAATATACACACAACTCAAAGATACACATGACTCAAAGAAACTAATATTGGAAAGAGGGACACACAAGGTTAGAGATGGTGTAGTGACTAAGAAAGGGTTCTAGGAGCAGGTGACCTTGAGTCCTGCAAAGGAGAGGAAGCCATGATTTTGGTTGGCAGAGGGCTGCATGTGGTGTTCCTGGAAATGCTGGCAGACATTTTTCAGGCCCAATCTTCATTATTCCTGGACATGCAATGGAGCCAGGGGATGGGAGGGAGTTAAGGGTATTGAGGGCCCAAATAACTTAAATCAGGAAACATAAACACCTCTTTTTAACTTACAACATAATCCTTCTTTCCTAGAAATGTTTTCAACACACTGCCCACAAACAGTAAAATGCCTTGGAATAAATTTTTTCCACTTCTGTCCTTGATTCCCCTGTGATCAGGGAAGTACTTAGGGAAAGAGAAGAGGAGATGTCAAGACTCTGGATTTCCCCAAATAAGGCCATCAGCCTCTCTGATTGATTTGGTCTGGGCTGCACTGATCAGCTGTTTCCACTCTGAGCTATGGTGGCTGCACGAGTTAGAGGACTCACCCTGGTTTGGGTCCTGACTCTGTAAGGCAGGTGTGGGGGAAAAGGAGCTGACTCTACCAGCTTGCACCCCAAAACTCAACAGCTCAACTACTAATACTCCCCACTCTGGGGTGCCCTTTAGCAATGTCTCTTCTGTCTTCACAGTTTACCTTGGTGTTCACTGTGGAAATGTTGAATAAAAGAGGATCATGGTTTGGGGAATTCTGGCTAAGAATTAGAAGAGATTTCCTTGCTTTTTCCAGGCCTCAAATTAATGGTTCTCTTCTTTCTCTCTCTTTTTAAAAATTAAATTATGAGTGAAAATTTCCAAACTTGGAAAAATAGACATCAGGAAGAATTTCTAGGAAAGTCCCTTTATTTATATATTTTTTTTTACTCAAAGTTATGTTTAAAAATAATCTGCTGTTATCAAAAATCAGTCACTGAGTAAGGTTTGGCTCCTTCAGTCATTGAACTATTTCAAGTATGAGCAAATATTTGAGAATCTTCTTGCTCCCCAGCCCTGCTCCATCTTGGGAGAGGTGGACAACGGAGGTTTGTCTCTGGTCTCTGGACATCGCCTGGCCACTCCTCTCCTTTGAGGTGTTTACCTCCCTGTTTTAATCTCAAGGTGGTGGCCAGAGATGCCATGCAATCACAACTTTTGCTTTCTAACCGAGGACATAAAGGCAGATTCTTCTAAAAGAGAAACACAAATTTGCATGCTTGCAAGAATTTCTTCGTGTAACACAGAATGTAAAGGCGATTCCCTTGCTATAACTTAGATAAAATTTCTTGTGGAAGTGAAATGGCATAAGTCCTGCTGTGCCATGCTTTCCAAGTGACAGTTTCATCAAGTCCATATGTTCACAGATGAAGGAAGTGTTGTCACATGGCAAATGGCCAGGAAAGCCCCTGACCCACTTCCGCAGGATTGTCCAAGAGTGCCTGGCATGTTCCATTCCTCAGTTACTCCCATTGATTGTGAACAGATGGGCACATACTCTTTAAGACATATTAAAGTGTCTTGTATTTGGCCATTTTTCAGGAAAAATGAAAGAAGGTACTGTTTGTCCATCTGGTTCACTACATTATAGGATTCATAAAATAATGACCCCTAGTTTGGTAATAACAAGAGTCCAAGGCTGCCAGGATGGGCACTTTTATGGCGGCAGCTCAGAGACCACCCACCATTCACAAGTTTAAATTGGTTACAGATTGGTGGGCCAGACTTGCCTTGTTTTGGGTTTCTTTTCATTTTCAACTTTATGGCCTCTCAACTCACTAAATATCTGATAAGATTTTCCCATTTCAGTTTGATCCAGGTTAGGATTATCTGCCAATTTAGGAAGGTCTCAATTTACTCTAAATCGATGGTTCTGAGAATAATACATATGAATCCTAAAGTGTCTCTGATATGACTACACAGGGTGATTTTTGTACCCCCCACACACACTTAATGAGTTTCTGTGTAACTATATTCCAATACTCATTGTAGTCACTAGATTAACTTGCCATTCCATGTCACCTCCTTCCCAGTCTATTTCAAATTCTTCCCTTCAAGGAGGTCTGCTTTGGTTGACCCTATCTACTGTTGACCAGAGTGTTCAAGATTAGTAGAATCTTAGTTATGGATGAAACTTAGAGTCCATTGAGTCCAACTTCCTATTGAGACAGAAATTGCCTCTGGTGACCTCTGATTGATGGTGATCTATAACTTCAGTGATAAAATGCTCAAGACTCCACAAGACAACTTACTTGACCATTAGACAGAGCTAACTGTTAGTAAATTGCGTTATGTATTTGTAACCTGACTTTGTCAAATTCAGTCATGTTGATCTTGGTTCAGACCTCTAGAATAAAGTAGAGCTATATAATTTAATTTTTACTTGAAATCCTTCAGATAATTGAGGCTAGCTGTTATTATTACCATATTGTCTATTTGGCAATGATTTGTACTTCTTGGTTGATCCTTGTGTCTCCTTAATTTTTTCTCTTATGTATGCTTCATTTACTTTATTACTCTTATTCCACAGTTTTATAGGCTAATCCTCTCCATGATTTTGTGTCCCTTAATAATTTATGCCTTTGATGTGCACAATATGTTTTAAATTACTCAATTATTTTCTTTATAGTCTCCCTCAATTAATATTTATTAAGTATTTTTGTGTGTGTGCAGGTCTATGGTAAGTGCTGGAAAGACAGCAATGAGCAAGACCAACCAACTACCCCTCCCTCAAGAAGCGCTTACTAATGTGTCACACTCTGACTTACCCCAAGTTGTGCATTATACCTATAGCCCGACTTATCAATGGAATAAGATGGGTTAATGAACAGAGAAAACCAGAAGACTGGAATGCTGAGACATAGATGCTTTCAACCACTGTTACATTTGTTTAACTGATGGCTGCTCCTCTCCCCTCTCTCCTCTTATTCCTTTCTCTGTATTAAAAGATATTTGTCCTTAAAAAAGATGTGTTTCTTATAGAGGTTATTTAAATGTACACTGAAGACAGAAGACCGAGGTGAAAAAACTTTTGGGTTGAGAATGGAAGTCTCAGCCCAATCCCACTTTACTGATTCAAAAGTGGTAGTTTTGCTTCTGTCCTATCCAGAGGGGAGGTGCTTCCTCTGAGTTGACGATGTGGGGAAGCAGGAAAACCAAATGAAATTTTTACCAAGTGACAAGAAGTAGATGGCCCCTCAACAATGAAATGAGACTACAAGGTTCCTGAAAAATAACTTGATCCAGGCCCCCCCCCCAAATATTTTGAGAGGTGAGTTTGATGGAGGGGCGTTTTATGCTTCAAGAACTGTGTTTTCATGTGTGTGACTCTGTACAGTACTCAGGCATTTCCACATGTCCCTGCTGAGCTGCTGTCTCTGCCCTTTTCAACTGGTTCTGAAGGGTTCTGGGATCTAGAGTCACCTCATGGGTCTGACCCTCCTGTGCTTATTCCCTGTCCCCTCCCCCGCTCCCCAGTATTTGCTTTTTCAACTTCATTACAGCTCTGCACAAGGACAGAAACAGGTTTCTAGTCCAGAAAAGCCATGAAGTTGTTCTCAGTCATTTGCATTTGACATCTAGGGAACCAAGCCAGAAACTATGAATTGAGAAATTGAGGTTGTAGAATTCCTGGTGAGCAAAATTGTGCACAGCCTTATCTACTTGCCCATGTGAGGGTATTTCTAAGAATGTCTCTAAAATTCTCAGTCATTGTGCTTAGGCAGCTTTTGTTTGAGTGAAGAAGTCAGGGTATTCTCAGGAATAGCTGCTAAATCATGTCTCAACGCCATGGTGGTATGAAAACTTATTCTGCCTATTCACAGACTCTGAGGGTCCCATGTTTCTTCCCACTGTAGTCTTTCACTAAAGAGCAGAGCCCTCTCCATCACTGCTCCACTGTTCTGTCTTAAGTCTCACCTGCTTTTAGAACCAGCTCAAGGCCTGTCTACTTTGCCTGCACATGCCAGTCCACAGTGACTCCTCTTTAGACTCAACCCTGTGTTTGGTGATCACCATAGGTTTGTTCTTTAAGGTTGGTAGATACTGTAAGGTCAGGGAACTTGTCTTGTCTTGGGCATTGTACTTGGTGGTGAAGTGTGGAATGGGCAGCACACTCTGCTTCAGTAACTTGGAAAATGGCAGTAAGAGAGAGTAGCTGGAGGTCAGGGGAAGAAGGGGTAAGGTGGAACTTAACCTTGTCCAAAGAGAAGATTGTAGATCGATGCATCACCTTCTACTATCCATTCACTCTATCACCATGGCACTATGGCCAGGGCTGTTTACCTCTTTTTTATTTTCATTCCCTAAAACTTGCTTTCACCTTCAAGACCAAGGCCACCATTGATTTTTTTAAAACCTCAAATCATCTGTGAAAGATGGGTAGGGTGGGTTAGTGAGAAAAGGAAAGCAGATGACAATATTCCATGTGATTTACCCTAGTGCTCTGGCCTCAAGGGAAGCCTTGTTCATTTTCTTTGTGACTTCCAGAATGTCTAACTCAGTAACATAAAATATTTGCTTTATAAATGTGTGTCAATTATTTGATAACTAGGTAACATTTGTCAAGCCACATAAAAACAAGTGAAATGAGTAATAACTCATTCATCTATTTATGGGGTAACCGTTACCACTCAGGATATAGAAATAGCCTTACAGCAGCAAAGAAGCCTATGTACAATAAATGCAATGAGAATTTCTTGACTTATGATTGCGTATAGTGTTCCTGACTGGGTCATGTTAAGTATTTCCTAGAACAGTGATTAGGGGGACATGCTATGGCTACTGATACTTTAGGGATGTCTACCTGTGAAGAAAGATAGTGAAATCCCTAGACATTTAATATAGAGGTAGTCATCTCTACACATTTCAGTATGGTCTTCAAGGGTTAAGTGGATTTTTCTATTTAAGAAGTAAAACTGTTAGATTTTTTAAAAAGCTGCTTAAAGACTAAAATCAATTGTCTGGAAATTATCTGGAAACCTATCTGAGGCACTGTGTTTCCCAGTGATACTTCAAAAAGGAGCCTTTACCAATAACACCAAGTGTTGATGAGGACGTGGAGCTCCTGGAACTCTCTTTGCTGGTGGGAGTGTTTTCTGGCATAGTCACTTAAAATTTTTTTTGGTGACATCTATTACATGTACCCCTATGGCCCTACAATTCTGCACCTGGATATACCCAACAGACATGAGTGTTTATCATCATCAAAACATGTACATGAATGTTCATACCAGCTTTATTCATAACACCTCCAAACTGGAAACAACCATAATGTTTCTATCAACAGTAGATTGGATAAATACATTGTTGTGCATTGATGCAACAGAAGGTTATACAGCAATGAGAAATGCACACTGTTGGCATACTAGCAGCCCAGGGCAGCAATTTTCAACCCATGAGCTTCAAGAGTTTTTATAACATGCAGTACCTGACTATTTGTCAGGGGCACTTGCCTCTGTTACCTTAGATTGTCAAATAAAAAAATGACAACAACCAACACAAAAGTAACTATCCACTGTGAATGAATCAAAATTATACCTATTTTTTTTGTCGGTATGGCAAAAAAATATGTTTCTTGGTAAGCTGCAGAATTTTAATAATTAGTTTATGTGTGCCATAAGATGGAAAAGGTTGAAAATTGCCGGTATAGAGGAATCTTACCAGATGTCAAGCAAAAGAAGCCAGATATAAAATAATAAGTATTCTTTCATTTATATGAAGTTCAAGAACAAGCAAAACCTATTATGGGGAAGTAGAGGTCAGATAATGGCTATTCTTTATTTTCAGCATTTTACAACATTTTTTAAATTCTATTTTGTTGATGAGGTGATTACAGTTGTCCCGATTTTTCCCCTCTGCCCCCTCCAACCAGCAGCACCCACTCCCTCAGGCAATCCCCACATGATTGTTAATGTCCATGGGTCATGTGAGGGTTCTTGGGTTACTCCATTTCCTCTACTTTACTTCCCATGGTTATTCTATAACAACTTATTTGTAGTTCTTAATCCCCTCACCTCCTCACCCATTCCCCCACACCCACCTCTCATCTGGCAACTGTCAAAACACTCCCAGTATCCCTGATTCTGTCTCTGGTTTTCTTGTTTTGCTTAGTTTGTTTTTTAGATTCAATTGTAGATAGATATGTATTTATTGCCATTTTATTGTTTATAGTTTTGATCTTCTTCTTTTTCTTAAATAAGTCCCTTTAACATTTTACATAATAATGGTTTAGTGACAATGAACTCTGTTGATTTTTTTCTTGTCTAGGAAACTATCTGCCCTTTAATTCTAAATTATATCTTTGCTGGGTAGAGCAATCTTGTCTGTAGGTCCCTGCTTTTCATGACTTTGAATATTTCTTGTCATCCCTTCTAGCCTGCTAAGTTTCTTTAGAAAATCAGCTGACAGCCTTATGGGGATGTCCCTGTAGGTAACTAACTGCTTTTCTCTTGTTGCTTTTAAGATTCTCTCTCCATCTTTAACCTTTGGCATTTTAATTATAATGTGTCTGGAAGTGGGCCTTTCTTCATCCATCTTGTTTGGGACTCTCTGTGCTTCCTGGACTTGCATGTCTATTTCCTTCACCAAATTAGCAAAGTTTTCTTTCATCATCTTCTCAAATATATTTCCAATTTCTTGCTCTTTCTCTTCTCCTTCTGGCACCCCTATGATGTGAATGTTGCAATGCTTGAAGTTGTCCCAGAGGCTGTTTACACTGTCCTTGTTCTTTTTTTTCTTAATTATTTTATTGTTCAATTACTGTTGTCTGCATTTACCCCCCACCACTCCCCCGACCCCAGCCATCCCCGCCTGCCTCCCTTGCTTCCAGGCCCCTTGGTTTTGTCTGATATGTCCTTTATAGTCGTTCCTGAAAACCCTTCCTCCCTTCCCCCCATTATCCCCTCCCACCTCCCCTCTGGTTACTGTCAGATTGCTCTTAATTTATCCTTGTTTTTTTGGATTCTTTTTTCTTCTTGTTGTTTTGATTGGTTATTTTTTTACCTCCTTATGTTCCAAATCTTTGATTTGATTGTGGGCTATCCACTCTACTGTTGTTTCCCTATAAATTGCTCTTTATGTCAATTAGTGTATCCTTTTCTGACTGGATCTTTTTTAAGCTGTTGAAGTCCTCACTAAATTCCTTGAGCATCCTTATAATGAATGTTTTGAACTCTGCATCTGATAGATTGCTTATTCCCATTTTGGAGTTTTTATCTATTCTTTTTCATTTGGACCATGTTTCTTTGCTCCTTTTGGCAGCCTCCCTGTGTTTGTTTCTATGTATTAGGTAGAGCTGTTATGACTCCCTGACTTGGTAGTGTGGCCTAATGTAGTAAACATCCTTTAGGGTGCAGTGGCACAGCTTCTCCTATCACCCAAGCTGGGTACTTGAGGTGTACCCTTAGTGTGGGCTAAGTACACCCTCCTCTTGTCATTGAGCCTATGCAGATCAATGGGAAGGATATACTCAGGCCAGTCAGTTGCAAGGAGTGGCTGTGACCACTGACCACCAACCTCCACCCTCTGTGCAAGATCAGCTGTGTGGGGACAGGGAGTGGTACTTTGACGAGGTTAGTAGCTGTTCATTGGGTGTGCAGACTCTGGGGTTTTCCAGGTGGTGCAGGCCAAGGTCAGCCCTGTCTGTGTTCTGCCCAGGGCCACCCTGCCTGAGCTATAAAGCAATCTGAGATGGCTGCTACTTGTACTGGGCTTGGAGATTCCCGGGTGAAGCCAAGCTGTGAATCTAGGTTGGTTGCTGCTAGTGTGGGCCTGGAGCCATGTAGGAAGATATGGGGGCTGGAGGATCACTGAGGCAGGCTGTTGTTTGCTTGAGAGGATGTAGGAAGTTGTGTAGCATGAGCCAAGACCAGCCCCTCATATTGGAAAGCAGCTTGGGTGGGCCCAAAGGTTGGGTGGAACAGAGTCTCGGGATCACCAGTGTGGTGCAGACAGTGTGAGCCAGGTTAATGGAGTCTCAGATATGGCACCAGCCTGCCGATTCTGTGGCTCTGTGGAGGAAGGTTCAGAAAAGAGATAAAGGCCTTTGCCCACCTTTCTGTTTGGGAGAAAGCTGTCCTCCAGCTCTTGCCTTGATGCTAGACACTTCAGTTTCTCCCTGCATGCCACTGGTGCCTTTCAAGCTGCTACCCCAGTGCTGGAGCTCAGAGGGAGTGATTGTGTGTAAGTTGGTGCTCAGGTTCTTTAAGAGGAGCTGGTTGGAACTCCTGAAGTTTCTTCTAATGACTCAATCCCTGCTGGTTTTTGTAGCCAGAAGTTATGAGGATTTATTTTCCTGTCACTGGAACCCTGCCTGGACTGGGGTTCCTGGTGTGGAGCTGGGACTCCTCGCTCCTGAGAAATCCCTCCCAAATTTTTATCCACCACAGGTAGATGTGGGAGCAGCCTTCCTAGCAGTCAGGATGGATGTGGTTTCTTGAATTCCTTAGTTGTCAGACTTCCATTCAACTCAGTTTCTGATAGTTCTGAGTGATAGTTCTGTATTTTAGTTGTAATTTTGATGTGATTGTGTGTTTACCTGTGCTGCCGTCTTGACTGGAAGTTTCCAGCTATTCTTGATTGAATGGTAGATGAAGGAACTTTTTGGGAAGCTGTAGATGTTCTAAGTTTGGTTTACATGGTGGTTTACACCAGTGTATATATATGCAAAAATTTACCCAGCTCTTCCCTTAAGAGTCGTATACTTTATTGTTTGTAAGTTGTAGTCTTTTAAAAGAAAAAAAATAAAAGAAAGAAAAATGAGGTATCGATGAAGTATGAGGCTGAGTAGTTTGTCCCAGATGCCTGTAACTTCTGTTTGCTTGCATGTTAACAGACACTATTCTTATGGCTCTTATTGCTGAAGTTTCTTGTGATTTTTAGCTTCTTTCTCCTGCTTCCAACTTGCTCTGGGAAGATCTCTGGTCTGAGACTCAGGAGACCTCTGCCATAGTCTCTCAGCTCTACTTTCCAGCTGTTTACTTATGGGTTAGTTCAGAGAAGTCTATGGAATAGGTATCTCAATCCCTCCTCCAAATTTACCCAACAGGGTTTGCTGAACATCACGTTAGGTACAACATGTCAAAGAGTTTTGGAAAAAAATCAAAAGGGCCACCCACATACCAAGAATATTATTATTCTTGAACTACATGAAATTGATAGCAGCTACTAATTTGAATTCATATAAGGTGCTGCTATCAAAGACCATGCTGTGATTTCAAACAATTGGGAAGTGATTTATGAATCATTTTGTTCCTTGGCCTGGGCCAGTCAAGTAGTACATGAGGGTGACTCATGTATAGGGCAATAGTGTGATTACAGAAGCAGCCACTGGCAGGAAGCCTGCAGGGTCCAGGCCACCCACTGGTCAGCATCAGGGGTGCAGGATGATGTTTCTTTTCAAGGTGAAGCCCATGGACTAATGTGGCCAAGTGACCAGGGCTCTGCTGAGACAATCCAGTTCTAGTTCTGGCTCTTCTGCCAAATGTCTGTGTGTTGTGAGCAATTACTTTACTTCCCTGGACCTTAGTGTTCTAGTCTGCAAAATGGGGGCCTAGATGATATCTTAGGTTCCACTCAGCTCTAATTTCTTATGTGTGTTTCTCATATAGCCAGTTCTTAATTATTTCTGTATGTGTGATATATAGTCGATTTTAAATCCTAGACTGGCTTCTTTTCACGTGACTGTCTTCTATCCTTCCTGGTCTTTGTGTTCAGGAAATGCAAATTCATTTTTGAACAAATACATCCTTTGCAACTCTACTACAAAAAATCATATTGTCTCCTAACAAACAATGTAATAAATTCTGGATTATCAATTATCTATCATTTTGATTACCCAGCATCTCTTTCCACCATTAGTACAGATGACTTGAGCATCACCTGATGATACAACCATTTCTCTGTCATCCTGCCTCGCTCTCCCCATTGGATCCCCAGCTCAGCATGCCTTGCTGAGCAGAGCTGAGCATTGGTAATGTTCTGTTTGGGGATACACAGAAGGGTTGCGAGGGCAGCTTGAATAGTGCTTCCAGACCTCAGGGTCTGGCACTCAAGCCAGTGAGAATGCTGGTGTGAGGAGCAGGAATCCAGTGAAGACAGCGCTGCCAGCACGGGGGAGGTAAGCACCGAGACACAGCATGACACACTGTAGGCTTCTTGCCTGGCCAGAGCATTTTAAGGATGAATGAAAATAAATGCAGAGCCAAGGAGAAAATATCTCATTCTCCTTTGGCCAGCCTGGGCAGAGGTCCTATTTTGCATGTGGCAGGACTCAAGGAAGGAAGTGAGGAAGGTTGATGGGGCCAGGAGAGGGTAACTTTGTCTGGGAAAGGATTCAGGCCCCAGTACTACTGCTCAGAGAATGGGGAAAAGCTGTGTGGCACCTTTAATTTTGCTGTTTTTCTAATGACTGTTTCTGCAGAAAGTTTTGTTTCTATATCATGTTCCATAGTCTTCTGTGGGGGTTCTGTGTGTCAGAGGCCTGAAACTAGGCCAGGCGTCAGCCTCTGAAGACACTCTTTCTCCCCTGGCACACCGACCTCTTTGGAGACTAGTCCTGGTTCCTGCTTCTGGGGTGTCTAAACCCTTTTCTCTGAAGTCAAATACCTTCTCTCTCTGTCTCCTCTGCCACTCCCTTATTTGATGTGGGAGTTTGAATTCTGAAGCTTCTCGTAGATGATGGCATGGCTGAACACTTCACTGACCAACTGAAGTGGTTTCCCTTTCAAGACAGGACCCTGAGGGCAGCAAATGCTGGGCATGCCACCATGTCCACACTGGATGGGATCTGCATTCTGGGAACTGTTATCCAATCTGGTGGTGCAGGTTATTCTTTGTTTCTGTTTTTCCTCAACTATCCCTAATGGTGACAAAACTTTGTTCTTTGAATGCTAATTTGATTTTTGGAAACAGCCCAACTTCATTTGGGGAAATCCAGGGAAGAGGGAACCAAATCTGGCAAGCTGAGTGATGGTGTTGTTAGTATTAAAAAAAGAGCAAGGTTTAGCTATGAAGTAATGACATAATTTGCTTGTTTTTATTTTATAATGACAGGGAAGGCTATTCCCAAGAGGAGACAAAAACATGTTTTTAGCATCTGCTGGGCTAAGTATGGAGCCCAAGGGGGCAGCTACAAGGACAGTCCCCATTCCCCTGTTCAGTGGGGGAGTGCAGGGCGTTGCTCACGGGTCTGCAGCACTATGGGAGGCCCAGGGCCTCTCTGTGACTGCAGACCTTCTCCTGTGCCTTGCAGGGAGGGAGGGGCAGACAAATTTGGGGCTGTTGCCAAGTCCCCTATAAGACCTCTGTTCAGATGTTGGGGAGGGAGATTGAATAATGAAAGATTCTGCATGAGGGAGGACTGCCTAATGCTGAAAGAGCTCAACCTGAGCCAGTGAACCTGCCTAGACCCACAGGAAATAAGTTTGAGAGGGGCAGGAATAGGACAGTATGTTCCTACTGTAATTCAAGATGACCTTTTCTAGTTGTTTTTAAAGAGCTGGGTTTTTTTAGATAGAGTTGGGTGAGGGGTGTTCAAGCTGAGGTCTGGGCTGTGAGCAGCCCTCTGGGGACAGTCTTGTTCCCAGGGACCCAGGCTGTTTTTCAGGACAGTGATTGAGGACACTGGGAATGTCGAGATGGCTGCTGAAGAGAGCCCTTGCCCAAAGCTGTGAACAGCCAGGAAGTTTTTCCTTGGAAGGGTAGGGTACTTGATGATGAACAACGTAGGAACATTCTAAGCAGGTTAGTCCAACTGCTGAACTCACAGTCAGCGAGGGAGGGAACTGATGCAGAGTGAGCATCTACTGTATACCAGGCATTTACCTACGGTATGTCACCCTCTGTAAGACGGACACTACAATCCCCATTTTACAGATGAGTAAGTAGAGGCACAGATACTGAAGCCACTTGCCTTGATCTCCTCACTGCCTTCTCCCTTCTCAATTGCCAGCACACTCATTCAATCTTCACACTCAGCACATTGCATTACAATTATTTGCTCACTCCTAGAGATTTTAATGGAATTGGTCCGGGATGGGGCCAGGTTTGGTGTTATTTTAAAAGCTCCCCAGGTGATTTTTAATGTGCAGCCAATGCTGAGAACTGCTGGTCTAGATTATAAGTTTTTTGTTTTTGTGTATCCTCAGGGTCTAGATCACTGGTCCTCAAATTTGAGTGTGCATCAGAATCACTTGAGAGTTTGTCAAAACACTCGTTGCTGATTTTGCTCTCAGAGTTTCTGATTCAGCAGGTTTAGGGTTGGCTTAAGAATTTGTATTTCTAACAAGTTCCCATGTGCTGATGCTGCTGGAGTGAGGGCCACATTTGGAGAGCCCCTGCTCCTTAAAACAAGAGTAGGTCCTTAAGAAATGCTGATTGAATTGGGCACATCACCACATTTCCCAAGGATTTAAACCCTAGCCTGTCTGGCAAAGCCGTGACACTAGGCTGACTCTTCAGGAGTCTGGGTCAACCAGTGTGGTAGGCCTGACGTTTGCTTACCGTTGGGGAGGAGGGTAAGGCTTGTTGGTCTTCACAGTTTCCTCACAGGAGAGATAATACTAGTTACCTGTCAGGAAACCTAGTGGCTATTGGAGCACAGAATTTCTGGGTAGTTGTTCAAGGCAGCTATGAGATCTTGGAATTACAACCCAGGACACAGACTTCTGGTGCAGGGTATGACCTGGGAAAGGCCCTCAAATTTGTGGTTGCAGATGTGCACATACCAGAGTGTTTGTTATAAACATGGTGACACTGCTTTATTTATTTTTTTTGACATTGGCAACTTTCATTTATGTATGTATGTATGTATGTATGTATTTATTTATTTTAGTTTAGTTTATTCAGTACAGTTTCTATCCTTTATTCCCATTCCAGCCCACCCACCCATCCCTCCCCTCCTCCCTCCCATTTCCAACCCCCCAATTTTTGTCCATGTGCCTCTATATTTGTTCCTGTAAACCCTTTCCTTCTCCCCTGAAATTCCCTCCCCTCTCCCCTCTGGGCACTGACAACCTGTCCTCTATTTCAGTGTCTTTTGTTATATTTTACTTGTTTAAAGTTACACCTTGTTTGTGCTCCACAGGGAAGTCAGAAGACTTTAAGGAAACGTGGCTTAATGATGTCAGCAGTGGGGGCGTGGGGTCTCAAACCATCCTGGATGAGTAGGCGAAGGGTCAGTGGGGTAGAGCAGCTGTGAGAGTTTGGGTAACTGGAAAGGTTATTTCAGGCCAGGGCAGGGATGGTGTGGGAGAGAGCTATGATGGTGAATATAGCAGAGGATGTGAGGAGGTTCCGTTCTTCTGAAGGGACATGCTTGAACACCTGGAGACTCAAGTCACCCGGTTTTGTTGCACAATGAATAGTTTTTAAAAATCAACTTAAAAACAAATCTTCACATAAGTGCCTACCATGTGCACAACACTTTTATAGATGTCGTGTGGGCCTCAAACAACTTAATGATACAGTGCAGGTGATGTGTGAAATGGTTGGTGAAGATGGCAGGTCTTTAATTTGGGGGTGGGGAGAAGAGCTTGTTGGCTGTGTAGTCTGGGAAAGCTTTGGGGAGAGTGGGCCTTCTAGTCCTAGCAGGAGGAGTGTGAGAGTGCGCTGATAATGGAGTGAGTGAAGGTGTGGAGTATGGCTC
Organism: Trachops cirrhosus; assembly: GCA_028533065.1. NCBI lineage: Eukaryota > Metazoa > Chordata > Mammalia > Chiroptera > Phyllostomidae > Trachops > Trachops cirrhosus. The sequence continues at coordinate 99,300,935 of CM052539.1, read as the reverse complement.
TTGATGTGTGAATAGCTCAGTCTGGGTACAGTGGATGTTTGTGGGAAGCAACAGCAAGGATGTGGATGGAAAGGGGATATGAATGTAAGAAACCTTGTTCTGGATTTTTGTCCTATTCCCCCTCAAAGGATGAGAGCTGGGATTCTTGGGAAACACCCCAAGGGTCCCTGCCTCCTGGCAGTTGGTGCTGATTACTTCTAGTTTTTCATCCTCACCTGAGGATATGCTTATTGATTTTTAGAGAGAGAGAAGGGGGAAGGGGGAGAGAGAGAGGGAGAGAGGGAGGAAGAGAGAGAGAGAAAGAAACATTAATGTGATGGAGAAACATCAATCAGTTACTTCCCATATGTACCCTGACTGGGAATCCAACTCGAAGTCTAGGCATGTGCCTTGACCACGAACAGACCTGCAGCCTTTTGGTGCATTTGACAACGCTCCAACCTGTTACCGGGCCCAAATAGTAGTGGGGGTCCTACCACTTGCCACCCACCAGGCAAATCTCCAAAGATGGAGTTGGGTGGAAAAGAAAGGAATCTTTTATTTAATGGCAAGTTTCTGCTAAAATATCTGGGTAACGAAAGTAGGAGGAAAGGAAAAGTCAGAGTATGACATCAAAAATAGCTATTTAAATATTTGTCATTACAACTACTACTTAGGTTGAAGAACTGAAAATAACACAAGAACAAAAGTGTGTTCACAGTGCTAACTAGTATCACCAAGGTCTTTGGAAATAACGGTCTTTGGCAAGTTTCTGCCTCAAAGCCCATACCCTCTAAGACATGCAAAGAAAAATCACCCTGCGACCCTCTGTCAGCACAGTTCAAGGTTGCACCAGGAACCTCTTTTCCCACTGGAGAGGATCATAATCGTAGGTGGATTAGCTGGTCTCATCACTGTCTAGCTTCAGGCATCTTTTGAAGTCTGTGTCCTCAGGCCTCTACTCACAGGCCCACACTGGCCACTGTTGGCAGGCCTGCTGGTGACCATTGAAAAGTCCTGCTGGGGGAGGGGAAAGAACCAACCTCCTTTTCACTTCCTGGTGCCCTCCCCTTAAAAAATCCTCTCCCAGAATCCCACATGTGCCGAAAACCAGTAGGAGTGTCCAGCCTTCCAACCAATGAGGGCCAATGTTGGCCATGTTTGTCTTTGCCCCTCTTCTGGCCACCATGCTTAGCAAGGGGGCAAAGTCCCCGGTCATGCTCACACAGCACAAACCCCTTCCCCATATCTGGGGTGGGGGCATGTGTGCCCCTCTGACAAACCAACTGAGCCACCCGTCAGGTCCTGATTACTTCTTAAAAGAGTGTCTCCAAAAAGTCCTCAGAGGCTCCTTTTCATCTTATTCATCTTATTCTAAACTTTACCAGAAATATTGGAGGTTGGAAGGAGGAGAAGAAAGTTCTTCCCTTTTAGGGATGGGAAGACTGACGTCTAGGGAAGGGAAAGGACTGAACATGATGCTCTGGGTGTGGGTTGGATGTAGAGCATGGCCAAGACGGCTATTGGAATGGAATGGGGTGTGCTCAGGACAGGGGTGAAGGGCAGTCTTCCCTGACTATCACTGGGTCGTGGATGCTTGATCCTAGGGTTTTCTGTGCAGTTGGTGTCTTTGTGAGTCTGGGCTGGAATTAGGAAGAACAGGGTCAGAACAGCCCTAGTCAGGACACAGGGCCCCGGACATCTCCCAGTGGCCCCAGCAGGCTGGTATCTCAAGGGCCTGTCTGTCCTGGGTGCTGTGTCCTGGTGGTGTGGTTTCAGGAGTCCCCTTCCACAATTCATCTTACTTTCCTCCTCTGTTTCTTCTCTCTGTTCCTCTCCCTGCCTCTGGGCCCAGTGGGATCTGGACATTTAATCAGAAGTGCAAAGCCTGGTTTCCTTGCTGCATTGGCCATTAAACCATGACTTAGCTTGTCTTTGTGGGGGCCCACTCTTTCCCATCACCCCTCTCAGAACCATTCATGCCTCCCCTGCTTTGAAATCAGCCCTATATAACTGAAGGAGAGGGAGGGGAGGGTGTCTGTTCTCTACTCCACAAGTGGCATCACACACAAGTATTTATATCGAAGAGGAGTGTTCTGTTGCCTTGACAACTTTCTTGCACAGGTTCTGGCACTCAGAATATCTGACAAACCTCCACGTTTCATGTTCACTGGGCAAAGAATGGAGTTGTAGACCTCAGGGTAAATATCAATGATCAGGGCCAGGACCAAAGATTAAAAGGGTGACTGGGACAACATATAAGAAACTGCTAGGGTCACAAAGGATTCACTCCAGTTCTTTCCCTCTCCTGTCTCCTCTCCTTCCAAATTTTCTTGTGTAGTCATATCTCCCCTTCTGTGAAGTTCCTGGGGCCTCTTAATTGTCTTTGGGTATCACTCAGCCAGCAGCACAGATGGGGGTGCTTCTGTAGGCAGTGTTCTGCTGTTGCTGAAGGGAAGTGGTAGACTCAAGGACCAATGTGTGACTCTTTTTTTTTTTAAAGATTTTATTATTTATTTCTTTTTAGAGAGGGGAGGGAAGGGAGAAAAAGAGGGAAAGAAACATCAATGTGTGGTTGCATCTCATGTGCCCCTACTGGGGACCTGGCCTGCAACCCAGGCATGTGTCCTGTCTGGGAATCAAACCAATGACCCTTTGGTTCACAGCCCACATTCAGTCCACTGAGCCACACCAGCCAGGGCCCAATGTGTGACTCTTCATCATGGCTTTGGTCTTCAGAGAGCTCTCTGCTTGTTGAGGGCAGAGTGAGGGATTCACCATGTCCATAGCACTTCTCAGAGGAAAGAACATGTATTGGTGTGAGGGAGCCCAAAGATTGGGAGTGTGGTGTTCTCTGATGTTGTTCATCTATGTGTCTATGATGGTACATAAAATATAAATGTGAGGTGATAGAAAGACCACATTGCAAAGAAAATTGGTGCAGATTGGGCAAAGGCAGATCAGGGAGGCTGCTGGAGGGCCTGCAGTGGGAGGGGCTGGTGAAGCTGGTTCAGAGCAGAAAAGGCTCTGTGTGGCAGAGAAGTGCTCTCCTTTCAGGGTTCTGTCCATGGAAATTTTTCCTGTGATGTGGTCCTCTGTGAGAATGCCTCCTTGGATACGGGGGACTACAGTGATGGGGAGTCAAAGGGCCCTGAGGTTGATGGCACTCCCTTTAAGTTGGTCTCTGGAGAAAACATGCTGAACAAGTGCTTGTGTGTTAAAATCAGGACATATCTATCTATCAAGTAAAAGCTTCCTTGGAAACACAATGAAGTGCTGTGCCTTCTGTGGCTTCCTATGATGTGACCCTCTTGAGCCACACTTTGGCCAGCATTTTAATACATTAGCTTCCTTTTTTATGTCCGCAATTAATTATGCACTGGCTGTGTGCTAGCCCTGTGTGGTGGGGGCTCTTCAGAACCACTCCTTCCTGATTGCTAAGAATGGTGGGACAGGGTCCCTCTATTTTGTTAGGGACAGGATGAGCACAGAGAGGAGAAAGGCAGAGCTTTGGGGCACAGAGAGGAGGAATACAGGAGTGGTCCTACAAGGGCACCTGGGGTTTCTGTCACACAGGCGTTTCAAGGGAGGTATAGTCATTGGCCCTCAGTTCACTAAGAAGTGAGGTAGAACTCTGGGGTTTTGATGTTAGGAGATCTTGGGTCATCTTTGAAGGAACAGTTTTAGGAGAGTGCTGGGATCACAAAGAAAGTATAGCTGGGCAAAAAGGGGAAATTTCTGCAGCATCTGGAAGTACTTCCTGGCTCTGACCTCAGTCTGTCTTGGTGCACCTTGATCCCTTTCATTTTGCTCCCATGGGAGGTAGAGAAGGCTTTTCTATGGTGTTTGTGATGCCCTCAGGAGAGGCACTGCCCCCTGACTCTCATATTGTACTGCCAAGGCCCCCCATTATCACATGCAGTTCCAGCCAGCAGGGTTACCTCTTCTTTGACTCCCCCTTCCATTAAGTGATTGGGGCTGATCCCTGGTGAAGCTATAAAAGTCACTCTTCTAGGTCCTTTTGCACTCTGGTTTCTAACTCATTTCAACCAGTGATCTTAACTCAAAAACTCTCCCCTCCTCCTCTCTAACACATAAAACTCTTGCTACTCCAGACAACTCATAAATTAATGCACATTTTGTTACATATGATTGGTAACAACTCAATAGGTTGTTCCTCATGGGATATTTGTCTTTTATATTTTAAAGAATTTTATTTATTTGTTTGTAGAGAAAGGGGAAGAGAGAGAAACATCAATGTGTGGTTGCCTCTCACATGGCCCCCACTGGGGACCCCGCCTGCAACTCAGTCATGTTCCCTGACTGGGGATTGAACCGGCGACCCTTTGGTTTGCAGCCCGTGCCCAGTCCACTGAACTACACCAGCCAGGGCTGATATTTATTTATTTATTTATTTATAATATATTTTATTGATTATGCTATTACAGTTGTCCCATTTCCCCCCCTTCATTCCCCTCCACCCTGCACAGCCTTTAGTTCATGTCCATGTGTCACAAGTTCTTTAGCTTCTACATTTCCCATACTATTCTTGCCCTCCCCCTGACTATTTTCTACCTACCACCTATGCTACTTATTCTCTGTACCTTTTCCCCCTCTCTCCTCCTCCCACTCCCCTGTTGCTAACCCTCCATGTGATCTCCATTTCTGTGGTTCTGTTCCTGTTCTAGTTGTTTGCTTAGCTTGTTTTTGTTTTTGTTTTAGGTGTGGTTGTTCATAATTGTGAGATTGCTGTCATTTTACTATACATGTTTTTTATCTTCTTTTTCTCAGATAAGTCCCTTTAACATTTTATATAATAAGGGGCTTGGTAATCATGAACTTGACCTTATCTGAGAAGCACTTGATCTGCCCTTCCATTCTAAATGAAAGCTTTGCTGGATAGAGCAATCTTGGATGTCGGCCCTTGCCTTTCATGACTTGGAATACTTCTTTCCAGCCCCTTCTTGCCTGTAAGGTCTCTTTTGAGAAATCGGCTGACAGTCTGATGGGGACTCCTTTGTAGGTGATTGTCTCCTTATCTCTTGCTACTTCTAGGATTCTCTCCTTCATTTTTACCTTGGCTAATGTAATTATGATGTGCCTTGGTGTGTTCCTCCTTGGGTCCAACTTCTTTGGGACTCTGAGCTTCCTGGACTTCCTGGAATTCTATTTCCTTTGCCAGATTGGGGAAGTTCTCCTGTATTATTTGTTCAAATATCTTTTCCACTTGTTGTTTTTCCTCTTCTGCTTCTCGTACCCCTCTAATTCGGATGTTGGAACGTTTCAAGATGTCCTGGAGGGTCCTAAGCCTCTCCTCATTTTTTGGAATTCTTATTTCTTCATTTTTTTCTGATTGTATATATTTTTTCTTCCTTCTGGTCCACTCCATTGATGTGAGACCCAGCTTTCTTTCCATCACTATTGGTCCCGTGTGCATTTTTCTTCATTTCACTTACTGTAGCCTTCATTTTTTCATCTAATTTGCGACCAAAATCAACCAATTCTGTGAGCATCCTGATCACCAGTGCTTTGAACTGTGCATCTGATAGGTTGGCTATCTCTTGGTCGCTTAGAAGTATTGGCTGTGAGACTTTGATTTGTTCTGTTTCAGCCATCTTTTTTGGAGGGGGGGGTCTGGTCACGCTTGTTACGTTTGAGGGGTGGAACCTTAGGTGTTCACGAGGGCGGGGCAACCCAGTCACTGGGTAGTGACACTGTATGTGGGGGCGAGGTCAGAGAGGAAACAATGGCACTTGCTCCACTCTTTCTAGGACATCAGTCCCCTCTGCTGCTTCCCATAAGCAGCGTGGGCCTTTCTGGTGCTGATTCCCAGGTGGGTGGGCTTGTGTACATTCTAGGACCCTGTGGGTCTCCCCAAGGACCTCTACTGTGGGGCTGGGAGATTCTCCCGGCACCTCATGCCCCACAGATGGTTTGTTTTTGTTTTGTTTTTTTTAAATTTGTATATGTTTTATTTCTAGTGAGTTTCTTTTTTTTATTTTTTTTTTAATTTTTTATTTTAGTGTATTCTTTACAGTTTCTATCCTTTATTCCCATTCCAGCCTACCCACCCATCCCTCCCCTCCTCCCTCCCCTTTCCAACCCCCCTAGTTTAGTCCATGTGTCCTCTATATTTGTTCCTGTAAACCCTTCCCTTCTCCCCTGGAATTCCCTCCCCTCTCCCCTCTGGTCCCTGACTACCTGTCCTCTATTTCAGTGTCTTTTGTTATATTTCATTTGTTTCTTTGTTTTGTAGTTTAGGTTCCTGTTAATGG
>CM052539.1:99261889-99294181 GCA_028533065.1 Trachops cirrhosus | reverse complement strand
CTCCCCTCCTCCCTCCCCTTTCCAACCCCCCTAGTTTAGTCCATGTGTCCTCTATATTTGTTCCTGTAAACCCTTCCCTTCTCCCCTGGAATTCCCTCCCCTCTCCCCTCTGGTCCCTGACTACCTGTCCTCTATTTCAGTGTCTTTTGTTATATTTCATTTGTTTCTTTGTTTTGTAGTTTAGGTTCCTGTTAATGGCAAGATCATATGGTATTTGTCTTTCACTGCCTGGCTTATTTCGCTTAGCATAATGCTTTCCAGCTCCATCCATGCTGTTGCAAAGGGTATGAGCTCCTTCTTTCTTTCGGCTGCATAGAATTCCTTTGTGTAAATGTACCATAGTTTTTTTATCCATTCATTTACTGATGGGCACCTAGGTTGTTTCCAGCACTTAGCTATTGTAAATTGTGCTGCTATGAACGTTGGGGTGCATAAGTTCTTTTGGAATGGAGTTACAGGGTTCTTTGGACTCACAGGTGTTTTCAATTGGTGCTTTTAGGCTTTATTTCCCGGTGCTGGGGCCCTGGGCTGCGTGGTCTGTGTCGCTGCCTGTTTTCACCTGGTTTGTCTGTGGGCGAATGTGTGACTGTGGACAGCCAGCGGCCTTGCGTGCCTCACTGGTTCTGCTCATTGCCTCCCGCACCCAGGGTCTGCCACCAGGCCCGTCAGCTGCCACCTGTGCCCTGTGTGCCTGCGTCTGCCAGCCACCACCTTTTCCTGCTGGGACCCCTTGACCCCTCTCCATCGGCCTCCGACTCTGCCCCTCTTACTGGTCTGGATGAATGGGTGTCAGACTTCCATACGTTCATTTCTCTTTGTTCTGGTTGTTTTTCTGTTTCTAAATTTTTTTTGTCCTTAGTTTTGGTTGTGTGAGGAGGCACAGTGTGTCTACCTATGCTTCCATCTTGGCCGGAAGTCCTTGGCTATCTTTTAAAAGAAGCTTGTTAGGCTAAATAAATAAGTCTTTAATGGTAGAATTTTACTGCTACTGAAAGTCAGTTGGAGGTGATATTTTGGGGGCCTTGGGGTGCATTTGTAGAAGAGCAGTTATAGCCCCTTTCTGCAATATAGACCTTATCATGACCTTATCAAGAGGATAGAATTCAGTTCAAGGTGCCCCAGATCCAGCTTTAGGGGAAATGTGATCAACATTTGGCAGACAGAAGAAGAAACTGACTTACTATTTGTGCTATCCCAGAGAGTGTAATTAGGCCTTCTATTAGATATTAATGAAAAAAAACTGTTTCAGTGGAAACTGAACATAATGGAAAGGCCTGCTCAAGCTTGGGGTGGAAGGAGCTAACATTAACTGATGCTGTCTGTATGTCCTACACTATGCCAGGCACTTGACACTTGTCTTACTTACTCTTCAGAGAGGTTGAGTAACTTGCCCATGTTCACTCAGATGGAAAACTGTAATTCTTACCCAGACCTTTCTGACTCCAAAATCTGCTGCCTTCTTTCTATACCAAGATGATGGGCAAGGTCCCCTGTGATTCCCCGTCCCTGGCAAAGGCTGATGATCCTTTATTAGAGCACAGATGGGATTCCTGCTTAGAAAGGGAAGTGAACTCCATCCTTCTAGGCTTGACCTTGTTTGAGAGCCTCACTGGCTCTATTTATGGGAATAATTAAGAGTTCGCCCAGGGATTTCATTGCCATTCTTGTGACTTCTCTCGTCAGGACATACAGTTCCTAAGTTCTGGAGCAGCTGTCCTGCCTTCCCTGGGGACTTAAGGAACAGGGTATGCCACTCATCTCATCTTAGGTGATGGGTGAACCCACCTCTTCTCCCCCAGCCTCAGGTTTCCTTTTCCTGAGTTTGTGATTCTGATTTTTTCATTTGGTTATCTAGAGGAGCCTTACAGAACGTCTAAAATGGAACATCACCACCCTCCCTCAAAGGTTTATTTTTTGCTGGGCTTCTCTAATTCTAAATATGACACTATCATTCTCCTGGCTTGAAGTTTGGGTTGACTTTGATTCTCCACTTCTGCTGTTTCCCAGCCACTAAGACTTTTCTGTTCACCTTGAAATACCCAGGAAACTAGTCCTTCCTTGCCATCCTCAGGGTCACTCCATAGTTCTGACCCTCATCATCCCATGCTTGTTAGTCCCTTCCCTGGCCCTCTGAGCACTGCTGGTTTCCTTTACTTAAAGCCCCCTGATTAAAGATCAGACTTTACTTTATTAGTCTCTGCAGTTTTGCCCAGCCCAGCTGGTCTGTGCTGTTTCCCAGCAGCTCTCTCTAACACAAAGAACATATATCCTGCTTTTACTCCCATGGATGAGATTTTTCCTCTCCCAAGTATTCTTACCTCTCTTCCCCTACCCCTGCCTGTTCCCCCTTTGAATCCTTTAAGGCCCACATCCACTCCCCTACCTCCGCAGAATCTCTTGTTGCCACTACAATGGGAAGCAATGGTTCCCCCATTTAAACTGTACTATGATTTATTTTTGTATGCCTTCTTTGGCACTTTTTACAGCATTTCACTAATTGTTAATTTTCACCTTTTATCTCCTTATTTGCAAATGAATTCAGGGCAATGACAGTTTTATATACAATATTCTTCCCCACAGCATTTAGCACAGTGCAGAGTGTTGGTCAGGGGGTTGCCTGGTGCGCCTTCTTTCTGCTCACCACACCCTCCAGTTTCTCACAGCCCCATCCATGCCCCCAGGAATCTTCCCTTGATAATCCTGATGATTTTTCAGGCTATCACTGTCTTTGCCCAGGCTGCTTCCCCCAGGCCTGCTCAGAACCCCCTGCCTGTCCAAGTCTTACCATCTTAGAAAGCAGTGGAATCTAGTAGAAGGTACACAGGTGTGGAGCCAGGTGGATCTGGGTGTGAGTCTTGGATCTTCTCCCTTACTAGCTATGTGGCTTTGAGCAAGTTACTCAACCTTCCTGAGTGTAGGCTTTTTCAATTCTGAAAATTCTTTATCGTTAGGTAACAGGCCTACAATAAACATTAGTCTCCCTCCCCAACTCCATCTTCAAATCCTCTCTTCCATGCAGTCCTTCCTGACTATTCCTTCTGATATTCAACTCTCCATTCACTTATACCTGGTAGCATTTATAATGTCAACGACTTAGGCATTCAGACCTCGAAAGAATGCTTAATTTAAGTCTCTCATTTTAGATATCAGAAGACTGAGGCACAGAGACCTCCAGTGATTTGATGCAGGCTGCCCAGAGCCCATGGGCATCCCAACCAGGTCTAGCACTTAGACCTGAGTCCCAGCAGGTATCTGTCAGCACACAACACATGCCCTCCGTTAGCCCCAAGGCTGTCTCTACCCCCACATCCTGCACTGTGCAGAATGAACGTGGGGGATATGCTTAATAAATACTTGTTGATGGAGTGTTTCTACGCGTGTGCGTCTTACTGCTCTAGTGGACTCTATGTTCCCCCAGTTGGGAGCATGCCAGCCTTTATGGTGTTGTTTGTCCTTTTTGGTACTCAGTACAGACCTGGTTATCATAACTGAAGATTAATTTTAGGCCAAAGAACAAGAGTTTTGCATCCAGACAGGAGGTCTTCTCTGTGGTTCCTGGGGCTGTCCCCACAATATTATGACTACCTCTGGTGACCATGATTCTGTGCAGTGTCCATCTGTGAGCAGCTCCAGGCGAGAGGCCTATGTGTGTAGCTGTGGTGCTCTCTGTGCACCACTTTGCCTCCCACTCTGTACTCCTCTGTCCTCCCCATGCCCTCCCCCTGCTCCCATCTCCTCCCCCCACCTACTCCCTGCTTAGTACTGCTGCTCTGCTGGCTCAGGCTAGAATAAATCATCACGGTTGCATAGCAACGAGTTTGCTTTCCTTTAGTCCTCCTTCTCATCCTCCTCCCACAAAAGTCCCTCAGCACTAAATTTAAGGTAGTGTGTCAAAAGATGCCTTTATCCCACAGATGTCTCTGAACCGTAGCATTGTTCCTTGTATAGCTGCTAGATTTAGAGGGCAGAAACTGACTGCTTTGTTTACTTTTCTATTCCTAGCACCTAGTACAGTTCTTGGCACACAGTAGGTACTCAAAAAATATCTACTGGATAATGAATGAATGAATCATTTTCTCAGATTCCCTACTGTTGAGAGGTGTGTCTGGGACAGGGAAATATTATTATGGACTCTGACGTGGTCCATAATTCACCTCCCTTGGCTAGGTACCTCCTTCCCTCCTTTCTCCAATTACTTAAGATCTGGTATAGCAAGGGAGGGCACATTTTCTTCATAGTTCACTGGCCTGTGGGTGGTGAATACATTTTCCCCTTTTCTGGAAGCTGGTAGTTCAGTCAACCCTCGTGGTTTACTGAGCCCAGTAGAGGTACTAATCTAATGGGGCTTCATGATTCTTGCCTTAGGAAACTCATAGTATAATGGGCTGGGGGCAGATTACTCTTTTTTGGTGACAGGAACATGAGGCTTTCTTCTAGAAGATGAGCCTCTGCGAGCTTAGAAGTCACAAAGTACTATGTTTGAATCCTAGTTCTGTTCATTGTAAGCTGTGTGACCCTGGGTGGGTCCCTGAACTAAGCTCTTGGATTGTAAGGTTTGTGTGAGAATTCACAAATAGACTCTAGCAGAGTGCCAGGAAATAGAGGTGCTCGAGTAGTGTCAGTTTCCTTTTCCTCTTTCAGTGGGGAAACATACCAGAAAGTGTCTGTTAATGCTAGTGATGTAATGCTATCAATATGCAGGTGGGCAGGGAAGGAGAGACCCGGGGAATGTCTGATTTTGGGGGCCAGAGGCAGTGTGGCTCTCTAAACCTAATATATTATTTTTCCTGGCTCAATAAATTAAGTATTGGATTTCACAAGTTCCTTCCCAGATACCCTGTGGTCATCTCCTTCCAAACATCCTCATGTAGCATCCTAATCAGAGTAAGCCTCAAGGAGTGGGAGATTCGGGATCCAGAGGGAGAATGAAAGCTCAGCTGCTTCTCTGGGGTTATAGAAATAATTTTGAAGAGAAGGCTAGGGAGGGGCCTCTCTTCAGCTAAAAATAACAACTGAGGGAGCAGCCAGAGGTCAGAAGCTGGGGCAGCCCCAGGCATACATTCTCAGCAGAGAACTTGGAGCTTAGCTAAACTGTTCCCTGCCCCTTGAAATGGGGAAGTAGACACTGCCTAATCCTGTGTGTCACCTGTGCCTGCCTACAGTGGGCAGCCAGCATCTCCTTTACCCTTCCAGCCTTGCACATTGCTTTGCTCCCTACCCCACCTTTTCCTATTGCCCTTACACACTACCATCATACCTGTCATCTTGCTCTTCTTCATCCACACAAAAGCATTTATATACTAGAAGTTTTACAAACCAGTTACTTTGTACTAAGTGTTCTCAGGCCTCTGTCTTCTGGAAGTCTATAGTCTGAGATAGCATCCCGGACCCATGGACCACCAGAAAAACAATCAAAGAACAACCATTAAATAAACATAAAATAGATGAGATAACATATTCTGATCCTTTATGAGTTGAGGCCAGTGGTATTTGTGTAAGCTTCTGGGTGTGTATTTAAGAAAGCCCTGGAGTTTCCTGCTTTAAAAAGGTGAGAATGAGCTAAGCCAGTGATTTCCTAGGGCCAGTGCTCCAGGGGAGAAACAAGCCCTTCTCCCACCATCAAGAGGCTGTAAACCAGATGCTTTCTGGCTGGAGCTAAGGGCTGGACCTTGGGAGAAGATGCATACTGGAGCTATCGGAGGAGGATGGAGTCAAGACCATCTCCACATTTGCCAAAGACTCATTCTTATCTATTGATTAATTGATTGACAATTAAATAAACCATTGATCTGACCATTTATTCACTCAAAAAAAATTTAAGGAACATCTGCTAAGTACCAGAGTGGAGTGGAGGATATTCCAAATCAGTGTTTTTTCGTTCTAGCTGCACACTGGACCTACCTGTGGAACCTGAAAAATGCTGATGCTCAGGTTTTACCCCAGAAAAATTATATTAAAACATATAAAGATCTAGGAGCCAGGGTAGAAAAACACTGGCCTTAATGACCCCAAGTCTCCTTCCTACATAACACTACCACTCATTGCCTCTTTTTGGTTATGGCCGCTCTTGCCTTCTAAGTAATGTGATGAAGATGTGACTTGAGGTCACTGAGATATAGCCAACACTCTATAGCCAGTTCACATAAATGATTATTGGGCAGCTATTATGGGGCCTAATGTTAGAGAGACACAGAGGTGTGGATAACAGTATCCCCTGGAAGTAACTTAATATATGTACTCCATTTCCTTCAGTGTTTATCTGGTGATGCACAATCAGTTCTTCTAATGAATGGAATTTTTCTGTGATTTGAACTGCCTTGTCCCTGGTGCATTTCAGTTAAATGGAAATGAAGCAAGTGGTAAAAAAAAAAAAACATAGAAATAGGTGGAAGACAGGCAAATACGGGGTGATGCTAAGGGGACAAAATGTGTTGTGCATCAGGCAGGCTTTCACAAATGCACTATAAAGTTGTCCAAGTTGTGGAAAGGTAAACATAAATAATGTGCCTGTTTCCTTTTTGGATTATCAGCAAGGATTTGAGCCCCAATGAGACACCTGTCCTGTGCTGGGTACAGTGGACATGACCTTGGCATTCAAAGAATAGGCAATCTAGCTGGAGAATTAGAAATAGAGATTTTACGTACTCAGTTGTATTTTATGAAGGTTATTCATAAGGTTATTAGGAGTTTGAAGAAAGGAGGTATAAGAGAGGTGCTACTTAAAGTATGGTCCATGGCACAACTCTGCCAAATGTTTGGCAGAGTAAAGCCAGTAAAGACAAGTATGGAAATTTGAAAGGAAGCATTTGGAAACTTTTGTAGCAATTTGCCAGAGCAATTTTGTCCATTGAATCTACAAAATTTTTAAATGAGCCTTATATTTTGTTTTAAAAATTGTATTTCTTTTTAGTAATTCATTTCCATTATATTTCTACAAAACTACTAGTCTATGACAGATTGAAATAAAGATCATGAAAAAAAAAAAAACCAAATCGAACTGACCCTTGACCACAGGTGGTTTGGGAGGCCCTGGACTGGAGTAACTGGCAATCGAAGATGCCATGGAATGCTGGAGAGCTACCAACAGGTGGGAAAAGGGCAGATGTTCTATAGAATATTCTAAGAGTGTGTCCTGATAACCTAGATCTTACTCATGGAGGCTCTAAGACCATGAACATTTATTGATTTTTTTGGTGGATACTGGAGCTCTATCCATGCTTTTTATATAATTGGTATTAAATATGTCATTGACTCCTTTCACAACCTTATGTGATAATAGTGCGTGTTATCATCTCTGTTTTACAGAGGCCTGAAGAGGGCAAATAATACCCAGGCTTCCACAGCTGGTGAGTGGCAGGCCTGTATGTTAAAGCCATCTATATTGGACTCCAGAGCCTGATGGTTCACGGCCCCTCACCCCAGTTGTCACACTAGGTGAAAAGAAGCATGGGCCACAGACTCTGGCCATCCAGACATTACAGAATAAGAGTGAAGAGAAGGTCCTGCAGATTTAGTTCAGGGAGCGCAGGCTTGTCCTTCCAGAAATTCCTACCTCCTAGGAAGGGGTAGGGTGTGGACCTTTACAGTTCTGCTCTACTCCTGTGTGTTTATTTCCAGAGGTAGATGGGCCCACTCTGGTTTGGGCCTTTTATTAGACTCTATACTATCCTGTCAGTATCTTTTGCCAGTGGTATCTCATCCATCTATTTATTTTGAACTTTTAATTTCAAAAGAACAGGAAGTTCCTAAGAAACATGCAGGGAGGTCCCATGTACCCTTCATCCAGTATGCCCACTGTTAACATTTTGCATAATTATAGTACAATATCCAAACCAGGAAATCAACATTGGTATGATCTGCAGACCCATCTATCTACTTTTTTCTATTGAATTTTAGAAATACTTTCTTTTTAAGAGCAGTTTTAGAGTCACAGAAAAATTGAGAGGAAGGTACAGAGATTTCCCATTTACAAATGCAGTCTCCCTCATTGTCAACATCCCCCACCAGAGCGGTACATCTGTGACAATTGATAAACTGACACTGACACATCATAATCACCCAAAGCCCACAGTTTACATTAGAGTTAACTCCTGGTATTGTACACATTTTATGTATTTTGACAGAAATGCAATGGCAGAAGTGTCCAACATTATAATATCATGCATAGTAGTTTCACTGCCCTAAATCCTCTGCGCTTTGCTACTTTATCTGCCCCTGCTTGCTAACTCTTCGCAACTACTGATCTTTTTACTATCTCATAGTTTTGCTTTTCCCAGAATATCAAATAGTTGGAATCATATAGTATATAGCCTTTTCAGATGGGCTTCTTTCATTTAGTAATATGTATTTAAGTTTCCTCTATGTCTTTTCATGACTTGACAGCTCATTTCTTTTTAGTACTGGATAATATCCCATTGTCTGAATGTACCACAGTTTATTTACCCACTAATTTACTGAAAGATATCTTCGTTGCTTCCAAGTTTTGGCAATTATGAATAAAATTACTATAAACATTGGTGTGCAGGTTCTTGTGTGGACATAAATTTTCAACTCCTTTGGGTAAATACAAGAAGCACAATGTAACCTCCATTTTTTTCTTCCATATTCTGGGTACCACTCTTCAAGAGAAGCATCAGCAAGTCATAATATATCTGGAGGAGGGAGAGGATGGGTATTCTGGAAGCCAGAACATATCCATATTGTCCTAATGAATATTAGGACAAGAGTGAGCTTCTTGTGTGCAGATGTCATGTGTTATTTAGCTTTCCTGTCTTAGCACCTAAAGCAGTGTGAGGCACTTAGTTGACCCTCAACAATTGTTTTTTAAAAATTGAATGTTTGATTCAGAGCAAAAAATGTTCATATAAGCATACTGGCTGCCTTCCATATTGCTGGGCTTCCACTGTGGAGGAAGGGTGAGATTTATGCCACCCCGTTGCTCTGGAGGGCAGAGCAAGGATTAGTTAATGAGGAAAAGACAGATGGAGAAACACCCAGCTAGATTTAGGGAAGAACTTGACAGAGAATGGGAAGTGGTCAGCTCCTCTCTTTTGGAAGTATTTAGTCAGTACCAGATCATCAGGAATACAGTGGAAATTCTTACATTTTATTGATATCGGGCAAATGGCTTTAATGGAATTCTTACCAGTTTCTTGTTTCTGAGATTCTAAGAACATACAGACAAGGACAGAAATCAGGCAATTAGGAAGGGGGACCAGTTTATTGGTATTCATGGAGTTTGAGATGGCAGCAATACATTTCCATGGAAGAATGTCTATATATTTTGTGAAGATTCTATTTGCTTTTTAGAAGGAAAAATCATAGGCAGCTGTATATAAAACCCTTTTTTGAAGCTTCTCTGTGTAACCTGTGGAATTTGCCCAAGGCAACATCTGGAGTTAACCTGGTAATCAGACACTAATCCTTTTGGGCAGCTTTCAGTCCTAGAGAAAACTGTGGGAGTTGGATTCTGACTACAGCTGACGTGTTTTTGTCATGTTAATCACTTATGGAAATTAAGAAGGTTATTGCAGTTTCTATTCCAGGAAATGAATTAGGCACTGAGTTAATCAGATAACTTCTAGGTGAGAAAGAAAAAAAAAGCATTCTTAAATTAGGCAGTCTGAGAAGGTTATTATATATTCACGCATGATTATCCTATGAGGTATGAATTTAGATGATTTATGTTTTAATTTCATTTTAGTTGCCAAGGAAGATACACAAACTGTTCATGTCACACATTTTTAAAAACTGACAAAAAGAAAACCCTCTTTTTTAAAATGTATGGAGTGGGGAAGAGAACTAACATTTATTGCCTACTATGTGCCAGGAATTTTACATATATTATTTCATTAATTTTCACAGTGATTCTGATGGTAGGTATTATCATTGCTACTTTATGGCCAAGAAACTAAAGCTCAGAGCAGGTAAGTAACTTGTTCTGGGATACATCTAGTGAAAAGTAGGGTTGGGGTTCAAAGCCAGATCTGTTGGACTTCAAAGCCAGTGCTCTTCGTGCTGTTTAGTATTGATGAAATCCTGTCTCTAGCAGAATCCAAACCTACTGTGTTCATGAGTAGATTTCAGAACTCTATCTTATTTTCAAACCCATAGGAGTCCGTTTCCTGTGTGCAGCAAAGCCTGCCCAGATACCACGTTTCCATTGTTGCTGGCGACCTTTTTGCAGTAGTCAGACCGAGCCCTTTGACGTTACTACACTCAACAGCTAGCTAATTGCCGCCAGCCCTGGCTCCTACCCCTGCCCCTCTCCCTCCTCCCAGTGCCTCTGTGATGCATGATCCTGAAGTTGTGAACACTGTCCTTGGGCTGGGGCACAATTTCCAGGTTGCCTGCTGCCCATTGTCTAATAGTCCTAGCCTAACTTTTTTCAAGTCTAGGGATTGTGTTCTCATTCCATAAGCAGGCTTGGAGAAAAGCCAGGAAGGCTCATGGTACAGGAGACAGAGCACTGTACCTGAATGTGTTTTGTCCCTGCTGTGCGATTTAACAGTCCTGTGGCTTTAAGGAGTCCCTTAGCTGGCTGAACCTATTTTTTCACCAGCTAAAAGGAGATAGTAATAACTTGTTCTGTTTTTTTTTTTTAGAGTGAGCATGAGACTCAGATGATACTAGAATCTAGGAGACTTTGTAAATCATAGACACTGTACAAATGTAAGTCCAGTGCATGAAAGAGAATGATCCCATCCCCTGGAAAAGCTTTCCTCTGGAAGGGCCAGAAGCCAGCACACACATCAGGGTAGGAAAACATGAGCTCCTTCTGGTCAGCCATGCTCTTTCACTAGAGCAGGTTTGTCTCTCTGGCCCCCTCTTTTTCCTTAATAGCATGGCTGTGTTTCTTGGCTTGGTTTGTGGAGATAATTGCTCCCAATCTTCCCTTTTCAATGAGTGCGAGGCTATTAGACCTGAACGATAACCACTGGCTGAAAGCCTTCCAAAGATTCTGATTGGGTAGACCGTGTTCTGCTCAGCGTAATTTGCTTGCTGGTTATGTAAATATTAGGGTTGTTAATCTTCATTAGTGGGTGTTAGCCAAGAAAAATTGTATTTTTTAAAAACCCATATATTAACATGGGAAAGAAAATAAAAGTAAACCAAGCAAAATTTAACAATTTTAATGTCCTAAAAGCTTTCAATGAAGACTAAAAAGCCTCTAATGTGTATTTGTTCAATAAATAAGACTGTGGCTTCCAATTCTTTTTGAAATTGAGGCATATATCTTAAATTAAAAAGAAAATTTTCTAATGTGAAAAATTAGAAACTATAAATTTTGCTGTCATTTAAGAGGTTTGGATTTGCAGTTTTCATGGATTTTTCCCCCTCACATAGACTTTATGTCTTAAATTCATTTTGTGTTTATATTTTTTATTATAAACTTTTTACTGAAGTTTCACATACATACGAAAAACTATACAAATCTTAAGTGTACAGCTCAATGAATTTTTACCCTGTGAACCAGCATACAGATCAACAAACCACATTACCAGCACCTAGATCACTTGTCCCCCCAGTGTCCCTTTCCATTAAGTAGTCTCTCCTCTCAAGGTAATCTGTAGGGTGACTTCTAGCACCATAAACTTAATTTGTCTGTCTTGAAGCTTTATGTAAATGGAATCTTAAAGTACATACCATTTTGCATCTGTCCTCTTGGTCAACATTATATGTGACAGATTACTCCATGTTGTGTTAGCAATTACATGTCACTGTCACTGTTACGTAATATTCTATTGTATATACAGTTAGCCCTTAAATAACACTGGGATTAGGGGTGCCATCCTTTTCTGTACTTAAAATTTGCATATAACTTTTGACTGCCCCCAAACTTCTAATAGCCCACTGTTGACTGGAAGCCTTACCGATAATGTAAACAGTCAATTAACTCATATTTTGTATATATGTATTATGTACTGTATTCTTACAATAAAGTAAGCTAGAGAAATGAAAATGTTATTCAGAAAATCATGTAAATTTGTTTGCTGAAAAAAATTCACATAGAAGTGGACTTGTGCAGTTCAGAACCATGTTGTTCAAGAGATAATTATTTGTATCACAATTTATTTATCCATTTTACTATAAAAGGAATATGAGTTGTTTCTAGTTTGGGGCTATTGTGGCTAAAGCTCAATGAACACTTTTGTATAAGTCTACTGAAAAATATATGTGTCCAGTTTTATGGTGTATATACCTAAGAGTAATTACTAAGCTACAGAATATGAGTATGTATAGCTTTAGTAAATGCTGCCAAATAGTTTTCCAAAGTGGTTGTAACAATTTACATATCTGCTAGTAGGTAGGAGATTTCTAGTTGCTCCACATCTGCCAATATTTGGTATTATTTGTCTTCTCCATTTTAGCTTCTGTGGTAGGTATGTGGTGGTGCCACATTTTGGGTCGTTTGGTGTGTTTGTATATGCATTTTACTGATTATGGAAGGAGTCAAGAACATTTTCATATGTTTATTGGCCATTTGGATACCCTATTTTGTAAAGTGAATCTTTCGTTGTTTTGCCCAGTCTTTGCTATTGAATTATCTGCCTTTACCTTATTGAATTGTACTTTTTTATATGTTCTTTTGTTTTTTAACTTTTAAAATTGTTTGTTCTATTACAGTTATCCCAATACTTTCCCCTTTTGCCCCCCTTCACCCAGCCCACCCTTCTTGCCAACAGTTAATTCCCTCTCCATTGTCCATTTCTGTGGGTCATTCATACATGTTCTTTGACTAATCCCTTCCCCCTTCCTTTGAGCATTCCTCCCTTCTCTCCTTCCCTCCTACAGCTCATTCCTACAGCTCTTCCCTCCTACAGCTCAGTCTATTCCATGTTTCTATGTCTCTGATTCTATTTTTCTCATTAGTTTATTTTGTTCATGAGATTCCAGTTATAAGTGAGGTCATATGGTATTTGTCTTTCCCTGACGAGCTTATTTCACTTAGCATAATAATCTCTAGTTCCATCCATGCAAAGGGTAGGAATTCCTTCTTTCTTTCTGCTGCATAGTATTCCATTGTATAAATGTACCACAGTTTTCTAACTCACTCATCTACTGATGGGAACTTAGGCTGTTTCTCCAGCATTTGGATATTGTAAATAATGCTGCTAGGAACATAGGGGTGCATAAGTTCTTCTGAATTGTTGTTTCAGGATTCTTAGGATATATTCCCAGCAGTAGAATTGCTGGGTCAAAAGGCAGTTCCATTTTTAGTTTTCTGAGGAAATTCCATACTGTTTTCCACAGCGGCTGCACCAGTCTTCATTCCTACCAACAATGTATTAGGTAGGGTTCCTTTTTCTCCATATCCTCATCAGCACTTATTATTTGTTGATTTGTTTATGATGGCCATTCTGACTAGCATGAAGTGGAATCTCATTGTGGTTTCAGTTTGCACCTCTCTGATGGCCAGTGATGCTGAACATCCTTTCATATGTCTCTGGGCCCTCTGTATGTCCTCCTTGGAGAAGTATCTATTCAAGTCCTTTGCTCATTTTTTAATTGGACTGTTTGTCTTCCTGGAGTGGAGTCATGTGAGTTCTTTACATATTTTGGAGATCAAACCCTTGTCCAAGGTATCATTGGCAAATATGTTTTCCCATACAGTTGGTTCTCTTTTCATTTTAATACTGTTTTCTTTAGCTGTGCAGAAGCTTTTTATTTTGATGAGATCCCATTTGTTTTTTCTTTTCTTTATGTTGCTTTCTCTAGGGGACATATCAGTGAAAATATTGCTGCATAGAATATCTGAGATTTTCCTGCCTATGTTCTCCTCTAGGACTTTTATGGTGTCACAACTTATATTTAAGTCTTTTATCCACCTTGAATTTATTTTTGTGTATGGTGTAAGTTGGTGATTGAGCTTCATTTTTTTTGTATGTACCTGTCCAGTTTTCCCAACACTATTTGTTAAAGAGGCTATTTTTACTTCATTTTATGCTTCTGCCCCCTTTGTCAAATATTAATTGACCATAGAGACTTGGGCTTATTTCTGGGCTCTCTAATCTGTTCCATTGGTCTGTGTGTCTGTTCTTATGCCAGTACCAGGCTATTTTGATTACAGTGGCCTTGTAATACAGTTTGATATCAGGTATTGTGATCCCTCCTACTTTGTTCTTCTTTCTAAAAATTGCTGTGGCTATTTGGGGTTGTTTATGGTTCCATATAAATTTTTGAAATGTTTGGTCTGTATCTGTAAAATATGTCCTTGGTACTTTAATAGGGATTGCGTTGAATCTATAAATTGCTTTGGGTAGTGCAGACATTTTGATGATGTTAATTCTTCCAGTCTATGAACATAGTATATGCTTCCATTTATTTGTGCTTCCTTAATTTCTCTCTTCAGTGTTGTGTAGTTTTCTGAGTACAGGTAGTTTTACCTCCTTGGTTAGGTTTATTCCTAGGTATTGTATTTTTCTTGTTGCTATATCAAATGGGATATTTCTCCTGATTTCTGTTTCTGATATTTTGTTGTTCTTGTACAAAAATGCCTTCAATTTCTGAATATTGACTTTGTATCCTGCTGTTTTATCAAATTCACTTTGTAGGTTGAGTAGATTTTTGGTGGACTCTATAGGGTTTTCTATGTACACTATCATGTCATCTGCAAACAATGACAGTTTTACTTCCTTCTTTCTAATTTGGATGCCTTTTTTTTCTCTTTTTTGTCTGGTCACTGTGTCTAGGACTTCCAATGCTATGTTGAATAGAAGTGGTGAAAGTGAACATACTTGTCTTGTTCCTGATCTTAGTAGGAAAGTTTTTAGTTTTCACCCATTATGATGTTGGCTGTAGGTCTGTCATATATGGCCTTTATTATGTTGAGGAATGCTCCCTCTAGTGCCACTTTGCTGAGTGTTTTTATCATAAATGGGTGCTGTACCTTATCAAATGCTTTTTCTGCATCTATTGATATGACTATGTGATTTTTTTTCTTTCCTTTTTTGTGATGTATTACATCTATTGATTTACGAACATTGTACCATTCTTGCATCCTTGGGATGAATCCCACTTGATCATGGTGTATACTCTTTTTAATGTATTTCTGGATGTGGTTGGCCAATATTTTGTTGAGGATTTTAGCATCTATGTTCATCAGCAATATTGGCCTGTAGTTTTCTTTCTTTGTTGTGTCTTTATCTGGTTTTTGGATTAGGATGATGCTAGCCTCATATAAAGTGTTTGGGAGTCTTTTCTCTTCTTGGCTTTTTTGGAATAGTCCGAGAAGGGTAGGGGTAGCTCTTCCTTAAATGTTTTGTAGAATTCTCATGTGAAACCTTCTGGTCCAGGGCTCTTGTGTGCTGGGAGTTTTTTGATTACTGCTTCAATTCACTAGCTATTATTGGTCTGTTCAGGCTTTTTGCTTCTTCTTCATTCAGTTTTGGAAGATTACATTTTTCTCGAAATTTGCCCATTACACCCTGTATTTCAAATTTTTGGCATATAGTTGTTTGTAGTAATTTCTTACCATCCATTGTATTTCTGTGATCTCAGTTTTAATTTCTCCTCTTTCATTTCTGATTTTATGTATTTGGGTACTTTCTGGGTTTTTTTCTTGATAAGTCTGGTTAAAGGCTTATCAATTTTGTTAATCTTTCCAAATAACCAGCTCCTGGATTTATTGATCCTTTAAATTTTTCTTTTAGTGTTTGTCATTTAATCTGCTGTACTCTCGATTATTTCCTTCCTTCTACTGGCTCCAGGCTTTGTTGGTTGTTTTCCCCCAGTTCTTTTTTAAAAAATATTTTATTTATTTATTTTTAGAGAAAGGGAGGGAGAAAAAGAGGGAAACATCAATGTGTGGTTGCCTCTCATTTGTCCTGACTGGAAATTGAACCGGCAACCCTTTGGTTTGCAGGCTGGCACTCAATCCACTGAGCCATACCAGCCAGTGCTGTTCTTCCAGTTCTTGTACATGTAGGGTTAGGTTGTTTATTTTAAATGCTTCTATCATTTTTAGGTAGGCTTGTTTTGCTATGAACTTCCCTCTCAGGACTGCCTTCACTGTGTCCCAAAAATTTTGGGTTGTTGTGTGTTGATTTGTGTTTGTTTCCAGATAGTTTTTGATTTCTTTCTTGATCCCATTCACTATTTAATAACATGTTACTCAATCTCCATGTATTTGAATGTTTTTGTTTTTTCCTTGAGGCTGTTTTCCAGTTTCGAGCCATTGTGATCTGAGAAGATACAATTTCAATTTTCTTGAATTTGTTAAGTCTTGCTTTGTGTCCTACCGTGGCATCTGTCTCTGAAAATGATCCACGTGTGTTTGAAAAGAATGTTATTTTGCTTTATTGGGGTGAAATGTTCTGTAAATATAAGTGAAGTTCATTTGATCTAGAGTGTTGTTCAGTGCAATGCCACAGTATCCTTGTTGATTCTTTGTTTGCAAGGTCTGTCCATTGGTGACAGTGGGGTGTTAAAATCCCCTATGATGACTGTATTGCTGTCAATCTCTTCCTTAAATTCCTCCAAGGTTTTTCGTATATATTTAGGTGCTCCTATGTAGGGCACATGTATGTATACAAGGGTTATCCTATTGTTGGATTGATCCCTTTGGTATTATGTAGTGACCTTCTTTGTCTCTTGTTATGGCCTTTGTTTTGAAGTCTATTTTGTCGAATAGTAGTATTACTACCCCAGCTCTTTTCATATCAATATGCTTGGAATAGTTTTTCCATCCCTTCACTTTTAGCCTGTGTAGATCTTTTGTTCTGAGGTGGGTCTCTTTTAGATAGCATATGTGCTGGTTGTGCTTTCTTTCTTTTTGTTTTTTAAAGATTTTATTTACTTATTTTTAAGAGAGGGGAAGGGAAGGAGAAAGAAAGGGAGAGAAATATAAATGTGTGGTTGCTTTTTGCATGCCTCCTACTGGGGACCTGGCCCGCAACCCAGGCATATGCCCTTACTGGGAATCGAACCAGCCACCTTTTGGTGCACAGCTCGCACTCAATCCACTAAGCTACACCAGCCAGGGCTGGTTTTGCTTTCTTGTCCATTCAGCTATCCTTTGCCTTTTGATTGGATCATTTAATCCATTTACCTGTTCATTGCCATTTTCCTCTTTGTACCTTTGTTCCTCTCTTTCTCTCTCTCTCTCTTTCCCTCCCTCCCTTTCTCACCTTCTTCAAGCAGTCCCTTTAGCATCTCTCACAATGCTGGTTTGGTGGAGATGTACTCTTTTAACCTTTTTTGTCTGAGAAGCTCTTTATTTCATCTTTCATTTTAAATGAGAGCCTTGCTGGATAGAATAGTCTTGATTGCTTATCTTTGCTTTTCATTATATATATTCTTGATATAAGTCCTTTATTGAATATATGTATTATGAATATTTTCTTCCAGTCTACAAATTGGCTCTTCATGCTTTTTATGATGTATTTTGATGTTCTTAATGTTAACGTAATTCAGTCTATCAAGTTTTTTCTTTTACAGTTAGTGCTTTTTGTGTCTAGTAGAAATCTTTGCCTACCTTAATTTTTTTTTACTGAAAGCTTACTTGTTTTACTTTTCACATTTACACAGGTGGTAAACTTAGAAGTGCTTTTTGTGTATGGGGAGGAAATGATTTTTTTCCTTTCTGTTTTGTCATCTAATTGATTTAGAATCATTTGTTGAAAAGACATTCTTTCCTAAGAGCACTGTAGTGTTATCTTCATCATAAATCAAATTACCATATATGTATGGGTCTGTTTCCAAGCATTGAGATTTGGAGGTGTCACCAACCAGTAGATGCTATCTTGAGTCGGATTGTATTGAATAAGTGGCTAGCTAGACTCTTGGCATAGGTATGGATGACTAAGAGAAGCCAGGGCAAGACCGGACGTCCAGAAAAGTTTCCAATGTGAATCCTATTGACTTGAAGACTGTATTTAGATATGCTTCTCTAAATAAAATAACTTTAATAGAATCATAGTATGTATTAATTAACTGTCCTCTCCATTAGAAGATAGATATACCATAAGAAATGGAATTTAAAGGAATATAATACCTAGTTTCAAATTAGATACAATTTCTCACAAGGGTCAACTGGAAATGATTGTTACTTTATCTGATGCCAGTTCTCCTCACAATCAGGGAATGCTTTCTTCAAAAACAGGCTCAGCTAGTGCCTATTCTTTGGGCTAATTATATCTGCCTGATCCGTGGGCTCAGGTATTAAGACACCCAGAACCTTTAATTGCTTACTTATTATAATTACTCTGCAAAGGCCGTTTTGTTTTTGTCCATCTACTTCCAGCAGCCTGAAATCTTTCAGGTTTTCTAAGATCCTAAGGCAGTTGGATCTGGGGTGCCACTAAGGGGTGGTTCTTCAGATGGATGAGCACCCCTTTTCCAGGGACCCCACCCAGCATAAATTATGGAGGGTGTAAGCTATCTGGTAGATCCCCAACTCATCCAGGTGACAGAGCTCCTTTCCATCAGTGATACCCAGGTGGTCAATGAAATGGAATCCCCCTTCTAGGGGACATGGACCTGGTTCCAGCTCCTTTAAGCTTGGAGAGTTAACCCTCATCCCTGTCCCCCTCTCTTGGGGCTGACTTGCAAGTGTGAGCTGCCATGAATGAGAGACATTGTTCAACAAGCAATGGAGTGATAGCTTCTTCATGTTTCTATTTGGTCAACAAATATAGTTGACACCTGCTGTAGATCAGCATTCAAAATCTATTCCTAGCCCTTGAGTGGCTTAGTTTACTTCTAGCTGTGTAAAATAACCATCTCTACTTAAACTTGAGGCCTGACAAAAATCTTTACTGATGCCAATCACTGACCCTCAACTCTTGCCCATCCCTATTCCTTGTCATGGCTAGACCTAGCTGAGTATTTGGTGATAAATCTCATCTGCCTGTCCCTGTACCGTATCCCCCTTTGTACCTCCTTTGTGACTTGAGTTAATCCATATGGTCTGTTAACAGGATGACTCCAAATTTTTTTGCTAAATATTTTATTGTATATGCTATTACAAAGTTGTCCCAATTTTTATCCTTTGCCCCCCTCCACCCAGCTCAACTCTCACTCCCATAGTCCCCACACTGTTGTCCATGTCCATGGGTCCTTCATGTGTGTTCTTTGACTAATCCCTTCACCTTCTTTCAGTCAGTCCTGCCTCCCCCAATCTCTCTGACAGCTGTCAGTCTGTTCCATATTTCTATGCCTCTGTTTCTGTTTTGCTCATTAGTTTATTTTGTTCGTTAGATTACACTTATAAGAGATCATAAGGTGTTTGTGTTTTCACTGACTGGCTTATTTCACTTAGTGTAGTTGTCCCCAATTCCATCTGTACTGTCACAAAAGTACATTTACACAATGGCATACTGCATAGCAGTAAAAAAGAAGGAATTCTTACCTTTTGCAACAGCATGGATGACTCCAAATTTGATGGCACATTTTGCATAGTAACACCCAGTCTGAGCACCTGCTGAAGCCCTGGTTGCCCTTCCCAAGTTCATAAGTATCTTGAAATGCTGCTTTGCCACCCCAGGGTCTGCTGGTGAGCTGGGGACAGAATGGTTCTCTTTTCAAGAGGGAGTTAATCTTTTTTGAGTTAATGCCATCCACACGTCAAGATCTTGAGTTACCCTTTTGCCTAATGGCAAATGGTATATAACAGTGAGGTGGGGTTAGGACTAGGTAAAATGTCCCCGTAATTGTCATGCCTTATTTCAATCAGCAAAGAGTCCTAATCACCACAAGTCTTTGCTACCTTGGATGTTGTGTATCTTTGATCTCATCTACCTATTTTCTCTGTGTGTGTACAGGATGACTAGAGACTTTGGCTTTTTACTACTGTTCTTTTAAAATGAGCATTTAGAAAGACTGTTCTGTTTTGTTTGTTTTAAAATTTTTTAATTTATTTTTGCACATTTAAAAACCATTGTATATAAAGAATAACAGACTTTCAGAACCCAGAGATATTAGATATCATTAGTCCAATCTTCTCATGACTGAATAATATTGTGAGATTTCTCTCCCTGGAGATATTTTTAAATGTCTTTTACAATCACAGGAAGTCAGAGCTGAAAAAGAACTGAGAACTATATAAGGCCAGCAATCTCATTTTACAAATGAGAAACCTAAGACCCTGAGGAGGCAAGTGACTGGACCACACAAATAGTGGTGTGATAAGACCCCCAGGTGTCCAGATCCCCCCATCTGGGGGTCTTTGCTTTTGTAGACAAGGCTGCTTTTTCTTCCCATTTTGCTTCATAGTTGTAATGCAAAGACAGCCAGGAATTTCTCATGGAATCCGTGAACCTGCTTGTCACGCAACGTTAATCCATGCCAGGATTTAACGTAACATAGAAATAGCCAAAATGTACCTTGGGAAAGTGCCAAGAATCCCAGTGAGGGTGGGCTGGGATAAGTAGTAATGTTAATAAAACCTTTTCACATCAAAAGTATGAGTCAGGTTCAATGTATGAATACCACTAAGAAGTTAAACATGGAGGGAGTTTAATTTTAGTTCAAACAGATCTCTTGTTCGCATTTCCCTTCAGAAATAAAGGAAGTGGAACTTGTCTTTCAAATTAGATTGACTGTTAAAAATGGGAAAACAATCTGGAGGCAGGTCATTTTTCCTTGCGGACTACTGTCCTGTGTACTATCTATTTCTAGCAAAGCTTGGACTTTCAGTCCAACAGATGTGGAAATGGAGAATGTGCCTTTTCTTCCCTTTGCCTTGGTTGCATTCAGGAAATTCTACACAGGCCACTTAACCCTGCAGGTGCCCTGCCTCAGGCTCTTTCCTGAGGCCTGTTGCTCCCGGCTGGTCTACAACTAGGCAAGGGTGGCTGTGTTTGTGGAGCTAGTGGGGCTTTCTGTGATGCTGTACATAGCTTTTCTTAAGGAGAAGGGAAATCAAAGGAGTCAGCTGTCCTCCTGCTCTTTGGAGATCCCCCTTTTCTGCTCATATTTGCCTAGGAAGGCCTAAAGCAAGAAAAGAGGCTCAAAGATGTGCCTGTGGATTTCAGAAATTATTTTTTCTACCACGCTCTCACCTTGCTCCTGCCCCCAATGTATCACCTCCATTCTTTATTCTGCTCCTTAAGATCCCAAGCAAGGGAGTTTGTGGGTGAATGAAGAGGATGGAGAAAGTGCTGTGTTTCACCCCTGGGCTTTGTGTACAGTGCCTAGAAGGACCCTGACACAAGGCTTTATGGGAGAGACAGTCTACCCTTCCAGGGAAGTTCCCAGTCTAATGGGGAGATAATAATCACCTATCTCATGGTCTCCAGTGCAAAGCAGTGCCTGAACTGGGGTCACTTTGTTGCCTCCTGGTGCGACTGCCACTCCTGGGGGAAGTATGGCAGTGGGAAGAAGCTGGATCTGAGTTAAGATGATGATTCTTCGAATAGGCCATTGCTCACAAGAAGCATTCATGCGTTGATTTGCAAAGCACTTATGAGCTCCTCTTTGGGGATTTTTTTGTCTGAAGGGGATGTCCATTCCTGGAATTTACTGAAAGCTCTCCCTGACATGCCCTCTGCAACCTATCACGTTAGTGGGAAGGGAGGGCTGGAGGCCCAGCCGTGTCGGGATGACTGTATTGATTGCAGTGTCTGGAGGAAGGTTATGGCAATGGATGGGGATTTACTGATAGTGAAGGAATAAAGCTCTGGCCCTAGAGCCTGTCTTTTTAACTGGGCTCCCAGCCAGGGCTTCCTTGCCAACTCCCTACTCTCCCCAGTCCATCATGCACACCCAACTAGATCTGGCTTCCTTGAACACCATTAGTCAAACTTCCCAATTGCTTAGAAACCCTTAATGGATCCCTTTGGCTTGGACTCAAGGCCTGCAGGTTTAGGTTCACTTCCACAAACAGTTGCCTGTACAACCTTATCACTGATCGAGACTAACCTTTGCAGCAAAGCCCATTGTCTAGTCAGATGAAGTCTGCTCATAGTCCCCTGAAGATTCCAGGTTTATTTAAACCTCCATGCCTTTTTCCAGGTTGTTCCTGTGTCTTCTGCTTGGCTACCTGCTCAAATCCATTCCCAAATCAGTACATGGCTCTTTGGCCTTCTCATTTAGCTATGCAGTAGCCCATCTACCTAATATGCACCAAGCCCCTGGAGATAACGAACTCCTATAATCTCCAGTGCAAGGCTGAATGTGAGATACACACAAATTGCTTCTTGGGTGAATGGGCAGAGATGGGTACTTGAAATAATGAATCCTCTCTGGACAACTTAGTATCTTTTCTTTCCTGGCCTGGTGTTCATGCACCCATTTTATAATAAGGTCTGGAGATGTATAATAGGGTGGGGGAGGGATGAAGGCAGATGCTTCAGAAAGTTTTCCAACAAGGCAGTGGTCAAGAGCAGGACTGAAATGGAGCAGATGCTAGAGGCAAAAAATAAAAAAACAAAGAAAACAAGAAATTGGATATAAACAAAACTTGGAAATGGGAGGTGAGTGTATGGGTTGATTAAGTATCCTCTGAAAGTGCATGTGTATCTGAAACTTCAGAATGTGACCTGTTTGGAAATTGTGTCTTTGTAGTGATAATTAGTTAAGGTAAGGTGAGGTCATAGTGGATTAAGATGGGTCCTATTTCTAATAAGTGGCGTCCTTGTGAGAAGAGCAGAGGACACATAGAGAGGAAGGCCATATTGTTACAGAACAGACCTGGGGGTGGGGCAGCGCGAATGATCTACTATTACTGAATAGACCCCCCTTGTGCTCTGGGCCTCCCCCAACCCCGTACTAGGTTCGCCTTGCCCACCGCCAGGGAAAGACATCTCTGAATGCCAGAGATTAGTGATAAGGAAAGGGATCATTTATTTAAAAAGTTTTACAGACTTAAAGTAATGACTTAATGTCTTCATTAAAAATACTCAAGTCCTTTAGAATACCCACAAATGCACAGTCCTTCCTTCTCCCCTTTACCCAGCCCAGGGTACCGTATCTCAGGAAAAGAAGTAGAAGTCCATGGTTCAGGCAGCCCCTTGGTTCCGGCACCATCCACTGTGTTGTTGCCATGATCTCCAGTTAATCCACAACCATGTGGCACCTTCTCATGGTGTACCAGCAAGAGTCCTTTCACTCCTTTTCTTCCATGCAAAGTCTCCCCTGCTTCCTAGGCTACGTGGCAAAAAGGGAGCACCCTAAGGCTGCAGGGTCCCAACTTTCACCAAAGCTGGGTGGTCCCAAAAAGCCCCCACATGGCTGTGGTGCCTGGGTTTAAACCCCAGCACCAATCT
The DNA here is from genome assembly GCA_028533065.1 of Trachops cirrhosus. Classification (NCBI taxonomy): domain Eukaryota; kingdom Metazoa; phylum Chordata; class Mammalia; order Chiroptera; family Phyllostomidae; genus Trachops; species Trachops cirrhosus. Next base: position 99,270,974 of record CM052539.1, on the reverse strand, counting down.
TCCTCTGGAGCACTATTTCCGACTCCTCCCACAATCAGTTACTGACAGCATTTACTGGGCTGCCATAGTAAGTTCGGGCAGGCATGGCCCCAGGGCGTGGAGCCAATCATCTGCAAGCTTTTATGCAGGTGCTGTACTCAGCGGGAGTTGCCTCCCAGTTACATCATGGGTTGATGTCACTCCCATCCCCCTGACTCAAAGCGTGGCCACAGCTATTTAACATATCTATGCAACCAGTTAAAGGTTATAGATATGTTAAATGGCCATTCTAGAGGTTAGCTGCAAAACTGTTGCTATTTAAAACAACTCTCAATGGCCCTGCTCCATGCAGTCCATCCCCCAGCTCAGACTTGTGGGGGGTGAGGACATCCTATATATATATTTTTTTTTCTAATATTTCCTGAACACCCTGAGTTCTGGATCCCATTACAAATCCCCATCTGCCACCCCCCACCCCTTGGCTGCACTCTGTTACAATATGGAGCTGGAAGCAGAGATGAGAGATGTTGCTACAAGTCCAGGAATGCCAAGGATAACTGGGAGCTACCAGAAGCTGCGAAAGGCAAGGAAGCATTCTTTTGGTGCTGACACCTTGATTTTGGACTTCTGGCCTAAACTATGAAAGAATATATTTCTATTGCTTTAAAGCCATCCAGTTTGTGGCAGATTGTTGCGGCAGCCTAAGAAATGAATACAGTGTATTTAAAATGGATATATTTTAGAAATATATAGAAATTCAGGGGATCTAATGCTTGGATGACACTATATCTCTGCATTTTCAGTACTGCGACCCCACTGTGGTTCTAATTGTGGTAAGAAGTTTGCAGTAGTCATTTGTGATCCAATTTTGCCAAGAACTACCCAGGGGTAAATTTACTCTTGGAAGCTCCTGGTCATCTGGATGGAGGTGGCTGGCCCATGAAGCATATGGGGCCTGATAGGAAGTTGTGGGAAGAGCCATCTTATGAGGCCCAGGAAGGAGAAATCACACCAGGCAGGATCTCCAGGTTATTCCCATGTTTATGCAGAAGAAATGTGGCTAAAATGGTAATCAGAAACAGAGGAGGTATGTTCTAGGGAAGAGGGCAGAGGGAAGGGGGGTAGGGAGTATGTTATGGCGATGTTGCAAAAAAGTGGATAGGATGTGGGTTTGCTTTGCTACAGTGAAGGAGAGGAGGAGAGACAGTGCTGAACTACCCAAGTTGGCTTTTGTAGTGAGTGCTGTGTAAGAACTGCCTTCTTTTTCTGGGCCACCAGGCGGCTCTGGCTATTTGTCCCTAAAACAGTGAGAATCTCACAAAGCAGAGGGTGGGACAAAAGACAGCTCTGCTCTTGAAGGATGTTCTTCCTTCTTCTTGGTGTTAGAGGTGGTGAGTTGCAGATGGTGCACACTGGAAGCCTCCCTCAGTTGCACCCATTGTCACTGTTCTGGTTGAGCAACTCTGTCGTCCTCTCCAAGCCTTGGTGTTCTTCCTTTTATAGGAGGCATATGAGGTTTATGTGATCATCGAGGAAGAACACTTTCTGAACCTTAAAATACAATATACTGTTGTATTTTAGGGTCTCCCAGAAGTGAACAGGAAGATAGGTGGAGTCTTCATTCTTTGGACTGGAGTTCTGGGGTGGCTCATAGAGTATGTGAAAAGTAATACAGGTTTCAGTTTGGGATGATGAAAAAGTTCTGAAGATGGATAGATGCACAAACATGTGAGTGTGCTTAATGCCTCTGAAGTGTACAGTTAAAATTGGTTAAAGTGCTGCTCTGACTGGGTGGCTCAGTTGGTTGGAATGTTTCCTATACACCAATATTGTGGGTTTGATTCTCGGTCAGGACGCATACCTAGGATGAGAATTTGATCTCTGGTCCAGGCACATATGGGAGGCAACCAATCGATGTTTCTCCGCCCCCCTCCCCACTTCTCTCCTTCTCTCTCTCTCTCATCAATGAAAACATATCCTTGGGTGAGGATTTTTAAAAAACTGGTTAAAATGCTAAATTTTATGTTATATTATCACAATAAAAAAATCACAAGCTCCTCCCACAACAAACAAAGTAGCAGATACTGGACAAAGCTGAAATTCAAGTAAATTTGACACTCAGGTGTTACAGGGCAATTATTGTACCTTGTGGTGAATGATCATATTTACAATCATTGTGAGAAATTAGCCCTGTTTACTAAGACTCAACTAACACCGTATATTATTATTATTATTTTGGGTGGCTCTAATTCCCTTGGGAGGGAGTAAATGGCTCACAACAATTGGAATTGAAATATGTACTTAATAACATGGGATCTGAGACCACTTCACTGGTTCTACCTGTTTTCCCAAGGTTATGCTCCCTCCTCAGCACTGTTCTTTCTTCTTCCTTCCTTCCCTTTGGTTCCCAATTGACTTTTTCTCCCAGGTCAGCATAAAACAGATCTGCATCTATAGCACAGAAACAAACACGTGATGAGTTCATGCGGCCTCATGCACTTCAAGTAAAATATCCATGCTTTCATGGACCCTGGTCCTCTGGCTCAGACTTTGCTCCCAGAACTGAGAGCTATTTGCCTACCTACAAGAGCATTTCATTCTTCAGGCCTGTGGGCATCTGCATCAAAGCCTTGCAGCTTCACCAATTCTCTCCTTTCTCTAGCTCCCTACCGGCTTCTGAAGATCAGAGCCATAGGCATAAATACTGCCTGATGACCTCTCCATTTCTGAGGAGTCCCCATAGGCTAAAGGCCCAGGAAATAACTCCTAAATGGGCTGAAGGTTGGATATCTTTTGGATTGAGACATTGTTTCATTTTAGGACAAAATAAACTGTTCAAAGTTTCATGTTCAAATATTGAAACCTGTATTGTACCTCCTAACTCATCTCTGAAAATAACGCAGAACATTTTTATGTAGAGTTAACTGCCCCTGGTGCCAGGTGATTGTGAACCTTGCACAGAGCCAGGCATGACTGTGAGGTGTAATGGCTTCCTGTGTTTGTGCCTTCAGGGCAGACAGCCAGTTACTCAGAGGGGTTTGGGGATGGGAACAATCAGTGTGTTCTTTGTGGGCTGCTGCTTCCTGAATTTTGCCCCACAGGTTGGAGGTTAAATTTCAGTCCTCCTAACTAGGCCTTAAAAGTCTGGGTAGAGTGGATGCTCGCTGGAACCTATGGAGGTTGTAAAGCAAGGAGCTCACTGCCTTACGCGGTCAGAAAAGGCAGGAGCAAAAGACAGGGTGAAGGTGTAGGAGTTGGAAGGAAGTTGGAAACCAGCACTTTGTGGCCTTTCCCTTTGAGATTCACACAGGAAAATGAGATGTCTCCTTGTTGAAAGGTAAGACTTGAAATTTATCTAAACTTGGAATATTATGGTCTATTTTAGCTCCAAAGGCTTATTACCATAATGTATGTAAATTATATTTGAATTGTTGTGAATCCATGCTCTGAGGCAAAGCCGAGGTGGGGCCTTCTGAGCTGGGACACTTCTTAATGCCCTCTGAAGGGATTGTTATCAGAGTTATATGCCATGGAGAAGAAGCTCTAGGAACTAAACATGCACTAACAATACTTTTGTCCTTTTATTCCTTAGCAAAATGGAACCTCCTTTCTGCACATAAGCCCTTCCTCACAGCAGGTTACTCCAAGGGAGAAGAAGAAGTATGACTTCCAAATACTATCAAAGGAAATAGGCGTGTCTAAAGGAGACGAGGACGACTGAGTGTGTTTTTCATGTGTGGAACATGTCTGCTGCACTGAACAATTCTTGAGTAGTGAGGGAAGGGCTAAATACCAGTACCTCCTTCTAGCATTCTAAATCCCTAGTTTCTGCTACTGCTGTGTCTGAAACCACAGCGTCCTCATCAGGACCAAACCAGGAACAAATACAAACTGTTTACAGTCCTCTCAGAGGTATTCAAAATACATCATAGGGAAGACAATGCTTGAAGATGAGAAGGGTAAAAAAAAAGAAAAGAGCACTGTTCTCCTGGCATGCTAGTATGAGAGTGCCTGAAAGTGGACATTGGTCAAATTTCAGGTGCATACCAGCCCCAGGTCCAGAAGACACTCTTGGAAAATCTGTTCAGGGTGAAGACATGACCAGGCAATGGAAGCATCCATGAAGAGCAAGGATCTTTTGCAGGACTTGCTGATGGGTGACTGATCATTCACACAGAGGGAAGAAACCATGGACTCAATGATAATGACTCTCAAACCAGCTTTTGTGTTTCTAGAGCATTGCAAATAGAAGAGAACCATCATGTAGGGAATACAGGAAATGTTACAGAAAAGAGGTGGTAAAGTATTTGTTTTGACAAGTCACCATCCAAGTGATGTGAAAGCAATTTGGAGAAAAATATCCTCATCTAATGCTGCATTAGTGTGTAGATCCTGTCGCCTAAATCTGTTGATGACATTAAAACATATTTTTGTTGTTTTTTTATAGATTTTTATAAGTTGGATACACTCCAGAAAATAGATGAGCAAAATAGGATCTAAGGCATATAATAGGTTCCAGAATTAGAGCGACATAAGAAGTAAAAAAGAAATGATATAAAGTTAGAAGAAAGGTGTAAATACTACAATAGGACACTGAACTATTTTAGGACCTTTACTCAGGGATTGAAAAAATTGGATTTGTTTATAAAAGACACTGAGAGGCTGTTGAAAAAAAACTAGATAATGTAGAGCAGTGATGTCGTTTTGGGAGTTTAAAAGAAAATAAAGAAGTTATTCCAGAGAGTAATACCTGAGGATCTCAAAGGAGTGTAAAGTGTAGTCTTCACAACTTAGAAAGATAACCCAGTTCTGGGAGCCCTTATCTCTGTTGCAGACATTGGTATAGTTCTAGATCTATTTTAAAAAGATCCCAAGGCAATTCCAGAGGATTTTGGCCAAAGAAAGTGTACTGATTACTGTATGAGCCAGGTCCCTTTAAGTCAGAAGTGATAACCTGTGGCCTGGGTGGCCCTTGACCACAGACCTCTCCTTTTTCACCTACAGGCTTGCTCTGGGCCAACTTCCAAGCTCTGGGCTCCTCCTCCCAAGCTTTCCTGTGCATAGTCTTGTTCCTAGGCTACCTGGCTGATTTTGAATGCCTGAGGATTTGCTTTCATCTCTGCATAACAGAGCCTTGGCCAAGCTACTATTTTTGTTGACTTAGTTGCAACATCTGCCCCTGCTGGGGATGGTCAGAGCTTTCATAGCTGACACACAGTCCAGCTTGAATCCAGTCTCTTCTGTGCTTTTTTTGAGCAGCAGGAAGCACTGTTTTTTGGATTCACTGCAGAACTCACACACTTAAATGTAGTCAGTTTCTTTATCTATCGCTGCATCCAGATTGGATGGTGACCCTGGCTGAGACATCCCTTACTTCTGCTTCAGATAAACTCAGCTGACATTTAAAACCTTATTGTATTTCCTATCTTGTCCAGAAGAAAATACAGTGGAACACTTCACCAAGAAATGGAGAAGAAACACATGGTTGGCTATTGCTGCTGACTGAATGAATCTTGGCTCTCAAGCTCAAAGGTGACTGTATAAATGCAGATGGCACCGCTGCTACGTTTGCCTGGCACACCTGTAGATTATGCAGCATATTTCAGCCTTCGGTGTTAGAGCAGTATTTCCAAATACAGACTCAAGAGATCCTCAGGCTCCTGATTCTAACACAGAGCCAGGGATTCTGTCCTGCCAATGCAGCCTGCAACATGGGGAAAGGACCCAGTCTTCTGTGCCTCTTGCTTCAAACTCTTCTACCCTCTGGAGGCTAGAGAAAGATATAGGTCTGCATCTTGAAATATGCGCCTTGAACAAGAATTACTAACCTGTAGAAAACTTGTCTTACTTTGAACAAATTCTCAGTTTACAGAAGCCTATGGAAATATCAAAATAAAGCATTAGAAGAAACAGTAACATTAGATGTCATCAGAGTCATTAACTAAGGGGGTAACCTGGAAAATAAAGTCCTATTTGCCAAAAACTGTCTGATTAGTTTGGATTCTTGTTTTTGATCCTTTTCCTCTTTTAGATTTCTCTTCTAAAGTTAACTGCTCTTTTGCAATCTACTTAATATTGTGAGAAAAAGCCACGTCTAGAAATTAGGATGGCTTTTCTTATTTGAATAATAAACAAGCAGCAGCATAGTGTGGCAAAAAGAGCTTAGGTTCCAGTCTGTCTTTGCTGCTAGCTCTGGGTAACCTTGGCCTTGTCATGGCACCTCTCTGGGCCTCTTTTTAAAAAATATTTATAAAATAACATGGGGGTGGGGCTGCTCTCCTAAATACCCTTCTGGCTCTAAAATCCATCGACTCTGTATTGCTGATGGTTTCCTCTGTTTGGTTGTTTCCATATTTCTCATAAACTGTCAAAAGAGCCAGAGTTCAAGAGGAATGGAAACTTGTGACTATATTTGCAACAATGTTCAAAACTTTTAAATGCAAATGTAGATAATTAATTTGTCATCATTGCCTGAATATATTATAATTTTAAAATACTGTATTCTAAAATATCTTTAGAAAAACAAATTTGTTATGGAAAGTAAATAATTGTTACTGCCTGTCTCAGATCCTTCAGAGCTCCTCAGTCATCATCTATAGTGGTGCCAGAAGGGGAAGAGGAATGTATTAATCCTGGTCATGTATTTTAAATATACTGGTGCCTGTCCTGCCACTTCAGAAGTTGTAACCTAACAACTTCTAAGTTGTAATTGGTCTGCCACAGATCTGGGTACCAGTATTTTTAAGAGCCAAGTTAAGAACCTGTAGCCTGCAAAATAAATTCAATTCCTGAGGCTAGTATATAAGGCCCTCCCCTGCGGGGAGGCATGGCCTGAGCCTACTCTCCTCCATGCTGACCACCTGTGATCTCTCCAGTGTGCCACCATATTTCATGTGTGTCGTTTCACACTTCCACACCTGTGCTTCTGCTGTTGTGCCAGAATGCCATTGCTGCAAGAGGCCTAGTCTTTTCTGACCAGCTTCCTGCAGTGCAGGTTTCTTTTATTAGCATAGTTCCTATAATACTTTGTAGTGCTGCCTTGTAGTCATCTTCCTGTATTGTAAATATTTTATTGATAATTGTATGTATTTATATTCATAAATCTGATCATATCTCTCTCATGTTTAAATCTCCCTGTACTTTCTCATTGTACCAGGAATAGCGTCCACACCTCCTGCCTTGGCCCTTAAGGTCATACATAATCTGCACCTGCCTGTCTCAGACCTCCTACCACTTCCTTCTTGTTCACTTCACTCCAGCTTCACCAGCTTTCTGTTCCTAAAACATGTCAAGCTCCTTCTCCTTTCAGGGCCTTTGCACATGTTATTCCCTCTACCTGGGGCATCTTTTCTCATCTTTTCACTTCCTTCCTTCCCAACATTCAGACCTCAGTTCAAATGTCATTTCTTTAAAGCGGCTTTTCCTGAGCAGCCTACCCAAAAAAGCACATCCTCCACCCTACCCATCATCCTCTATCCTATTGTTTGTATGTTCTTTTAGGACTGTCTGAAATGATATTTTTTTTTTTGTACACACAATCATTGAAAGCTTCCCATTACTGGAATGTAAGTTCTTTTTTAAAAAAATTTATTTATTTTAGTTATGGGTTTTTTTTTTTTTTATTTTTAGAAAGAGGGGAAGCGAGGGAGAAAGAGAAGGGTGAGAAACAGATGTATGAGAGAAACATCGATCAGTTGCCTCTTGCACACCCCCAGTTGGAGAATGGCCCACAGCCTAGGCATGTGCCCTGACTAGGAATTGAACTCCTGATGTTTCCCTTTGTTGGACGATGCCCAATCAACTGACCCATACTAGTCAAGGCTGGAATGTAAGTTCTATAAAGATAGTAACTTTCTCTGCCTAGTAGGGAATTCAATAAATATAGAAGGGATGAATGTTGTCTCTCCTATAAGATAATACTGTGCCTAGCATAGTGACTGGAAAGAAGGTATTCAATAAATGTTTAATGAATTAATGGTTATATGTCACAGATGTTTGACTCTAACAAACAGTATGCCCAAAGATCTCTAAATAACACTAATAAAAATTAGGCTGACATACATTATGCACTTGCATTCTTTATTTTTAAATATATTTTATTGATTATGCTATTACAGTTCTTCCATTTTGCCCCCTTCACTCTCCTCCACCCTGCACATCCTCTCCCACCCACATTGCCCCCTTTAGTTCATGTCCATGGGTCATACATATAAGTTCTTTAGCTTCTACATTTTCCATACTATTATTGCCCTCCCCCTGTCTATTTTCTACCTACCATCTATGCTACTTATTCCTCTGTCCCTTTTCCCCTTCTCTCCCCCTCTCACTCCCCTGTTGCTAACCCACCATGTGATCTCCATTTCTGTGGTTCTGTTCCTGCTCTAGTTGTTTGCTTAGTTTGTTTTTGTTTTAGGTGTGGTTGTTAATAATTGTGAGTTTGCTGTCATTTTACTATACATGTTTTTTATCTTCTTTTTCTTAGATAAGTCCCTTTAACATTTCATAAAATAGGGGCTTGGTCATGATGAACTCCTTGAACTTGACCTTATCTGAGAAGCACTTGATCTGCCCTTCCATTCTAAATGAAAGCTTTGCTGGATAGAGCAATCTTGGATGTAAGTCCTTGCCTTTCATGACTTGGGATACTTCTTTCCAGCCCCTTCTTACCTATAAGGTCTCTTTTGAGAAATCAGCTGACAGTCTGATGGGAACCTTTGTAGGTTACTGTCCCCTTATCTCTTGCTGCTTCTAGGATTCCCTTCATTTTAATCTTGGCTAATGTAATTATGATGTGCCTTGGTGTGTTCCTCCTTGGGTCCAACTTCTTTGGGACTCTCTGAGCTTCCTGGGCTTCCTGAAAGTCTATTTCCTTTGCCAGAATGGAGAAGTTCTCCTTTATTATTTGTTCAAATAAGTTTTCCACTTGTTGCTCTTCCTCTTCTCCTTCTGGGACCCCTATAATTTGGATGTTGGAATGCTTAAAGATGTCCTGGAGGTTCCTAAGCCTCTCCTCATTTTTCGGAATTCTTATTTCTTCATTCTTTTCTGTTTGGTTGTTTCTTTCTTCCTTCTGGTCCACACTGTTGATTTGAGTCCCAGCTTTCTT
>CM052539.1:99245125-99261789 GCA_028533065.1 Trachops cirrhosus | reverse complement strand
ATTGGTTCCCTGTACATTTTCCTTCATTTCACTTAGTGTAGCCTTCATTTTCTCATCTAATTTGCAACCCAAATCAACCAATTCTGTGAGTATCCTGATCACCAGTGCTTTGAACTGTGCATCTGATAGGTTGGCTATCTCTTCATCATTTAGTTGTATTTTTTCTGGAGCTTTGATCTGTCCTTTCGTTTGGGCCATTTTTTTTTTTTTGTCTTGAGGCACCTGTTACATAGTAAGGGGCAGAACCTTAGGTGTTCGCTGGGTAGGTCAACCCAGTCACTGGGTTGTGGTGCTGTATGTGGAGCATGGGTCTGAGGGGGAACAATGGCACTTGCTCTGCTCCCTGCCGGATTACAGTCACTTCTGCCACTTCCCCCAAGCAAACTGGGCCTTTCTGGTGCTGATTCCCATGTGGGTGGGCTTGTGTACATTCTAGAACCCTGTGGATCTCTCCAACAAACTCTCCTGTGAGGCTGGGAGTTTCTCCCCGCACCTCAACCCCCACAGGTGCTTTTAATCAATGATTTGGGGTTTTATTTCTCCGTGCTGGAGACCTGGGTTGTGCAATCAGCCTCACTCCCCAGTTTTGCCTGTTTTATCTGCGGGTGTATGTGGGACCACTCAGTCCACCAGCCGCCTTGCACGCTGGCACCCCTCTATAATCCACCGCCTTGCTGGGTCCGCTCACTGCTGCCTTGTGCGCCCCGGGTCCACCAGCTGCTGCCTTGCACGCCCAGGGTCTGTCAGCCACCACTTTTTTTGCTGTGAGTCCTCTCCGCCAGGCCGCCAAATCTGCCCCTCCTACCGGTCTGGATGAATGTGTCTACTTTAACTCCTTGGTTGTCCCACTTCCATACAGTTCAATTTTCTGTCAGTACTGGTTGTTTTTTGGTTTCTAAATTTTTGTTGTCCTTATTTTGGTTGTGCAAGGAGTTATAGTGTAGCTACTTACGCCTCCATCTTGGCCGGAAGTCTTTGCATTTGCATTCTTAATTTCCAGTTAAATAAACAGACTATATTTGACAGCAGATTATGTGCACTTATATTATTGCAGAAACTTCTATTGGACAGTGCTGGTTTAGAGTGTACCCCTGCTAAGGATGAGAGATGTCTAGTTAGAGACTTGCTAAGGCCCCATCCAATTCTTAGGCTCAGTGATTCTGTGGCTTTGTATTAAGAAGGTCCTATCTCTGTCCTTCTTCTGCTGAAAGTCTTTTGGTTTCCAAAGGTTCCAAGGCTAGTAGAAAGGGACAAAACAACTGCAAGGTGTTCCTGTGTGACTGAGGACATTGTCTTTCACCTCAAGAATTGCAGCAAGATTAAGAGATGATGACATCATCCTGGAAAGCCCTTAGAAAAGCTGAAGGGCTACATGAGGATAAGGCAGGAGAAGGCAGGATTGTTAAGTGAATGCATGAGATACAAAGGCAAACTTGGTCTTAGCTCCTTCTTGACTCCAAGCCAATCAGAGTGAAGTTGGATTTGAAGCAGTGGTATTTAGTTGCCATTGGCAACTGATTCACTACCTCATCCAAGTTCTGGAAACCTTAGTTAGGATGTGGGAGAGTTCAGGGAAGAGCATGGAGAGCTGGCTTTTGCTGGGGAGAATTGCATTTGCCTCAGCTTTAAGGGAGCCCCCAAAGTGGTGGTGAGAATCATGAGGTTTACCTGGATCAGAGACTAAGACAGGTTTGAAAATTAGGGACTTAATGGTATCATCTTTTTTCCCAGGTGGAGAGTGAGGTCATTGAAAACATGACTCTTTGTCTATCCTTTCTACATGTCGTCTTGTCTGGCTTCCCTTCTGTTTCCTCTCATGTCTTTTCATCAAGGTCTTAACTCTTCTTGTGACAATATGGTATGTTAAATACTGTACAAAACATACCACTTTTGGTGAATGAGTTAACTACATTCACATGCCCTCTGGTTTGGGTTATGTCTCAGTGGGACTCTGATGGAAAGGAACTGTGGCAATGACTTGAAAGGCAACCCTATCTGTCACCATTGTCAACACTATGTCCAAACATGACACTGTAGGAAACCAGCTACAAAGGTACAAAGTCTGTCCTTGGGTAGATAAACACCCAAACTCAGGCAGATGTATTTAGAATATGTAATACAACAGTACAACTCTAAGTGTTGGCTCTTGGGTAAAAAGTCATGGACCTTGATTCAAGGCCTGTTTATTGACTATGTTATCTTGGGTTCTGTTAGCCTCAGTTTACTTATGTGTAAAATGTAAATAATAATGCCTTACTTGCAGGGATGTTGTAGGAATGAATGATGAACATGTGTGTAAAGGATCAAACAGGAGGCTTGGCACCCTGAGTCACTTACATTATTTCCACTGCCTTTATGAGGAGTCAATGTTGTGATTTGGTTGGGAGTGATGGAGCAACTATAGGGAGTTCATAGTTGGAAATTGGGAATGATTCCACTTTGCATATGGGCTCTCTGTGCTATTTGAATGGTATGGTGGAGATAGGGGTCAGTTTGGCTTACTGGGTTGGGGGGACCCTCTCAGTAGGATAAGGGCTCACAGGTATGAGGGAGCCTTCTTCTCTTCAATCCTGAGCCAGTGGTTAACATTTTAGCAGCTGTAGCTTCTCTCCATCTGTTAGCTCTAGTTGGACAGGGGTTGTCACTTGTGTACAATCTAGAGCTACCTGTGCAGTGGAATACCAGGGATTGATGAAGGGGCAGTGTGTGTGCTTTTAGGGGTTAGGGAGGCGGGGAGGATCTCTGTGGCTTCCTGGCGCCTCACCGTCAATGAAATGCTGTTACAATCAGTGGTATTAATTGGTCTCTGATGGATATTTAGTTCTGTTAGTTTGGTTTCCTATTTTACTACAGAATATAAGTGTATATTTGTGTGAGAGATACAGGAAGCAGTTATGGTCAACAGTGGACTGACTTTCCTGTCAATAGGGGGATGTTTAGGTGAAGAGGAGGGGGTTGGTTCTCTCTGGGTCTTTCAGTTGGCCTGGATGTGGGGGGTGATGCCTTGCTGGAGTGGAACTAAGGAAACTAGGATTAGAGAGTTTTTTTCCCACTTAAGAAACTGAGAAGGAGGTGAGAATAGTCCTAATTTGGGACCAGTGTTCTTAGAACAAGGGGCAAGTGACCCTCAGTGGGTATGAAGCGTAAGGTTTAGATGACAGTTGGCTTGTTTAAAACTCAATCAGGAGTGTCTCAGAGTTCCTTTCTCAGTAGACATTTTAGCAAATCCTTGGTTAGCTGCCTGATTGCTGTGTAGATGTACTTGGGATGTACAGTAAAAAACAAAAACAAGCTTAGTCATCACTCTGGTCCCTTACCAACCACATCGGTCTTCAGGATATTCCTTTATCTCAATAAATCTTTACCTCCCCCCAGCACCTCACAAAGTGTTCTCTGAAGGGATCTTTCTTCCCCAACTGTGATGGAGGATGTTGAACCATTTAGCGAACATTTACTGTACACCAGGACCAATACTGCATACTTTGTTATGTCATTTTACTTTTCATAATATCCCCATAATCTATACATGTAAAAATCCCAGTTTTACAGATTAAGAAACAGACTCAGAGGTGTGAAGTGTCCTGCTCAGGGTAAATCTGTGGCAGTGCTGGGATTAGAATTCCAGATCTGACTTTAGCACCAGATCAGGGAGAGCCCCTAAATGTCAGGTTAAGGAGTTTAGAATTCTTTAGGAGGCAACAGGGAGTTGTTTACTATGACTAGCAGCTTGATATATGAAAGAAGACATTTTCCTCTTGAGTGTACACAGAGAAGTTGTATATCAACAAAGGTCTTTAAACCCCTTCCATTTTTATGAGCCCTTGTGAAACCCTTGGACGTGGGTCCTTTTTATGCAGTCAGAACTCTATGTGCATTCTGGCTCTGGTCTTGGGGCTTCTTGGAGCTTGGAGAGTCTCTCAGGCCATGAGCCACATCAGCTGCCTTGTCTGAAACATACTTGACAATCTTCCTCAGTTTCTGTATTCTTTATTCTACCTCTGCTCTTATACGTGATGGATTTGTGCATTAGAGTAATCCTCTGTAAATTTACTTGGGGAATTGGGCCTTAAACTACTTTTCTCTATGTTGTTAATTTATTCATATTACTGCCCACTGGGTGCACATTCTGTGGTACCCAACTCCACTGTGCACCTCACATTCTACTATATGTTGCTACTGTTTTGGGGCTTGACTTATTAACATGTATAATACTGTGAGTTCATTGCAGGAAGACTCCCCAACTTATTTACGTATACCCTATGCCTGTCAATGCAGTGCTGGGCTTGTAGGATACACTGCATAAATATAGACAGAATGAAGGTGATTATCAAGAAGAAACTTATGAAAGAAGTCCTACACAAGGGTTGTTTAGAACCAAAGGTGATTCCTCACTGGATAGGTGGGTGGGTATTGCTGGGAGCAATAGTTGAGGGTAATATTCTTGGAGGCAAAGGAAAGGTATATCAGTTATCTATTGCTGTGTAACAAAGTACCCAAACCTTAGTGGCTTAAAACAACTATTTATTTGCTTGTAATTCTATGATTGCACCATTTGGAATGGGACCAGCTGAGTGGTTCTTCTGCTGATTCACCTGGGGTCCCTCATGTAGCTGTTGTCAGTTGACACCTTGACTGGGGCTGGGTGGTCTTAGATGGCTTCATTTGCATGTCTGCCAGTTGGTCCTGGCTGTTAGCTGGGTACCTGTCTCTGCTCATCTTCTGGCATCTCATTCACCAGAAGACCAGGCTGAGTGTCTGTATCTGATGGCAGAAGTGTTCCAAGAGGATGAGAGTAAAAGCTGCAAGACCTCATGAAGTCGAGGCCTAGATGTCACACAGTATCTCTTCCACTGTGTTCTTTTGGTTAAGCAAGTCTCAGTCTAGCCCAGATTCAGGGGGTAGGAAGATAGACTCCAACTCTTGATGGAAGGAGAGGCGAAGTCACATTGCAAAGAAGCATACCTATATGGATGGAAAGTCTCGATGGGGCCAGCTTTGTAAATACAGTGTATCTCAGTACTTGTTAATTTGTTCCAGAGCTTACTATGTGTACCAAAACCTATGGATACTGAATGATGCAGTATTTTCTCTTGTGGGGTGGTGGTGTGACTCATACAAGTTCTAGAAAGTGCAAGGAGACCTGAGCAAGTGCCAGGTGCTGAAATGTTTTTTCTTGTCAAAATGCAACAGATACAGGGTTTGATGAGTTCTGAAGTCGACAAGTACCGAGGTATGACTGTAATCTGTCACAGATTGACTTCTGTTCTTCTGACCCTCCTTTAATTTTGAACTACATGTTCCCTGAGGATTCCTGTCTGTGGAGATCAATTAGAATTTGGATTCTCAGGAAGATGGTTTAATAACTGCAGGCAGTTGCTATCAGGGTCCCTGAATAAAGTCATCTTTCTGGGAGTTCTGGGAAAGATTCTGGTGGATTTCCTAAGCAACTTCTCCCCAAATCCTTGTGCTACCTCCATACATTTTTGCACACTAGGAGGGAAGGCAACATGGTGGAGAGGAAAAGCATGGGTTTGGGAGTGGTAAAGACCTGGATTCAGCCAGTTCAGCTTTAACACTGACTGACTATATGGCTTTGAGCATGTTACTTGACTTCTCTGAATCTTATATTAATATAAGTGTTTCTATTTTGTGTGATTGATGTGAAGTGATGGTGAGGGGTGATGATGTTCCAGGAATAATAAGAATCCATTTCAAGGGCAGAGTAAGCTCAAGCTTCTCATTCAGATATCCAGAATCAAGCTGGTCTCATCCCCATCCCCATCCCCATACCCCTTCACCTTACCTTGGCACACTGGTCATAAGGTGTTGAATTTCCACAGATCTTCCTGTTTTCTTCTGCCATGACTGCTGTGAACAGGGAAGGTTAGGATGGGTCCATCTAGCTAATCCTGGCCCCCTGCAGAAAAGCCAGAGGAGGAGGTTTGAGGAAAATAGCCAGAAAGTCTGCTCTAGACAAGGAATTGTGCTTGAGTACTGAATGGAGCTGCCAGAAATGTTGCACAGAGAATCAGGTCACTGCTTAGGAAATTATTGTAGAACACCTGGACCTGAGGCCTTCTAGATATGAGATCTTGGGCAAGTGTTTTAAACTAGCTTTCTTTAACTGTAGAATAGGGATCAGAATTTTGTTTTGCAAGTTTGTTGAGAATAGCAGAAAAATTTGCCAAGAGCCTAGCAGAATTCCTAGAACATAGTATGTGCACAGTAAGTGATAGCTTTGCGACTATTCTCAACCCTGTCCACAATATGCATCACTGCTCCCTATGCGTGGGTATTGTCACACATAGGAAGTGATGGAGTAAGACCTTTCCACAGTTTGAATGACCTACTCCTGGGGTATGATAACCGCATTTCAGAAAAGTTGCATGTCATGTGAATATTTATAAATTGAATCCTATTTCCTGATTGACTGATCTGATCATTGATCTCAGTGAAAGAGTTTATTGAAAAGCAGGTGTAATAGGAATGAACAGACCGGCCATGATCAGCTTCCCCCTGTCCTCATTCTAGCCAGGAAATTGAGCTTTTCCCAAAATAAATAAATTGTCCAAGGTCATACAACTACTAAGTGACATGGCCAGAGAACAAGGCTGTTGATCTACATTGGGCAGGGAGTGGGGGCAGGAGAAAAAATATACAGAAAGTAGTCTAGAAGTAAATGCTTTAAAAATATCATATTATATGGGGTTGAGACATTGTCATTTTATTTCCTATGTCTAATTTATTGTTCAAAATTCCTAGGCTGAACATGTGTTTCTTTTACAATGGCTAAAATAAATTTTATAAAGAATAAAAATTTAGAAAGAGAAAGGTTGGGAGATCAGAGCCTAAATAGCAGGCTATATTTAGATCATGGACATGAGTGTCCCAGACTAGAAGGAAATGTAGTGGACAAAGAGCAGATGGAATTGGAAGTAGACACAAAATATCTTTTGAACTCTGAGGATACAAGTACTTTGTGGAAGTGATACTTAGGTTGATTTGAAGCTTTGTGGGGTGAGGGGAATGTAGGTGTTAGCAAACCATTGCACTGAAGCTTCCTCTACTTCATTTGTCTTTGCCTTGGCCTCCTGGCCTAGTGATAATGAGGGGAAGGGGGAGTAAGATGGAAGGGGTCAAGGTTTCCTGTTGTTTTGAATGGCCAAGTCTCAGGCCAGTTAGAGAGACCAGGCCAAGGGCTCAGAAACCCCCGGCCAGTCAAAGATAAAGTTTCTCCAGGAATTTTGGAAGAAAATAAATAGAGCTTGTTATTGATACTGTGAAGTGCAAAATGCCCCACTATTCATCATTGCCAAGGAGTTCCTGGTGTTCCAGCAGACTTGCTGTAGCGTGAGGCAGGAACTTTTAAAAGTACAACATTCGTCCTTTTTAGGCACAAGGCTTACTTGTCATTCCCTGCCAGTCTCCTCACAGGTTTGGGTTGTCTCTCCTGGGCCCGTTTACCAGAAAATCCCACATCGGTCTCCTTAATCGGAGCCAGCTGGGCCTCTCTTCCACCCACAGGATGTCAGGCCATTGGACAAAGTGCCCCGAAATCCAGAATCACAGCTGACTCCTTGAGAAGGAACCCCAGGTAAATGGCCTGGTGCTGGGTCTCTGCCACTTCCCCTCCTCCTACAGAGCAGACCTGACCTAACCAGGCTTCTGGTCAGGGGAGCACATCAAGAGAAGTTTCCCATGGAGGGAGGAAAGGGGCAGCATGCAGGTGTCCTCTGGGGACAGAGACCGGGGTATGAATGCAGGACGTGGTTGCTGAGGTCTTTTCCAGGGCAGGGACTCTTGGTTTTTGCTCTTTGATCACAAGAAGAAGGAGTGGAATGAACCACATCAATACCCTCATTTCACTTGATGCTGTGGAACTTTATGGTACCCTTCAGAGAGTAGAGATTTGTACTTTTCTTAGGCATTCTCCATCACTAACCATCTTTGCTGGCTGCTGCCTCATACAAAAGGGAAAGAGACAGACCTTACCTTAAATATGTTCCTCAATGAGAGTAACTCTCTGGAAATTGAATTCACCTGTTTGTTTGAGGATTGTGTCAGCATCTAGGTATCAACTTGTCTCCTTACCCCTCACCAGGTGCCTTGCAAGGGATATGCAGCAGTGCTATTCTCATTGCAGGGATAGGAATGCAAAAGCCGATAGTGGGACTTTGCACCAGGATCCATGGAGGGATAGGAAGACTATGTGGTTGGGAAGTAGAGGTGGGCATTGGCACAGAAGGGATGTGTGTGTGTGGCCTCAGCTGCAGGTAGAGGGTTTTTGGCCAGATTCACCAACAAGGCCTGGAGCTTGGAGATTCTTGGCTTCCCTCGTCAGTCAGAGCTCTTCTTCCTTTCTTGATTTTAACTCACATAATCATTGGTGGGGAAGATGTTTGGAGGATGGCTTGGGTCCTATGAGCTAGTCATCAGCTTCAGAATTGAGAGAACAGTGGCAGGACTTAATTATAGAGGGGCTTCCTTTTCTGCCTGGTCAGTCTATGTGGGAAGCTTATGTTGTGCTTCCAAGAGATGGGGGTAGCTGGCAGGAGCGGTGCCCCATGGTCCTGGACCATATTGACTTCTGTTATCATGAAAACTAATGTGGCAGGTAAGACAATGTGTAGGGCACACTCCAGCCTGTGTGTGCAGCCAGAGGAGGCTACAGTTCAGTGCTTCCCTGTGTCCTGTGCTATGTACAGTGAAGCACGTGGGATAACAATATGCCAAATTCTCTGCCCTCAAGATGCTTATAGAAGATTAGGAACATAACACACACATGTACACACAGAGGCACTGAGCACCAAGCACAGTGTGTGTGCTGCCGAGTGGCCAGGTCTGCTCTCCAGGGCCACTGTGGGTGTGTTTGCCCTGCTCACATCTTTTTAGATTTCAGGTTCTCTTCTCTCCTCTCTGCTGTGACCCTATGTGAATATTCTGAGCAACAAGTCTAAAATTACACTCAGCCTCTCTTCCCAAGATATTTTGTCCCTCTTTCTTAAGACTTAAAACCTTGAGTTTCTTTATGATTTTCTCTCTTCCATGGCTGCCTCATCTTAGTCTTCAGACCCAGTTGCCATACAACCTCCCCTTTCCACTCTTCCCACACTTTATCTCATGCCTGGGTGCTTCAGAAGCCTCCCGACCAGCGTTTTTGGTCTTGCCCTGCTCCTTTCTAGCTCACCCAGTTCAGTCTCCCTAAAACAGCAAATATCTTCAGTTGCAGTGACTGAACTAGAGCAGTGACAGGGTTATATCAGGATCACCTGGGAGAAGATCGAGTGGGATGATTGGGGTTACCAGGGAAATCCATCCTGAGGGAGCTCCCACTAGTATTTGGTAAAGTGGTAATTTTATTAGTCATAATCTCCACGTAAAATGCCCAATTGTGATACATTTATAATGACTTTTAAAGTCCAGGGCTGGCTTCTCTCTGCTGCTTAACTGTGGCCATTGCACCTGTCCTCACTATCTGACTAGTATGTGCTCAGAATTTCAACTCTTTGGGATATTAGCTGGAACCAGATACCCCACAGAGGGTAAAGCAGCTGCTGGCTCCAGAAGTCAGAGCATACCCTGTCAAGCCAAATGCGGTGGACCTGAACAGTGGAGGGGGGCAAGCATGAGAAGCCCCAGTTCAACCATCAACTGTGTCACCTTGTGTGTAAGTTGCTTCTGCAGTCTGGCCTCAGTTTTTTTAGATCCAAAATAAGGTCCAGTTCTGGATTATTTATACTACTTTTCTATTTTCAAGGGAATTTGGGAGGTGACTGTGTTTTCTAACTGTATGTCAATTATCTCTTTGTATGATGCCAGAAAGGCATCGTCAGGCTTTGGCTAAAAGGAATTATAGTGTTGGCTTTAGGAGGGATCTTGGAGATCATCTAATTCAAATTTCTACCTGATGGGCATCCATAGTACTCAGCAAGCAAAGGAGACAGCAGATTGATTTCCTGCCAGACTCCTGAGGCAGAAAGGCCCCCAGGGCCCCCAGGGCTCAGGGCACTTAGTAAAGATCACCTGACCTTCCTTGAGAAGAGGTGGAGGCAGTCTCTCTCTTGTTAGAGTTGGACAGAATGCCTGGGTGGACACCACTGTGGGGGCAGATACACTAACTGGCTTCCTTTGTTCTCTCTTCATTCCTTTCCATGACACCTGGGAGTCTGGGGCTCTGCTCCATGCAGATGGAGACCTTTGTATGTGTGCTCCCGAGGGGAAAGCCAGCCACCTCCCCATGCACTCAGGACAAAGTGGTTGCCTGGCAAGTGTGGGCTCAGACAAAGCCCTTGTTGCCTCACTGCAGCATTTTAAACTTAATGAATATCCTGGTAACCTTGACCATAACCTGTAGTCTAGTAAAAATACCTGGAACAGCAGTTAATTGGGACCAATACAGAAGTGGCAAATGTAGGTTAATTTTAATAATAATAAATAATACAGTAATAAATAAATAAATAATACAAGAATAAACTGTATTTACAACTGTAAATCTGCTTTTGTCCATCCCTGTGTTAGGGAAGTGAGGGTTCCAAGTGAGTCAGAAGCTTGTGTTGGGGTCACAAGGAGTTAGAAGATGCTTGTAAAGTGCTGGTGACTAGTTTTGAGAAATGTTGGAGGTAATTTCATTTTAGTGGCCAGTTGCCCAGAAATTTCTTCTTATCTTTCGCAGTTTTCCCACAGTTCTCTAAGCCCCATTTTTGGCGAGCAGTCCCAATCTAATTCATATATTGCTGTGTAATAGGTAGACTTTTCCATGGCCACTTGGTTCAAGCCAGTGTTTCTTAAAGTGTGGTTTGGACCACTTGCATCACCACCACTGGGGGGGCTCTTTCACCTGGATATGCAGGTCTGAGCTGTGGTGTCCAAGTATTTACCTGAGACAAAAGAAGAGCATGGTTTTTATAGCCCTCTGGTTGGGTCCACAATATACCTCTTTATTAAAAGGGTGATGTTTAAACACCACTCAGAAAACAGTAAAAGGAAGATAATTATTTTGAGAAGAAATTTTTAAAGAAAAAAATGCCCTAGATACATAGCTGCATCTTCCTCATTAAGCCACAGCTCCCCCTTCCTAGTATTCCCCTAACCGTAATCATATATACAAACACTGATCAGGAGGATGCACAGTTCTAGCCTGGGGGGACTGGTGGAAGTGCGGTTACTCAGCTTTTCTTAGTGTCATGGCTGTGGCTCTTCTCCACTGCTGACCCTGCCTTTGCCCTTCTCTGCTAGCACTGCTGCTTCTTCGCCTGCTGAGGGAGGCTTTGGTGGCTTTTGTAAGGACTGCACTGACTTTCTCTTCCTAGTGCTCCTGGAAGGTTCCAGACTCAGCTTCTCCAGCCCTTCAGCACCTACCTTGAAGGCTATAGAGTTTCCTATGATTTGGGAAATGTAAATTCTCTGGTCCCCAGACTTTTCCTGCCACTTTACTCTGTGCTTTGGTATTTCCTTACCCCAACTTTCATCAAGAAAAGTAGAACAACTCTTCCCCTCCTTTTTCTTAACCTAGAAGAAGAAGGGAGTGGACACAAGGGGAAGTTACAAGAAAGTCCTTTCTGAGAAAGAAGGAGCTCCTACCTTTCACGAAACAATATCGGTGGATCTGGGGAGCGTTATACTAAGTGAAATCAGCCAGGCAGTGAAAGACAAATGCCATATGATCTCACCTATAAGTGGAACCTAATCAACAAAACAAAAAAGCAAGCAAAATAGAACCAGAGACATTGAAATAAAGAACAAACTGACAGTAACCAGAGGGGAGGTAGGAGGGAGTAATGGGGGGGACAGGGGGAAGGGTTGTTAGAAACATATATAAAGGACACATGGGCAAAGCAAAAGGGACAGGATCAAGGGTGGGAGGTAGGGATGGCTGTGGTGGGGGAAGTGGTGAGGGGAAAATGGAGACAACTATAATTGAAAAACAATAAAAAATGTGGAAAAAAAAGAAAGTCCTTTCTGGATCTTCATATAGAACCTAGTTGGAAACTTGGCCCCACCACTGACAAGCTGTGTAACCTTTAGTAGGTTATTTCAACACTAACAATAGTTTCCTCATCTGAAAAGTGGCAGAAGATGACCTACAGGACTGCTGTCAGACTTCCATACAGGAGGAAATGGTGGCTCAGTGCTCCTCACATATTAGTTACTCAATAGATATCATCCTCCCACTTCCTTCTCCTGGTTCTCTCTCCCAGTGAGCTCACTTCATTCTCTATTCTCCTTCCTCTCAGTTCTGCTTGGCTCCCTTGCCCATGTTTGCACATCCCCCTAATTCTCTCACCTTCTTTTCTATAACAGACAACACCCTCCTCATTTATATCTGTGACCCCAACTTACAAATGGGTGTCAGAACTAGGTTTGTGCTTTTCTTAAAAAAACCACATTTATTCATAGTAGTTGCACATTCCCAGTCTAGACCCAAAATAACTCACCACATAGCATACATTTACAATGATAAAGAAAATTGAACACAAAATTGTTTTAATAGTAAGCATAGCAAAAATTTCAGCAAAGAGAAGTCCTGTTTTTCTTAAAAGCCGTGTATGGTCAAAAACAGGTTAAATCAAACTAGATGATGAGGAGTTGGGTAGCTGAAACTTTTGTAGAGGCTATGACATTGATTTTGGGGTGCTTTCAAGGGCTTTGCTGTCTTTGGTAATCTATTAGCTGTAATTTACTTAAAAATTCATGGCTCTGCCTTTTTCCTGATGAAGGGGTAAATCTCTGGCACTGATCTTGCACTTAGCCATCATTAGGATTATTTTTGGCTCAGAAATGGAACAAAGCAGGGAGGAGGAAGTAGAGGGAAGGGAGAAAGAAATCTTTTCCTGAGTTAGGGAAGAATTGGAAATAAAGAAGAGAGACAGACGGAGCTACGATAGATGTATATGTGTTGTAAAAATGCTGTTTATGGTGGGAAATGATTCTTCTAATGGATGTAGAAGCATAACTTCTTTCTCGTGATGGGGAAGAAAGGAAGAAGTAAAAAACAGAAACCAAATCAGGTGGAAGAGTGCTTTCAAGTATTTTAGAAACAGGGTCCAGTGATCTTGTTAGCAGATAAGGGATGAGAATCTTGTTATCAACTTAAGTTTGGATATTTTTATGTTGGCAGTTAGTATCCTGGGAGTGCCTTTATAGTGACTGTAGTCTTTTGCAATAGGAAAATCTGTTTGATGGAAATTATAAACAAGAGAAAATTATCCCAAGGAAATTAAACAAATATGGTTACTGGGAGATATTAATTAGTCAGAATTCAAAACAATAGGGTGGCAAGTATTTGGGGACTACTAGAGAGGGTTTGGGGGCAGTGTATTAGTTATCTCTTGCTGTATAACAAATTACTCTATAACTTATGTCTTAAAATACACACATTTATTTTTTTTAAGATTTTATTTATTTTTCAGAGAGAAGGTAAGGGAGGGAGAACTAGAAGGAGAGAAACATCGATTGGTTGCCTCTCACACGTCTGAACTGGGGACCTGACTCCCAGCTTAGGCATGTGCCCTGACCAGGAATTGAACCAGCAACCTTTCAGGTTGCAGGCTATTGCTCAATCCACTGATCCACACCAGCCAGGGCCACACATTTATTTTATAGTTTCTGTGGGTCGGGAGTCCAGACATGGCTGACTGGGGTCCTCTGCCTCATGGTCTGTCATGAGGCTGCAATCATGGTGCATCTAGGGCTGGGGTCTCATGTGAAGGCTTGACTGGAGAAAGATTTACTTTCAAGCTCACGTGGTTGTTGGAAGTTCCTTAAAGGCTGTTGGACCGAGGATCTTAGTTTCTAGTTGGCTGTTTGCTGGAGGCTGATCTTAGTTCTTTGCCATGTAGGTCTCTTTGACATGGCTTTGTTTCATCAAAGTCAATGAGAGAGAGAGAGAGACCTTCAGAAAGATAGAAATCACAAAAGTGACATCACCTTTGCCATACTCTGTTGGTGAAGAAGTAATTTGCCAGGGCAGTGTGCATTCAGGGAGAGGGGATTTCATGAAGGCAGGAAAATGAGGAGTTGTAGATCACTGGGCACAGCCTCAGAGTCTGCTTGCCACAGGCAGGGAGTATTAACCAAGACAAGGACCCAGGAGACTGAGGGATCTGGTGGCCCAATCTCATCTGGTTTCATCTAGTGACTGTTTAGCCCTCTCCCTATTGGCCTCTAATCCTGAAAAGATATGCTTTCTGCCTGGGCTCCTAGTGCTCTTCTGCCATTCTGACTAAAGTAGCATCTTTACAGCTCTTTTTCCTCATTAAATATTTTCATACTGAATATAAAACACCTAAAAAGAAAAATAAAGTGATGGGGAAGAGAGGCAGAAAAGTTCAAGATATTAAGTATTTATATGTACATAGGATGTTATGAGCTGAATTGTGTCCCCCCACGTTCGTATGTTGAAGCCCTAACCTCCAGAACATGGCTGTATGTGGACATAAGGCCTCTAAAGAGCTGATGAAGTTAAAATGAGACCAAAACTGGTATCTTTAGGAGAAGAGTAGACTAGGACATGTGGAGAGACACCAGAGGTGCATGTGCACAGAGGGCCAACCATGCTTAGAGGCAGCAAGAGGGTGGCCATCTGCAAGCAAGTGAGAGGCCTCAGAGGAAACTGGCCCAGCCAGCACTGTGTCTCATGTTAGTGTGAAGCTCTTACTAGGGACCCCTGTTTACTCTTGAATTTCCCTCCCTTCTCTGTCAGAAGAGACCCACTTTGGCTTCAGTTCTTCCTGGCCACTTCCATATTTCTCTCCAAGTTCTCATTGTGGGGCTTCTACATTCTGTCCTAATCACTGTGATCCTCCCAGCTGAGGCTGTGTCCTTGGAAAGTTGTCTGGTGTTGGGTCTTTGGTGACTGATCGTTGCTCCAGTGTTTGTTCCTTCCTGTTCCTCCGGTCAGGGTCTCAACATGGGATGCCCATGGCCCAGGCAAACCTTGTGTACAGACAGTGGCAGCTGTTCTCTGCCTTGCTCTGGGGACCCATCTCATAAACCCACAAGGCACCTAGGGGAGGGGGAGAAGATCCAAGGAAGATGCAAGGCAACCTGAGGGTCATGTGCTAGTCCAGAACTCAGCCCCAGCACTCAGATGGTGGTAGTGTCCCCCCTCTGCTGTCAGCTGCCCTTCTGTCTCTCATTTTCAAGGCCACTTGGTACTTGTTTTGACCTGGTTTATAAGCATGTTCATCAGAGAGTTGGGGACAGATCTGTGGGGTCTGCTGCTGGGTAAAGGGAACTGCCCTCTGAGCCAGGTGAGGAGGGCAGAGGCAAAGTCTCAATGTTGTTAGAGTCACACTTCAGTATTCACTTGAGTGGAGTTCCCTGGCTGGAGGGCCTAGCTTATTTATTGTGGTTGCCTCATCAGCTTGTCCTAGGGGCCCCTGCTTACTCTTGAGTTTCTTTCCACTGTCAGAAAATAGACCCACTGTGGGAAGATATTCACAATACCCTGAGGAACAGTTCCTACAGAGAAGATACAGAACTCCTCTGAGCAACAGCAGTACTGTTAGAATGCTGCTGCCACCCTCTCACCACAATGGTTAGGTTCTTAGATTCTGGAGCCAGACTTCCTGGGTTCAAATCCTGGTTCTATAACTTCCCTTTTCTATTCCTAAGTGTTCCCAGCTGTAAAATAGAGGTAATCGCAGGGGCAAATGCCATCAATTGTACTGAGGATTAAATGAGTCAATACAGTAAAGGTGACTAGAGGCATACCTAGGAAATGAGTAATAGATATTATTTTTAAAGTCTTTTTTTTCCTATTTTTTACTGTGGTTAAATACACATAATGAAATTTACCATCTTAACCATATTTAAGTGTACAGTTTTGTGGAATTAAATATATTTATAATGTTGTGCAGCCATCACCACCATCCATCTCTATAACTTTTTTCATCTTGTAAAACTGAAACTCTCTACTTAATAACTCCCCATTCTCCTCTCCTCCTGGTTGCCAGGGACTTCCTCCCAGTTATCATTCTACTTTCTTCTCTATGATTTTGCTTACTCTCAGTACCTCATGTTAGTGCAGTCATATAGTATTTTGTCTTGTTGTGACTGGATTATTTCACTTGGCATAATGTCCTCAAGGTTCATCCATGTTGTGGCATGTGTCAGAATTTCCTTCCTTTTTAGGACTGAATAATATTCCAGTATGTATATATCACATTTTGCTTATCCATCTCTTGACGAACACTTGGGTTGCTTCCACATTTTACCTGTTGTGAATAATGCTGCTATGAACATGGGTGTCCCATTATTTCTTTGAGATCCTGCTTTTAATTCTTTGGTGTATATACCCAGAATGGAATTGTACATCATATGATAATTCTATTTTTAATTTTTTGAGGCCTCACCATACTGTTTTCCATGGTGGTCGAACTATTTATCAGTCCTACCAACAGTGCGCAAGGGTTTTAAGTGTCTACATCCTTGCCAACATTTGTTATTTTTGTTCTCCCTTCCCTTCCCTTCCCTTCCCTTCCCTTCCCTTCCCTTCCCTTCCCTTCCCTTCCCTTCCCTTCCCTTCCCTTCCCTTCCCTTCCCCCTTGCTTCCCGTAGCCAAGCAGAAGATAAAGAGTGAGAACTTCAGAGCCACAGTCCCAGGCCCTGTTTCCTCCACAAACATGTCACTCTGCGAAGTCCCTAGTTTGTAATCTGAAAAT
>CM052539.1:99176329-99244625 GCA_028533065.1 Trachops cirrhosus | reverse complement strand
TCCCTTCCCTTCCCTTCCCTTCCCTTCCCTTCCCTTCCCTTCCCTTCCCTTCCCTTCCCTTCCCTTCCCTTCCCTTCCCTTCCCTCTCTTCTTTTCTCTTCCTTGATAGTAGCCATCCTATCAAATGTGAAGTGGTATCTTATCACAGTTTAGGTTAGCATTTTTATAATGTTAAGCATTTTTTGTGTGCTTTTTTTGCTCACTCACATATCTTCCAAAAGTCTTCTTAATGTGTTACTACCTTCTGTGGTAGGCTAGAGAGAAAGAACGTATCTTAGACATCACTGAATCAACACAGTGCCTGACCAGAGCTTGTTGCAAGCAGATGCCTGGTTATTTACTGAATAAAATGCTGAGATCTCTAATTTCCCATAGCTTATATATTCACTAGGCAAGGGCTGAGGTCACCAAAGTTGTTCCTTTTTGCTAGGAGTAAAAGGCCTCTTACTGTCCCCTTAGATAATCTCTCCTTCCAGCTCAACACAGCCCACATTTCAGTCTTTAAAGTAACTCATTCACTTGACATAAGATGTTTCCCTCACAATACCTTATCAGTGCTCCAAGCCTGAGCATACTAGATCCCTTGTCAATGAGAGTTTTGACTGAGGTAACTATGGAAGAGTGTGGGAATATTCTCCTGGAAGGAAAACATGCAGGAGAGGAGAATGATGCTGGAGGAAACAGTTCACAATTTACTAGAAACATAGATAGATCTTGAAGACTTGGCAATGCTGCCCAAAGCTCATCTTGGTGAGGATGGGGAGTGTCTTTCTGAAAGACACAGCAATTAGGACATGGAACATGTGGATTGAGCCATCTTTAAAGACAAATTCCTACTTCCATGGTATGGAACAGAGGCTCTATATATACTTGAATATAAGCAGTGAATGTTATATACTTAGAAATACCCTTTTCTCACCTATAAGTGGACCTAACCAACAAAACAAACAAGCAACCAAAATATAACCAGGGACAGTGAAATAACAAACTGACAGTAACCAGTGAGGAGGGGTGAGAGGGATAATAGGGGACAGACCATCAAGGAACATGTATAAAGGACTCATGGACAAAGCCAATGGGGGTAGGTTCAAGGGTGGGAGGTGGGGATGGGTGGGGCGGGGTGGGGCATGGTGGAGTGAAAATGGAGACAGCTGTACTTGAAGAAAAATTAAAAAAAACACCCAACTAACCCTCTTGTTAAGTGATACCCTCAAAAGCAGACTGAGGGGGAGGTGGGTCTTCCATATCGAACCTGCTCGATTTAGTATCTAGAGGCTTCTGTAGCATCATGTGCCCCATCCAGGGACAGGGCATGTGTGGGGAGGAGAGGCAAGGATTTGTACAGGAGCTGTTCAGGCTCCATTTTATTAGCAAAGGTTGCTAGGCGTCTGGCTTGTGTTCCCCTGCAGATTTGGTGCAGAGAGATGGGGCAGAGAGGAGAGAAGCAGGAAGAATTGACCCTGAATGACAGCATAATAAGCCATGAGAAACCCAGTTGTTTCTAAAGGTATCTTTAGCAAGGCACGCAGGGATTGATGGATAGATAACTATAAATGGATTAATTGGAGTGCCAAGGTGGAGTAAAAGAACGGGAGTGGGCCAATTAAGTCTGTATCTAGATTTCTGTTGTGATTATTAGAGAATTACAAGATTGGGGGTGTTTTTAAGATTTATATTTGAAGCAAGAACTAAATGAGTTTGTCGAAAGGTAATTAGGATATTGTAGCAGAGCAATATGGGCTAAAACTCCCCAATATATGCATTTTTACCTGGTACTTGCTTCCTTTGGGGTAGATGGACTCAAAGTTTTGAACCCTGACTGCAAATGGAATCTCCTAGGAAACCATTTTTAAAACCCCATGTTTAGTCCCCACCCCAGGGAAATTAATGAGAATCTCTAGCCTGGAGCCCTGGAGTCATGTTTTCACCTGCAGCCACGGTTGAGTCTACCATGTTTAAAGTAAATTGGATTTTACAGTGGTATAGATAAGGGATTTGGGGTGGGGCAATGTGGACATTTCAGACAGTAAAAAAATGAGCCCTGAGAGGTCAGGGGTTGTGGAAGAGAAGAACTCTGTAGGGAAAAGGACATTTCTGCAAAGATTTTTGTTGAGAGCAAAAGCTGCTTTAGTTAGTATCATTACCAACTAAATGATCCCCTCAGTATGGGTTCTGACAGAAATTAGTGTCTAGCACTTGAATTAGTCATTTAATTACATTTACCTTCAGCTTCTCTTGTCTTGTGCTGGCACGGACAGTGAGTTTTGTAATCATGGGTCTGGCAGTCGGAAATACTTTGGACAAGAAGAATGAGAGACACTGAGTAAGTGTTTTGGAGGGGAGGGGAGGAGAGTGTACTCTATTACCTAGTGTCAAGAACTGCAAAGGGCCTGAGATGTTACCTACTTGCAATCTAACAAGTTAGCCTGCCATAGTTTCATGGATGCTGGCAAAAGATATGAGACTCCTGGGTCAGAGACAAAGAACTTAATTACTCATGGCAAAACAGATAGCATGAGCTTTACCATATGTTTGTTGGAGCCCCTTTGCCCATGTCACACAGGGGCAATGCAGTGGGTTTGCATCACAGCTGGGGAATCCCAACCTTAGGAAACCCCAGTGTTTTAAATGGACTGCAAGTGGGTCTGCCCAACCTTTGTCCCAGAGGGAGATGTTATCTTTATTATACTGGACAGCAAATAAAGCTCCTCCTCTCAGAGGGAACCTGTCTGTCTTCTAAGCCTGTTCACTATATGAACATACTTGAAAAGGCAGTCTAGAAAAAAAACTCTCAGGGCCTCTGTTCGTAAGATGTGAAGAATGCAAGAGACCATGGAGAATTGCATAACATCTAACACTTAAGGTCTTCCAGCAAGTGGGTGTTACAATGAGACTATCCTAATGTTCTCACTACATATCACATGTCCCAGGGAAAGTGGAACATGCCAGTTCACCTTGGTGTGGTGTGGAGAGTGTTCTGAGACACTAAGCCAAGTACCCATAGTGTTCAAGTCTGAAAGTGTTGATATATGTGATGTCAGCTCATATCCTTGGAGCATGCAAGGGATTCCAGGAGTTTTGAAAGACTCATAGGAAGCAGGAGGTAGGAATGTTTCTCTATGTAACCTCCCAATTCTTGACCCTGGAAAAGTCTGACATGCAAGATTGTATAGAAAGAAGCATACAAGAAAAAATATGTATGTATACTTTTAAATAGTGCTTTCCAGTACACAACTACTTTCCCAAGTTATCTATCTCATTTTAGTCCACAATTATTTTCCCCATTTTCTGTGCATAGGTACTGAGACAATGTAAGAAATGATACTAATCAGACCAGGGAAGGCTCCACTTACTCCAGGAAGCAGCTTTTAAACAGAGTTGGGAGGTGGCGAAGGGGTGAGATAAAGAAGAGACGTGGTGGGAAGAACAGAGGGCATTTGGCTTGGGAAAGAGTTTGTGTGCAAGTGGGAGAACAGAGAGCTCGGGGTGGTTGTTCTGCCTACTTTCCTTCTTGAACCCTTCCAGGGCCTCTGACTTTCTCCCTTAGTGGTTACATGTCTGAACATTGTCATTTCTCTCCAGGATTCTACCTGTTCCCTTTCCCACCATCACAGACCCTGATAGTCATCTGTGGGCAGGTTACGTGGAGCACAGTCCTACCTGAGGAGACTGGGGCCAGACCAGATTGCCACCAAAGACTGCCAAATCGCTGGTCAGGTGTCCCATTTATCTCCAGGACATAATGGCATGAAACAACAAAAAACCAACAGCAACCATTTTATTATGCTCACATTTTTGTGGGTCAAAAATTCAGGCAGAGCACAGTGGGGGTGGCTTCTCTCTACCCCACCAATGCTTGGGGCTTCAGGGGGTGGCCCCAGTACTTAGAGATGGCTGGGACAGGTGGTGCATTAGGGCCATATTTCTGGGTCCCTGATTTTGCCTATAGCTAGATTCCCCCCACCCCGCCACACATGCACATATACATTGTGTCGGCTGGGTCTGAAATATCTAAGAGGGCTTCATCCATGTCTGATGCCTGGGAGAGCAACTGGGCTGCCCAGCCATTGTTATCTCTTCATATGGTCTCTCCACATGGCTAGGTTGGGCTTCCAACAGCATGGTGGTCTCAGGGTAGTTATATTTCCTAGGTTGTGGTTGGCTTTCTCAGTGTGAGTGTTTCAAGAGCTCTGGGCAGATGCTACACAGCCTCACAAGTCCTAGAATGTCCCTTCCACTGCATTCTATTGGTCAAGCAAGTAACTAAGGCCAGCCCAGATTCAAAGGAAGGGGGATTAGACTCTGTCTTTTAATGGGAAGAGTAGCTGCCAATTTGTTGCCATCTTTAATTCAGCACACCAGGTCTCCACAGATCAAATCCATATGTCCATGTGAGGGTCACTTTTAACTAGTGACTACAGGGAACTCCAGTCATGAGAAAAGTTTGGAAAATGCTGGTATTGAGAGTTGGTTTAAACTAGGAAGTGTGTTTGCGTTGAATTAATTGTATGGATTTGAAATTTATGTTCTCCAGGAAATTTTCACTATGTATACTTTTATTCTTTATTAACCTGCCTAGAATCTATTTGATTTTCTATCTGATTTTTACCCCCTTCTTGCTGGTCCTGGAACAGTTTGTTTTCAGACCCCCCTTTGCCCCAGCTTCTTCTACTCTGCCCCATTTTACCGGGCACCACCCCCTATAGACCACATTTCCCAGGCCTCGTGAGAGCTGGCTTATGGCTGAGTTTGGGTAGTGGAAAGCGACGGCAGGAGGAGATTGAAAGGTGGAACAAAAGAGGAAACAAGAATATCTCAGCCTCCATCTCTGGTAACGCATTTTCCGGGTGAGGGAGATGAGGCTCAGCTCTCCAGGGTTCAGTTTCCATGGGTGACCCTGGCTCCTGGTCATCTCTGGGTTTCCACTCCATCCTGTTGGACTTCTGGGCTCCTCTGTAACTTGAGTAACCAATTTCTTGCATTGAATTCCCTGTTTTTAATTCCTAGAGTGATTTTTGTTCATCTGATTGAAACCTGCATGATATATTCTTTTAATATTTTTGCCTAATTTAACAACTGCATATGCCTTTCCACTCCCAAGCTTCTTTACAAATAGAATCCAATTTAACGTTCATTCTGGAATTCCTTTAAAGTGAAATTTCTGGCATTTCCAAAAGAAAGACAGAAGACTAAATGGAAAAAATAGCAGTCTTTCATAGTCTCACCAGAAATAACCCCTCTTAAAACTTTCCTTTCAGTCTTTATTTTCCTTTTTTCTTTAATATATTTTCTCCAATGTCTTTATGCATTTTATATAGTTGAATTCACCCAGTATGTCTATTTTTGAAAACTATCTCTTGCCTAGCTTGACATTTTATCATAAGCATTTTCCCATTTCTTTAGAAATCTTTATAAGCATTACTCTTAACTTGTGAAGGGGATCACCAAAGTAGAATTAGGGAGAATTCTGACTGACTTTTGAAATTCTGTATTCCAAAAAGAGGGTGCCAACTAGGGTTTGCATTTGTATCTCTCAAATTAGTTGTTCAACAGGCATTCATTGAGTGCTTGCAGTACCCATGGTGTAGTGTAGAGAAGAAATGATCTAAGCAGGGACTGGTTGGGAAGCCAAGAGGACACATATAAAGCAATTAGAGAGCAGTAGGAGATTTAAAAAAATCAATAGCTAGGTTGAGTACTTCAGACTGTCAGTGCCATAAAAGAGTAGGTGAGGGAGAGATCAATATACACTGGATTGCTCCCCACAAGTTTCTTCCGGTGATGCCAACATGGGCAGGATTCAGGCAGGTCTGGAGGAGATGGAAGGAGTTCTGGGAGAAGCAGGGTACAGATTAGAGGCTCTGGAGTCAGGCAGGCCTGGGTCTAGTCCTGACTGGATCTCATCTCCACTAGCTCTGGGATCATAGGCAAGTTAGGAGCTTCCCTAGGCCCCACGGCCCAGTTTCTTGGTGGCCCCAGTTTCTTGGTGGTAATGATAATACTACCTACTTCTTGGAATGAAATGCAATATTCGAAAGAGTAACAACCTTATTTCTTCCCACCAGGATTCAAACTTTCTTTCAGGTGAGCACAGACATGAATAATCTTCATGTAAGCACTTGCTGTGGATTGTTACCTATAGTTAAAACTGCATCCATGTTACTGAAAGCATAAAAGGCCTGCCCTACCAGAACAGGGGAGGAAGAGTCTGAGTTGAGATAGGGACTGTATTCCCTGCTGCAGCTGAACCCATGGGGTGCTGAGCCCTCCCCTAGTGTCTCCTATATACCAGGTACTGCCAGAACCTGTGGGTTAGTGTGACTTCTCAGATTTCACCCTGGCCCCGTTCCCTTCTGGGTGGGCCCTTACCTGCAACTACATGGGAGGAGGGTTGTGTTTTTGGAAGAGGACATTAGGTAAGGAAATTCAGTTGAAGACCCTGAGCTAGTAGACCTGAATATCAGGAAAAAAAGATAGTGATGGGAGGTTAGGGGATTGACACGCATGAGAACGTGTGTGTAGTTGTTGCAAATACTATAGATTAATGTAGATGCCTGTGAACCCAAAATACCTTTAGAATCTGTTTGCAAAATTGACTTGTTGTTACTACTAGAAGAGACTTAAAGAGAAGAATTAGTGAGCTGGTTAAGACTTAGGGAGAAACCGTATACACACACTCAGAAAGTTTGAAAGAACTTATACTACAGCCCCATGTTAATTAGCTTGTCTTCTGGAACTTAGCCAAGACCATGAGAGCTTACCAGACTTCACAGGCCTTCATTCCTCCTCCACAGAGTCACTAACCCTACTCAGGACTGCCTGTGTGACAGGCTTCTTGGGGTGCTGCCTACTATAAACTGGTAGCTGCCCAGTGCCTTTGTTGTAAGGATCAGACTGATGGCACATGTAGAAGTGCTTTGTCAGTGGTGGGGAGGGTGCTCCAGGGACCGGGCCCTGACTTTTTAAGGTCCATAAGAGAAAATGTCAACATTTCCAGTACCTCCTCTTGAAGCTCTCCTGTGTGAGCAGGGTGGAAGGATGGAGGAAATCTCTTCCTTTTCCTCTTCAAGGGGCTTATAGAGCCGCCTGTCTTGAACTACAGCATGAAAGGGAAAGGTCTTAAAATACAGAGCCTCAGTGAATCATTGTCCCCCAATACTTATTCCTGGGTACAGGATCGGCTCCACAAGAGCCCCTCTCTTTGCTTCCACTCTCATCTACCTCTTGACTTCATTGTTTAGATAACAATGATGAACCGAGTTTAGCAGCAAGTGTAGGGTGCTTTGTCCACTCTTCTGCACAAAAGAATGGCTACTGAAGCCTGCAAAAGCCTGTCAACCTGCCAGAAATCTAATTTCAGTACTTGCACCACTCCCATAATTGTTTTGGTTCTTGTCAAAAGTGTTCCTTTTGCCTTGGCAGGAGGCAGAGCTCCACAGAACCAAGGGAGGGTGGTGGACTGGAGACATTTCTTTCATCACCACCAGCTTTGTCCTCAGTGCTTAGAACTCTGTCCCCAACTATCCACACTGAATAATGGTAATGAATGGGAAAGGGTGAGAGTGTTTTCCATGAATCTACTGATCTTAACCAAGAACCCCTAGAATTGTCCCTCAGGGGTGTCTGCACAATGTATGGTGTGGTCTTATTCCTGATTTGTGTGGCCTGAGTGAATTTCTTCATTTGCTTAATTCCTGGTGCATATGGGACTTAGTCTGACAAGCTGTAGGTGGGGTCCTTTTCAGGGACAATGCTCAGGTAAAGTTTGTTTTAAAGACCAATTGGGTATGTGAAGGGCTCTGAAAAAAGGTGAGTTGCTCTTCCCATGAGAGGTATTGATAATACTGATAATCATGGAGACTGCCGCTGCCTGTTTCTGAGATTGGGGAGGCCCACATCCCAGTTCACGGACCAAAGACTAGAGAGAAGGAGGGCAGGGTGGAGGCTGGGGATGGACTCAGTGGCAGCCAGGAATTTTCTATAAGCTCACATCAAAGAAATTCCTCAGGAGTGCATTCCCTTAGAGTTTTTTGGGGGCTTTACTGAAGTTTCCCCTCCCCCCTTCATTTCTGAGGGCAAACGTACTTTCCTATTCTCCTTGGCTATTTATTTCTGATTTTATTAATTAATTATCTAAATACATACACATATAATAAAAAACATAAACATAAATATATAAATATATATATAACAAAAATAAAGCATACATACTATAATCTGCTTTTTGAAACCTAAAACACATTATTTGGTATCATTCGATTAAAAACATCTTTCAATATCATTATATTTTTATAAATTATTTTTAATAGCTCAGTAAAATTCTGCCTTATCAATGCATCTTGAAAATGATAACAATACTGCTAGCTAACACTTATTGAATGATTTCTTGCTTACAGATATCTAGAAATATATCAAGAATTGTGCTAAGTTAAAGTACTAAGAGGCGGTTGCTATAATTATGTCTATTTAGAGGTGAGGAAATGGAGGCTTAAGGAACTTAAGCAATTTTAAAAAGTTAACACAGTTCCTGAGTAGCTGAGCCAGGATTTAATTTAGGCTGTCTGATTTCAGGCCCTGCACACCTAACAATTATGCCATGGTACCATGATGTATTGAACTACTCTCTTACTGTCGGATATTTAGGATTTTTAATTTTTTTTAAAGATTAGCAACATTTGAAATATGTTATTTATTTACTTTTAGAGAGAGGGGACAGGAGGGAGAAAGAGAGGAGGAGAAACATTGATCTGTTGTCTATTGCATACCCCCAGCTGGGGACCTGGCCTGCAACCTAGGCATGTGCCCTGACTGGGAACTGAACTGGCATCCTCTAGGTTTGCAGGCTGCTGTTCAATCCACTTAGCCACACCAGCCAGGGCATTTAGGATTTTTTAAATTAAAAAATATATATAAATCAGTGTTTAATCTTTACATACGTCTATGTCCTTGACTAGATTCGGCTTATGTCATTCTTTAAAAAACATGGTATTCTATAGAATCATAACATTGAGCTTTTTATTTGCTTTCTACATAATAATTTTTATTTGGTTTCCTGAACATCCATAATGGTAGGTAATGGTGCCCATGTTCTCCAGGTGCTTTACCAGCCCTCCTGCTTACCAACCCCTTGCCTCTGGACTCTAAAATCAAGCCCTGGGTGGTGGTTGTAAATGGATAACCAGAGCACAATCTCCTGCTCCCTCCCTCATTTGCTCCCAACCTGTTTCACTTGATCTTGTCTCCCAGATTCCGCTCCCTGCCGAACCATACATAGCTTGACATAGCCCACATCCCTGACCCTTCCAGCTGTGGCACTCTTCCAGCTGTGGGTGACATCTTTCCTGGATGTTCTCTCTCTGGCTCACCCTCCTGTCGAACCTCATCTTTTCTCATTGGCTAGAGACAGCATGTGAAAACAGTCCATTCTAAATGTCATTTCCAACCACCACCTTGCTCCAGCCCTTCAGCACGTACCTGACAGGGCATGGCTTACTCTCTGCCCTGACCCTGGGCCCCTGCAGGACTGGGAACAGGAAGGAATTTACCAGAAGTCTTATATTTTTTTCTTGCTGTGCAGTTTATCTAGGAATGTTCCATCCATCTGCTGGTTCATTTTCCATATTACAGCTTCAACGATGCTCCCCTGCACGTTCTGTCTCCCACCCACCTCTCGCTCCTCTCGCTGCTCTCGCTGTTTCTTACTGGAGTGCTACCTGCACCTCTCTTCTGGTTCACACTCACTCAGATGATAGTTCTGTGAACTGTCCAGAAAAGCAATACCACATTTATGCAAAGCCAGAGAAACAGATGCATAACTATAAGGTATTCTTTCTTTAGCTATATTTCTGATTGTGGAATTAAAGGCTTTGTGCAACACGGGTTAATTAGGTGGTGAGAGTTTGGACTGCAAGGGGAGCTTTCTTTTGTTTACTCCTTAAAGTAGCCTTGGGAGTCTCTAGCAGTGTGGTGATAACAAGAGCAGGCATGGACGCTGGACAAACCTGGGTTTGATTCCACCCTCCTTATTTGTGCAAACACAGTCAATCCTTTAACTTCTTTAAGCCCAATGTCCTTATCTGAAATGGGACAATATGAACTTCACAAGTTTATTGTAAAGGTCAGATTTCCAGAAAAATGTCAAGTCCTTTGGCTTCTCACAGCTAGCCACTCAGTAAGGGCTCAGTGTTTTTTTCACTAAAGGCTTCTGTGGTGGGAGGGATCAAAGATGAATTCTGTGTTCTCACTGTTCTAAACACTTACCTACAGGGAGGACAAGCTGAGAGTTGCCTGGCTGAGCTGCTGGGAGCTTCCCCAAGGGAGGGCAGCAGCCCTAAAACAAAAGTGGTTCATGACCTCCCCTGGGCCAGGAGTTCTTATTCTAGGTCCATGAGTGGGCTTTTTGGGAGGTCCATGCAGCTCCTATAATTGCAGCTCCTAAAAGTTTGTGATTATATGTATGTGTGCAGTTCACTGGGACAAAAGTCTGTGGCTTTCATCATTGACTCCAGAGAGGCTAGGAACCACTTGCTTTGCCAGTGGTGTCCTACCTTTTGGCATCTCTGGGCCGCAATGGAAGAAGAAGAGTTGTCATGGGCCACATGTAATACCTTGTGACATATAATCACAAAAAGATCTCATAATGTTTTAAGTAAATTTATGATTTTGTGTTGGGCTGCATTCATAGCCATCCTGGGCCTCATGGCGGCCTGTGGGCCACAGGTTGGACACCACTGCTAGAGGCTCTATTGTCTTCTACATCCTCCTTCTCCATCAACAGTGGCTGTGGGCTGCAGGGGCCAGGGCCTGATTGTAAGGCCTCAGGCAGACTCAGGAAGTTCATGGAAGCGATGGACCAGTGCTAGGAGAGAGTCAGGAGCAAAGTGCCAGAGGTGCCAGAGGTCTAGGCAAGGCAGGAGGGCAGACTTAAGGAAGCTAAGGAGGGGCCTGAAACGCCGGAGATAGGGGGAACTTTGAAGTTGAGTGAGGGCTGCCCATGTAACTGTGGCACTGATTGCCTGAATGGGGGCCCAGGTAGAATGTTGGCACTGCAGTGCATGCCTGGTGCTCACTCTTGCTGCTCCTGGGCTGGGTTTCTTCCCATTTCACTTCTTTGCTTTCCTTGCACCAAGAGTGCTGTCTGTTAGAAGTTCAGAGCCCACTTTCCTCTTTTTACACACCCCATCCATCCCAGAAATGCAGAAAGATCACCCTCAGTGCCATAGACCTCAGCCTCCCTAGGCTCTTGATTTCTAAGAGGTTTCTGGATTTGCACTGAATTGCCCCAACTGAACCCTCCCTGGGATCTGCAGAGCCCTAATTGGGCACCCACAGGAATGATCAAGTGTTTTTCCACTCTGGAGAGGGTAAAAAGAAATGTATGGACACTGTAATAAAAAGGATTGATGTTTTGAATTCATTTATTTAATATTTTTTTATTAAGAACTTAAGCATGTACAAGCACCATGCTGGATGCTGGGAAACAATATTGAGTTAGATATAATTCTTTTTCTTAAGGAGGGAAGGGTCTCATGTAGAAGTCAGAACAGTGGCTAGGCAATACCCAGGCAGTGAGCAAAGTGCTCTACCGGAAGAGTAGGTGCCTGGCCCGAACCATGAAAAGCCTGTGCAGCAGCATGCAGGGGTACAGTGGGGGGGGGGGTGGTTGGAGACATGCCAGAGAACTTCAAGGTCTGTCCTTGCTGTTTGAGGGGCATGGAGTGAGGGAGATGGAGAGCATGACCCCTGGAAGGCACCTTCTTTTCTTGGGCTTGGTTTTTTAGAACCTCTTTTGAGTGAGCTTTGAGACAACATCCGATGAAGAGGCATGTTACGTTGGCAGTAGTTTCCTGATCTTTTTTAGCCTTTTATGGTACTTGCCAGATTCCCTATGACCTATCTTCTTCTGCATTAACCCAAATTTTTAAGTGGGAAAGGCTCATCATAAATAGGAAGGGTAGGAGGTTGCAGCAGTAGTAGCCATAGTCAGGCATGCAGCGTGATAAGAATGACCAATGGTATAATGAAAAAAAGCACTGGCTTGAGACTAGAAATCTGGGTTCAGAAGCTGATTCTACCACTTATAAAGCGTGGGACATTTGGCAAATAACTTAACCTCTCTGAGCTTCTCTTTTTTATCTGTAAAAGTAGAATAAGTTATCCCTGCCTTAGAGAATTGTGGTGAGGAATGCATGAGAAAATACATATAAAAATGACTCAGCATATTAAGTGGGAGGGAACAGTTTGGGAAAAATATACCCTGAGAGGCTCTTCTGAGTCTGGGGTATGTTTTTCCACAGCCCTTCACATTTTTAAAAATGATTTTATTTATTTATTTTAGACAGAGAAGAAGGGAGGGAGAAAGAGAGGGAGAGAAACATCAATATGTGGTTGCCTCTCACATACCCCTTACTGGGGACCTGGCATGCCACCCAGCCATGTGCCCTGTCTGGGAATGGAACCAGTGACCCTTTGGTGTGCACGCTGGCACTCAATCCACTGAGCCACACCAGCCAGGGCACCCCTCACATTTGAGAACGAAAGCAGCGAAGAAGCATCCCACACCATCCCTCTTGGGAGGTATGGATGCCCTTTTGATTTGTGAGTCTGTATGTGTGGTTCAGATACTGTAGGTTGGTGTATTTAACATCCATTCCAAAGACCTTCTCTCTTCTTCCTTTATTATAAAGGGTAGAGAGTGAAATACTTAAGTCTCCAGCTTCCCTTGTCACTAGGGAAGACTCTCTGAGACAATTCTGACTATTCATATGTAGGCAGAAGTCAATAGAAAGATCTTCTCTTCTTAAGTAGAGATAAAGCCATCCAAATAGAAAGCCATCTGCTCTTCACCCTTCTTCTTTCGGGGACTGGGGACATGATGCTAGGATGTGTTGCATTTATCTTGTGACCAAGAGACAAAAGCCATGTGCAGAGATGGTGAATCAAGAGGACAGGTACCATTGAAGCAGCCCTGAACTGCCGGCTCCAAACTTCTACTTGCTTGAGACTTGTTTCAGCCATTATAGTTGGGCTTTTTGCTACTCGCAGCCAAACAAAATCCTAACCAATGCAGGACTGTGAGGTTTGGACAGTTTCAGTTGAACTTGGGCTCAGAGGGTGGTAGAGACACTGTGCGGTGCTGGCCATCCTTTGAAGCATGAAGAACAATGACTTTCCTTGACTCTCGCTGGCTGAGCTCCTGGTTCCTCCAGCATCAGGGGCATTTCCCATGGAAGACTGGAGCCTTGTGTGTTTTCTTTTCTTGACAGACATTGCTAGTTTTCAGAACATTTCTCTTCCTGGAGAAGAATCCCTGGGGAAAACAGGGGTTTAAAATGCCATCCTCATCAAAAGGCATTGACAAAGTCCTGGTGTGTGGAGGCTCTTTTGGGGTCTGTACGGGTTGATTTCTATTTTTCCAAAGCTCCTGGTGGGAGGGAGATGTGCAGAGCTGCCCTTGGGAGCTCCAGACCTGATAGAGGCCATCAAACATAAACAAATGATAGAATTGGGGATGTTTACTTTTTTGAGAGTTTAACTTTTAAGACATGTAAATTAATTTGATATGAATTAAGTCCATAAATGCAGCCAAGGGAGTTGTTCCAATTGCAAGCTGGCTCCCATTTTGGGAAGAAGTAGCTTTTACAAGGGCTATGTCCTCTTCTCTAGTCAGTCTTGGGCCTGGGAGCCATGACCGGGAGCTGCTGGAAATGAGGATCATCCAATCATCAGGCCAGGGCCACACCAACATTTTTTTGTCACATCATATCATTCTCACCCCCTCCCATCTCCTACCTCCCTTTACCTGCAAGAGAAAGCACAGGGGCTTCAGAGCTAGCTCAAGTGGGAGGTATGAAGTTTCATGTGTTTGATGTACTTCACTTACATGTAAGTGATTTAGAAAATTTAAATTAGAGAAAAACCAGCATGAAGGCTTAGAATTTTTTTCCCCTGTGTGGAGAGTGGCATCCACTCCACCCTACTCCTTTAAAGAGGGTTTGGGTAACCTAATTTCTTTGACTCCCCCACCCCCTTCTCCCTTATTTTTCTTTCAGGCTACATTTTTGCAGGCTCATCTCCCCTCCCCTGCTTCCCAAGCCTGCCTCCTCCAGGTGCGGCATGTGTTTGTCCCTCCTGTGGTTAAGTCCTGCAACAGGCACAGCTGGGGTCCATTGCCCATAATTTTGCATCATCACCTCTTCTTCAAAGACACACTTCTTTTCCTCTCTGGTAGAGAGCAAAGTGTCACTCCCTCAGTTCCTGAAACTCTTCCACAGTCTCTAGATCCCTGGGTGCCACTGCAGTCCTCTGCGGCTGTCCTGCTGCTTGGCTTGCTGGCAGCGCCGTTTCCAGTGTGTCGTGCCAGCTGGCAGGCTGGGCTAGGAGCATTTTCTGCCCTCAGCTTTGCTTGTTTCCTTTACTCCTGACATGTTCTGGTGGTCGCTCAAGTGTCGTTAATGTTTCATAAGCTGCCCCCAGGAACTTTGGTCACATTACCCTGGGGAAGTTTCCCGTCCTTCCCCCTCCTTAGTGCAGAGCTCTGGTGCTAGAGAGATCATTTTGTTTCCCAGAAACCTGGTGTCATCTGTCCTCAAGCCTCCAATTAGTGGAAGCTCAGTGTGGCAGTTTGGGGGTGCTAGCAATCTCCCTGACCGGGGAGGGAAGGCTCCAGGGGACAGTGACAGACTGGCTCATTATCCCTGAGCTGTGTCAGCCTTCACACTAACTCATTCTTCTGGGCCCTTCATTAGCGCTTCTGGCTGAAACAGGTTCTATTTGATCATGCCCATTTAGCAGGGCTAGTAATTAAGACCAAAGGAAGGAAGCAGGAGGCTTGTTCAGGGTCATGTAGCTAGTTGAGGGCAGAGCCAGGTGAAAGCCGTTATCTTGCTTGGCCAGTGGTGCACCAATGAGTCTCCTCTGTCATCCTCAGAGGCTGTGAGGCCGTGAGCCTGCTGTCCAGATGCTGAAGGAGAAGGGAGGTTGGGGGCACCCAGGCAACAGCTTCTGTAATGCTTTGTGCTTTGGCTTAGGATAATGTTCCCAAAGCAAGGTGAGAAATAGAAAATAATAATAGGGCAATAACTAGCAGTGACTCTTCTGTGCCAATAACTGTGATAGGTGCTTTCCATTCTCCAACAATGTGCATTGTTAGGTGTGAGCTCCCCCATTTTCCAGATGAGTATTTTGAAGCTCAGATATTTTAAGTCACTTGTCCTCCAAACATAGCTAAGTGACAATTAGTCTTCCCCCTTACGCTTAGTAGCCTGCTGGATATGATGCCTGTTCATAAAACCAGAATCCCTTTCAGACGCTGTCCTAAGTGTTTTTCCCTTCCCTGGCTGTACTTGGGTCTATTGGTCCACCTCACTTAGGTTTCTTCTTAGAGTCCTTTAGTAGTCGTAATTACTGTTTTGCTGTTAGGTTTTCATGAGTCTTTCAGTTCTGCCAAACACATAATCTCCTGGACTCACCGAATCTAAGTGTAAACATAGGCACTAGAGTCTGTATTTTTAAAAATGTTCTCAACCAAATCTGACGATCAGCCAGGTTTGGGAACAACTGCTCTAGGCCACAAATAAAAACGCCAATTTCTTTGTTTTTCACATGGGGATTATTTTCCACAAAGGGGAATGTTTACTTAAAAATAGAAATGTGAATACAGGCTGAGTGCCCATAACAACTCCAAAAGCCTCTTACACTCCTTTCCCCAAATATCGAATCACTGCACGCTCATCTAATTAAGATGCACTTTGATTGCAGAAGGTGAATCATGTGCAGTTGATCACAGAAATTATTCTAGTAGTCATTTATCTTTGGCTTTGAAATGCATCATGTGATTTCATCTTCTGCTGTGGATTATCTGTGCTACTGCCTTAATGTGCTAACTGCACATTCTTTTTTTTTTCTTTTAAAAAAAATAATACCTGTTTCAGAATGTACCTCAAGGGGATTGTGATGCCTCCTTTATCCCTTATAAAACTGAATCTCTAAGATCTTACTTTTTGTAGCAGTTCTCCGCATTGCCCCAGAATATACCGCCTCCCCACCTAAGACTAGTGGTTTTTCTTCCGAAGTGTTTCTTACCAGCTTGTTAGGAGAACTCCTTGTGGAAGTCGAAAGCTTGAGCTAAACCAGACAGTTCTTCCTCATCCCTTTGTGGCTTTGTAACATTTGCATTTACTTTGGTAAGTTTTTGTTTGAGGTCTGCATGCCTGCTCTCTTTCCTTCTACTTCTTTTGCCTGAAACTTTAACAAAACACAGCGTTGCATTGTCACATGGGTCCACATAAAAGGTGTAGCTAGTGTTGTGCTGGTAAATGTTTCCAAGGAAGATTAAAAGGCCGGATTTGTAGCATTTGCCAATTTCCATTGTGAAAATACTCCTATCTGTGGCAGATCTCAAGCTGCCAACCTGTTCAACAACCAGCTGGCAAAGTTCCTGAAAATTACAGTTGTCTCTTGGGAGCCAGGACAAGCAGGCTCCGCCACTGCTGGTTGTAGTCGGTTGTTGAAGGGAGGATTCCAATCAGGTGTGGTGTTCTACATGCATGAAAGTCATTCTTACCGCCCTGTCTACCAGTTGTCTGACTTTCGGCTGATCGTTTGACTTTTATAAGACTCAGTTTCTACATCTGAGAAGCACAGTAATTTCCATCTCAAGAAAGAAATATAAGAGGATTTAATGAGGTAATTACTGTAATGGGCCTGACATGTGTTAGGTGTAAAGTGACTGATTATTCCCCTCTCTGACATGACGGAGACACACAGCTGAGAGCAGTGGAAGATTTTTAACTTTTGATCTTCTAAATAGAAAGAAACACCTGCTGATGGTTGGTGATGCAGCTGGAACTAGGCTGGGTAAAAGACAAGGCCAAGGGTCTAGATCTGGGAATCAGACCAATGATAGTACCTTGTATTCATATTGCTCTCCAAGTTACCTGGTGCTTTCATATGTTTGTCAGAGGCATGGAAGTGGGTGAGCTCTTTTACAGAAGAGAATGGAGCTCCTGACTCACTACCGGTAGGTAGTATCTAAATCCTTTCCTCTCCCCTCTGTTTGTTGTTCTCTGTCTCTGTGAAGCTCTCTCGTGGGTTTTGTACCCAGGTCACTTATGTATTCCTTATTCCTTTTATTTTTTTATTATATTTTTTCATTACCATTTAGTCCCCTTATTCCTTATTGCTTTTAAAAGAGACCATGTTTACCCTTTACAGAATACATTAACCCTAGGTTTAAGATTTTGGAATGGAGATAGAAAGTAATTTCTTCAGCCTTTACAGTTTGCCACACTGTTATTTCACCAAAAATTATGTCAACAGTGCAGTGTTCTCTGCTTATTGGTCCTGATAGGTTGATGGCTTTAATCACCTGCAAATGTCAGCAGTAATGCAGTAGAAGCTTCTTTCTTGCTCATGTCACAGGTGACAACCAAGGAACCAAGCTCCTCCCATTCAGTGACTCTGCTACCCCTTAGGATCTTGGGGTCCTCTGCTGGAACCTCTGCATTCAGTCTTTGAAGAGGGGAGATGGGAAGTGTGGAGGACACACATGTGGGACAATTTCATGGGCTAGTCGTGGAAGTGGCATATCACATTTCTGTCCATGGGCTAGAGCCCAGTCATATGGCTGCTCTAACTGCGTGGGAGGCTGGGAAATGTAAGAGTTGTGTCCTTCCAAAGAAGAGAGAATGTTTTGGTGACCATCTGGCCAGTCTCTGGCCCATTCTTCCATGACTTGGGAGAAACAGTTGCTACCATGGATATAGGTCAACCCATGTGACCACAGACTTTTTGTGCTTAACCCTAAGGTTTTCTGGGTAATGTGGTACATTGAGAAGTGCAACCCCATTCCCACAGTCAGACAGAGATTTCATCTAAGTTGGGTTTCCAGTTGTTGAATTTACTGTGTTACATGAGTTCTCTAAACTTTTCCAGGACTGGAGTGTTCTGCTGACTGTACTAGCTGGTTTCAAGTTAACACTTGAAGTTGGTAATAATATTTGCTGTTGTGTTTATAATTACCTTGTCATTGACAGTCAATGGGGTGGGGAGTTTTTTGGGACTTTTTATTTTAACTGAGCTACTTGTTTTCTAAAATGCTTCAGACAGTTTTTTATGGGATGTTTTAGTCACTTGACTACATGAAGAAAATCGACTTCCTACCTCAAAACAAGATTGGCATTGGCAAAATGTCTGACTGAGAGCTCAGGGACTGCTTAGCTGGCCTTGAAGAGGTGAATAGTGAACTGTGAAATACATGGGATCCAATGGAGCATCACAAAAGCAAGTTTTCTTCAGGCCATCGTG
Organism: Trachops cirrhosus; assembly: GCA_028533065.1. Taxonomy (NCBI): domain Eukaryota; kingdom Metazoa; phylum Chordata; class Mammalia; order Chiroptera; family Phyllostomidae; genus Trachops; species Trachops cirrhosus. The sequence continues at coordinate 99,226,319 of CM052539.1, read as the reverse complement.
GGGAAAGGAGATTGGGCAGTTGTGGGAGGGAGTCTGCAAGAAGTGGGAGATACTGTGTCTGGAGAGTCAGGGTTCCTACACTAGGGGGCCACCAATCCATTCATGGCAGGCCCCTAGGCAGTGACTTAGGAGCACAGGTACTAAGACACATTTCGCTCTAGTCCCTGCCATAGAGGGGCATGGCAAGGGATGCAAAAGACCCTAAACAATCAGGTGGGCTTTCAGGTCCCAATGCTAGCTGCACGGTACAAACTGTAGCAATCAGCAGGAAACTGAGGCAAGAGCTCAGCAGGCCACTGTCCTGTGACTCCATAGAAACACAGGGGCTGGGTGTTCATCCCAGACATGTCAAATATTGTGTCAGTGCTGCACCAAACACAACTGGATACCCACCTAAAGCTATGATGTGCCTCCGACCCAGGTGACATGGGAACTTGACAAGATAGCTCCATCTGACAGGAAGGTTTGTATACAGGCTTTAGAATGGGATAGACCTGAGTTCAAATCTTGACTTCATCATTTCCTGGCTCTGTGGCCTTGGGTCACAGATTGATTTTTCTAATCTTTAGTTTTTCACCCATAAGATGTGGAAAAAAATATGTACTGCATAGGGGTAATTGTGAGAATTAAATGACATAAATTATATAAGGCACTTAGGGAGCCTACACCTAGGTAGGAACCTTTAATCTGTGAGAGCAAGCATGTACTGCAAAGTCCACAAAAGCAGCAAGAACAACAGCCAGGCAGGCTTGCAAAGGCAGGAGCTGAAATTTGGGCCCTTGTGATGCTTGATTTACAAAGTCTGGGTTTTGTGAGGTAAGCTGTCATCAGGGGGTCAGTGGTGCTTCGGTTATGTTGGCTGATTTCACCAGCCTGGACTTTCCCCAGTGTGGTTAAACTATGGGGCTGGGCATGTGCCTCACTGCCCTCACCCCCACCCCGTGCCAATTTGGTGTCTTTCAAATGGAAAGTAGGACTCTTCAGTCAGCCCACATACTGGCTACTCAGCTTCTTTGGCACTTTTACTTTCCAGCTGGAGGACCCATCCTTTCTCCTGGAAGCCTGCAACTGATTATCACACATTGTTTTCTAATTGGCAACTAGAAGCACAAAGACATCCCTAAAAGGGTAGGAAGGGGCTGTACTGACACTCAATCCCTAATGGTTGGAAGGTTGAATGTAAATTCCTTTGACCTTGAGCTTCAAGTGGCTGGGAAGTCTTGAGGGCTTGTCTGTGTCTTGGAAAGGGGTTGACTTTCACTTTAAGAAAAGCAGGATGGATTGAAAGGAAAGGGACTTCTTCAAAAAGCTTGATTTTTTTAAGGGCCTTACACAAAAATTTAAAGGAAGAGCAGGTAACTGGATTAAAACCAGCAGGAAGCCAGCTTGTGAACAATAATGATAGAGGAAGGTTTTGGTTTTCTGCTTGGGGAAGCCGTTCTATTGTAAAGGGAGATGGAGAAGCTAAGGACACAGGCCTATAATTCTGCTCCCATTGTCTTCAGCCAAGAGAATGTACTTCAAATTTTAAAATGCAAAATAGATCATTTGTATAAGAACTGATGGCCAAGAAGCAGAGACAATAGTAAAAGAACCAAGCTACTTTAACAGTCATAGCCATAACTACCCTGGATCATCCTGGATCATCTATCCACCTGCTATGTGCCATAGAGACTTTATATGTGTTATCTCTGTATGAGGTTGGCATTATTGGCCTCATTTTATATATGAATCCACAAGACCCAGATGAATTAAGCACACAGGGTTTCTAGAGGTAGGAGGATTAGAATTGTTCTGTCCACCTTCCCCCACTGCTTTGAGAAAAGCTCTGTATCTTGGGCCTGAAAGGACTGTATCCTGAGATGCTGAAGGAACTCGCCTGTGTGATCACAGGGAAATACATTATTAAGAAATCATTGGGTAAAGATGGGAAAATGCCTAAAACTTGAAGAGAGAGAAATGGGCAGATTCAGGAAACTGTAGACTTGAGTTTGTTCTTATTACCTGGCAAAATTCTAGAGTTCTAGTTTTTGCACTAATTGGCTGTGTAACCTTGGGCCAATGACATAACCCCTTTGGGCTTTTGATTCTTTGTCTGTAAAATATGTGCTTGTACTACTAGCCTTACGTCTAAGGCCCCTTCTAGTTCAAAGTATTTCATCCTAATAAGTTCCTTTAAAATGTTCTGACAGTTTTAGTGTTTCAGCCCTATCTCCATCAGAAAACTCATTTTCTCTTTGAATCAAATGCCTTTCTTCAAAGGGTAAAGGGTTACGAAGATGGAGTTTAGAGTGAAATAGTGGTAGGTTCAAATCTCACCACTTTTACCTACTAGTTAACTGACATTAGGCAAGTTCTGTAAACCCTCTGTACCTCAGTTTTCTCCCCTGTAAAATGCTATTTTACACATTTCTGTTTGTTTCACAAGGTTGTTTTAGAAATAAATGAAATAACATATTACATATAAAACACCAGCCTCAGTGCCTAGAATATAACAAGAACCCAGTAAATGCTAGTTCCCATATTTCATTGATTCTAAGAGGTCCCTTTCAACCCGCATTTTGCCATCTCTGAAATCAGGGTGCATTTTATAGTTTCTTGGTGTGTAGTACTTTAATTTTTTTCTCTTAATGTACATAAATTAATGATTCACTTTACCACTAATTAAGTGTGGTATTTCCCCAGCATGATTCTCATCCTGAAGGTCCTCATTTTTCCTCTGGGATGATCCCTTCTCTAACTTCTTGCCAGCCATCATCTCTTCTACAGAAAAGCAGAATTAGGGAATGAAATACCTGGAGAGGGGACAGCCTCAGTTATCATTTTGTCTGGCTTGTTCATTTTACTAGTGTTGAAAATGAAGGCCAGAAAGGGGAAGGGACTTTGAAAAAGTCCCATCTTCCACTTTCTAGTCTAGTGTTGTCTCCCACATCAGGAACATTATTAGCCTGCGGTAATACCCCAGTTATGGCTCAGTTGCCCTTGACATGCCGAGACCCCAGTCTGATGATCAACACTTCCAAATTTACAAATGGATTTCGATGGAAAGATTTTAATCCTAGAGCCTCAAAGATGGAATGTTGACTATTCTTTCCATTTCCATAAACACAGAATCATAAAATTTTAGACTTGAAGAGATTTTTTTTCCACAGAAGCTATAATGTCCTCATTTTTATAGTAGTCTGAATTTGCAAGGCATGCTCTCTGGAGGCAGCTCATTTCTTCCCAGCTATTGTGTCTTCAGCTCCAGGAGCTGACAGCATGTGAATGATTGTGTCTTAAATTGAACAATGATTTCTACAGTTTGGCTGCTTCCAGGTTTGTACATCTGAGCCTAGTGACAAATCAGTCATGTAGTCCAGACACTTCATTAATTCATTCCTTCACTCCATCACCTAGCACTTATCGGGCACCTGCTATCTACCAGTCACAAAGAAGGCACGTAATCTCAGTTAATTCTCACAATAGCCTTGTAACACAGGAGATCAAGCCCTGGGATCTTGACGGTTTTTTTGGATAAGCCAAAAAATCCACAAGGAGGACTGGGTATAATAGACATTGGCTTTGTTACATTACAGGGAGCTCTTGACAATGATGGGTTGGCAAGCAGTACCACACCTCCCTTAGTCCAAGACTTGTTTTAAGGGGTCCCAAAGGAGGCATGTGTTCTACATGTGACTACCTCAGTGTGTACCTGCAGCAAGAGAAGGTCAAGAAGCAGTCACAGGACAGGAAGCCACTCCCAAAAGGGCATACAGAGGGAATTACAATCCATTTTCAAAACAATACACATTTCTTCTAGTCACCACTCATGATAGAAGGGGCCCTCTGGCTAGCCTTCTATCATGGGTGGTGGAAAGAATCACGTCTTGAGCTACCCCCCAAGCCTTATGAGGTTGGTGTTGCATTTGCAGTTGGGAAAATTGAGGTAGAGTGATGCTCAGTGACACTTTTTTGACTTGAAAATTGGTGAATGCTCCATGTTGAAAACAGATTAGGGCATTCCAAGAGCAAGAGCGAACTTTATTGTTATAAGAAAAGCATCTTAAAATAGCAATATGAATTATTTTATACAACAGATGTGAAAAATATAAAAATATACCCATAGCTTATAGAAAAGAAATAGAATATTCATTGAGTAGCTTATTAGACCCAAACATTAATTATATCTGTCACTCTTAATTGAGATAGTAGATCTCAGAGTAGTTCTTTTCCTTGTCTCATATACTTCAGGTGTTGAAAATATCAAGAGGATTTGGTCTCTTTATGGCCTATATAAGCAGCTAAATTTTCTCCCCTTTTGTCTCATTTTAATGAATGATATTTTATATTTAAAAGATGTCATTTTTAGGGTCTTTACATCCAGAAATTTCTAAAACTCATTTTTTATATTTTTTATTGACAGGAATTTTCTTAATCAGGCTGTACTTAAAATTTTGAATAGAGCAGAACAAGTCAAACTGTTTGCTGAAGGGCTTTTTTTTTGTGAAAGAATGTACACCCAGTCTTTCAAGTGACTTCTCACTTTGCCATGTGTTAGACTGGGCTTCAAAAGCTATTGGGCAGATTGGCTTCTTGCTATAGCAAGGCAGCCTGATTTCTAGTATGACCATCCAGCTTTTCATTGCTTTGGCAGAGAGTGATTGGACACATGCAAGTTCTCAAATTGCCTTCTGAAAACATTGAGTCTCCAGTCTCCTAGCTTCGGGAAGATATTGTTCCAGTAGGGGACTTGTGGATTTTCCTTTTCATTTAGGCTTCTTGGCCTTCTGGCACAGTTGCCTCCAGAATGGCAGAGCCTCAAAGGCATCTACATGAGACTTGGAAAATAGTAACTGAAGGTTTTGGTTCCCATTGGAAAATTTGGTCAGGTTTCCAAAATTAATAGTCATACTTTTTGAGCAAAAGAGGTGAGGAGACAGAAGTCACTTTTTTCTTCCCTAGGCTCATGTGCTTAGACCAAGGATGGCCATCTCGGTGGCTCCCCTGGATAGCAGATCTGTGTCTCGTGAACTCTGGATCCTTGCTGGCTGTGGTCCTTGCTGGTTGTATCATGGACTATTCTTTTACTTATCCAGCATTAATTACGGGGTGTGGAGAACATCCCCTGTACATTCCAAGGGAGCACTTGACATAGACCCTGTCTTCAGCGAACTTAATAATTTGCAGCATGTTTGCCCATCTGAATGATTAGCACTCTCAATAGGACTTTTCTGCAATGAAGCAGATGTTCTCTGTCTGTGTCTCCAATATGATAGCCATTAGCTACTTCAAGTGTTACTGATGTGACTGAGGAACTGAAATTTTAATTTTATTTAATTAATCAAAGTTTAACTAGCCTCCTATATTTTAGTGGGTACTGTGTTGATAGCAAAGCTCTAAACTGTCATCTGCCCATCCTTGTATTTCAATATGGATGAGCATGCAGTGGGCATACCCTTCAGACCATGTGATTAGAGCACAGGATTCTGGACTAAGATTGGGTTTCTAGACCCATGATGACAAGACCTTTGAGTCTCTTCCCATCACTGGATCTCATTTTTCCTTCCTGTAAATGAAAGACTAGCAGCTCTGTAAGGGCTTTCTAGCTATGATGCTCCATTTGGTTCCGCTTGGTTCTGACCCTAATGGGTCCTCTAGGAAGATGAATGTTTTGTCCAGTGATCTGAGGAAAAGGAAGGTTGTTGTCTCTGCTCAGCTCACTGGTATAGGCTGTTTGTAAAGCCATTGGGCACACTTAGAAATTGTTTCTGGCTCTGGCTGGGTGATTCAGTTGGTTAGAGTGTCATCCTGTGCACCAAAAGTTTGCAGGTTCTCTTCCTGGTCAGGGCACATACCTAGGTTGCAAGTTCCCTCCCTGGTCAGGGTGTGTACGGGAGGCAAACGGTGGATGTTTCTCTCTCATATAGATGTTTTTCTCTCGCTTTCTTTCAAATCAATAAACACATCCTCAGGTGAGGATTGAAAAAAAGAAAGAATTCTTTCTGGGAGAAAGAACATAGTGGAGAAGGAGGTGAGGGAAAGTAATACTTTACTTAGGAAGCTGGTGAAAATGTGGAAGGTAGAGGCCCTAGCCCCGTACCTGTGGTGGCCATCCATCTCACTATGCATCATAGTGGTTGCAGGGATACATTCTGTCCTCAGAAGAGAAAGAGGTTAGAAGAGGTATCAGGACTTTACTGGGGCTGGCATTTCATGAAGAACCAAGAGTGTCTTTCTAGGTTTTGTTTGTCTGAGTGTCCTAGTAGTTGTGCTAAGACAATTATATATGTTGGCATTCAGGGAAGAGCCTTTGGTTATTTTGACATGGTCCTCATCCCACACTGGGGACCATGTTCTCTGTGTTCCCCCAATGGGAATGTGAACATAGCTACACAGTTCCCAGCATCTAGCCTCACACTTGTCCTGCAGACCAGTGCCTGCCAAGAGTCCAGGCTTACAACTGGCACATTTATGTCCTCAGACCTGAGACACTAGAGCAGTGCAGGTAGGCATGGAGTGATCCAGGCTTCTTCTGATCATTGTCACCAGTACAGGGGACTGCCTCGCTCCTGAGGTTGCTGGCGATGGTGGTGGTGGTAGGAGGGCTTTTGCGTGAGCCTAAAAGCACAGGCATGCTTCAAGAACAGAAAGGCATAAAATCTGTAATTGCTTCCACAAAAAGCTGCAATGGAGACATGATAGCTAATACCTTACTCTTGTATCAGACTTTGCAGTTTGAGACCTGCTTAACCTTGAATTTATTTCATCCTTACTGGCATAGTATTAACATATCCACTTGAGGAAATTGAGGGCAGAGAGGGTGAAGAGCCTCCTCAAAGTCACTGAATTGATATTAGTTGAATCCATGTTATCTGACTCCAAGTCTGGTGTTCTTTCTGCCACTTCATGGTACCCAGAAGCTCCATAAGTGGCACAGTTAAGAAGTGCTGAGAGAAAACACGTCACCAAGAGCTATGAGTCCTCATGTTATGGACGAGGACTCCAACAGACATTGAGTGAGATGTCAGGCCAGGCGACTGCTATTAATTGTCACCACCATGCAGGAAAGCTGCTGGGTATTCTCTTCCAAGCCTGTGGACCTTTACCTTTTACCTGCAAGCCCACAGGACAGGGACAGGAACCTCTTTCCCAGCTTTAATGAAGTGGCAGAGACATGAGTGGGGAGGATTACTAATGAGGAGGCTGCTTGCCCTCCCCTTCTGTGGTACTTCTACTGACTATGGTACTTCTGCTGGCCACTTCTGCGCAATGCAAATCACATGACTCTCTTGCCTGGTCTATGAAGGCTTACTGGAGGAAGGGCACTAAGAGCCCATGTCAGATGTTTTCTAGGGCTCTTCTTCTTATTCTAGGAGTTAACCTCAAAAGCAAATTATAGAACATGCAAATAGATTGAAGGGTGGAAAGATGAGCATGGAGAATAAGGGATTAAAGGGGCAGAGGATTATAAAATACAGACAAAAGAAAGAGTGATTTAACATAGATTTGAGTTTTGGGTGTTTTTTATATGGTCTTCAGGTAATTACATAACTTTAAATTTTTAGTACATATTCATTGTAGAAAGTTTGAAAACTACATAAGAGTATAAAGAAGGAAATGAAATATCCCTATAATCCCATAACTCAGAAGTATATTACATTCATATTTGAGATCATACCAAATGGATATTTCTGAAAGTAAGAAACCACTTGAGTCTCAGCAATCTCACATGACTCAACCTAACATGTGTACAGTACCTGTATCACTAGTATCCTAATTTTTACTTTACATATTTTGAGCATTCTTCCATGAAATTATAAATACTCAAAAATAAAAAGTTTAATGCCTGATTGGTGTTTCATTTATTGCTTTCTCAAGCTTACCTAGCTTGACCCCTTCTGCTGGACGTTTAGGCTGTTTGTCATTTGGGACCACAATAAAAGATACTGCTCAAAACCTCTTGTCCTCAAATATTTGTCCTCATTTTTCCTTAGTTTCTTAGGACAGACACCCAGAAGGAGAATCACTGGGTCACTGGTTATGCCTATTATTATTATTCATAATTCATATTACCAGATTGCTTTCTGGAAAGGTTGTAGCAATTTTACTTCCATGAGCTGGGATGTGGGCAGGCAGGGCTAACACAACTCCTGTCAATGTAGAGGATTATTGCCTTTTCAACAACTCTGAAATTTAGTAGATTTTAAAACATCTCATTGTTTAGTTTGCATTTTCTAGATTACTGACTTAGGTAGATTACTTTTTTATATTTATTAGCCATTTCTCCTTTTTAAAAATGTATATTTATATTCTTTGCCTGTTTTCTCTGTCAAATTTATTGTAAATGTTTCCCAACTTGCCATTTATATTCCAGATTTTGTTTATCTCTGATTTATAATTTACAATATTCCACAAAAAAATCAGTATTTTTCTTTTCAATTTCTTTCAGTGCTTCAGAGCTCTTTCTCATTTGGGGATCAATTAAATACTCGCCCGTATTTTTTTTACTGTTGTTCAAGTGCAGTTGTCTCCATTTCCCCACCACTTCCCCCAACCCCAGCCATTTTCTCAAGGTTGTGTGTGTGTGTCACTTTTAAGACTGGGTTTCTATTCTGGCTCACATTTATTTTGGTGTATAGTATGAGGTTGTGAGGATTAACTTGATTACTCTGTTCCACATAGTCAGTTTTTCCAGTGTCATTTATTGAATAAATGTCTTTTCCCCATTGCTTTAGATAGGTCTATAAATCAGGCTTCATCCATTTGTATGTTAATTCTCGTATCTGTTCTACCTTTTAATAATTACAGTTAAAAATTTTTCTTTTAATATCTAGTAGGGTAAGCCCAACCCATTATTCATCTTTTTTCCCAAAAAGATGTTTAATTACTTTCATTCATTAATTTCTCCAAATGGAAGTGTAGTTTAAAGTCCCTTTGCCACATAGCAGGCACTTAGCTTTTAAAATCCAATAACATATTGATTTTATTAGAATTTTTATTTTACTTGAGTCTTCTTTAATGTCTTGCATTCCTGAGATAAATCCTATTTGCATGCATGGCAAATCTTTAAACGACATTTAATGAAAAATTAATTTTCTGTTTACAGCTTCTTTGGACTTCAGTACCTTTAGCTGTGAGACATTTTATGTGTGATGCATGGGAGCCGTTTTTAATTTGCCATGGAATCATGTCACAGAGCGAACAGCTGCATAACACAGTCATCCTAAATTTTAAATAAGTTTGCTTTTAAAGTGCTGTTCGCAGATGCTGTCATAACAACAACCTAATTATTAAACTTTTTAAGTATATGAATACTAGGTAATGATCCTGTTTATGGAAGATTACTATATAAAGGAGGGAATTTACTCTTCTCCAATTATATCAAGAATAAACAAGAAAAATTGGACAGTGAAAAGCATTAAAGAAATATTAACACAATAAGCTGTATCCCCATTTTCCAGAGGTAACCACTGTGTGCATGTATATACATGGGTTTTATATACACACATTCACACACCCACACATACCAGTATATATAAAGACAGAATAAGGTTGTACGTGCTATATTCTAATCTGTTTTTCCTACTTAACAATATACCATAAAATTTTTCATGACATTAATTATTCTTGTATAGTGTCATATTTAATGGCTGTTTAGAGTGGATATACCATGGATTATTTTGTCAGTCCCCTGTGGTTGAATATGTAAGTTTGGTGTGATTTCTCAATAGTTACAAAGCCATAATAAACATCTTTACTCTCTGCCTTAACATTAAGCTAGTCTTTAGCATATAAGCTGTGCTGTGAGTACATGTGCACATTCATCCATGGACAAGGCAACCTCACGACTCGCTGATCATGGCAAGGGCTCCTCATCTTCAAGGAGCTGGAAGAGAGGAAAGAAGACCAGGTATTCTGGCTTCCTGCAAGTGTCCTCCTTAGATTACTGGAGGAAATTCTAAGTATTGGAGAACTAATGAGAAAATAGTTTCAGAGAGCATGGAACGGAGATTTTTAGCAGCTTGGGACCACTTATTGTTTGGAGCAGTGGATCTGAGGGTCTGTCTGACTCACCCAAGTTTCTATTCTTTGCCACTCCCTAGTGCCTCCACACCTAGCTCTGCAACCTCTCTAGCCTTTCTTCCTCTGTAAACTCCCCACTCACAGTGGCCTGACAGCTTAAGGCCAACCAAGGAAAAGATCCACAGGGCACGGACTCTCCTTAGGCCTCTTGTTCTTTCTCTGCAGGAACTGGGGCTCCTGATAGGGTTCTGATGGCATTGTCTACAGGTAGATGCTAGGGATACCCCATCCCAGATGGTGGAGCTGCCATTGGTATGCATTTTCAGTAGGGGTACTTCTCAGAAATGCCATCAGAACTTGTACACCTTTGTCTGGGACCCAGCCTTGTAAGAGCAGTGGGGAAAGGAGACAAGGAAGAAGGAATGAGGCATATGGTAACTACGGGCACCAGCACATAGAGATTAGTGTGAGAAGGGTGCCCATGATCATAGCCCTGTGGACACAGGAGGAGGGTGTTAGTGCTCAATCAGCTCAGTCAGTAGTTGGGCTCCCTTTGGGGACAGAAGGCTTTCCTTTGTAGCTGGGGAATCTGGTTAGGGGTATAGGAGTAGTTGGAGTGCTTGCCAAACTGCCCAGATTGGGTAGGGGAGAGAAACAATGAAAATTCACAGGAACCACACAGGTGAGTGTGCATAGCATGGCTTACCGATGTGTAGTGGGAAGGTGAGGGGGCAGTTTTTAGCTTTTGTTTTCTGAATTTACTCCATTGACTTACTAGTTTACTTATTCATTTGTTCACTTACATAATCAACACTTATTATTGAGCATCTATATACCATGACCCATGCTAAGGCTGCCAATATGAACAGGGAAGAGGGAAGGAGTGTTATGTTAACATCAGCTATGTGTCTGATACCTTGAAATAGATTTTCTTCTCTAATCATCACCTCTGAAGTAGGTGTCATTATTTCCTATGAGGAGACAGAGATTCAGAGAGGTTAAGTAAGTTGTGCAAGGTCACACATCTAGTAAGTGCTTTACTCAGGGTTGTGCTTCACTCAGGGCTATCTGTCAGGATGTGCCTGTCCAGGAAGAGCTTGCCATCTCATGCAGAAAATGGCTTGTTAAGTGAATGGTGGCCAGGCATGTCCAGCTGGTGCTGCTTGACTAGGAACATTTGAGAACCCCCTTCTCATCCTGCCAGGAACCAGCTTCCAAGGGATCTCGTTAAATAAATTTGCAGACCCATTTGGCTGGCTCTAACCCTGATCATAAGCTGTTAGGGATCCAGGAGAGTCAGCTTGTCATTCCTCTGCTAGCAGGGGTTAGAGGCCAAGGGAACCTTCAATTGGGAAGACTTCCAGGGAAGGTCCTGCTACAACACCTATAAAACTCATTTTACATTTAACCTCAGTTCTCCTGGCTCTCAGTACCTCCGTAATGAGAGAGAACAGAACCACCTCTGATTAAATTTATCCTTAGAGCATAGGAGCCTGTACATAGCCTTCACCTCCCACTGTCTGCCTCAGCTTTCTTTAGCCATGCTAAAGAATCTAAATCATTTCACTCTTCTAGTTACTTTTTCTGCCAGCCAAGCCACAGTAGTGGGTACCAAGTAAACCATGAGTGTTAGAGACTGGGCCATGAGTGAGGTAGATGCTGGGTGATAGGATCTAGTGGTTAGTACTCAAGATAAATTATAAGGTCTCATTTTGACTTTGCCTTAGACCGGTGGTTACCAACCATTTAGAGAACCATCAATCCCCTTGAAAATCTGATGAAAACTAAAATAACACAGATTCTCTTCTCAGAAAAATAAACCATGCATGGACATATATGCAATAATTTGTATGCAGTTTTATGAGGTTCATGGCCTTCCCCAACCACATAATTTTTGAGGCAGGGTTAGGAAGTCAGTCCACTCAGTTTATCAGGTGTTCCTGAAGTGTGTGGCTTAGTATGTCCTATGGTGAACAAATTTGAGGGTTACCTAAGCAACCCTTTTTGGTTTCTCCCAGCTCCTTGTTTTCCATAATTCTGGAGAAGGATTCTAACTTCAAGAGATATTTGGGTTATCCCTGGTTTCCTATTTAAGTACTTGACATTGTTATTGCTTCTTTCTAAAGAAATAGCATTATGCTAAGCGAAATAAGCCAGGCAGTGAAAGACAAATACCATATGATCTCGCCTTTAACAGGAACCTAAACAACAAAACAAAGAAACAAGTAAAATATAACAAAAGACACTGAAATGGAGGACTGGTTGTCAGTGACCAGAGGGGAGAAGGGAGGGAATTTCAGGGAAGGGAAGGGTTTACAGGAACAAATATAGAGGACACATGGACAAAACTAGGGGTGTTGGAAAGGGGAGGGAGGAGGGGAGGAATGGGTGGGTGGGCTGGAATGGGAATAAAGGATAGAAACTGTACTGAATAAACTAAAATAAAAAAATTAAAAAAATAAAGAAATAAAGAAATAGCAGGCATCACAAATCAGATTCTCTCTTGATCTTGGTTATTTCCTAGCTTATGTTGGCTATTGGTTATGATTGGTCCACAGGGGAGCTTTATTGCTTATTTCTGGCTAACATTAACCCATTTCCCTTTTAACTCTGGAGAGGTTCTGGGTCGGGGGGAAAAACTACCATGTCTTAGCTACTCTTCTCTCTTCCCCTAAACCCACCAGAGAGACTTCGGTATTTACCACCATCCTGACCAGTCCAAGACTGCTGAGAATCCTGTAATCTTTTGCCTCTTTTCTAGTTTGCTCTTTTCACTTTTTAGATATTTTCTTAGAATTCAAGTTTATTATCCCTTTGGGATTTTCTTATATGTATGTACCTCTACATGATATTGTGTTTCTTACATGATATTAAAATAACATGTTGATGTATCTGACTCACCCCACCAAACAAAACGTCCCTTTAGGTCAAGAATCATATATTTTTATCATCGTACCCACAGAGACTAGAAGTTTGTCTGACACATGTAAGTGCTCAATAAATATTTATTGACTTGAGCAGTGTTTAGATACCTGAGGTAATAATTTAAGAATTTAAAAATTGCTTAAAACTCTAGGAATATTTCTATGGCCAAACCATCCACCTCAGATATGGTCAGCCAGTTTATCCAGAAACTTAAATATAGGGTTGGGAGACACACAGTGTTGAGAGACACACAGTATTACATAGCTCGTGCTGTCTCATTTCCATGGAGTGTGTGGGTGTATCATGTGCACAGACCTTTCTTTATGGGTTACTACAATTATTTGAAAAATCATACCAGAACAAGTCTTTTTACTCTCTTTAGTAATCTCTCCATATCTGCATTTCTTTAAAACTTCTTCACATTTGTTTATCTTCCTGAGGTATCTTACTGTCTCTTTTATGTCACTTTAACTAGTGACTACAGAACTAGGATCAAGGACAGCAGCACACATGTCTTTGGACAAGGAGAAGGTGCTTTAGTTCAGTAAAGTTTAGTGCCTTCAAAAAAAAAAAGTGAAACTGGACCACCAACTTACACCATACACCAGAATAAACTCAAAATGGATAAAAGACTTAAATATGAGTCATGACACCATAAAAATCCTAGAGAAAAACACAGGCAGGAAAGTTTCAAATATCCCACACAGCAATATTTTTGCCAATATATCTCCTGGGGCAAGGGAAATAAAGGAAAAAATAAAGAAATGGGACTACATTAAACTAAAAAGCTTGTGCATGGCTAAAGAAACCATCATCAAAGTGAAAAGGGAACCAGCTGTATGGGATAACATATTTGCCAGTGATACAACGGACAAGGGTTTGAGGTCCAAAACATGTGAAGAACTCACATGGCTCAACACCAGGAAGACAAACAATCCAATTTAAAAATGGGCAAAGGATGTACAGATGGCCCATAGACATATGAAAAGATGCTCAACATCACTAGCCATCAGAGAGATGCAAATTAAAGCCACAATGGGATACCACCTCACACCTATCAGAATGGCCATCATTAATAAATCAACGAACAACAAGTGTTGGCAAGGATGCAGAGAAAAGGGAACCCTAGTGCACTGTTGGTGGGAATGCAGACTGGTGCAGCCACTATGGAAAACAACATGGAATTTCCTCAAAAAAACTAAAAATGGTACTTCTTTTTGACCCAGCGATCCTACCGCTGGGTCTATACCCTAAGAATCCCGAGTCACCAATTCAAAAGAACTTATGCACCCCTGTGTTCATAGTGGTGCTATTTACAATAGCCAAGTGCTGGAAACAGCCTACATACCCATCAGTAAATGAGTGGCTCAAAAAACTGTGGTACATTTAGGCAATGGAATACTCACAGCAAGAAGAAAGAAGGAACTCCTATCTTTTGCAGAAGCATGGATGGAACTGGAGAATATTAGGCTAAGTGAAATAAGCCAGTTGATGAAAGACAAATACCATGTGATCTCACCTATAAGACAAATCTAATGAACAAAATAAACTGCTGAATAAAACAGAACCATAGACATAGAAACATGGAACAGACTGAAAGTGACCAGAGAAGGGGAGAAGGGAATAATGGTGGAAGGAAGGGGAAGGGACTTGACAAAGAACATGTATGAATGACTCATGGACATGGACAACAGGGTGGGAATGGACTGCAGGATGTGAGGGGTTGGGCAGAGTAGGGCAAAGGGGGTAAAATTGGAACAAACCTAATAGAATAATAATAATGATTTAAAAAATAAAAAGCAAATATAATGCTAATGTTCAACAGTTGATTCATATTCATCACTGACTAATTCATTACTGGCTAATGTTCTGTGTTACTTTGAGGACCCATCTAAGAATAATGCCCAGTGTAACAAAAAGGCAATAAACTTTTCATCATCACCACCATCCATGAGCACTTTAAATAACTGGGTTAGTTAGCAAAGAATCAGTTTAAAAAAGTGATGGGCAGATGTAATTCATTCTGAAGTGACCATTTTGTTTTCTCTAGAGACACTGAATGATGTCAGCTTCTCTGGGGAAGGAGAGAGGGAGGGAGGCTGAGTGAGCCTGTGTGTATTGCAGCTGAGGTCTCAACTGGAGCTGATGTTAAATCTTGTGAAGGATAAACAGAAACAGTTTGCTCATTAGCTGGGCTTAGAGAGGTGTTACCCACATGTGTAAAGTGCTAATTGTTAGTGATCTTTAATGGAGCTAATTTAACAGTGGCAAGTGTTGCAAATTTCTGCTCTTCAAAAGTAGTCCATTAGCCAGACCTTTACATCTAATATTGACCTTAGAAAATTAATATTGGGATTGGTCACAATTAGAGTTCACATGGGAGTGTGAGAAAAAGATGGAGATGCGGGTTAAAATAGGCACAGAGAGGGACCAGGGGAAGAGGCACAGCAATTATTAAGAACCACTTTTTGTGGAAGGCACCAAGGCACTACCAATGAGTAAGAGTCAGTCCTTGAGTCCCTTGTTAATGACCAGCTTTCTATAGGCACTGGAAATATGGAGATAAGTGCCCAGTCCCTACCCCCGGGAGCTTAGAGTGTAGAGAGGGGTCCGGATGCAGAGTGGAGATGGCACAGCAGTGATGTACCTACCATGTGATACACAGAGAAGGAGGAACCCCAGCCCATACTGGGGTGGGGAAGGGTCCCTGGGTAAGGTATACAGCTCACTATAACGCAGGGCAGAAAATAGCCATTGTGAGCGGTGACATTCAAATGCATGTCAGAATTGAGAGAAGATCAACATTGTTTTTCCCTAGTGTAAAGACTGTCCAATCTGGCTGTCATCTTAAGTCTCTGGCTACTGCCTCTTATTGCATGAGATCTAGTCAGCTTGCTTACAAAAGATTAGTATTTAGCACTTGCCTTGTTTGTTTTTACCTGTCCCCTTTTGCACTGAAATCAGGCTAGCTGAGGCTCATGAATGTCCTTCTGGAAGATCCATGGCCCAGTGCCAGGAAGGAGAACTCTACTACACTGTCTCTCCTCCACAGCTGCAGCTCACTCAAGGAAGGAGGATGCTGCCAGGGCTGGTTAGACATTTGTGGTGTCAGTGGTGAGGGGCAGATGTGGGAGTTAGCCTCAGAGTGGGCAGATGGATCTCCAGGTTGTGGAGAGGCAGGTGGATCTCTATACTGTGTGGTGTGTTCTGTTGCTGACACAAAGCTGTCCAGTATTTCTGTGCTGGATTTATTCCTTCCTCTTAGCACACACATCCTGCCTCAGTGGTAGTTGTTTTAATGAGAGTTAGTTGCAAGGGACTTCCAAACAGGCAGTTTCCTCAATAGTTCACTAGTGTCTATTAATAGGAGACAAGACATTAACCTTCATCTGTGAATGAATGTGAGTGTGCCTTTTTCTCCTGCTGTTACCCTTTTTCCTCTCATTCTTGCCACCTCTCTCTCCTTCATTCTCTCTTGTCACTGTAGGAAAGAGGGAAGAAGAGAAGGAACAGTGAGGGGAATGATGATTATCGTCTCTACCCACTAATGGGTTCCCTCATGTCCCCAACTGCACTGACAGCGTCTTCTCCCAAGGGCTTTGCCCATCTAGTCCGTATACAGAAGGAAACTTAAGTCTCTTTCCTTGATTATTTAGTTCCACATTGCATCTTCATGGGGTCTTGCACAAACTGCTTGCCTGCTACTGGTCTGGCAGGCTCCCAAGAATTCCCTCACAGACCAACCTTCTTCCTGACTTAAGGAAAAGATAAAAGAGACAAAGTTCCAGTACCCACTGTCCCCATAGTCTACCACCCACCTCAGCAGGAGCCATGTGTCCCATCCTCCTCTGTCTCCTTGAAGATAGAGTAGAATGTGATGTGGAGGTTGGGGTCAGATCCTGCTGGTTGAGCCTTGCCCTGGAGTCACAGCTTTCCTCTGGGGCCAGTCATATTCCACCCAGCTCTGGCCCTTGCTCCTGGCTCTCTGAGCTTCCAAAGGCCCTTACAACCACATCTTTGCTGTCGCCTTTCTAGAAGCCCACCCTATTGAGAGATCAGGTTCAAAGTGAGATCTCCTTCATGCCCTCCTTTCCATCACTCCCTAAGTCTGCTTCTCTGTTCAGCCAGTAAGCTCTCTCCATCTCTGGCATCCAGCTTGCTTGACCCTTCCTCTCTGCCTTGGCATGTGCTGCTCCCCACCAGAGCACCAGTCCATGGCCCTTTCTTCATTCAATATCTGGTTCAAAGATCACCTCTTTGGGGCAGCAGCCCTGATGATTCACTTCCAACTCACCATCCTCACTTCCTGTCGTCTTTAGACCTCTGCATGCTCAGGTTCAGTTCAGTGTTTCTTCAACCCCTTTCAAGTGACAAGTGACAGGTGCTGCACTAGGTGCTGGAGTAGAACAATGGGTAGGACCTGGTTCTACCCTCAAGGTGTCAGGGTCAGTTAATGGGGGGTAGCATGAAAACACAGAAGTGCCTTTCAGGAGTGAAAGTACAAGGAACAACCAGGGACATTTCAACTTGACTGGAGGTCAGGGAAACTGCAGAGGAAATGATGGGTTAGACATAGATTTATGGGGTAAAATCAACAGAACCGAGCAACTGAATTGATATTTGGTATGTAGGAGTGGAGGAGTCTAGGATGCTGTCCCAGTTTCTGTTTTGGTAACTGAGTTGATGCAGGCACCAACAATCAGGATATAGAGGATACAGGGCAGCCAGGTTGAGAGCAGAGTGGGAGGGTCTTTATTAAAATCTTAGAAACTTAAGTGGTTTTTTATGCAGAGTCTGGTAACTTCCTGGTGTTAGGGGAAATGGGTGCTAGGTATTTTATTAGGTTGAAAGCTCTCAGAGGGCAGAAATTGGGTCTCCCCTCCAAGGGAGAGAATTGTTGGAGATAAGCACTGTGTTCTCATTAAATTCAGGCCTCCCTGGGGTGGGGACTCCCCTCCTTCCTCTGTTTCCCTTTCATCATTGCCCTTTGATGAAGGCTTTGTCCCTGTGATGAGAGCACAGGTGTAATAAAAAGGCATAAACCGACTGACTCCTTTGTCCTCCAGGGCCAGCTCCAAGATGGCATCTTGGTTGTAAAAGTGACCATGAACAGTATTTACATTACTGAGAGCAGTGAGGAAGACAGGAGTCTGAGGGTTGGGGTAGTGGGAAAGGTTTATTGTGAAATTAAAATATTTAATGTACAAAAGAATGGTTGAAGCTACCAAAATTCTGCATGGCTTGGACAGGTGTTATTCATAAACATTTCTACTGCCAGAAAAACAAGACGCGGTCCAGTCTCAATGCTTTGGAAGGGGGAGTTATCTATCCTTTTTGTTCCAGAGGTGAATTTGAGTGACGGTTACAGGGTAATGGCTGAATCTCTGGAATTCCCATGGTGGAGATGGGAGACATGATGGGAAGATGCTTTCTTTTATCTATCTCTGTCTCTGAGGCAACTCTGGAATAGAAAATTATACTTTAGTGTATTCTACTTTTCCAAAGGTAATGTGCACGTGAATCACCTGAATTTCTTATTAAAGCGCAGGTCCTGACTCTACAGGTCTTGAGTGGGGCCTTAGATTCTGCATTTCTAGCAAGGTTCTATCTGTTTCGTGGCTTTAGGACTTGTCTTTAGGAGGTCTTTCTTTTGAACCTCCTTGCATTCCATACAGGTGATGTCCCATCTCTTGTAACAGTCCATTATCCTTTTTACCTACCTGTCTATCTCTGCCTGGAAGCCCCCTGGAGAGCAGGATCTAATCCTTACTTATCTTAGTATCACCACAGCCTGGTATCATAAGGCCTGGCACATAATAGGTACTCAATAAAGAATTGATGAAAGAATGACTCTGGGGATAGAAAACTGTCCAAATTATGCCCAAACCAAGTTTTGGCCTATCAAGCTCTTGGACCTCTCTGTTGCAAGCCAGTTTCTTTGTGCAGCAGATCAGTGTTTCAGTGCTGCTTTGATGGAGGCTCCATGCTGGATACCACAAGGACAGAGTGGAAAATGGAGGCAGAGACTTGAGCGTGGGGAAATTTACTGTCTCAGTGGTAAAACAGGGTCCATGCTTGCTTGAAGCAACATTAGAATATTTACTTGGTTACTTCTAAATAAATGCAAATTAAGGGAAAATGACTGAAAACCAAAGAAAGTAAAGAGCAATCCATGGGTTCAACCTTTACTTGTTTGTTTCTTCACTTGTTGAAATCAAGATTGCTTTCTGAAAGAAGTTAGCATGGTTAGCACAAGGCACCCTGCTGCCCTGGGGGACTCACTGCCATCCTAGAGCCACAAAATCATG
The DNA here is from genome assembly GCA_028533065.1 of Trachops cirrhosus. Lineage (NCBI taxonomy): Eukaryota > Metazoa > Chordata > Mammalia > Chiroptera > Phyllostomidae > Trachops > Trachops cirrhosus. The sequence goes on along the minus strand of CM052539.1, from coordinate 99,207,081 downwards.
GACAGGGACTGTGTGATCCCAAGGCCAGTCCTGCTGTTACCACGTGGGGCCGCAGAGAGGCTTGGAGCCAGAGTGAGGATGGTTGGCATTTTCCAGCATGGGGAATGGTGACAGGAAAATGTGAAGAGGCATAGGCAGCAGCAATGTAAGCACAGTGCATTTGGAACAGGAAGTAGGCAGAAGTGGGGCTTGGAGAAGACCCATGCTGGAGATCCTGGGGAGATGGCAATGGTAATTTTTACTTCCCTAATAGATGCAGAGCATTTCAACTTTGCTAATTAATGGGAACAGCAGGTTTATAATTCTGCCAGCAGCAGGACTTGAATGGTGTGGGACTGGTGCTGAACACCAGTGGAGCATGCCTTTGTCCTTAAGAGAAAACATAGCACTCACATTGGGTTGGATCCACAAGGGTGTCCTCAGGTTCTTTTTTTTTTTTTTCCTTGCAGTAACTCCCAGCATTTAGGGGCTTTTATTTCCTCTTGGGCTTTCTTTAGAGGTAGCAAGGGGCCTACTGCTATAGCAGGCTTTTCTTTTAGAAGGGGAAGTTGGTTTATGGTTGGTCTAGAGTTTATAATCTGTGATATCAAATATACCTTATATCAGAGATCTCAGTTGCAGTCCAAGTCTGCCTCACAGAAAGTCTTGCATCACTAGCCTCCCATTTTGGTAACTGGGGCTACCTGGAAAATGGGGTGACATGCCTTGGGCATCACAATTCCTAACCTGATTCCTGGGGAAGAATGGGCTGGGAGGGCAGGGAAGAGTTGTTTTAGCTTCCTAAAGTACACTGACTCTCATAGGGAATTTGTTCCCAGTATTTCCTTTCAAAACATATTGATCTGATGATAATCTGAGGATCTTAAAGGCTAATGAATGTGAAGAAAAGATTTGAAAAGCCTCAGAGCTAAGTGGTACTCTGGAGATCATCTACTCAGATCACCAGCTCTTGCTGTGGCAGATGAGGCCATTGACCTTGTGCAAGTCACTTCAGGAAGGGTTAACAGTTCATTCATTTATTTATTACTTCATCAAATATTTATTGACCATATACTAAAAGTCTGCCCATACATGTACCTGATAGTGAAAACAGGTTGCACTTTTATTGGTCCTGTTTGAGTTAGCATTCAATGGACTTCCCTTTTATTATAGGTTCTGACAGCTGGTTTTACAAGGGCCCTTGGGGAATTGATACATAGGATCTTCAGCCAGTGCAAATAGGCTTTCAATCTGAGGCCACCAACTTATAAGCTAGGCTAATTAATTTAGCTCTATTTGGCTTTACCTAATACATATACAAGGTTTGTCTGGAAAAAGTCCAGCCATTGTTACTATAATAGAACAGTTTGTGTGACATCCGTGTTCCATGTAACCTGGCAACCAAGGAAAATGGACTGGAATGCACATGTGTGAATGGTGATGACTTCACTGTACTAGTCAGTGGCGATGGTAGACGCTGTTGAGTGAGCATGTGTACTTTGTGGCCATTTCATTCAAAATGACTGAGCAAGTAGAGCACCAAATCTGCATCAAATTTGGTGCTAAGCTTGAACATTCCTCCATGGAAACTATTTGGATGATTCAGAAGGCCGCAATTATGGGCAACTGGTGATTGGCAGCTTCATCACAACTATGTGCTCACTCAAGCATCGTGTCTAACACAGAGTGTTTTGGCAAAACGTCAAATCACCCAGGTTACTCAACCCCCCTGCAGCCCGGATTTAGTGCTCTATGACTTCTGGTTTTTCCCAAAACTAAAATTACCTTTGAAATGGAAGAGATTTCAGACTGTCGATGAGATTCAGGAAAATATGGTGGGGCAGTTGATGGCAACTGGGTGAACTGTGTGAGGTCCCTAGATGCCTACTTTGAAGGGGGCTGAGACATCATCATCCTAAGTACAATGTTTCTTGTATCTTCAATAAATGTCTCTGTTTTTAATATTACATGGCTGGTTACCTTCTGGACAAACTCGTATTGTTGAAAAGTTATTTGTACTTGAAGTTTTGGCAAATGAAAAACTAATTCAAACCACTAAGGCAGCTTTTATTTAAAGAGATACTGGAGCAACTCCTTTTATAATGTGAAAAATCTTGTTATTGTTTTTGGAAATGATTATTGCCTAGTTAAGGATCTTGTAAATCTGGACATTTTAGGGTATCTTATAGTGGGCACAGCCTGGCAGATAGCACAGTGGTGGTGTGAACTGGGTGGGGTAAGACTCTGGCCTGGAAAGTGGAAGCTCTAGGGATCTTAGAACAGCCCATCCCAAGATATTGACGTTTACTGGAGCCCATGACTGCCAGCTGCATGGACAAGCTGCTTCCTTCTCTAGGGTCCTGGAGCCCGGAGGGGAGGAGGACATGGTGGGCATGATCAGTAGGTTGTAAAGGATAAGATTTGGAGCTCCCTCTCCTTTTCCATGGGTGGGATCAAGGAGGGAATAGGATAGGGAACCTTTGGCTTCTGTTATAGCAAATTCCAAATTGTTCCTTAAGGTCTGGGGACTGTGTGGAATTGGAGCTCTCTTGTATACTTTATAAGAGGAGGAGAGGAAGAGCAGTAGAAAAAGAGGGCAGGAGTTTAGGAGAGAAGAGGATTACATGGGTTCTTGTTGTATGGTAAAATCTGATTAGTTGGGGCCTTGTTTTTAAACTTGTGTATAATCTGAAAGAAGACAAGGCAGAAGTTTAGATTTTCATATTAAATTTTTTTCTGTACTGCATACACAGTGAAAGCATATAGCACACAGAAATGCTATAGCTTATAGAATGTATAGCATATAGAAATGAATAGCATACACAGTGATGCAGAAGAGAATGTTTTACAACTGATAGACATTTCATATATCAAAGTAAACTATTTTGATACAGAAGCATAATTTTACACAAGCAATTCATGTGTTAATTAAAGATGATCCTTGTCTAGTTGGTAAGGCCTGATAGGACTCTTTTTTTGTTTACCAAGGGAACTGAAATTTATTGCATGAGGGTAAAAAAAGACCCTATGTATGCATTTGTTACTTGTATAATAATTTATATCAATCCTATTTCTACCAGTGAGGTTTAAAAGCTTTTCTGTGTTGGAAGTTATATAAAGTCAGAGCATAAAGACCTGTAGAAACTAAGGAGAGAAAGTGGAAAACAATGCTTATAATTAGAAGTTACTTTTCGTGGTGTGATTTGTTTCCTTCTATTGCCTATGGTTTTCTCACAGTGAGCCTTGCAGTGGGTTACTCCAGCATCAGGTACGACGGGCCAACTTGCAAAGGGAAGCAACTGATGCATAAAAAGGCTCACTGTCCTCATATAGTGAAAAACTGTCAGATACACTTAGGAAATTTGTTTTGGGTTAGGGAATGACATCTGACCATGGCACCTGGCATTCTGGGGACACATCACTTCTGTTCTTTGGCTGAGTGTGCCATGGCCTCATTTCCCTTCTCTAGGCCAGTCATCTTAATCCTGAGTTGTTGTCAAAATTCCCAACAATTTTGTGTGAGGGGGCTCCCCCCCCCACCACCACCAATGAGAATAAGTCTACCAAGACGTGATCTGCTTGGGGAGGAAAGGTGGCCAATCTCTCAAAGGAGAAGGGCCAGGAGCCCGTTCCTCAATGGGCTTTTATTGGGTTCATTTGCACAGGATTACAGATAAAGCTCATTAATCATTGTCAGGCAGTAAGGATCAAACAATAGATAACAAAGAACTCTGAGGGCCTATTTTGAGTCAGAGTCAGATAGCTAAAGAGCTGTAAAGCTTTGAGGAACAAACTCACTTCTTGCTTGGACCCTTATCATTTAATTGAGAACATTCTAAACAAAGCATATTTCACAGGATTTTACATATTCCTTCTTAGGCCTGATTACCAGGGGAACCCGCCCTTTCCAGCTCAGGGCTGCACCACCCTCTGTCATTGTTTCAGGATTAGGTGGAGCAAGGGAAATAAGGCAGTCATTGTTTTAGGCTTAGGTGGAGCAAGGGAAGTGAGGCAGCCAAGAGATTAGGAGACTTCTCAGCAGACAGAATGAGGACTCAGGCTTTGTCAAAGCCCAGGGGTGAAGGTCCATCACCTCCTTTTGCTGTCCTTCCTTGGGGGCCTCCCACGTGATCATGCCTGTCTTAGGTTGTTCTCCCCTTGGGGAATCTTACCCGTCATTGGCTAACCGACAAAGCATTGGGGGCCAGTTATGGAAAGAGGAGCAGAAGCAGCACTCCTGCCAGGGAGATAAGCTTTTGTCTGCTTGGTGGCTTACAGTCCAAGGTCACTCCCTCAGCCTTAGCCTTGGTGGGGGTTACAGCCTCTGAAACCAGGCAGGGCTGTTCTCAACAATTTTGGATCTCTCAAAGTAGTCAATGTTTAGAGATTGAGACGGCCCTGAGTGAGATTGTCCTGCCCAGCACATTTCTCCCTCTGTAGATTATCACATCTCTACTGTAAGGGAGTAAGCCAAGTATTGAAAGGCACTAGAGGGAGTATCCATGGTCTCTGGTTCTGTCTCACTGAGCTGACACAGAGCTGCCTCTCTTCCAGGGTCCTTCTGTGCCATGTCCCCAGTGGTGAGCTGAGTGTGGGCTGGCTTTCCTGGAGAGTCCTACAGGGGTATTCAGGTTAAATGATAGGGACACAGTGGGCTGGACTGGGGTTTTGTGTGTGTGTGGATCCTGGCTCCGCCCTTCCCACGCATCTCACCCCTGGCTGGGTTGTACTTTGCCTCCTGAGGCTACTGTTTCTCCAGGCACATGGTTATCTTCCATTCTGTGTGGGCCCCATGTCTCTGCCTCCAGCCTCCTAACAGGAACTCAACTACACCTCAGAAAGGACTTTTCAACAGAGAAGCAAGCTGTAAGCAGAGGACAAGTTGCTGAGGAAGGGAGTAGTCTTTCTTCCCAGGAGATTTGTGTCTCCTGCCTCCTATTTGTTGTGCACTGATGATGATGACTTTGAAGGGGAGGGAGACAAAAGTGAAAAAGGGTATTACATGCAATTTTTCTTTCCAGTTGGGGGTTTTTGTGGTTTCCTTTTCCCATTGGTAAAGTAAAGATGAACAGTTGCTGTGCCACACAGAGGAAAGGCAAATAGAATCATTTAGGGAGTTGTGGTCCATCTTGATATCAACTACCCTATTCAAAAGATATTTATTGAGTGTTTACCATGTACCAGACACTGTGGTACCACTATAAGCACAAAAATTACTTTTTAAAAAGCCCCTGTCTTCAAGTTCACAGAAACAGGGCTGTAGTTTTTGCCTCCAGGTCATGGACCTTTGAATACGTAGAGGGAGTGGCTTGGGCTGTCTTTTCCTTGTCCCCCCTTCGCCTGGCAATGTGTGGAGGTGTTCTTTCTGTTGCGGACCCCCTCCTGTTCCACTGGGCTAGGCTGTGGGTCCTGAACAAGATGTGATGGGGATGGGACCCTGAGGATGGGAGCCAGGGATTCAGCCGCCTGGTCTCTTTCACCCTGATTCCTCTGTTTTGTTGTTCTCACAGGTTCTTTTCGGAATGATGGTTTGAAAGCTTCTGATGTCCTTCCCATCCTAAAGGAAAAAGTGGCCTTCGTTTCTGGTGAGTGTCTGTGGAACTTTCCTCCATAATGGACCCAGAGAAGTTGTGTGTGTGTGCACATGTGTGGCACTCACTTCTCCGTGGGTTAGTGAGAGAGAAGCGGGAGTGGAATTCACACTCAGAGCAGCTGCTTCCTCTCTACAGAGGGAGGCAGAAAGAGAAGGGAGAGCTCTGGTCCCAGCTGAGTGTTCTGGAGGATGTATACTACCATAAGTGGGCGCTCCCCGCCACACCTCACCCCCCCACACACACATATACCTCACACCCTCCCCCTCCACACACATATACCTCACTCTGCCTGCCCTCAAGCCCCTCTGAGAGATGCTCCAGCTGGAGGAGTCTGTCCACTTCACAATTCTCAGAGGTTTTATTTGGGTTCATCTCAGAGTGGGTTATAGATGGGATGTTAAATTTTTTTCTGGCTCCTTCTTTTCTCTCCTTCCTCTCAAAGGGAACTCAAGTGAGTGTTTCTATCTATTTATTCTTCTAAATAATGGCTTCCCAATATTTATTTCTGAGTTCTTTCACCAGCCCATCTTGTGCACCTGGACCTTTTAAAGTGTAATTCAGGGATCAGCAAACTATAGCCTGTATTTCACTACAGGTCAACCACCTGCTTTTTGTAAGTAAAGTTTGATTAGAATACAAGCATGTGAATGTGTTTAGGTAGTGTATTAGTTTCCTATTGCCACTGTAACAAGTCATCCAGACGTGGTGGCTTACAACAACCGATATTTATTCTCTCACAGTTATGGAGGTAAGAAGTCCAAAATAAGTTTACTGGGCTGAAATCAATGTATCAGCAGGGCTGTGCTAACTCCAAAGCTCTAGGGGAAAATTTGTTTCTTGCCTTTTCCAGCTCTGGTGGCTGTCAGCATTCCCTAGCTTGTGGCTGCATCATTCCCATCTCCGCCTCCATGGTCACATTGCCTTCTGTAATTCTGTCTGTTACATCTCTCTCTGCCTCACCGTAAGGATGCCTGTGACTGCCTTTAGGGCCCCTCTCATAACCCAGGATAATCTTCCCACCACAAGATTCTTAATTATATCTGCAAAGATTCTTTTTCCAAATAAGATAACATTTACAGGTTCCAGGGATCAAGTATGTTTGGTCTACTACATTATTCGGTCTACTACAAGTGTTGTCGGTGGTTTCTTTGTCACTACAACAATAGAGTTGAATGGTTCCAGCAGAGATAGGTGGCCCCCAGCCTAAAACATTTACTCAATGGTCCTTTAAGAAAGAGCTTGGTGACTGCTGATGTAATTGAAGCCAAACTGTAAGGTACACCAGCATCACTCTGGGGGCCAGTTCCAGGGCTTCATTCAGGCCTCCTGGGTCAGAATTTCTGGCAGGGGCTGGGGGAATGGCATTGTGAATAGCCAAGGATCACATTTAAAGAAACATGCCCAAGTGTTTAAGCTTCATGGACTGAGTTTTTGTTTCTGGATGAGCCTGGTCATCTACAAGGTATGGCAGTGGAATCACAGGGAAAGAGTTCGCACAGTCCCACAGTGCAGGGGTTTACTCCACAGGCAGTGCTGGCCTGGCTGATGGGCAACTGCCAAAAGGGAGAGAAAGGAGGGAGGGGAGGAGAAACCATGCAATAGGTGTCTCCCACCTGACCAGAGGGAAGAAGCAAGTCCAATGATGCAGGCTGTTGGGATGGGAGGTGAGGGCAGAGTATGAGATGGGAGTGTGTAAGCTTTGTAAGGTAGTATGTGCATTCCATAGTATTGTGATTAGTAGTAGTAATAATAATAATACTTGTATTTTACTGTTGTTGCTGTTAGAGGAAATTGACCTGGAAGCCTCCTGTTCCCATTAGTGTTAGGTGTGTATGTCTGTTAGGTAGTGAGCCCCTGTCACTGAAGATGCTGAAGCACAGACTGATCCCTTGGCAGGATCACGTGGCAGTGATTTTAGTGAGTGGAGGCGAAGGTAAGATAGCCTCCAAAGCCTTTGTAAACTTGGATCTGAGTGCTTGCTGAGCATGAGAGAATATCTTGAGTAGAAGTCTGGAGGCCACAGGGCAGCACTGGCTTCTGACTTACTTCTTCTGCTGCCCATAATCTGGGCTCCCAGGACATGGCCCACAGCCCTATGGGGAGCCTGCTTGGATCTTTTTCTCTCCTGAATGGCTCTGAGCCTATTTAACCTGATGTCCCTGGATGTCCTGCTAATTATCCTCCCATTCTGTCATGTCTGGAGCTTCCTCTACCTGTAGTGCCTTCCCTGTACCTTCTACCCGTCTGAGCCTCTCTTTTACTTTCCAAATCAGCTCCCACTTTACTTGCACCAGGAGGCCCTCCTGGCTTTAATGCATAGTCTTTGAGCATTGTCTTGTTTCACATTATTTCGGGGTATGAGAACGTAGATATGGTACACTTTGACATGGTGATGATTGCTTGATTGTTCATGATTTATTTTTTTCCCATGTGAATTCAGTCAGACCTCTGGGGCAGGGCCCAGCCAGCCCTAGAGAAGAGCTTCCCAAGTATAGGGAGTTGTCCCAATGGAGCACCCAGAAGCAAGGTGCCAGGAAGGCTTTTAGTTAGGCATGAAAGAGGTAGATGCTTCCCAGAGCAGGACCAAGGAGGTCAGGAGTGTGCAGCTCATGACCGTGTACCCATGTTGGCCAAGCAGACTGGGGTAAGTCTTATTCATCTTTGCGTGGGCTTAGGGAACATTGTCTTTCTGTGCCTGGGAAGGATGCTGAGGGCACCAGGGAGATGACTGCCTGCATTTAAAAAACAAAAACAAAAAACAAACCGAAAAAGCTCCATGTATCCTGAGCTTTTAGAAGACAAAATACAAAAATAAGGCAAAATAAAGAAACCCAGAATTAAATGACGCAGTGTGGCAGTTGCGTTCCTTTCTGAGAAAAAAGCACTGCAGGAAGGTGGTAAGCAGAGAAAAAAACTGTTGGTTGCGCCCACCCTCCTGTGCTGGTGCCCCTGATGTGTCCAGGGTACAGGAATGCTGCGCTGCCATGGGAACACGTTTGGTATAATCCAGTGCAGCCCAGCTGCTTCTGCATGTGGGTGTGTGCACGCCTGTGTGATGGGATCTGTGACAGTGTCACATGGAGCCTTTGTCGTTCCAGCCAGGCCCCGTCCTGCTCTGTCATTCACAACCTCCCCCTTTGCTCTCTCTTTGGCTTCCTTTGCATATTATGTCTCCCACTCACAGTACCCATTGTTCCTTTTATACAACCTTGTTGTGCAGGGCCCATTGCACTACTGTTATCTTTGTGTGTACTCATACCCTCCTTTTGGCCACTTCCTGATGTCCCTTTCTGCCACCTTATCTCCCACCAACATTGTTGTGGGAGATAATAACAATGAGGACATTGTTCCCAGGGAAACTCCATGCTGCTATGGCACAGTCTTCTGTACTCCGGACCCGTGTCTCTCAATGTGTGTTCCATGGAACAACAATCCCATGAGATGATCCTCAAAAAAGAAAAGGACATGGACAACAGTGTGGTGATTGCTGGGGGGTGAGAGTATAAGGGGACTAAATGGTAATGGGAAAAAAATAAAGATTTAATTTTAAAAAAGGAAGAAAAAGGAGCCCTGGCCAGCGTGACTCAGTTGGTTGAACTATTGTCCCATAGTCAAAGGGTTGTATGTTTGATTCCTCATCAGGGCACATACCTAGTTTGCAGATTTGATCCCTGGTCCAGGAGACTACGATCCCCAGTCTGGGTGCATACGGGAGGCAACCAGTTGATGCTTCTCTCTCACATTGACCTTTCTCTCTCCCTTCCTTTCTCTCTAAAGAGCAATGAAAAAAATGTCCTCAGGTGAGAATTAAAAAAAAAAAACAGGAAAAGGGGTTTTACTCTCAGATAAGTTTGGGAAATTGTATATATTATAGATACCCTCTTGGAGATCTACCATGTTCATTAAATTGTGTATCCATCAAGCACATGAGAATATTTCCCAAACTACCGAATAATCTTATCCCCTTAAAAATATCACATTATCTATTAAAATCTTGCAGAACTAAAGTACATCAAGACTGGAAGGAAGTATGGAAATGTGGCAAGGGATGGTCCCACACCCATGTGTGGCAGATAAAAATCAGGAGGGATATCTTGGGGATAAGGGGTCCCAGCCCCATACCAGGTCCCTAGCCCAGAGTTCCAGTGCCAGGAAGAGAAGTTGCCATAACTTCTGGCTGTAAAACTCAGCAGGGATTGAGGTTGTGGAAGACAGAAGCTGCTGGACTGCCTGAAAATTCATCTTAAAAGGCCCATGCATAAACTTACTCAGATTCACTCCCTCTGAGCTCCAGGGGGGGGGGAGGGGGGCGGGGCGCAGCAGATTGAAAGGCACCAGAGACATACAAGGAGGAACTCAATTGTATGGCATCAGGATGAGAGCTGAGGGACAGCTTTCTCCCAGAGAGACACGCTGGCAGAGGCCACTGTTCCTTTTCTGAGCTCTCCCCAACAGAACCACAGAAATGACAGGCGGGTGCCATATCCTAGATACCATCAACCTGGGTCACACTGTTTGCCCCACGGTGGTGATTCCCTGAGACCCAGCCCCACCCACCTTTTGGGCCCACCCAAGGTGTTTCCAGTGACTTTTCCATATGAATGTCTTATCTTGGCCCATGCTTTAGATTTTCTTAAATTCTCTCAAACAAGCAACATCTGGCTTCAGCAAGCCTGCACCTTTTGCTAAGTTTCCCCAGGCCTGACACTAGCAGCAGCTGGCTTTGGTTCACAGCTTGGCCTTACCTGGGCACCTCCAAGCCCAGCATAAGTAGCAACCATCTGCAGATTGCTTGGTAGTTTATATTGTGTGACCCTGGACAGAACACAGGTTGTGGCTGACCTTGGATATGCCAACAGCAATAAAGGATCAACTATAACAGAAGGGTGTACACAGCCCACATGGTGGGCACACCTCAAGTACCCAGCTTGGGTAATAGGGGAGGCTGTGCCACTGGACCATGCAGGACACCTACTACATTAGTCCACTCTACCAAGCCTGTGAGATGTAGCAGCTCTATGTAATGCAATGAGGAGACAAAGAAACATGGCCTAAATAAAATAACACATAAAAACTCCAGAAAAAGAAGTAAACAAAATGGAGACAAGCAAGCTACTAGATGCTGAGTTCAAAACACTAGTTATAAGGATGCTCAAGGAACTTAGTGAAAGCATAAAAAAGATCCAGTCAGAAATGAAGGATACACTAACTAAAACAAAGAAAAATTTCAGGGAATCAAATCAGCGATTTGGAACATAAGGAAGCAAAAAACAAAAACAAAACAACACAAAACAAAACAAAAAAAAAACAACCAATCAGAACAGCAAGAAGAAAACAAAATTTTTAAAAAATGGGGATACGATATAGAGCCTCTGGGGCAACTTTAAGCATACTGTCACACTATGGGGTTACTGGAAAGAGAAGAGAGAGGGCAAGAAGTTGGAAACTTATTTGAAAAAATAATGACAAAAAACTTCCTTAACTTGGTGAAGGAAATAGACATACAAGTTCAGGAAACACAGAGAGTCCCAAACAAGATCAACCCAAAGAGGCCCACACCAAGATACATCACAATTAAAATGTCAAAGGTTAAAGAAAAAGAGAGACTCTTGAAAACAACAAGAAAAAAGCAGTTAGTCACCTACAAGGGATCTTCCATAAGACCATCAGCTGATTTCTCAAAAGAAACTTTGCAGGCTAGAAGGGATTGGCAAGAAATATTCAAAGTTATGAAAAAGCAAGGACCTACAACCAAGATTACCCTGCAAAGCTATCATTTAGAATCGAAGGACAGATAAAGAACTTTCCAGACAAGAAAAAGCTAAAGGAGTTCATCATGACCAAACCAGTATTATATGAAATATTAAAAGGTCTTCTTTAAGAAGAAGAGGAAGATCAAAAACATAAACAATAAAATGACAATAAATACATAGCTATCAACAATTGAATCTAAAAAAATAAATAAATAAACAAGCAGAACAGAAACAGAATCACAGATACAGAGAATGTTTTGATGGTTGCCAGATGAGAGGGAGGTGAGGAGGATGGGCAAAAAGGTGAGGGGATTAAGAAGTACAAATTGGTAGTTACAGAATAGTCATGGGGATATGAAGTACAGCATAGGAAATAGTAACCAAAGAACATACATACATGACTCATGGACATGGACAATGGTGTAGGGATTGCCTGGGAGAGTGGGAGTGCAGGGTGGAGAGAGGAAAAGGGTTGAAAATTGGGACAACTGTAACAACATAATCAATAAAATATAATTAAAAAATAAAACACTTAATGTCTTTTCTATGAATGTAAGAACCTCCCAGCAAAGATGCCCTTAAGGCTTCTCACCATGGTAGTCAGTTAATCCTGAGTACTCCCATGTCACAGAGCCCTGCAAAGAGAAATGAATTTGAGGTTAAATTTACAAAGACCATAGCACTTACAATGGCTTGTTTTCTCATTAAGAATAGTTATATCAGCCCTGGCTGGATGGGTCAGTTGGTTGGAGTGTTGTTTCTTATGCTAAAATGTTGTGGGTTCAATTCCTGGTTGAGGCATATACAGGAGGCGACTGATTGATGTTTCTCTCTAACATCGATATTTCTCTCTCTCCCTTTCTCCCTTCCTTTCTCTCTAAAGTCAATAAACATATCTTTGGGTGAGGATTAAAAAAAATACTACCTTCATTATCATTTTACATCTGTAAAGAGCTTTACTTTTCAGAGTGCTTCCCCATGTGTCATCATACATCTTTGCAGCAACCCAGTAATGCGATCATTTTTATTTTCCTTTGCATTTTGCAGATGAGGCATCAGAGAAGTCAAAAGACTTGCCCGAGGTCACCCATATTATCTGCATCCAGAACACTCTGTCCCTGTCTTAGCAGTGACTAGATTTGTCTGGGCACCATATTCCTGCCTGTTTCATCCAGCACTTAGATGGAATTCTTCTTCCTCTGCAGTACACTTTCTGACTGGTTTTCTTATACTTACTTCTCTCCCTCCCTGCAGGGGGCCGTGATAAACGAGGTGGACCCATCCTGACCTTCCCTGCTCGCAGCAATCATGACAGAATAAGACAGGAAGACCTACGGAAACTCGTGACCTATTTGGCCAGTGTGCCAAGGTAAGGTTAAGGGGCATGTCCTGCAGGGAATCGGGGAGGGCAGTCTGGGCTGATGCAGGGGGGTTAGAATGACTCTCCATTGATGCCAGAGGGCAGGAGTGTTTCTGCCCTTATAGTGGATTCTAATTATTCCTGGAATATGATCAGCCATTATTCGCCTCATTCCCATCATTCCCATTGTTACTTCTTGGATTCATATGAATGGAGTTGGAGATGGAAGTGGGAGCTGTGAGCAGAAGTGAAGGTCCCAGGGTCAGAGGACCAGGACAGGGCTTGGAACCGATGAGTGTGGCCTGGGGAGGAGGGCTGCGGAGCTGCTTTTTACTTTGGGGAAATGGGAACTCTGACTGATTACACCCTGGCTTGTGTAATGGATTATTTTTAAAACCTGTGGCTTGTGAATTTGTTTGTGGCTGGTAGAGTTTGGGTCAGATGACACTACTTTTATCATTCAAGAGGCAACCTGCAGCTCAGTTTAGGTTATGTTCAGCGGAGGTAACAATGCCATCAAAGGAGATGGAAACTGGTCCTTGGGGGCAGCAAAAAAAACCAAAACAAAACAAAAGAAAAACTTGCTCCTTTATGCATTAATCATAGCTCTACATATAGTATATAAACAGATATATAGTATATAAACAGTATACTATAGTATATAAACAGAAATATAGGATATTTGTAGTATTAAAATTTCAGTAGGTGGATGATTAAGGAAAAAATTATAAAAAAGTCTTTTGTGGGTAAGAGGTGATGATAATAAAATAAGAAGGTTGAGTAACACTGGTTTCTGAGTGTTTCTGCGTGATGCTGGCCATAGAGTTTGGTGGAGATAGACATGCCAAGGGCAGGAAATATGTATATAATCTTTTAAGGAGGGAAAGAAGAAGTCTTTGTCTAATCTGAGAATCACAGAATGTGAGAGAGCACTGAAAAGTGATCTAGGCAAATACGTGTTGTGGTCTGCTTAGGAAACAGGGTCGGTATGGGAAGAGAGTTGCTAATTGGGTGGCAGTGACAGAGTTTGACTCAGAACTCAACCCTCCTGACTGATGCCCCAGGGCCCTCCCCATCCTGGTAGAGGTGAGAGCTCTGTTTTCTGTCTCTTAATGGGGCTGGGGCCTGGCAAGTGTTTGTTGTGGCAAATAAGAAGTGGTGCCTGGGGCTTTCAGAATCTTCATCTTCATATCTGTGCATTTTATAGGAGTACTAGTGAATTATGGAGAGCAGCTATATATTCAGGACTCTTTGCTGGACAACCTGGATAATTCTTGAATGTGCTGATTAAGTTCTTAAAGCCGGTGTCAGGTGAGGCAAGCACTACATTTGAAAGTTACAGGGGAGAGAGATGTATAGGGGTTGGTGGGTGGTGGTGGACAGGTGATAAGGGGGATTTAAGAGCAGTCATCAAATGCTTGGAAGGATGTTAAATAGAATAAGGAGCCCTGAAAAGCTCCAAACAGAAGGCTGTGAACAAATATATATCAAATAATGTCTATATTTTTTTCTTTATGATATCCACTGGGGACTAGAAAAAAGACAAAGAGTTAAGCTCCAGCAAAAGGAATTTGGATAATATTCAAACAAGAATTTCTAAACTTTGTACATAAGGCTTTTTGAACTGAAAAAGAGAATTCGAGACTTTTTTGTATAGGTCTTTATTCAGACAAAATGTTCCTATCTGTCTTGGGCGTAAGGAGGACTAAATAACCCATGATTGATCTAGATAATTGAGCAATTTAGCCATCTAGAGACTAAGCAGTTTTAAAAGCCCCTTTCCCTAGTACACTAACAGGCATAAAAACAGGCATTTTCTAAATCAATTTACAAGAAAAGTTTTCGTGGGGACCCATAATGGACTCTCAGCTCTTTTAGAGCCAGAAGAAATTGGGATCCCTGGGGATCCAAAGGGTACATTTTTTTCTTTCTAGTATGTTTATCACATCTCTGCAGCTAATGCAGGCTCATCTTTTCTTTAGAATGTAAAGGGAAAGAGTTGAAAGAACACTTTTCTTTATTCTGACTTGTTAAGCAGAGATGGAATAAAGCAGATTGGAAGAAATTAAGGATTAGGAAAAGACTTCTGTTGGGTAAAGGGAATGAAATCCAAGAGGGACTGAGAGGAAGGTCATGAAAAAGGAGAAACAGCACATTCTCACTGATGTAATATACTAGATGGAGGCTTCCTGCTTCTCAGAGGGTAGTCACAAGTGTTGTATCTTGTGCTCCTAAAAACAGAGAAGGTTCTTCACAGGTTCCAGCAGGTGGGAGATAAGAGTCCTGTTGCCACTTTCGGTGGGAAGAATTGTTCTGAGATGCTTGCTGCCTCCTTCCTGCAGGGGCTTGTGTTGACCAGTAGTGTGAGTACGTGGCAGGCTGCAGAGCTCAGCAGCTAGTCGTGCCCACCTCGTGCCTTCCTAATTCTGCTGGCTACAAGTTCACATGTGACAACTGTTGGAAACACAACCTGGAACAGAACTGTTGTAAAGACAGTGAAGTATGGGGAGGGAACTTCTTCAGTAAGAACTGAGTGAGTCAGATCCTGTTTGCAACTTTTCTCCTTAGCCACAGTTTTAGGAAAGAAAGGAGACTATGTAAATGAATAGCTAGATTAGGTGGATGATACTTCTGGGAAGAAATGATCTATGCTGGGTCATGGCCCGGAACAGAAGACTAAGAAAACAGGAGCCTGTGATGGTGGAATGTGCTGTACAGACTGGTGTAATCATCAGTAGGCAACATTTGACTTTCATTTATTCATATATCCATTCATTCTTTAATTTGGAGTCTGTATATGCCAGGCAGATTGAGGATTCATGGTGAGAAGGAAGAGATATTTTGAGAAAGTTAGGGAAAACCAGGGTATTTCCCTACCCAATGCCAGATGAGTATAAAGGGCAGTATAATATATGACTGTTCTGGTAGAATAGAGGATGAACCAGCCAGCAGAAGACAAGCAAATAAGGAGCAGTAAGTAATGAAAGAGGATCCGGAGCTCTAAGGAACCAGTTATTTTGGTGGCCATTTGGGGGGACCATTCTAGAATAGATGATTAAACAGATGGTGGTGATGATTTAAAAATAAATAGGAAAAAATAGTCCCAATATCCGCTGTGAAAGCCAGGCCATGTCTGGACCACTGCATTCAACTCTGCAGCACTGAGCTCTGCAATTGAAAGATTGAAGGAAGTTTTCTGGAAGGTGTGAAAAATGGAAGAGGCAGGAGAGGTGCCCCAAAGAGCAGGGAAGAGGCATGGTCTCAGTGGGTAGAAGCTAAAGATCAGGACTCTGAAGTGAAGAGAGGACCTGCACATGCGGGAGCTGTCCAGCAGTAATGCTGCTGCCTCTGGAGACTGTGAGCTTGCTGTCGTCACTAGAGGCTGGATGACTTTCTGTTAGGAATGCTATACGGACAATTCCTCTACTGGGCTGGAGGTTGGAGTAGATCATTTCTAAGAAGTTTTCCTGCCCTGAATTGTACGTTTCTGTAACACTGGAAAAAACATACAGCATAAAATCTAGGACCTCAAAACAGAATATTACTACCCCATTAACATACACACCCTTTCTCAGGCTCTAAATAAGTTAAGGCCTAGAATTTCACTTCAGATCTTGTCTACATCTTAAATCCTAAGAAAACTGCTGTCTAGTCCCCTTGGACTCTTGGTGGGGACTTTGGGGCATCTCGTGGGAGGAAGGATCATCCTAGGTATGACAGTTTGGATCCATCTTAGTTACTCCTTTGTGAGCCATCTCAGCCTGAGTCGAGTCCTTTCCAACCTCCCTTTCTGATAAATTTGAGCATATACCTCCTGGGTCTTCTTCAAACTTTCTATCATTTTGTGTTGAGGAATTATAGAGTACCAGGGTAGGAAGATGCCTTAAAAGTCTTCTAGTTCAACTTCCTAACAACTCTTTTCACTCAATTCAACAAATACTTATCAAATGCCTATGATGAGCTGAGGCCTGGATAGGGATCTTGGTGAGTTTCATGTTATCTTTTCTGACTGTCCTCAATCCTACACTTATCTAGCTTTTTTGTTTTTCTGGCCTTCTATCTGCTTGCAGTTACTTGTACATGAAAGGAGTGGAAAGAAAATACTCAGATATAGCAGCTGATGAATGTCCCTAGAAATTGAGAGACAGGATGGAAAATCTAGCTGAAGGGTAAACAGTTGGCCAGGCAGAGCTCCCAGTGTGGATAATCTACCCACAGTGATTATTGGGAGTTGACCATACACTTGAAATAGAAATTTCTAAGTATCTAGTAAAGAAATTCTGGGTTAGTTTTATTGCATTGAATTCCTCCTTTTCATCATCATTGTTATCTTGCTTTGTCATGATCATCTTTCTGCTGCTCCTAAGGGCACCAACTGTTAGCTCCTTGATGTACCTGCCACTTAATGCTGCTCTTAGCAGCATGGCTGAGGTACTAAGTGTTCCAGCAAGGAATGCAGGTGTCATATTGGTGAGGAAAGATGATGAGAAATTAAGATGGGATATTCCACAAAGCCAATCAAACCAAGGTGCCAATATTCACAGTTAATTATTTAGTAGCATTTGCTTTTTCTACTGATTTTAGCCAGAGATAAATTGGGCTTAGAGCCAGCACTATCTTTGTGCAGCATCACCAGAAACATATAAATAAGCAGAGAGAGCCAGAAAGACAGTTAACGGGTGAGGAGGTAAAAACTGTAAGGATTTCTTCCACTATATTCAGCATGAAAGAGCCTAAGCTATCCAGCCTGTCCTCACTGAGTGTGTTGTGTTACAAGGACCTGTTGAGATGTGTTGCTGGTGTCCTGACCTTTGCTCTGGGATCATCAATTAAAGAAGGATGTAGGAAATAGTGATGGGAAGTTCAGAAAACAGGACCAATGAGAACATTGGCCTAAAACTTATACCTTTTAATATCTGTTTTTAATTTACTTTGCTGCTTATGTACAGAGGGTTTATCATTTCTATTACAGTTCCTACATTCTATACAAATTTCTGAGCAGTATCAGTTAAATGTCCATATTGTTAGCTGTGTAGAACACAAGCCCCAAAGAGCAAATAGTGTTCTACTTTGCTCTTCAGGAACATAAAATCACAACAGAAACTACTGTTGTTAGTGATCCTCTTCCTTGGAGCTGTGCACACCCTCACAGCAAAGGGAAAAGAGTCATGTTAAGATGGACTAAAAACATGGGGGTTCAGACCACAGCTCCACCCTTCCTAGTCAGGAAACACATGGCCATTCAACCTGAGTGATCTCAGAAGAGTTTAATGAAGGGGCAGTCTATGGTGATGCAGGCAGGGAACAGGGGAATCAACAAAGTTCAAATTACCAAGTTATCCCAAGTCTGGAAACAGCAGAGAGGGGAGACAGTACTGCTTCTGGGCCTGACGGAACAATGTGAGGAGTGGTGCCTAGAATCCAGAGAGGGAGCTGACAGGCACTGTGGCCTTTGGTAGAGAGGTACAGCTACTCATGGTGATTCTGTGATGGGGACAAGGGAAACTGATACTCTCATTTCACAGTCCCATTCTCTGACCTCCTTTCACTGTCTGCCATTGACTGAATGCAACTGAATCCAAGTGACTAGGTCCGTGAGGGTCAGCCTCCCAGGGCATCAGGTAGAGGGGAGAAGATGAAGAATGGATTTGGAGGGGCAAATAGAAGGTATTTGGCACAAGGTGAGACCTTGGGCATGTTACTCAATATTTTTTAGTCCATTGTTCTTTTAATTTGTGAAAAGAATGTCTATCTCACAGGTGTGTTGTGAAGAACTCATCTAGCAATCTCTTTGTAGCCCCCAGGCACTCAGCACTTGTTTTTCTGCCTCCTGAAGTCTGCTTAATAATAATAATAACAACAACAATAATTATTATTGTTGTTAATAATTGTTAATGCTAATAATATTGTTAATAATTTAATAACAATTAGTATTATATGTACACTCATAAATATATTATAGTGTTTACTGTATATGAGGGAAGAGATGTATATATAAGTTATGAAGTATAACAATAAAATGAACACCTGAGACCCCACTCCCAACTTCAGGAGCAGAATATCACCTCTGCTCTTCAAGCTACCTGTGACTCCTTCCCACCTCAATCCCCTTTCCATCCCCCCAAAATATCTGCTATTCTGAGTTTGTATTTACCTTTCTTTTAATTTTTTGCTATAGTTTACCACGTGTTTGTGTAAACAGTATATTGTTTAGTTTTGCTTGTTTATGAGCTTTATAAAAATGGTATTTTGTCATGTGTGGTTCTTGGTGATTTTTTTGAACTGCTATACAACAACATGGATGAATCTTCAGACAAAATTTGGAGTGGGAAAAAAAGCACTTAATGCTTCCTACTTCTGGAACTGATCTTGTAAGTCATTATTATTTTCTTTAACCTACATTATTGTACTGTGATAAGTTATTGCATGCATTAACTTAGTTCTCACAGCACTTTGAAATGGGTATTATTATTCCCACTTTACATATGATGAAACTAGACTCAGAGAAGTTAGGCAATTTATCAGTGGATATACAGCCAGAAATTTGGAGCCGGATGGTCTGGCACCAGAACCTGAGCTTTTATACACTGACACAATGAGGAGGCCAGAGCAGAGGAGCCAGTAGTAATGGAGTGCAGTGGACGGTAGGAAGGTAGATTCTGAAGGATGGGCTAAGGACTGGGTTAGGACAGGACAATGAAGGAAGGTTGTAAGGAGATGAGGGGTCAGATAGATGTAATGATGGTGGGCAGTGGTCACCTGTGCATCAAACCTGCTTTCCCTAAGGCTCTCTCAGCATTCTAAGTGTGAAGGTTGATGCAGATGGGAAATGCAGGTGGCAATTGCCTCAAATCTGAGCTTTTGCTGGCCAAGGCAGCAGTGGTGGCTGTGGATGTGCAGGACAGTGGAGGTGTTGTGGGAATCCTGGGCTTCCTCCCTTAGTCATTTGCATTCAGTTTTATACAAGTCAATACTGCTCATATATGTTTACCTGAGGATGATAGTCAAGTATGCTTTTGTGACCAAATTACACCAAGAGATGTGGTGGAAAAGCAAAAGCACTTAAGACCATGGAAACTATTCAAAGAAATGAGTAAAAGACTGTCAGTAGCAGGGACCCTGAATTTAAAACCTAAAATTGGTGGTGGGGGTTCTCTATTATATTCTAGGGATGGTCATCCTGTTCATTTCCTTCAGTTGGGGTGTTTTTCTACCTCATACACCTGCCTGGTTCTATCATCTGCACAGCTCTGACATCAGAAGCATAATTCTGGCATTAGTTAGCCATCAGCTGATCCACATTTTGAAGTTGGTTCACTTCCTTGAACCATGCCATTACTGGACTAGACAGGTCTGTGCCAGCACAGTTTTGATGGGGCTGAGGGGCTAGAGGGGCTCCTGGAAACCCTATGAAAGGCACCTGTGTAGGGGGTTCAGGGAAAGCCAGCTGTAATGTTTCAAATGCAGAGCTAAGCATTTGTGATTCCCTGGAGAACAATAACCTAGACAATCAGAAGCGGAAACCATGTAGTCATGAAGTAACTGTGAGAAGCAGCCCCGGTAATTCCAGGAACCAGTAAATGACTTAGGTGATAAATCAAGGGCCCAGCATTGTACAAACAGATTCCTGATGCAAAGGGGTTATTGTTTCTCATTCACATGCGTCTTCAATGTGACCCTTTGGAGGGAGTGGAACTGTGGGAGTGAAACTGTGGACTAGCAGAGAAGGAAGGAGAGGGCTTGAGGAAAAATACTGACCCTTGGAAATTATGCAGGGGATTCCACCCCACAAAGAATGAACCCTAGAATTCCCTCCAGGGGGAGGGCTGTGCATGCCTGCTGACAAACTTCCATGAAGCTCTTACCAAACACAGTGGTAACGAGGATTACATGACAAAACCTGTAACACACATCTAGTTCAGGACTTGGCGCACAGAAGGGGCCCGTGGCAAATGGCAGTTTCTTTCCCTTGCCTTGCTTGAAAGTAGGGGCCTTGTTTTGTCACTTGTTCCTTGTTGTCCCTAGCACTTCTTTGTCAAAGTAGGGTTAGGGTGATGGTTAAGGTCAGGATTAGAGTCAGTAAGGTCAGTGACACCCAGCAGGCTCATAATAAGTACTGATTTAACGAATATTTGAGGGGGATCCCCCAAAACAGTTTATTTATAAAAAATTATGTATTCTTACATTTTTAACTTCAAAATGCTCTCCATTTGATGCAATATACCTATCAAGACAGTTAAAACAGTTTTTAATTTGTCAATTTTGATGGTTTTTTTAGTGCTTCTGCCATTTTTTGTTTTACCTCCTTCACATCAACAAAACATTTCCCTTTAAGGACTTTTTCCATTTGGGGAAACCAAAAATTTCTCCCAGGGTGAGACTGGGTGAATAGGGAAGGTAGGGTGGGGGGGGTCTTCCTGTTTTTGGTCAAAAACTGCTGAACACTCAGCACATGTGGGCAGGTGTGCTCATGAATCATCCATCATGCAATGGGCAAAGGCATTGGAAGAGTCTTCAAAAAAAATTCACTAAAGCCGAATGTAACCTCTCACAACAATGCCAGCTGGTACACTGATACAGATGGGTTCTTAGGACCCTCACCTAGCAGGGGAAGCCTGTACTACAAGGGGCCCATCTTCCAAAAGATAATTCCAGGCTTGTTTTGGGAGGGTTTCCCATAGTATATGCCTAATGATGTGATAAAGTTTGTAATTCTTTTAGTAATTAGAAAAGTATTTATTTTTAAAAAGAATTTATTTATTTATTTTTAGGGAGAAGGAAAGGGAGGGGGAAAGAGAGGAAGAGAAACATCAGGTTGCCTCTCGCACTTCCCCTACTGGGGACCTGACCTGCAACCCAGACATGTGCCCTACCTGGGAATCAAACCAGCGATGCTTTGGCAGGCCGGCACTCACTCTACTGAGACACACCAGCCAGGGCAGAAAAGTATTTCTTTATTATGGAAAATAAGTGCAGAAGAATATAAAGAATTTTTTAAATGTTTGTAATTGTGTCACCTAGAGATAGTTACAATATATTGACATATTTCCTTCATCTTTTGTTCTTTAGAACTTTTTATTTTTTTCTTCTCTCATTATTTTATTGAAAATCTCTGAAAAGATAAGTGATTCTTACCAGCAGTTAAGTCTTGCTCAGATAAATTAATCACCTCATCCCCTGCCAAGCCCAATACATTGCTTTATGAGGAACTAGCCCTATTTGTTGAAGACAGTTTGACATTTGGGATTCTGATTTGTTTTTAATTATAAAATTTAAAAGTATTTAATGTCTGTCTCTTTCCAATGCAACATAGAGTCTATTTGAATTGTGGAAAGCTCATTAAATAATACAACCACAGCATTTAATCACATGTATACACATATAATTACTTTCATTATTGAACACTTACTCTATATCTTTACTTGTGTTATTTTTAAAAACTTCTTACAGCAGTTCTATGAGGCATGTATTGCTATAAGCCCCATTTTCAGAAAAAGAAAGCAAGATTCAGAGAGAATACTAATTCTCCCAAAGCAAGTCAAGTAGAAAGTGGTGAAGCCAGGATTTGATCCAAAGGTTTCTGACACCAAACCTCATGTGTTGAATCACTGCTCTATCAATGGCACAGAGGTAGATACTTTGTTCACATTCTGGTGTCCTTGTTATCCTTGATTTTTTAAAAACTTATTTAAAATATTATTTTATATTCTGCCTTTTTCCTAGCATTAGAAGCATTTCTTTTGCAAGTCAGTGAAAACTTTTTATATCTCTTTCTTTTTAAAGATTTTATTTAGTTATTTTTAGAGAGAGGGGAAAGGAGGGAGAAGAGGGAGAGAAACATCAATGTGTGGTTGCCTCTCATGTGCTCCCAACTGGGGACCTGGCCCACAACCCAGGCGTGTGCCCTGACTGGGAATCAAACCAGCAACCCTTTGGTTCTCAGGCCAGCACTCAATCCACTGAGCCAAACCAGCGAGGGCTTTTTTATATCTCTTTAACTACTACATAATTGTTACTTAACTATTCTCATATTAATGGACTTTTAAGGTCTTTCCAACTTCTTGTATTATAAGTAACATCAGAAGGGACATCTTTAAGCATGAATGTTTGTGTGGCTTGATTTTGAAAATCAGGTTGTGGTTTTGAGTTTTTTCTTTCTTTTATCTTTTTTCTTTTTTGATAAGTCAGAAAAGTGAGCATATTTTTCAGGTCAAGATGTCTTTGAATTAAACCATATCTCTATCCTGAATGAACTTCTCAAAGTTGGATTCTTAAAGACACTTGACTCACCCTCTTTTCTATGCCTAAGTATATATTCATTTAATTTTCAACCCTCAAATATTTTTAAAACCTTTGTAGTGTGCACAATCTCATACCACCCATATATGTAGAGAACAGATGAGCAGATCATCAAAGGAAGCAAAAAGTCTAAAAAGTGCCAGTCCCCCTTGGCATTGGGATGGGAAGTTAGAATAGCAATTTTACCTTATAAATTGGTTTTAGCTAATCATGAAATGATTTTGCATTCTTCAAGTTCTTGCTGGATCCTACTGGGGGAGGGATCAGAAAGCAGAAACAAGTCCATATGGGGCTCTGTCTCCCATCAGTTTGTTGCAGTATATTATCGTTCCCTGTAGACCTGTCTTTACCTTCTACTACATCAGGAATTTTGGGAAGCTGTGAATATACAAGATCTGTCCAGGAGGTATCCAGCCATGTAACATGAAAAATAGAGACATTTATAGAAGAAAAAACAAAATACAAGAAACATTGTGTATAGGACAATGATGCCTCAGTCCCCTTCAAAGTAGGCACCTTGGGACCTCACACAGTTTTCCCAGTGTCTCTTCCACTGTTCAAAACACTCTGCAAAATCCTTTGTTGGAATGGCCATCAGCTGCCTCATTCTATTTTCCTAATCTCATTGATGGTCTGAAATCTCTTCCCTTTCAAAGGTGATTTTAATTTGGGGAAAAGCCAGAAATCTCAGGGCCCCAAATCTGAGCTGTAGGGGGTGCTGAGTCACCTGGGTGACTTGATGTTTTGCCAAAAAACTCTGCACGAGACGTGATACATGAGCAGGCACATAGTCATGATGAAGCTGCCAATCAGCAGTTACCCATAGCTACAGCCTTCGGAATCATCCAAATAGTTTCCACGGAGGAATGTTCACGCTTAACACAAAATCTGATGCAAATTTGTTACTCTACCCTCTCAGTCATTTTGAATGTGACAGCCACACAGTACACATGGTCACTCAAGGGCACCTACTGCCCCCACGGACTAGTACAGTGAAGTTGCCGTTGTTCACACATGTGCATTCCAGTCCATTCTCCTTGCCTGCCAGGTTACATCGATGTTTCACAAACCTTCTTGTTATATTAACAATGGCTGGACTTTTCTGGACAGGCCTCACATATCTGAGACACTGTGGTAGCCCCAGGGCCTTGCAGTAATATTTGGCATTTGGCATTTGGTGGGCATTCAGAAAATTGTATTTAAAGGAAGCAAACAATTATGAAAATTAGCCATAGACAGTCAGACAAATAAACTTGGGAAATGACCCTGCTCATTTAGAATCATTGTAGACTGGAAGACTTTTGAACCCATTTTCCAAATATCCTTAGGGAGGACTTTTTAGAACCACAAGACTTCTGGGAAGTGGCTTTCACTGAGGTGACTCCTGATGTCAGAATGACAACCTGTGACTGATAAGGCTGAAATAAGTTTAGTCACACTTTTTAGGTAACTCTGTTCTGTACACAAATTCTAGGTGCCCTCTGGGAGGCCCCATTTCAATCTGATTTGGGGGAACTCATCACTTTGTTGAAAAAATGAAAGCCATCTATTTCTCATCAGCTGTAAGGTAATTATGCAAAGCCATGAAGAACAGGTCATCAAACCCTTCACCTGCTAGGAGAGGAAACTTTGGCAACCTCTTGCTGATAGCATCACTCTGCTGTGACTGCGAAGTTGTTGGCCCCTCTTCACTTTTCCCACTTGGCTCTTTATCTCTGCACTCCTGGCAGGGATAAGTTTCAGAATCCAAGCTTAGCATAGAGGATATAGCAGAAAAATATTAGATGAGAAAGCTGCCCTTATGAAGCTATGCCTGCATAAATGGTACCTTTTGTCCCCAGTTCACGAGGTGGACCCCTGGAAGGAGCAGGAAGTGGCTTGAGAAAATACACCCAGTTCAGTGGTGCTGTGAATGGCACCACCCAACGCCAGGGGGTGGCAAGCTCGCTCCTGGAAAACAAGTCTTGGTGGGCACCATTTTCTCTAGAGTCCAATGGGGTAAACTCCAGTACTGGGTGGATTCAGAGAAGAGCTTAGAACTCAATGCTAGCACTAAACCTTGTCCTCAACGCCCCAGAGTTCCAGAACCTTCTCCATCTCAGGCAATGCTGTCAGGTGAAGACTTCTGAAAGGCAAGGTGGGGTTTGCAGAGAAGGGTTTAATCCTTACTGCTCTCAGGTCACCTCTCCTCACCTGAAGACAGAGTCAAAGAGGGTGTGTGGCACCTGTCTCCAGACCTCCTGGCTCCTGCCTGTGAGATTAGTATTCTCTGTGTAATATTTATAACTGACTTATACAGCACCTTTTACAAGCCTGCAAGTGCACTCTCCATTTGGCCCTTGGGTGGACACGTGCATCATTCCACTTCACCCTCATGATAAGCTGCCACCTCATGGGGTGGGAGGTCATGGCGGGCACCAGTCACCTCAGTGGCCTCTTGGGAGCTTTTTAAAAACAGGGTTGAATCATATTCTTTATTTAATCTTGCTTCTTGTTTTATTCTACTTTGCATTATATGATAAGAATATTTTCTTAACATTAAACACTTTATTCATAACAGTATATCTTGAGATGCACCATATTTTAATTACAAGATGTCTAAATTATTTCCAAAACTTCATTGTTATAAATAACTTTCAGTAAACATCTTCGCGTATAAACCTTTGTCTACATTTTAGATGGTTTTTTGGGATGGATTTGTGGTAATCGTGGACATTTTTTTTTAAGACTGGTGATACACATTGCCAAATGATTTTCCAAATTTCCCAATTTGTTTTTTTGGTAGGCCTTTACATTTCTCCAAATTTATTTGCTCATCATTGCCATACCCTACTGCACAAACTGTGCTGGTATGGTCAAGAAACCCTGACTAAGAGCTGTATGTGCTGTACCTAAACCTGTTTCTGGATTTGGAAAGAGTAACTGGTCATAAGGCCTGCCCTTTGGGGTCTGCCAGGTTAGGATTCTTTTTTACTTTCCCTAACTAATTGGCCTCTTAATGGGGACCATACATTAAAGTTTGGATCTAATATGAAATCTAGAAAGACTTAATCATTTTTTACCTTGCTAAGTTTTTAGTTTTGCCTCTGGGTGTGTTTCAGCTTCTTGTGTGGCCCAAGGTTGTTTTAACCTCCTCTGTGCTCATCTGAACTGAGGTCCTTATCTGCCTTCCATCAAGAAAGTTAGGCCTCCTTGGAGTTTGTCTCCTGGACAGCAATGTTGAGTGAGCCTCTGAAGCTTAAGTGTAGCTATTTTAATTTCTTGAAGTCTGTGGCTCACCAACAGCAAGCTCACTAGAAGCAGATGTTTCTGGTTTCACTTAGATTAGGTATACTTCAGCATGTCTGGTGAAATAAGTCTCATACATTCAACTTCTTCTGGAATTCATGCGAGGGTATTAGGATGATTTAAATTTAGTTCAGATTCATTTTTGCTGGGGTGTGGGAAATAAGGTACAGTAGTTCTTTGAATGTAGATGCCAGAGAGACAGCCAATGATGATGGAAGAATGTGTTTTTCTCATGGTGGGTTCCAGACTTGGGCTGCTACTCCCTTCCCCATTATATGATCATTTTCAGTTTGTTTTGTATTTCTCTCTTCACCTGTTTTTGGTTAAGTCTTATCAGGTGTCCTTCACTGGTATTTTGGGGTTCTGTATGTTTTTAGCATATATTGGATACTGACATTTATGTTGTGACACTAATTTTGTAGAGAGACTGCCTTTATTACATACACTTCTGGCAAGTTAGGTATGCTGCCACCAAGTGGTGGAGTGCTTTAGCTCAGCTGCCCAAGAAGACCGATTTTCCTCAGAGACTTCAAATGGTCATGCTCTGCTCTTTCTTCATTAGACCTTGGATTTTCCAGGCTTTACTTGTAAAAATTTTATTGAAACACGGAAATTTAAGTAACCACTAAGCAACAATTATTTTTCCAAAACAACAAAATTGGTTTCATACCGTCTTTCTCTGAGAACTGTAGTAAATATCCAATAAAATAACATTTGTGAAAGTGGCCTGGGTATGTAATAATTGCCCGTTGAAATTGGGAAATTTATAATGATGCTATTTTGGAGGGAAAACAAATGGCTAAATAGAATCTCAACTTTCTTTTATAAAATCAAGTCTTTTTTTTTAAATTAAAAAAAGTTCTTCCTGTTGGTTTGTTTTCAGTCTCCAGTAGATTCGAAGTCACAGTGCCCCAAGCATACTTATCGCTTGGAATGTCTATGGTCTCCCTATTTTCATCAACCACAAACACTGAAGATAAAAGTCATTGTCTTTTCAAACCTTCCCTTCCAGATATTATTTTCTTTCTTTGAACATGGAAGACCAGGACAAGAAACACATCACTACCTAGGGCTTTTTGTTGCGGAGAGTATGACCTTGGTGAATACACTCACTCGTTGCTTATCATTTCTGTTCCAGTTTGCCACTGTAGCTTTTACTAAAAGAATCCCCCCACCCCTATCTGTTCCACTTCATCTCATCTCTTCTTGGAGAAAAAGACTTCTAAGAATTTCTTTCTGAAAAGTTTAGCATCACCTAAATAGAACAGAATAATTGGAACAAAATTTGGAAAAGACTTTTGAGTGTGGAAAATTTTCACAGAGCAGTAATGGGCCAGTCTCTGCTACAAGTTCTGACTGTCAACAAGGCTCTTTCCCAGATAGATAGTGAATTTCTTGAGGGCAGGGATGATGGGTATTGTTTTGGGGTGAGTTTGCAGAGAAGCACCTTGTAATTTGGATGAATTCAATTAGATTGGGAGCTCCCCAAATGGGGAGGGCAGTATCTCGCCCCAGGACCCCCGGGGGCCAATACCAGGCTTTTTCCAGACATGAAGTCACTGAGGCCAGACCCAGGTCTCCTTCCCGATATCCTTTTTCCTCTCTAAGGGGCCAGCCCCCCAGGGAGTGCCCATCCTGGGTGGGTGAACTGGCTGTGCAGCAGAGAACTTGGAGCGGAGAGTGGACTCTGTGACCAAGGAGGAGCGTTCCTGTTTCTAAATTGAGCGAGTATAACAGCCAGCCCCATGTCTCCCAGAACCCAGACAGGAGCACTTTGTCAGAGCTGTGGTGACTCAGCTAGGACAAATGTTTTCCAGGATACTTGACTGACATAACCCAAGAATGTGCCCTAATGGCCCTGCTGCATTTTTCCTTTTCTCTCAGAGCCTCTCTCCTCTCCCCACCCCTTACTTCAGGGGCATCAAACTCATTTTCACCGGGGGCCACATCAGCCTTGCAGATGCCTTTAAAGGGCTGAATGTGATTTTAGGACTGTATAAATGTAACTACTCCTTAACTAGGGACAAGGAGCTCTACATTCAGCCCTTTGAAGGCAACCACAAGGCTGATGTGGCCCCCGGTGAAAAGGTGTTTGACATCCCTGCCCTACTCATTCTAGGTCAAGAGAGGACCATCCTTGGTTTTGAGAGCAACCCCAAAACCCTAAAACTGATGTGTTTTTCTCCCTCTTACCTCTCAGGCTGTTTCGTGCTGTCCTGAGCTGGAATTTTATGTTCCCATCACTAGTAATTCAGTGTGCCAGGGTTCGTACAACAACTCCTCTTGCCCTGATGCCTGAGGCAAGGTCTCTGAACTTGTGCTGTGATGCACCCCATTCTGATTCCCTGCCTGGGAAGGGAATGTCCTCTCATCTCTAGACCATAGGCCTTTACAGGATGCTCAAGCTTCAGAACTCATTTGCTAAAGAGAAACTCCCTCTTTTGGATGTTGAGCATGGCAAGAACCCCTCCTCACCCTCCCTCACCCCTGACCATGATGGAGCAGTCCATTAGGACGCCAGCACATAGGTATAGATTTGATTCTGTGCATACACAGAATACTTGTTTAGTTCTTACATTGCACCAACTTAGAGTGGCCAAGTGATCCTGTAGTTTTTTCAGGCTGGCCATGAACTTGAAGGCTAATGAGGAGGATCCCGTAGAGCTATGCCTGGTTAGTTTCAAGTTGCAAACATGTCCCCTCCATCAGGTGTCCTCCTTCAGGCTCTCCATGACCTTTTTTTCTCCTCTCAGGTTTGCACTAATGCCTGAGTTGTCATATAATTTTTTCCTTCATGTAAATCACTGGTATCTCATCAGTGCCCTTGACCACGTCAGGAAGAAGGAAGGCTGGCTGCAGGGGATGGGCCTCTGGCCCTGTATGAAGCAGAGCCCCTTTTGGCAAAGCCCAGGGGGCGTGCCTGGAGGGCAATTGTGGGTTTGTTGGGTGAGTGTCTTTATGCATGTGCAAATAGCATTGGACTTTTAAGAAAGCAACTATTACTTAAGGGGAAGGAGGAAGAGGGGAGGGGTAAAGGTTTGCCCAAGTGAATTTTGACCAAAGACTATTTCCTGGAGGAAGCATGTGTTGTGTTATTGTTTTGAAGTTTTTATTTATTTATTTTTAGAGATGGGGAAAGGAGGGAGAAAGAGAGAAAGAGAAACATCAATATGTGTTTGCCTCTCGTACATCCGCTGCTGGGGACCTGGCCTGCAACTCACTCATGTGCCCTGACTGGAAATCAAACCAGCAACCCTTTGGTTTGTAGGCCGGCACTCAATCCACTGAGCCATACCAGCCCGGGCATGGTTTTTTAAATGAGGATTCCACCTTTCCTGACAGGGGACAGGAGCCTGCTGGAGAGTAGGGGATCCTGTGAAAGGGTGGGGAGAGGTGGGGATGTGAGGAGAGGAGAAAGAGAGATGATGATGGCAACAGTGGTTGGAGTGAGCGAAGAAGAGTAACCAGTCTACCTCCTGGCCAGCTGCAGCACCCGGCCAAGCGAGGGTCAGCACATAGCTGCACCATTGCAGCTTCTCTTGGGTCAGCTGCCTTCTGTCTTCTCTGTGATCCCATTTTGGAGAAGCCACTGTCTCTTACAGTTGTGGTGACTGAGGCATTGTGGTTAGACATGTCTTTGGAATGTGGACTGAATCTTTGGTTTGCTACTCACAGATGTATGAGCAGTGATTGTATACTTTTTTTATTTAAAGTTAAAAGATGACTCATTTTCCACCCAACCTAGCTGGGGAGGGGGAGGGAGGAAGGGGCTATGGAAAAGGCCAGAGGAGCATGGCCCTGGGGTTTGTCTGGGGGAGCAAAGGAAGGGCTATGTGGGGAGGTGGTAGTTTTGGCTTCCAGTTTGTTTTTTCATTCCCTCTGTTGCTTTGGTTTCTATTTCATTTCTGCTTCATGTTCTGAATGTCCCAGAAGGAAGGGATGGACGGCTCTGTGAGGGAGGGTGGGAAATAAGTCAGGAAGCTGCTTTCTGGAAGTGGATGTGTCAATTTCCATCCCATCTCCCCTGAACCCACCCCTCTGCCACCTTCCCTCTCTGGCCAGTCAGCCCTAGACTTCTGTATCTGGTCCTTCCAGGAGTTTTCCTTCCTCTCTTTCTCTTATCTTAGAGTAGCTCCTTCCAAATGCCCTGCCCCAGCCTAGTCTGATTTAGAAAGTGGGTCTCTTCCTTTGGATTTGAATGGCAGTTGTGTTTCAGAGCTTGTGAGACTGTAAGATAACCTGGCTGATTAATAAATACTGTAAGGTTTATGCAGCCAACCCAGGCTGGCCCCTCTGAGACAGCCATCCTTTGGAAGGCTGCATACCTTCTCCTGGGTTCTCACCCATACCGGTTCTGGAACTCACTTCGGGAGCTCCCTTCAGCCTGTGGATTGCTCTTCCAACTCTCTGTGGGATGGCAAATCTTTGTTCCTTCTGAGCAGACTTGATTTTTAGAAGGTTTTTTTTTTTTTTTTTTTT
>CM052539.1:99142342-99175829 GCA_028533065.1 Trachops cirrhosus | reverse complement strand
TTTCCGAGACTTTCACCAAACCACGCTCTCTCTTCGGGTTTTTCAATGTCCGCTACAATTTGCGATCTCCTATTTTCATTTATGGCGTGATAATGTTGGCTCTTTGCTCTGTACCTACGTAAAATGACTCAGATTTTTTTTCCCTGGTTGTGGGAGAGTAGAATCTGCTGCATCCTACCACGCCGCCATCTTCTCTCCTTAGAAGGTTTTTTGTTTAACGGTATCATCAAGGAAAATTAAGTAGACAGATGCAGAGGTCCTGCTGTGGTTTTAGGCCACTGGCCCTGTCACTTTATGGCCACACCTGCTGACTCAGGAAGTAATCCTGGGGTCTGAGTTTGTGCTATTTAATATTTCACCATGCCCTGTCAGGGGGAAAAATGGAGAACCAGCCACATTTCTGCCCCTGGCACATTTGCAGTGGGAGGTTTTTTTTTTTTGTTGTTGTTGTTGTTTTAACATCTTCATTTGGCTAGAATTGGGTAGCAGACTCTAAAGAGGTGAAAAACGACAGCCTCCTCATTTGGCCTCCAATGTGGGGTTTCCCCACACTGACTGGGGCAAGAGTTGGGCTTACTTCTGGTAAGGTCAAGGGTGGGGACCTGGCAAGGAGAGTTTCTAGACCTGGAAATGGACTAGCAAAATCTCTAGACTCTTTACCGTAGTAGTACTTAACCAGGGCTGTACACTCGAGTCCTCAGGGAATACAGACAGTGCTGAGCCCTGCCCCAGACCAATTAGTCAGAATCTCCTGACTGTCAGGAGGCCTTGATTTAGAATAAAACATCACCTTTGGCCTTTGTCCCAGTCCTGTCATCACAGGGGAGAGGTGCAGAGGCAAAAGGTATGTTTTTAAATGGGTAGAATGGACACAAATTCTTTGAAATAATCATGACCTGGGAAAGTAGACAGAGAATGTCTTCCCATAAAAACAAAACAAAAGAAAAACAAAGAACAAGAACCAACAAACAAAACACCTCTGGATGGATGAGCATGGATCCTGAGGAGGCCTTGATGGTCGCTGAATCACATGGTAAGAGAAAGCCAGCTGCTGGTGGACAGTGCTGAGGGAGGTGCCGGCAGGGGAGCCCTCCCACCTCTCTGAGCTCCACCCACCTCTCTGAGCTCCAAAGCTCTCCTGCCTTTTGCATCCAGCCATCTAGGAGCCCTCCACGAGCCCTCCACATTGTGAAGGGTGATTTTGAGAACTGTCTGTGCCAGCAAACACTCATTCAGGACACAGCATTCCTTAGAGTGGCTCATTTCTCTATAAAGTACTGCCCCCTCCTGCTTCTGATTATACCAATTAGAAAGCCTAAAGCGGGTGCTAACGTGTCTGTAACACTTTTCTTTAACACCTGCTGATTTCTGGTTGTTTAAGGAAGTGGGTGAATGTTTGGGACATTCAGCAGAGAGCTGCTGTTAGAATAGCAATGAAGGCGCAGCAAACAGATTAAGGCAGACCAGAGTGATGGGCCAACAGCGGAAACAAAATCTAGATCCTGCACCAGACTCTCCACCGCCTGAGAATAGGTCCGACACAAATGGGTCAAGGGAATCGTTTTCTCCTCAGAACTCCAAGACCTTTCTTTCTCCTTAAATTGTGAACAGAAAATTTGACTTCTGAAATTATTTCAGGAAGACATGGGTACAGCATAGTTCTGGGGGAAAGTGTGAAGTGAGTGTCCTGTTCTGCTCTGTGAACTGTCTCCAGTTGTTAAAGGCAGTCCATGCACCGGGGCCGAGGCTTCCGTCATCTCTCCAAACCCCCTGTACTGACAGTCCTGCTGGCACCTGCAGGGCCAGCGCTGTGCGTGGCAGGCCGTGCTGCCCTCATTGAACAGGAAGTCCTTCACTTACCTGTCCTTCTGCTCTGTCACGCACTCCTGTCAAACCCTCTACCCCAGTGTTTAATTTGCCACCTTGCCTGGACAACTTACTGAATAGGTCTGACTTGAAGGTTACTTCTGCACTATCACAACTCAAGCACTGGGCATTCCTGGGCCCCCACACTAGGATTCTGACACCCCACACGGCTGACACCACAACCTCCACAACCTCCACAATGAGCACCACTGAACAGCCGCCCCAGCCGTCCACACTAAGAAACTCTTGTTGCCCCCTCGCCTGGTCTGCTGGAATGTTGCTCATTATGGATCTCTGCCCCCCGACCCGCCATCACCACGGAGCAATCTTATCTTTTTCCCCAACAGCTGTTTCAAGTGAGGATCTTCCAGACCTTCACAGATGCAGGGTGAATTTCAAGTGGCATCTTAGGAGCTGGGGTAAAGGGGGTCAGGCCAGAGCGCAGTGGAAACCACAAGCAGGATGGTCCTCATTCCTGGGGAAGGGGTTTTGGTACTCAATACAGGACACAATGGGCCTCCAAACCAGATTACTTGATGTCTTGGAGGATTTCTCTTCCTCTCAGTTTCAAAGTTCCTGTGACTTAAAAGAAGACCTGGAGCAGGGACACTGATCTGGATGTCTGGCCCCAAATGGCCAAAACATCCAGCCAACTGTGTGAGCCTGAGCAAGTTACTTCTTTCCTTTGGAAATTGCTGTCCATGGCACTAAAATGAAGGATTACCAAGAGTAAGCATTAAAGTCTCTTCAAGTTCAAGCATTCTGTGTCTCAGGGAGGCAAGTTAGTGTGACAGATACTAGAATCCAACAGATCAGATTCGAACACTGATTTTACCCCTTCCTGGTGGCTTTAAGCAAGTTACTCAACCTCTTTGAGCCCTAGTTTCCTTCCCTATAGGATGTGATAATGATAGCAGCTACTTGTGAGCTTCACATGTGGAATAAATAAAATAATGCACATAAAACACTTAGCAAAAATAGATTCTCATGTGCTCAACAAAATTAGCTTTTGTCATAATATATGGATATGTCACATTTGTATCAAAAACAGATGCTCCCAGTTTCAGTAGTTTGACTCGCATTTTATGTGTCTCTCTAGCTTGAGGTTTTCAGCTCCTTAAGATTTAGAGCTCCTGCCCAGATCTGGCTGCTGGTCTCCCGCTTCCTTACTGAACTTCATCCTCGGCTTCCTCCTTGTGACGGAGGAACAGCCAGGGCTCTGGCTGCTTGCCACCTCAGGGCCTTTTCAGAGGCTTTCCCCTCTGCCTATGTTACTCTTTTTTGTTCTCTTAACTAGCTCCTTCTCATAGTTTTTATCTCTATTTCAATTGTCAGCTCCTCATAGACGCCTGTCCTGATGACCTGATAAGCTCTTAAGACTTACCACAATTTGCATTTGTTCTGTTTATCTAGCTACTGGCTTATGGCCATCTGTCCCCTAGAATGTAACCTGCCCTTTTCCGTCTTGTTCACACTTACATCCCTAGTACCTAGCAGTGGGCCAGGCACAAAGTAAGTACTCAGAAAATATTTGTTGAATGAATGAATGAATGAATGAATGGATAATATGATATACTTATACAGCGCAATGTTATTTATGTAGCACCTTCATGATTAGGCTCTCATTTTTAAGTCATATAAATCTCTGTAAGGAATACAGAGATTGATCAGCCAGAAGCTGGTTGAAGGCACCCACATGGACAACTGCCATGCGGAATAAGCCTAAGGTGATGGCAGTGCATGGGAAGAGTCCTTATCTCATAGGGGATGGAAAGGGATGGAGAGGGAAAGTATCCATAAGAGAAGACTTCTTGGTGGAGGAGGCATGTGAATTGAACTTTGAAATGTGACAAGTGATCTAGGCAAAGATGGGATTGGGGCAGGAAAGCATAAAGGTGTGGAGGGATGAGAGGGCCAACTCTAATATAAAATTAAAATTAATGAAAAGTTAGGTGTGGATAATATGTTGTATGTTTTAGTGAGGGGAGAGCACTCTGACAGAGGAGATCAGGGAGGACCCTGGGGAGAAGGTAGCAGTTACATCTAACCTTTTGGACAGAAAATAATGGGAGGTATCCAGAGTGGTTCACTGATGCAGCAGGGGTGGAAACCATAGGGACAGTCTGGGCTTCACTTGGCCAGGGACCTAGGGAGGAACTGAGGGAGCAGATATTAGAATGAAGTAGCACTTAGCTCCCTGAGGCCAGGCCTGTAACCCAGGTTGAAGCCGTGGCCTGGTGTTCTCGCTGATCTGATCGGTGCTCTGCCCTGCTGTCCAGGCCCAGAGCGTCCTTTGGCTTGAGGCACTGGTTCCTTAATCCCTGCTCCCTAAACTAATTGAGAATTCCAGTGTGTGAAACCGGGATGGGGTAATAATATCAGCTAAAACAGGAGGTAAATCCAAAGGCCAACAAGCAGTCTGGCCACGCGAGTGTGTGAAGGAGCCAGGAGAGGTTGAAAGAACGGAGAGTTTAACCTCCTCCAAAGACGCTTGAAAGCATTACAAACAACTGTGCCTAATGAAACCACTTTGGGGGGTTGGGTTCAACAGTGGGCTGCTAAACTGTGGTCTCTGCTAGGCATGGGGGGCCACCAGGAGTACAAAGGGTCAGTAGTGACACCTGTTCATTGGTCCCTCACAACCCACTGCTGAGGCCCGACACCTAGACCAATCAGGCCTGTGTCAGCCCTCACAGAGGGTTCCCAGCTCAGAGGGGTCATTAGATGTGGACAGGACCTCAAGGTACCCAGAGAGACATCATGACTTACCCAGAGGTTTTAGATGAGGCTGCCAAGTCAGGTGTATGATAAGTATAAATTCCACAGTGATTTCATAGTAAATCAGAAGTAGAGAGGAAAGCCTAGGAAAGCAGCTCTCCTGGGGGCATCTGGTTGAGCACAGACTGTTATAGTTGGGAGGGCAGCCACCAGGCCTAAAGGGAAAGCCTCCTGAGGCCAAGAGAAGAGGGGCTCCTTTGCAAAAAGAACAAGAGAAATGTGCTGCAAGGTTCGAAACCCTCTCAAGCCTATGCTTACAATAAATGATTCCATTAGAGAGAGCACAAGGCTGTGGGGAGAGAAATTTAACATTTTTGACAGGCTCCTGTAAAGCACAGCTGTCGGTTCTCCTTGCAAATGTTTTTCTGACTGTATTTTATTGTTGTTCTGTCTGATATAGTTGTGTTAACTGCTATTTATTAATGTTTATTCTAATCTGATTTAGACAGAGTCAAGTCTTTATCATCGAACTCTCACAAACCACACTTAAGAGAGTCTAGGTGTTGTCCTTGGATCGCCTGGGGAGACTCCTGGGCCTCATCCCAGACTGATTTTCATCAGAATATCTGAAAGGGAACCTCAAATTATCATTTTAAATGTGTCCTACATGAGAAGTGAAAGTCACTTGACATAGAGTCATGACAATGCTTTTCTGAGACAGCACAGGCTCACTGGGTGCAAACAGCCCCAGTGACATGTAATGAACAAAAAAACAAATGGTCTAGAACTGAGTACAAGAAATATGTGATCAGTCATCCCGTCATTCAGTATGTTTACGTTCTGGGCCGCGAACCCAGAGGGTCTCTGAAACAGTTCACAGCTCAGTCTGAAGGGACTGGAATTTCTCACAAAGGGCGAGAAGGGGGCAGGGGGCCGAGGTTTCAAGCCCCAGATGGGAAGTAGTGGGGCAGGGTGATGGATCAGGGGCTGCATTCTCCTTCTAAAGGCGGGGGCGGGAGATGGGAAGAAAGGTCACCCACTCTCCTTTTCCCTTCTCATGGATTTAAAGGCCTTCTGCTCCAATCTTCCCCTTTCTGTGTTCCCATTCTCATAATACACAGTGCAAAAATTCAGCCCCTGAAATTTTGATTTAGGCTAATAAATATGTTTTAAAAGGTAAAATAATCTAATCTAAAGGGAGAAGGAGGGTTACCTGTTAGTTATATTCCAGGGTAAACTGCCTTGCTCAAACTGCCCTGCATGTGAGCACACTGAGTGAGAAGAAAAGATTTCTGGCGCCTTGGGAAAGAGGCAGGCTGGGGAGCCCCTGTGGGACTTGGGGTCACCAAAGAGGACTAGGCAGACCTTGGTCACTTCTGGAGTCAGAGAGGCAGGGCCAAGGGATGGGAGTCTACCAAAGGCTCCCTCTGATGGCATTTCCTCCAGTCGTCCCAGAGATCAAGTAGGAAGACTGCTTCCCAGCTCCCACCCAGTTTCTGCCCCAGCACCCCACTGAAACTGCCCTGATCAGTGGGCCCAAGGCCTCTTAGTCGCTAAATGCCAGAGTTCTGATCTCAGCTAATGATCTGCTTCTCTGCAGCATTTGACACCTGCTCCTCCTTGAAATCCTCTCCTCCCTGATTTCTTTAACTTCTCTCCTGGTTTTGTGTAACCTCCGTGCATTTTCCATTCCCACCCCCACCTCAGGCTCATCTATTTTCTTCTCCTATCTCTTAAACATTGATTTTTCATCAATGTTCTTTCTTGACTCAGAAGATGGTTCCCATCATCTTACTCATTTTCACTGGGTGATCTCTCTTCTGTGTACATCTACTACCACCATTCCTGGGGTTTACTCATTCGGCAAATGTTACTGAACACCTACTAGGTACCAGGCACAGTATGACTCCCAGGTCAAGATTTGCAACCCAGATTTCTCTTTAAATCTCCAACAGTATATCAAATTACCTTCAGAATTTCATATATGCATGAAATATTATTTATGTTTTCATTATTCATAATACAATAATGAAAATAACTCTCTCAGGCTATGATTTTTGAGACAGGGCTTCAGGTGCAAATGACTTAGTGAGGGTATTCTCTTCAGAAAAAACTTGTAAAGGAGTAGGGAGTTGGAGAAACAGAGTAGGAAAAGGGAAGGACCAGGCAAGGATGTGGTCTCAGTCTAGTCAGAGACTGACTGGGAGAATGGGGAGGCTCTGGAGCCTAAATCACACTTCAGAGTTACTCTGCATTAAGGTAAAGAGTCTGGGCTTTGGCACCCCTATATCAGAGAGGCACTGCCCTTCCTGGGGTGTGGGTATAACCTCCATGTTCCTCTTGGAGAAATGGAACCCATCAGCCAACGGCAAGTCTCCAGAGATGGTCGCAGGTGTCAGCTGACAGCTGCAACACTGTTGGAGCTGGGGGCTGGGCACGGTGGTCAATGAAAGGAGCCCTGGGCAGGACACCACCAGTGTCTCCCATAGCAGCTAAGACTTAGTCCAGACGATGTGCCTGGCATCATCATAAGTGCTCTGTGTATATTAACAAACTTAACTTTAAAATAACTTTGTAATGTAGGTACTATTATTCCTCTTTCACAGTGTAGGAACTGAGGCATAGAATTTAAAAGTGACTTGCTTAAGGTTTCCCAATAAGTAAATAATGGAGCTAGGGTTTACACCAAGGAAGGGTGGTTCTAGATTCCATACCCTTAACGGCTACCTTGAATTCCTCAGTGTGTTGTGTTTTAGCATACACCAGGCACCATGTTAGCCACTGGGAATTCTGCAGTAAATGAACATAAAAATCCCTGCCTGCTTTGAGTTTATTTTCTAGTGAGGGAAGATGGACAATAAATGAATAAGTAAAATGCATGATCCAGATGGCAATAAGTGTTAAGAAAAAAAAATCAGGGAAGGGAGGTGGGAAGTGCTGTGTGACAGCTGCAGCTCCACTTAGGAGGCGTTTTAACAAAGATCCAAAGGAGGTGGCTATCGCCACTCCCGCTGGCTGGCCCCAGCATATTCTCCCTCGGCACCGCTAGGGGTGATCTGTCCAAGCCACCTGATTGCGTTCCTTCGCTGAATGACACCCTCCAGCGGTTCCCATTGTTCTCAGGGTGAACCCAGCACTCCTGCCATCCATCTGAGACCTGCTTCCATTCCTGGCTCTTCTCTGGTGTCTGGGGCAAAAGTACAAATGGAAACCCCCCACCCTATGTCTAAATATTGAAAATTAATATATCAAGCTAACAAACTGTTAAACACATTCTGTCCTTCTACCTTGACAAATGTATCTTCATCGTGACAGAGGAGGCCAACTTCATATTTGCATTTGTTGGACTCCTCTGAGTTCTGTGCTACAACTTGGCAGCACAGGGAGCCCAGTGCCCAGGCCATGCTCTGCCTCCCTTCTCTGCCCACTGCTGCCCAGCTCTGTCTTCTTCTCCGGTGCAGGGGGACCTCATGCATGTCTGTGGACTCCCCATATCTGTGTTCTAGCCACACCCTTGCAGTTAGCAGCCCTTTGCCCTACTGGTGCTCATACTGGTAGTTTCACTTGCCTTAGAGGACTAGACCTGGGGAACAGGTACACATGGGCCCCGGGAGTAGGCTAAGGGCCCTTTGGACAGAGAATTTTCAGGGTTCAGGCACTAGGAGCTTGGTCTACGAGAGAGGTCAAGGAACAGCACAGACTCTATCTGGGCAAGTCTCCTTGGCCCCAGGGAGGGGTGGGAGAGGGAGGGTATGCAAGAAGAGGGTCAGAGCCCGGAGTAGGGCTGTCTAAAGCTCTCAGAGTATCCCTCTGTCGTCAGTCTCTTCCTTACCCACAGGCCTAAGCCAAAGTGAATTACTTGAACTTTCTCAATAGGCCATGCTCCTTTGCCTTTGTGATTCAGTAATCTTGGAGACTGCACAATAGAGGTCATTCCCTTGGACTCCTCGCCATGATTTCCTTCATCTCCTATGAGCTCCCTAACCTAATCCCCTCATTGCTGACTCTTAATACCCACCTCCAATGACCAAAATACCACTCATAGTGGCAATGGTGGTGGGATGTAATATCATATAGTGACCTGAGTGTGGGCTTTAGAGTGAACAGTCCTGGTTTTGATTATTTGCCTAGCCACCTGCTAGTTATGTGACCTTCAGCAAATTCTGTGCCTCAGTTTCATCACCTCTTACATGGAGATCACCATACCAAGTTTATA
Source organism: Trachops cirrhosus (assembly GCA_028533065.1). Taxonomy (NCBI): domain Eukaryota; kingdom Metazoa; phylum Chordata; class Mammalia; order Chiroptera; family Phyllostomidae; genus Trachops; species Trachops cirrhosus. The sequence goes on along the minus strand of CM052539.1, from coordinate 99,167,029 downwards.
AGGTATTGGAAGGATATGTCAAGTGCTCAGCCACAGTCCCTGGCATAGAATAAGCATGTGGTAAGAAGTTCTTTCCCTTCCCTAGCTATGCTGCTTCTTTGAAACCAAACACACAAAGCACTGCGAGAGATTAGGCTGTTTCACAGAAAGAGGTTTAGATTAGCTCTCAGCTCCCAGTCTTCTTTCCCCATCCCCTGAGTTAGTGAGGACTTTCTAGAGAATATTAGTATCTGATTTCTGCTTTCATTGTCTACTGCCCACACATTTAGACACCGGGATAGTCAGACTCCAGCTCTTGGTAGCAACACTGACTATTTGTTGCTAGGGATGGAGAGTTCTCGTGTCAGCACACTCATGGTAACAGGGACAGAGCCTGAGGAGCAGGTACACAAGGAAGTTGGTCAAATCAAAGGAAAGGTAAACCGACAGTTACCTTGCAGTGCCTGACCTAAGCGGGTGTGCAACCAATGTGTGTCAAGCTGAGAAAACTAAACTCAAAGAGAAAAGCCATTAAATCCCAGTAGAAAGTGGATGAAAGAACTGCTTAGGTAAGTGACAGAAGAAATACTCCTGGCCAGTGAACTACAACTAATAACCAGAGAAATACAAATCTAAGTGTAATGCAGTATTTTTCCTACAAAATGGGCGGAGTTCAGTGTTGAGGATACAATAAGTTGATATGTCCTTCTGCAAAGCCGTAATGAGAACAATTGAATAATTTATGGTGTAGGTATAAGACAGGTGGACTATGTGTCATTAAATGTAACAGTTTCAAAGAAATTTTAAACATGAGAAAAAAACTGTTACATGAGTGTTTTAATGAGAAGTAGAACACTGTATGGTATGAGAAGTACACATACAAAAATACTGAAAAGATATAGGACAGAGTATTATTTTTTAAAAAAGAGGTGCTACCATTAGCACCTCTCATGTAGATCTTTGAACTTTTCTATAATTGGCAAGTGTTTCTTTTATAATGTGAAAAAATATTTCATAATTTAAGAAAATGACACGTTGCTTTCATACAGTAGGTCAGACACAATTATGTGTGGATAACAGTGGCCACTTGTTGACTCAGATTTTGGAGACACAAAGACTCAGCCTTCTTTCCATGCTGAATCTAGCCCTTCGTATCAACAAGAAGAAATGGAGCAAGTTTTCTGCCTGGGCAGTCTCCCTGTCTGACTGGGAGTCCTGCCTCAGCTGCCTTACGCTTGAGACATTCATGCGGTTGCAGCAACTGTGGTCTCCTCACCAGGCTGTGACATTCTCGTCACTGTTGTGATCTGAGAATGAAGCCAAGAAAGAGGTTTTATTTCCACCTGTGGCTTAATCCTTCCACCTGTGGCCTCACCTCCAGTGCTGTCCACGACTGTGATGCGGTGGTGCCCACAGGTGGGCCGTGAGCAGGCCCAGTGGTTTGAGCAAGTACCATCTGGGGAACATTAGTGAAAGATCCTAAGGAAATACTGCACCAGTGTTTATGTAAAATGTGAATTAACCAAAGTATATTTTGAGTGATAAAATAAATGGATAGGTTAAATAAGCCAGGAAGAAAAGACCCCCTAAGTACCAAAACATAAACTTTCTTCCAGACTGAGATGCTGTAACTATTTTTGACCTCCATTTTTTTCTTTTGAATCTTACGAGTTACTGTTAAGGTCAAAGTGTTTGAATGAACTTTGCTACTTAGTAAGTTACATAGCAACATCCTGATTAACTTAGCCTGCTTATTTTTTGGTTTTCAAGATGGTCTCTGTCACTTCATCTGGCCTTGATTTTAAGAGTAGCTTCTCCTCTCTGAACTTCCTGAAATACGCCTTTTTTAGACCCTGACTCTTGTAATGGAAGTACATGAGACCAGTTCTGTATCCACCTTCCTAACTGGCCCCACCTTTGGCTGTCTAGGAGTCCTCAGCATGACTCAACCACCTGACTTTTTATAAGTCGGTAAACATTTCAAACTATAAGTAATACATCTTAAATGCAGTAGTAGCAAATGTATATTATTAATACTCTCTGTATCATCTCTGATCAGTTGGTAGATCAGCCGAGAGCCTTTTATTGAAAAAGATTTTTTGGCCCAGTGAGTGGTAAAGTGTACCAGTGACTGCCACTGATGTGGGCATGGGGAAGGGCAGCACCTGTGCCAAGGACTTTCCATCTCAGATTAAAGGGCAACAGGGTCCCTTTCTATAGAGAGCTTGTTTTCAAATGGGGAAAACAGGATTCCTCCCATCAGCAAGAGAGACAAAAACTAAATGTAAAATCAAACATAATTGTGAATACCCAAACAGTAAACACCCCAACAAGTGCAAATGAATATAGGGAAGGCTGAGTTATTTGCTAAACGCTAGAAAAAGGCAGAATGCCCTCAGACAGATGGAGTTAATCTGGAAAGGTTTTCTGAGGCAGTGCTTTTTAGAGTTGGATTGGAAGACAGCCAGGAGACCTGGTGTGAAGTTGGAAGGGTGGTCCAGGTTAAAAGGAATGCAGATTTCCCGATGCTTTTTGACTGTGTACTTCAAAGTCTCAGCTGCCCAGAGTGACCATGCCTGGCCTCTGACCTCCCCACAGTGAGGACGTGTGCAAACGTGGCTTCACCGTCATCATCGACATGCGGGGCTCCAAGTGGGACCTCATCAAGCCCCTCCTCAAGACGCTGCAGGAAGCTTTTCCAGCTGAGATCCATGTGGCCCTCATCATTAAACCCGACAACTTCTGGCAGAAGCAGAAGACCAACTTTGGCAGCTCCAAATTCATCTTTGAGGTGAGCCAGACTGTTCTCTCAGCACCCCGTTTCCCTTCCACCACCCACACATTCCTCACTTGTGCTTCCCCATCTACCCTACTATGCGCGTGGCAGCAGCTGTTACTTCAGGATTCCTTGGCTACTGTGGCCTGACCAGTTAGTATCTAGGGAGGAATAAGAGGATCAAGAGATTGTCCTAAATGCACAATGTCAGCAGGCAATTCTGTGAATGTGCAAATTAGGATAGTTGTTTCTGGGGGCAACTTTGTAATTTGGGTGCAATGCCTTAAAAAGAGTTTATAACCATTGACCTAGTAATTCTTTTTTTTAAAATATATACTTAAAAAATATATATTTGATTATGCTATTACAGTTGTCCCATTTTTTCTCTCTGCTTTGTTCTAGTAATTCTTATTGGAAAAAATGTTAATCATCTAATTATAATCATAAACAAATAAAGGTCTGTATACTTTATGAATGGTGATGTTCATTCATCATAGCATTATTTGCAATGATGTACATACATATATATACATCTCCACATATAAACATACACACGCACACACAGATAGAATATGTGTAGATCGTATACTGACTGTCCATTAGTTTTCGTGACTAATATGTAAGTACTATGAAGCCATTAAAAATCATAGTTATATGTTAATTATATCTCAATAAAATCATATTTAGAAAAATAGTGTCTGAAAAATGTTCATAAAATATTGTTTTAAAATGGCTGGTTATAAAATAGTATGGGTGTATAATATAAAATTTGTTTTTTTTGAGTGCATGTATGAAGACTGAGAGACTGAAAATGTTAGCAGATTATTAGAAGTAGCTAGATTATAGGTGGTTTTTATTTTCTTCATATTTTCTATATTCTTTTATACTCAGGGAGAATGTGTTATTTTTTCAAGTTAATTATCCCAGACAGCAATGTGTCCCCTGAGAATTTTTAATGATAATGTATCAGATTAAACCAGTGATTTAGGAAACTTTGTTCCAGCCAAATTCGAGCCTTCCCCTTTCTCAGAATGCTGGCCTCATCTGCAAGGGAATGGACCTTGTGTCCACGTGCCTGTTGGAAGGCGTAGCTGCTCTTAGACTTGCAGCAACTTTACATCCATCCCAGAGCCTTTCCCCCAGGCCCAGGAGCACCTCTGTGTGGTGTGGGGGCCCCAGGAGAGTGTGACTGAGACTGAGCACAACAGCCTGACCACCTGAGCCACACAGGTCTCACTCTGTTTAAATAACACAAAAAATATGACTTGGTATAAAGACAGTTCTTATACCCTCCCAGCACTGCTACCCAACATTAGGAGTCCTGTATTTTTGTAGTTTCAGTTTGTTTATACAGAGGCAGTAATAACAAGCCTACATATTTATAACCCAAAAAGATCAAAAGCAGTCTTTCGAACAAGTCCTAAAACCCTCCTTCAGTGTAGGTGCCTAACCCTTTCCATCTCCCTTCACCAAGTTGAGCAAGCTTGTCTCTGCCTCCTAAACAAGAAGTATGGGAGAGAGAACTGGGGCCTCCCACTCAGAAGAGTATTTATAAAGCGGTGCCTTACAAACAGCCAATGAAATACCCCATGCAGACTGAGAGTACAGACAGTTAGTGAATAACTGGTGAATATAATCACGAGAGACTTCCAGGATGTGTTAAATTTGGAGCCAGGTTTGAAGGGGGAAAGCACTCTAGAACAGGGCTGCTCCAAGTTTAATGTGCAGAGTCTCCTGGGGATCTCGTTAAAGGTAGATTCTGATTCAGCAGATTTGGGAGAGTTCTGAGATGCTGCTGTTCTAACAAGCTCCCAGGCGGTCTTAATGTTGCTGGCCCTAAGGCCACACTTTGAGTAGCAAGGATCCAGACTAGAAGAGGTTTGTAACACTGGTTGCACATTAGAATCACCTGGGGAGCTTTTAAAACTACCCACGCCCAAGCTCCAATCCAGGCCAGCTAAATCAGAGAAGGGTATCTGCTACCACGGAGAGCCTCAGTGTGGGGTAGAGGCCTGCCCAGCCTGAGGCAGGAATAGACTCAGATCCTCACAGCACAAGTATTGACCCACATTGCTTAATGCAGCTGTGATGGTGTCCTGGGTTCATGGGCCTGCGTGGGTTTCTAAGCTATGGATAACTAGATCTCCAGGCCGCCGGTCTGTTTTCCTTCCAGTTTCTCTTGCTTCTAGCATCTGAAGCCCTACTGCAGTGGACTGGGCAGTAGAGAGGAAGAAGATGAAGGCTGCAGATACTTAAAGGCAGCCTTTCCTGGAATGGCAAATGGGCAGGTGGAGAGGCTTTTTGACCCACTCAGCCAGTCTGTTGAAACTGCTTTCCTGGCTGATCTGTGGCTAATGGCCAGTGGGTCACATGCTCCCCGAGATGGGCTGTGATCATTATTATGTGGACTTATCTTGGTCTTGCCCCTTGACTTTCCTCTTTCCTACTGCTGTCCTGGTCTTCCCCTCACTCCCCGTACTTCACTGAGTCTCCCTCTCTGTGTCTGCCCTCCAGACAAGCATGGTGTCTGTGGAAGGCCTCACAAAGCTGGTGGACCCCTCCCAGCTGACTGAGGAATTTGATGGCTCCCTGGACTACAACCACGAGGAATGGATCGAGCTGCGGCTCTCCCTGGAGGAGTTCTTCAACAGTGCTGTGCACCTGCTCTCACGCCTGGAGGACCTGCAGGAGATGCTGGCCAGGAAGGAGTTCCCTGTGGATGTGGAGGGCTCTCGGCGGCTCATTGATGAGCACACACAGCTCAAGAAGAAGGTGCTGAAGGCCCCTGTGGAGGAGCTGGACCGGGAGGGGCAGCGGCTACTGCAGTGCATCCGCTGCAGCGATGGCTTCTCAGGGCGCAATTGCATCCCTGGCAGCGCTGACTTCCAGAGCCTGGTGCCCAAGATCACCAGCCTGCTGGACAAGCTGCACTCCACCCGGCAGCACCTGCACCAGATGTGGCATGTGCGCAAGCTGAAGCTGGATCAGTGTTTCCAGCTGCGGCTTTTTGAGCAGGATGCTGAGAAGGTAGGAGGGAGCATGCCCATTTGGGGCTTCGGTTTCAGGGAGGGGGCACGGCTTTTTAGTGAAACTGCTAGTACAACTTTCTGATTAATGACAATACTTTTGAGGAAAGCATTTTTGTTTGTTTGTTTGTTTTTTAAATGCTTACTGGTATTAGCTGGTACACATTTATTGCAATCTTATATCTGGCCATTGATCACTGACTTTTTAAAGTCCTCTTGCCAAAGCTGGTTCTTCTGTCTGTCCGAAGTTATATGGCTTCTCTCTGGCTATTGCTCAGTTGTTTGTTCCGGGTGGTTTCTCCACAGTTGAGTTGGAGAGTTCCAGACTGGCCCTGGGAGGAGGTCAGTGTGACTTCCATTCACTCCTCCACCATCTTCCCTCCCCTTAAAGCTCTCTTTATGTAGTGTTTATTATGCACCCAGTACTGTTCTAAGCATCAAGTGTAAATGAATTCATTTTCATCCTCTCTAGTCCTGTAAGGTAGGTGTATTATCATTATCCCATTTTACAGATGAAGAAACTGAGAGGCTAAATAACTTGGCTTAACAGGATGGCTCCAGGGTCCATGCTTTTCCCCACTGCTGGACACTGCCTCTCTCAGGACATGTAGTGAATGATTCAAGCTGGCTGAGCAACAAAAATAACAATACTGTTACCAGCCACGGTAACAACACTTTGTGATTATTGCCGTGCACTGTACTTATCTGAAGAGCCTCATTTAATCTGCATGGCTTTTCCATCCTTTGAGGTGCATGGTGGTGTCTCTGCTGAAGTCCAGGGAAGTTGAGAACTCCTTGATCTTGGGTCTCCAGTGGCAGACTTGATATATGAATCCAGTTCTTTCCAGTTTGAAGTACAGGACTCTTCTTGGCATCCTACCTCTTTTTGAAGGTTTTCCTCGGGGGCTCAGCACTATAGCAAGGCCCCATTTTTCCAGCAGTGAATTTTCATAGCTTTCCCTTATCAGGGGAGATATGAGAAAATGAAAAGAAAATATATCATGTAGTGCCTCTTTGCTGAGGACACAAAATATCTTCTCTAGGTTCTTTTCAAGCTGAAGAGAGTTTACTACTATATGTGCTTTAGGGGGAATAAAATGCCTTTCGAACAGTTTTCTGGAAATAACTTCTATGCAAATGCACAGTGCTACTCTACATCTCTCAGTAAGCTGTGAATTTTACAGTGTCTAATATAATGGTTTTCTGTCTTCTCAGAGCTCATGTTGAAAATGTCTCTAGATATTTTTAAGTGATGAAATTGGGATGTAAAACTCTATATAATGATGATCCTAATTTATGTGAGACTGCCAGCATAGGTATAGCTGGAAGAAAATTCACCACAGTGTGAATAGTTTTGATTTCTAGGTGCCAATTTTATGGTTAATTTTAATTTCTCTGTATAAATTTTATGTATTTTCCAATTTTTTATAATTATAATCAGAAGAAAATCAGTATATGCCATTTTAAAAGAATGTATAGTCCTTTTCTACAATAGGACTTTGACCGTCATTTAAGCCAGACTTTGTAAGGGACTTGTAAAAGGTTTTCTTGCATAACCAAAGGAGTTGCAGGGTTCCCCCTGACCTTCCTGGGGTCTCTTTGCACAGTGACCTGGCAGCCTGGGTCAGACCCTGGCCTGCTCTGGGAAGGGCGACTTGGAATACAGAATCCTGTCACTGTTTACCAAGTGATAAGACACCAGGTCAGGAGCCAGCAGCTCTGTAAAGCCAGGAGCAGGTACTTTGGCTCCTATGTTAGAAAAGTCTGAAATATCTCCTTTTTACTTGGGGTCTGTTCTCCTCTGGGGCAGGGAACCTACTTTGCAGCCTGACCTAGGAGACCATTTCAGTGATCCAGGGACAGAAGGAGAGGCCGGAGACTTAGGTCTGCCTGGTTGTATTTTAGAGGAACTTTACAGAATCCCTGAAGCTCAAGGATATGGGAAAACTGCATAGGGCACAGGTAGTGCCTTCTCAAAAACAAAACAAACAACATGCCCTTAGCACTCGGAAGGTCCTAGTACGGAAGGCTGACCTTCTAGGGTCAGACAAATGCCAGTCAACCAAGGAGTAATTGCTGCCTCACATGCATCCTCTCAATACTTGCACACAAGAAACATATAGTATATTATTATTCCTCTTGTACAGTTGAGGGAATGGAAGCTCAAAGCGATGAAGTGGTTTGCCCAAGATCACAATGCTGATTACACAGAGCCAGTATTTTGACGGTTTCCAAAGCCCACCCAAGCTCTTATCCAATAACTGTACTGTCCTCTGATCCTAGGACCTGCCTCATGCTCCTGCTGAGCATGTCTTGCTGGCCCCTGAGTCCCCTGGCCCAGGCTTCGATGACTCAAGAGAAAACCTGAGATCTCACCTCCTAATGCCCATTTCACAGCAGTGGCTCAACCATTCTGTGCTGTGGAAACCTAGGGACCCCATCTTAGAATAATATTTGTAAATGTACAAAATATGTAGGCTGGGAACATAATTATTGAAATACAGTTTATAAGTTAAAAAACAATAACATATGTACTTCTTTAGAAACATATTAAATAATAAAATCTACTTGAGGTCTCACAACTACCATAATTTTGAAGTAGCAATGAGCATAAATGATATTTTAGGGCAACAACCGTGATGTGATGTGAAAATGTGTATGTTTCTGCTGATGTCAGAGCTTCAAGTATTGCTAAGAGTAATGTAGTTTGTTGCTTACATTCATAATTGAAATGAATGCTATATGTTAGTTAGAGGGTAGTGAAAATAAAGGCATATTTTTTCCCCTATCCAAATATATGATCCCAGAAGCCAACACTCCAAGTTTAGGTTCCATGTACTATGGTGTGCTCACCTGAAAAAGTGTGTGGTTGTGTGTGGTGTATAGAGGGGGAGGGGAAGGGAGAGAATATCGAAAATAAAACAGAGTGAAAAGATGATGGGAGAGCAGCCCAGGACTATTTTGATATTGAGCCAGTGGTAAATATGCCGCTCAAGCCTGACCCAGCTGCCACAGAAAATATGCTGGGTGTGGGGAAGGGGAGAAAAACAGTCCTTTTACATTGCTTCAAGATCAATTTAAGATATGTGTGCAAAATTAAATGCTTCAGCTCTTGACATATTTGGTGTTTTGGAAGGGGGTGAGAGGGGTGGTGGTTTGGGTGAGGGTTGAGTATGTGGATCCACATCTAAACAAGGCCTGAGGAAATAGTTACTGCGTGAGCCACGTCTGAGCCTCCTTGCTGCTGGGAGGCCTGTCACAGGTCTCTAATTTCAGATCTGGGAAGCTCTTGGCAATGGGAGGAGTCTAGTGATCATCCAGCTTCTATTTTTGTTAGGGGGTGGGTGCAGAGTCTCCCCTCTGGCCCTGTGGGGTGACAGCCTGTTTTCTAGGCTCCCCAATTGCCATCTGGCCTTGGAGAGTGACGCCACCTCTTACCACCTTCCTTGACCTCTGTGATGACTCCCTGCATTCTTCATCTTGGCGGGGTGGGGGGGGGGTGGAGAGGGAGCCATTATCTCTCCCAATTAAGCATTTATGGAGGAGCAACTCTGTTCCAGAGATAACTCATAAAGCAGGGCACCCATTCATTTAATAAACTTCTGTTGAGCATCTGTCATCAACCCAAAACAAGGCACTTGGATAAAGACAAGTAGGCTAGAATTTTTGCCCTGGAGCAGCAAGCTGTCATAAACTCCTGTTTATTATTATTTATGCCTGCTGTATGCATCGCACTGTCCCAGGTACAGCTTCTGTGATTGGGGAGTTTTTAGAGAATGGGGTATATTGCAGCTCAGAACTGACGGGAAAGCCTTACTGAGCAATTTTTGAGAGAGCTGGGTGATACAGAGGTAATACAAGTAACATACAATACATCTTGCTAGATGAACACCGCAGCCTTGGCCCTGTGCCCTCTGGTCTATAACTAATGGGCCTGTCCTCTACTATGTTCACAGAACACAGCCCGGGTCGCTCCTCATTAGCCAGGCACAGATTATGGCTCTCTTTTCAGCCCTATTTCACAGCCAGCTGCCCCCTCAGCTGCAGTGGAACCTGTGTGATGCAGGTGTCTGCCCTGTAATCACACCCCATTCCCAGAGAGAAGGGAGGTCTCTTTCCCATTAGGGGGCAGATTATGGTATTAAAGATCATTAAGTAGACTCATTGTAGATGTCCCCTTGGAAAAGGGAAGGCTGGGTGCTAGTCAGTGGAGGGTCCTCCCTAGCCCCATCCCCTTTCCTGGGTTCCTACAACACCTTAGAATGGTACAACTGGAAGAGACCCCGATATAGAAAAGTCTACCTTCCATGCACTGTCGGAAACCCAGCCTTGTCATCCTGGTGACAGCCACGTGACCTTACTATGCCCATCTATGTGCTGATGCCAGTGATAAGTATCAGAAAATACTGTAGCTACCACACCTCCAGCCTTCTGATCTGGGGAAGGCCTACAATCTTCCAGTCTTTATAGGGAAGGAGAAGTGCTTAGGTCTCCATTGCCTAACTAGACTTAACTGATGGAGAAACCTTTGGCTACTTTGCTTCTGAATAAAAGAGGCTATACTGATGTCTACCCAGGAGACCCATACCCTAGCCTTGCCCGAAGCCATTCCAGAAAGGAGTATATTCCCACTTTCCCACTTGATGGAGAATTCCCAAGAGTGGACACAGCTACCCAGGGAGGCATCCAGCATTAGAATGTGCTCATTATTAGTTTATGCAGCCTGTTGTGTTTATTTCATGTGTAAACCTGTTCTTGGGACATGCCCACACAAGATCTTCATCACGGTGCTGGGGAGGATATTTAGGTGCCCACCTCCTCTGTGACCAAGGCATCTGCCCAGAGGAGGACCTCTCATTTGCTTACAGCACAGGTGGCAAACACAAGGCCCATGGGCTGAACCCAGCCCTCCACCTCGTTTTATCTGGCCCAGCACCTTTCTACCCAGCAGCAGCATCGAGCTCCTTGCCCCTAGTTAAGGAGTAGTTACATTTATACAGTCCGAAAATTACATTTGGCCCTTTGAAGGCAACCGTGAGGCTGATGTGGCCCCCAGTGAAAATGAGTTTGGCATCCCTGGCTTACAGGACACTGGCCTCACCATACCACCTGTGGGAAAGCTCCCTTTAGGAGCCTAATTTTAAATGCCTTCCTTCATATTCACTCTCACGTGATGAAATTCGATTCGCCCATGTGTGCCATGATTGTGCCGAAATGGAGCTATGGTAGTGGGAGTTAGGGTTTGTCCTGGGGTGTCACCAGTGGGAGACCTTAAGTACATCTTTGACTCCTGACCCCCAGTTATATTCCCAATGAAACAAAGATGAAGAATCGGGGCTACCTTCAGTGACTTTTGACTTGTCTTCTGCTTCCGCGTGCACTATTCTCATGCACAATACTCTCTCTTTGCGAAAACATCTCTCAGCGGGAGAAGCGGGCGGCAGGGCATGTGTGTGCTCCTGACAGTGGGGGTAGAGAATAGGCTCACAAGTGGACATGTCGGCATCTCCAGGACAGTTCGATAAAGACCCCACCCACCCCAACCAAATGTGCCTGCCGTTCCTCCTCCTTTGAGACTTGCTGCACTAAATGATACCTAAGCCCCTTTATAGCTCAACACTTCTGTAAGAATTTTTGTGTTTTTGCTTCTCATTCTCCCTGTGTGTTTATAGGAGGCTCTTTTCTCTTCAGGGTTGTCATTTGGGTGATGATGGAAAATAAGAAATTTTTCTCAGCAAATACAATCATAATCTGCTGAGTTCTTTTCCTGCTTTAAAAAAAATAGCCCAAGCTGCTGTTCAGGGTTGTTACGAGGGCTGAATGGGATGGTGTATATGGAAGCGCCTGGCACTATGTCCAGCCCAGCATAGCTGCTCCCTAGGCGTCAGCTTCCCTGCCTTCTCCCTGCACTACTTCAGTCATGATTTACTCTTCAGTCATGTGGCACCTGCTGAGACCATGCAGAGTGTCATCGATGCTACCTTCTACATGAACTCGCCCCAAATAATTTTCAATGATCCCTAATGGAAGAAAATCAAGAATTGAGCTCTGAGAGAAGTTGGCAATTATGACATAGGTTTGTGGGGGCTTCTAAAGACCACTAGGTTGCTTGGTGCCCCTGGATGAGACACAAGAGAGGAGCACCCAGATCAAATTGGGGTCATATTTGATAGGTCAGGTTTGGGGGAGGTGCTCCTAGGAAAGGTCTCTGGTAAAATAATGTCTATTCTTGAAGCAGCCACAGAGGGAAGCAATTCTCCCGGGAGTGTGTAATTGCCCATCCCCCTGCACCAGGTGCTGCCCCTGCTGCCGGTCCAGGAACCGCACTCCTGTGAGTCATTGCTCTGTCCTCAGGTTCAGGGAACTCAGTAATTACTGGCCAACCAAAAGGAATGGAGCAGATTTTCCCTTGGTTCTCTCTTGAGTGACTATGTTCCACTGTGGCTGCAGGTTGGGCCCTGGGCTGAGAGAATGAAAGAATGTGTGGTTGTTAATGACCTAGAGATGATCATAACTTTGACTTCCCAGTTGCCAATTCCTTTACATTTTCAATCTTGTTCAGATGGGTATTTTTCTCTCTATTTGTGTGTGTGTTGTTGGTTGTGCATTTAGGCTATATAAAAAGATATGACCAAATCGTGCAGATAGAATGGATCACAACTCACTTCCTCTGTGCCTTTTGGGGTGTAAAGTGAGAGTGGGCAGTAGTGGAATAAGTTTTGGAAACTTCTGAGACACTTGTCACCTTCTGTTTGTATTATAGCTAAGAGTATATCTGTCATATTCTCCTGCAAACTTGGGACCAGCAACACTTCCTACAGTCCATCTAAGAAATACCTATATGCATGTTGATATTATTGAAGGTTTATGCAAACAAAATGTTACTTTCATCCTGTTTGCTGTGAGAAAATATTTATGGGGCTCACTGGGTGAAGGGCATGGCAGTAGGCAGCAGGGCTCAGAGCTGAGGGTTACAGTGCTGTCTGTATGTCCTGTTAACCACATTAGCAATTCAGGACATCCCCAGGATGCCCCATCACTGGGCAAAGTATCCACTGCTATTTCCTACCCCCTCCCTCCAAGGCATAAACAGTCCTGATCACTCCCTAGGGCCCAAGGTAGGACTAAAAGCCTGCCTGGAGTAACAAGGACAGTGGGGCCAGTTGTGGTGAAACTGCACTGCCTGTCCTTCCTGCTGGACCCTGGCCTACTGCCTCTTCTCGTCACCACAGCTCCAATCCCTGCACCTCTCAAGCCAGCAGTGAGCGTGACTCCATAGTCATTTGTCAAACTGAAGTGCCATTGTAGTAATTATAATACACAGTATTTTTTGAATGTCGGTTTTAAAGTGTTCTCACACCCCTGATCTTAAGAGATTTTCTGGTCTGGCCCTTCCTTTTACGTAGAAAACTTTGACCCAGAAGCAGAGACCCACCCAGGGTCATCCATGTTTGTGAGTCATCATTTGGTCTTCCATCGACTTTGTGTGGCAGGTGTGAACATGAGTTATCATATTACAGAAGGGAAAACTGAGACTTGGTGAGTTTGGGAGGTATGCCTGGGATAGAGAAAAGTAGGCAGCATGGTAAGGTAAGCCCTCTGCTCTGAGGCTACCCGCAAGTCTCCAGCACACACACACCACACCTTGTCCTGCAGGAAAAAGAACGCACTTGCCAGCAACCTAGGAGGTGGCTAGAGGAACTGGGGAAAAATGAAGGGTAGGAGTTATCTGACCTGTGTCCTGGCTATTGCTGTGGTAAAAGGGAAAGCACCAAACAGGCCTCCAGGGGGCATACCAACAAGTCTCTGTGATTCATTGCCTGAGCCCTTGGTGTTGGGAGGGAGGTTTCAAAGATCTATGACCTTTGGGAGCAGCCAGAAGGGCAAGGTCTTTATGTTGGTTTGTAATTTCCTGCTTTTTTTTTTTTTTTGAGAAACTCTCTGGTGCCCTCTCAATCCTGCTCTCCCTCCTCCTCCTGGGCCCAAAACCACTGCCCCCTCCACCCCCTGTTGACTGGGCTCAGGGTGAGGAAGTGTGTCTGTGTTCCAGCCCAACACAGGACACAGTGTCCTGTATTATTTCCAGCCAACTGATCCTGGGAATCTCTGCTTACTTTTTCTCATTTCCTCCTCTTGAACATTAGAAACATTAGATTCCAAAAATAATCCAAGTCACAATGTTCTGCAGGCTGCATGTGTGTTTTCTCCCAAAGCTGTTTTTCTCTTCCTTACAAACCTTTCTCCCTCGCCTGCATTTTCAGCCTCACTGTATACTGCGATCACCAGGTCTGCACCAGGAGTGTGGGTGTGGGAGCAACCAGAGGAAGGAACACTAGGCATGGGAGGCTTGGCTTCCTCCCAGTTCTGTCATGAGGGCTGGAAGAGGCCAAGACCTGAATTGTTGTATGTGAATAGCCTCATATGTCACCTCTACTAATGAATGGACCCCATAGAACTGCATATACCCATAGTTAGCCCTTGGAACTGAGAATGTGGTCACTGTATTAACAGTCCTTTCCAGAATTCAGGTTGTCACCCATGGGTTCTGTCCATAGCAGTGTAGGTGAGCTAGGACAAGTAGGTTCTGATCAGTATAGAAGTTGTTTGAGGCACAGGAAGTAACTGAGAAACATTCATTTGTCAACACACATTGAGTATCTACCATGTGTCAGGTCCATAGCTAGGTCCCGGGAACCATAGCTCTCCACCTCCGGCACTGGACGGGGGAGTAGTGTAGGGAAAATCAGGTTCAGCATTGATGGGATTCCGATGTCTTATAAGAAAAAATGGCTTAGAAATAGTAAGCACTCCAAGGGTTAGACCATTGATACCAAGGCCTCTGTTCTTTACCTGGCAGGATTGGGTTTGAGGGAACTAGTGTATATGGGGAAAAGAGTGGGGAGTTAGTCCAAGAAAAAAGAAAGCCTGTCAGCAATTCCCCCAGTAGGAGGAAACATTTTAAGTCCCTTTTTGAAGAATGAAAGACTGAAAAAACAAATTGAGTCTGTGGGGGAGGGAACTTTTGTAAGATTCCCTTCTAGGCATCTTACTTTGAAGAGCCCACTTCCGTTCCTTCTCTTCACTTCCTCTCCCACTCCACTGAACCCCTTCTCCTTCCTTTCCCACTGTGACCTCTTTTCTCCCTGACCTTGCACCTCCTACAGCCTATACTTAACCACCCTTTTTGTGCCTCCATTCTCTCTGAACTTGTTGCTTAGCTTCCATTTTGCACCTCTGCTTCCTTCCTTGGGTGGAGCTGAGGAAGAGCTCCCTGTGTGGTTCAGGCCTCTCATGGAGGGCAGAGAGAACAGAGGCCAGAAGAGCCAGCAAGGGCCTCTAGAAAGAGCACTGACTTTGCAATCACAGAGAACTGGGTTTGAATACCAGCTTAGCCTCTCCCTAGTTGATAGGCTATCTGTGGCCAGTTCACCTTCTCTGAGCACCTTCTTTATCTAGAAAATGTAGATTTCAATACATGCCTTAGGATTGTTGTATGGATTTATTTTTAAATGTATATAAAGCATCTAGTATACCCAGTAGGTGCTCATTAGATAGTAGGTTTATGGAGACAGACTTGAGCTGGGTCACATGGATGGGATCAGGAGTGGAAGGGAGGCATAAGGAGGCTTTCTTGCATGGCTTGGGGAGGGAGAGTGAAGAGTACACCCTTGTTCACAACAAGGATGCTGAGCAGACAGTGGGCAGCATGTGGCAGCAGAGCATGGAGGTGAGGTAGGGACCTGGTGCTGGGAGAAACCAGGAAGGGACCTTGAGAAGGACCCAGTCAGTGAGTGTTAGATACAAGGTCTGCTGCTAACAGAAGGAAAGGGAAATGGAAGCATGTGACCAGGCTGGCAAGCTCTTAGAACACTTGATGAAGACAAGAGTCAGGCCTTCCCACGTGGGCACATTGGGCGCTGGCAAACACAGAGCTGCTACATAGGGAAAGTGTCACTGCTAGAGGAACAACAGAGATGGGGAAACATTCAGCCAGAATTGGGGTTCAGGGAAAGGGAAGAGCATGAGCAAAAGCATGGAGGCCTTAAAGTACTGGGTAAGCGCTGGGAACACCCACTGTCCAGTGTGACTACAGCTCCCCCTCTATGGGGAGGAGTGCAGGGGGGTGCAGTCCGTGTCATGTCGGTTAGGGCCCAGGAGTCACAACAGAGGGTTAGCAATCTAGTCACACCGCTCCCAGGGGCAAGGAGAAGAACTGGATTCTGATGAATGGTGCAGGCCCTACCAGGAGCATCTTAGAATATTAGAATCTTTGAATCAGTCATAGGGTCTAATCCTTAACCCAGGCCAAAACTAACTCCCTTTCAGCCTCCCTCGCTGACATGCATTCTTCTAGACTCTGACAAGCATTTCTGGGGTTGAGGCCACAGCTCTGTGAGAACAGGCTGTGTAACACAGCCTGTTACACAGCGCCATTTGTTAGAAAGCCCTCCTCCCATCAAGCCTGGATCTGCCTTCCTGGAGCTTTCGCCTTGTGGTCACAGCTCTGCCCCCTGAGGTCCACCAGAACCAGTCCCTTCCTTCTTACACAGGATAGTCCTCCGGTGACTCGGAGACAGTCCTCATTGATCTTCCCGGTCTTTTCTGCTGCAGATGAACTCCCATTAGCTCTTCTAGTCTGTCTCCATTTGATGTGGGCTCAACTTTTCAATGTGGCCTATCTGCGACGAGTTTTTCAAATACTAGAAGGGATGGATGGAGAAGGGTCTACATTTCTTGATTCCACTTTCACAAGTATGAAAAATTATTTTTGTGTGTAGGTGCACTTGTTTCTTGTAGCTTAAGTTAGTCAGTCTGAAACGTCAAGATATTTCCACCCAGAGAATTGTGTTCTGTCATTGAAACAGAGAAATGCACTGTCTCATGTGTGAATACAAGAGGATGTCTTGTCATATGTACACACCGAGAAACTTTTCCAGTGTGCAAGTGTTGGGTTGGCGGGATTCTGGTGTCTTGAGTTATGTGTGCCCAGGTCAGTCATAGCCACTGTTCCTCAGGGAAAGCCTCATTCTGGAGTTTTGCCTGTTCCTGCCCCACCCCGGTGCCCCATGACTCTCCCAAGCAGAGCTGAAGTTTCATGGTCCTATCCTGGGGAGAGTTGGAAAACCCATGGCAAAACGTGCAAAAGGGCATCAATTTCCTTGGAGGAAATCTGTCTCTACTTGAGTCTCAGAAGGGTTCTTTTCTCCCATGCCCGCCATTCCATTGTCCACCAAGAAACCTCACTTTCTTGACCTTTAGCTCACCCCCACCCCTTCTTAGAAATCCTTTTCTGGGATGAGAAACGCCCTGCTCTGGGGACAAGTTTCTGATGTGGTGAGAAAAAGCATACCCTTTCTTGGTATACAGAAACAAGGAATATTTGGTTTTCTCCATGCAGATCAGGTGGACTGACTGGTCCTACCTCAGAGTGGCACTTGTCCTGCCCTAGGAGATTTCCTGGGGGAGCCAACCCTTGTCATGAGATGTCAAGAGGAAGTGCAACCAGAAGTACATAGGATGGAGAGTGAGACTGGACTTGGGCATTCAGCCCCCATCATCAGGACGTCCTCTTCTGTGCTCTGCACTGTCCACCTTCTCATGCCTTAGTTTACACCACCCTCCCTCCCACTGCCTACTGAAACCCTGCCCTAGCTGGCTGTCCAGCTCAGATGCTACTCTACCTTCTCTTCCCTGTTGGAGGTTGTCTTTCTCTCCTCTGGGCATTTTCCTGTAGCCCTTATTCATCCCACTCAAATTGGCCCTGTTCCAACCCATCTTGTAGCTTTATGCCAAATGATGATACATTTATGCTCAAAGGCCTCATTCCCCTAATTATATTGCAGATTCTTGGAGATCAGAGCCAGGGTCTTAGGCAAGTCTGGGTTCCCAGAGGCATATAGTCAGTGCCAAATTGAAAAATGGACCGTGGCACAGTCTGTACTCACTAGGCTGCCTGATGGAACAAAACTTTTGTGAGCACTCTGAGCTGGCACGAGAGCACCACCTACTGCTGAGTGGTGGTTTCAAGGGATGCTGCTCTGATGCTGTCACTTAACTGGGGTTTTAGCAAGTTTCATCTTACAATGGTGCGATTTGGAGGCAGGGAATCCAGTCCTGGTCCTTTTATACTAACCCAGCTGTGAGCAGATGAGATGACAGTGGGAGTGGAAGGGAGGGGCAAACCCTGGAGACACTAAAGGAAAGAAAATGAGCCAGGTGACCAACCAGTTGGATGTAAAGGAGGAAGGAAAGCTCAGGTAACCACAGGCCTTCATATTAGGATGGTGACAGTAGAGTGACAGTGGAAGAAAATCCTGAAAACATTTTGGATGAAGGCTAGATAACTAAATTAAACTTAACTTTTAATTTATTTTAAGACAGAAAAATGAGAGAAGTTACCTGGTTATTGCATATCTGTCCTACACTTAGGGACAATGGCACTATCTAAACATAGGAATTTACCCTATCCGCTGAATAAGATAATTAAAGAAATGGAGGGTTTTGAGGAGTGATCGAGCTCTTTATTTCAAAAGTCTTTCTTGAGCTCCTGCAGGGTATGCTCTGCCAGCTCAGGTCTGGGAGCTAGAAGCAGGCCCGAGCACTTCCTCCTGGCTGTGCCTAAGCCTGGCCCCCCTGTGGCCCCTCACCTTCCTCAACCCCAATGCTGAAGCTGCAGCTGGAAGAGGGGAGAAGGGGGAAAGAGGAGTGCTAGCTGTCTTCCTCTGCTCAAGCAAGGTCAAGCCCACCTAGCACAGACCTCTTCCAGCACAGCACCTGCCTCCTCCTCTCAGAGAGTGACTGCTGAAGGAGGGCCACCTCCTGCTTAGCCCTTGTGAATTTTTTCTCCAGATATGCAAGTGATTGGCACAGCTGATTTTAGTATGTGTGGGAGGATGGGATGTGACATCCAGTGGATGCTCCATTTTTGCTGTAACAATAATAATAGTTACCAATTACCAAGTGCATCCTTACCAAGTGTATGCCAAGAACAAGCATTAGCTCATCTAAATTCACTTGCCAATGGCTAGATCTCAGTTCATGCCTAAATTTAGCTATGGGATAAAGTTGGGCACTATTTTCTTAACTCGGATTAAGTAGGATTGGACCTCTTCTATTCTACATTTTGGGAAGTGAGTGAAGCAACATTCCCTCATTCTGTTCCTGAAAACATTTTATCAGCATCTGTGGTTCACATGGAAGGAATTTGGCCCCTTGGAGTCAACATCCTGGGGCTGCCTGGGCTGACTCCTGGCTTGGCTGGTCCTGCTTCTTGTCTGCTTGACTTGCTGACTCCTGGTTGACCATTTTGTCCCCACAGTGGGGGATATTGTGTGTATTGCCAGTGCTGCAGCGGATTCAGCCCATCCAGCAAACAGACTGGAAATGCAAAACAACCCTTATTTAAGGTCTGAAAATATTTATGTTAATAATGGACTTGGTGAGACTTTTCATTACATCACTTAGGATGAGGAGGGCAAGAGCAAGGGGAGAGGCCTTTTAGGGCCTAACATAACCATGTGCTGTGTTGTGGCTCATTTTCAAGGACAGTGTGGGATTTTTAGCATGAAGTCTTACAGCCTGAGTTTCTCTAATCAGAAAGCAACTACTTTTTGTGACTGCCAGCTTATCCTGTCTGAACCCAGAGGAAGTGGAAAGGAATTAACGTGCATTCAGTATCTACTATGTGTTGTACACTGTGGTGGGCACCTTTCATTTGTTATCTTTACTTCCTCCTTTATATTTATCTCCTTTGACCCAGACATTGAAGGTTTTGTGAGAAAAAGGAGTGGGGGGGAGGGGGAGTAGAGGGAGGCAGAGAACCCTTAGTTGGCGAGAAATCTATAATGTGCTAGTTGCTTTTGTTTGTGAGATGAGGGCTGGCTTGGACTCTCCTTTGCAATGAGATTAATGTCTGTCCCTGGTCCGCAGTGTAGACATCCAGTTCAGGGTTAAAAGCAAATTGACCATATTTCTGTCCTTCATTGCCTCTCCTCTGTGGCTGAGTAAAAACCCAGTTCCTCTGCCTTTCGACCTTTGCCCCTTTGTTACCTATCCCTTCCCAGTCTCTTATCATCCCTTCTTAATATCCACTTGATGCTCTCGAGCTCTCTGTACTTCTCTATGCCCTGTTGTTGTAAGCCTCCAGGCCTTTGCTCAAGCTATTTTCTCTCATTTAGATTCCCTTCTCATTTATAACTTCTTCACCCCGATCCTGTTCTCTTTCAAGTGTTGTTCATCTGTTGCTACCTTCTGGAAGCCATCCATGCTTTTCCCTAATTCTTCCTTTACCAAACTGTACCAAGTGTTCCTCTACAATCAGCCCATAGTATACACTTTTGATACTACCTTTCACACTTAAGATTGACAGAATGTAGAATACATTTGTATCCCTCACTAGACTTTGATCTTGATCATTTAACATCCATTTCTAATTCAATGGAGAACCGTGGGTACTCAATAAGTGAATAAAATATTATGCTAAGCATCATGAACATGACACTATATGAGGATACTTTTGACTACAAGAAACAGAGAATTAGGCTTTGTTGCCATGTTCCATATTTTAATCCATTTTGTCCCTTCCCCTCCTATTTTTTAAAATAGATGTTAAGCACAGTGATTTTGAAAGTCTTATCTGCAAATTCATAGCTGAATCCTCTCTGGATCTGTTTTATTGACTATTTTACTTTTTAAATTATATTTTATTGATTATGCTATTACAGTTGTCCTGATTTTCCCCCTTTTGCCCCACTCCACCCCATACCCCACACTGCCTCAGACAGTCCCCTACCATTGTTCATGTCCATTCCATGGGTCATGCGTATAAGTTCTTTGGCTAGTCCATTTCCTACACTGTACTTTACTTCCCCAGGCTATTCTGTAACTACCTATTTGTACTTCTTAATCCCCTCACCTCTTGTACCATTCCCCAACACCTACCTCCATCTGGCAACAATCAAAACACCTTCCATATCCATGATTCTGTCTCTTTTCTTCTTGTTTGCTTAATTTGTTTTTTAGATTCCATTGTTGATGTGTATTTTTTTCCATTTTATTGATCATAGTTTTTATCTTTTTCTTAAATAAGTCCCTTTAAGATTTCATATAATAATGTCTTGGTGACGATGTACTCCTTTACTTTTTTCTTACCTGGGAAGCTCTTTATCTGCCCTTTGATTCTAAATGATATCTTTGCTGAGTAGAACAATCTTGGCTGTAGGTCTCTGCTTTTCATGACATTGAATATTTCTTGCCAGTCCTTTCTAACCTGCAAAGTTTCTTTTGAGAAATCAGCTGACAGTCTTTTGGGAACCCCCCTGTAGGTAACTAACTGCTTTCTTTTGCTGCTTTTAAGATTCTGTCTTTATCTTTAACCTTTGGCATTTTAATTATGATGTGTTTTGCAGTGGGCCTCTTTGCATCCATCTTGTCTGGGACTCTCTGTGCTTCCTGGACTTTCTTGTCTATTTCCTTCACCAAATTAGGGAAGTTTTCTATCATTACTTTTTAAACAGATTTCCCCATCTCTTGATCTTTATATTCTCCTTCTGGCACCCCTATGATGAAAATGTTGGACCTCTTGAAGTTATCTCAGAGATTTCTTATACTACCTTCATATTTTGGGGTTCATTTTTCTTCTTATTGTTCCAATTGGTTGTTTTCTTTTTATGTTCCAAATCATTGACTTGATTCTTGGCTTCATCTGCTCTACTATTGTTTACTTGTAAATCTTTATTTCAATTAATGTGTCCTTCATTTCTGACTAGATCTTTTTTATGCTATTGAGGTTCTCACTAAGTTCCTTGAGCATCATTATGACCAGTGTTTTGAATTCTGCATCTGATAGATTGCTTATCTCCATTTTGTTTAGCTCTTTTTCTGGAGTTTTGATCTGTTCTTTCATTTGGGCCCTGTTTCTTTGTCTGCTCCTTTTGGCAGCCTCTCTGGGCTTGTTTCTGTGTACTTGGTAGTATGGCCTAATGTAGTAGGTGTCTTGGTAGTATGGCCTAATGTAGTAGGTGTCCTGTAGGGTCCAGTGGCACAGCCTCCCCTAACATCTAATCTGGGTACTCGAGGTGCACCCTTTGTGTGGGCTGATTACACTCTCCTCATTTAGTTGAGTGTTGGTTACTGTTGGAAGATCAATGGGAGAGATTTACCCAGGCAGGCCATCTGCAAGGGTCGGCTATGACCACTTACCACAAACCTCTGCCCTCTTTGGAGAATCAGCTGTGCAGGGGCAGGGCAGTGGTGCTCCTATGTGGTCTGTAGCTGTCCACTGGGTTTGCTGGCCTTGGGGTTTCCCAGGTGGTGCAGACCAGGGCCAGCCCCCACCTGTGTTTTGTCCAGGGCCACCCTGCCTGAACTATAAAGCAGTCTGAGATGGCTGCTACTTGCACTGGGCTTGGAGATTCCCATGTGAGGCCAAGCTGTGAAGCTAGGCTGGCTGCTGCTTATGCTGGGTCTGGGGCTCACTGAGGCCAGCTGTTGCTTATTTGAGAGGATTTAGGAAGTTGTGCAGCAAGAGCCAAGACCAGCCATTCATATGGAAAAGCTGCTGGGGTGGGCCCATATGTTGGGTGGGACAGAATCTCTGGGGACCTCCAGGGCTGGTTAACAGTGTTAACCAGGTTGTTGGAGTCTCAGATGTGGTACCAGCTTGCTGGCTCTGTGGCTCTGTGGGGGGAGGGCTTAGAAAAGGACAATGGCCTCTGTTCAACTTGATACCAGACACTTCAGTTTCTTGCTGTATCTCACTGGTGCCTTTCAAGCTGCTACCTGGGTGCTGGAACTCAGAGGGAGTGAGTCTGAGTAGGTGAGTGTGGAGGGGGGGTTCTTTAACAGGAACTGCTTGGAGCTCCAGAAGTTTCTTCTACTGACTCAATCCCTGCTGTTTTTTGCAGCCAGAAATTCTGGGGACTTATCTTTCTGGCATTGGAACCCTGGGCTGGGGGGCCTAGTGTGGATCTGGGACTCCATACTTCTGAGATATCTCTCTCAAATTTTTATCCACCACACGTGGGTGTGGGACCAGCCCCTTCTTCATCTGCACCCCTCCTACCACTCTGGATGGATGTAGTTTCTTTAATTCTGTACTTGTCAGACTTCCATTCAACTTGATTTATGACCGTTCTGAGTGATGGTTGTTCTATATTTTAGTTGTAATTTTGATGTGGTTGTGCAAAGAGGCGAGCCATGTCTGCCTACGCTGCCATCTGACTTTTATTTTTTTTAATTAGGAATTACTTTTCTCTGCTTCTTCATATATCTAGCAGTTTATATTATATACTGGATATTATAAATGATTTTTAATAGACTCCTGATTAGGCTATCTTTCTCTAAATACTGTTTAGTATTGTTCTGGGATGCAGTTATATTACTCGCAGATCTTGATCATGTTGAGCCTTGATTTCGTCTTTGCTGTGGCAGACCTACTTCTATCTCTTCATTAATCATAGGGCATAGTCCTTGTTCTTTGGATGTGGTTTTTCTGCTACAGCCTGGTATTTCCAGGGTCCCAACTCAAAGCACAGAATGTTTACAAAAGTGTCTTCACATTAAGAACTCCCAATATTTTCCCATCTCTAGGTAACCTCAATCATTTCTGTTTACTTCTCAATATCCTCCATCTCCCACAGCTGTTCTCTGCCATATATTCTGGAGGCTTGCCTGGCATATGTACAGCTTAGGATGTGGCCAAGGACTTGAAGGAAATTTTAATGAATATTTTTTTATCTTCCTTATCTCCCTCCTATCCTCTCACTGAAATTTTAACCATTTTCTAGCTCTGAACTCTAATCTCTTTTTTCTTACACCCATCAAGACTGCTGGTTTCTTCTCACCTCCTCTTTTCCTTCTCTACTGTTTGGAAAATACCCTCAAAGAGAAAGCAGAGTGAATATGAGGCTTAATGTGTGCTTATCTTCCTTCAAGGATCATTGGTCTATGCTGGTCATTTATCATTGCTTTCAACTAGTTTATAGATGGGTTAAATCTGATACCAAGAGACTTCCAGCCAAGATGGAGGTGTAGGTAGACACAGTGTGCCTCCTCACACAACCAAAAGAAGGACAACAACAATTTAAAAACAAAAAACAACCAGAACTGACAGAAAACCGAACTGTGTGGAAGTCCAACAACCAAGGAGTTAAAGAAGTTGTATTCATCTAGACCAGTAGGAGGGGCAGAGATGGGCTGGGCATAGAGGACTCGAGGCAAGGTAGCTGCTGGAGGACAAGGGCAGGTGAGGTGGTGGCAGCAGACCCAGTGAGGCAGCAGATAGTGGAGTGGGGCACACAAGACTGCATCTGGCTGGCAAGGCAGCAGCAGGCGGACCTGGCCACACAGCAGATTGTGGACTGGGCGGTCCCCCATTCGAGTGCAGATAAACCAGGAGAAACAACTGGGGAGCAAAACAGATTATGCAACCCAGGGCTCCTGCACAGGGAAATAAAGTCTCAAACCACTGATTGAAAACACCTGTGGGGGTTGAGGAAGGGGGAGAAAGTCCCAGCCTCACGGGAGAACTCATTGGACAGACCTACAGGGTTCTAGAATGTATGCAAACCCACCCACATGGGAATCAGCACAGAAGGGCCCAATTTGCTTGTGGGTAGTGGGGGAAGTGACTGAAATCCAGCAGAGAGCAGAGCAAGTGCCACTGTTCCCTCATGGACCCCTGCCCCACATACAGCATCACAACCCAGTGACTGGGTTGACCCGCCCTGGTGAACAGCCAAGGCTCCACCCCTCACTATGTAATAGGCTTGGCAAAACAAAACAAAAAAAATGGCCCATAAAAAAGAACAGATCAAAGCTCCAGAAAAAATATAACTAAATGACGAAGAGATAGCCAACCTATCAGATGCACAGTTCAAAACACTGGTAATCAGGATGCTCACAGAA
>CM052539.1:99115116-99133043 GCA_028533065.1 Trachops cirrhosus | reverse complement strand
GGAGAGAGGGGGGAAGGTACAGAGAATAAGTAGCATAGATAGTAAGTTGAAAATAGACAGGGGGAGGGTAAGAATAGTATGGGAAATGTGGAAGCCAAAGAACTTACATGTATGACCCATGGACATGAATTAAAGGGGCAGGGGACTGTGGGTGGGAGGGGGTGTGCAGGGTGGAGGGTAGTGAAGGGGGGAAATGGGACAATTGTAATAGCCTAATCAATAAAATATATTGAAAAAAAAAAGAAATGAAAATGACCCTTACAGACAGCCAGGCTTACAAGGGTGAGGATTTAATACCATGAGGCAACAGATTCAGGTCCAGAGCAGATGAGACAGTTCCTTAGCAAACAACCATGTTGGAGAGACTCTGATTCCTGATACCACATGCTACCATCTGGTCCCCAGAGCAGGTCTTTTTCTCTCTGCCCAAAACATGTGACACCTCTTTGGAACTCTGCCTCCAGCACAGCTAAACTTTCCCAGAATGCCCAGCCACAAGAGAGCAGCTTGTGGGCTCCAACATGGAATGCAGAATTGGGTGGAATGGTATGGGCTCAGATCCCATTCTGTGAGAATCCCATTCAATGAGGTGTACAGTTCCTGTAGTACTGTCCACTCTGGCATGTCTTTTAACTCAAGTTTCTTACTGCTTTCTACTCTAACTGGCCTGTGTTCAGCTTTCCTTGCTCTGTAGTCCAGTAGAGACCTAGTGCTGGGCCATCTAATCATTCTGGGGCTTGCATGTTATTCCACTGCTTATTTGCATATCTAAATGGCATTTAAGGGAAAATACAGGGAAGGTCACTTCTCGGCCACTGGGATAGCCTAGTATATATGTGGAGTGATCTCTTTTCATCACAGATTCCAAGGGCTTCAGGCACTTCAGATTTTCATTTTCTTTATTGACTTGTCAATAAGGAAAACAAGATGAGGGATTATTTTAAAATAGGGTAGAGAAACAAATTTAGTGATCAAAAATTATAGGATGAGACTCCTCTAAATTCCTGGGCACTTGTCTTCTTCCTGCCCTGGTGCTCAATAATAGTAAGTTAAAAACAAAAGCCTGCCCTAGTGCCTGCAATGTGGGGCTGGCCATGGCTAGCAGACCCAGGAGAGTGCACACAACAGATATGGATCCAGCCTCTACAGGAGTCCCCAGCCTGAAATATCCACTGATAGTTGCATGTAAAGAATGATGCTTTTGCTCTTTATTATTTGTGCAGGTAGCCAGAGTGATCCAGGTAATTCAAAAGGGACAATCATCTCCAAATGATGCGTTTTTGCATGCAGAAGGTGATGTTTTTATACTAAGCATGAGTTGTCACAGTCCCAATGCCTGTCTCCTGACCTCCAGGCACATAAATCTAACTGCCCAAAGGGCACATGCAGTTGAAACTCTCGGAAGCTTCTCAAACTCGACACATCTAAAACTGAATCCACTGTCTCCCCACCCCAGCTTCTTACTCTCCTCTTTAGGGAGCACCTATGGTGACAACTTTTCTTACAAGGACCCAGGGCCAGGGTGCAATGCCAGACACCTTGCTTTTCTCCCAAGCTCTCTCTTGCCCTCCCTTCGAGAACCATAGTGAGTCCTCAATCTGGTTCCTAGTGAATCTCAACTCAGCCCACTTTTCTGACTCCACTACCACTCCCCTAAGCCAGGTTTCTAGGTTCTCACCCTCTCTCACTAGGGTTGCTGTGACAACAGCCTCCTAACTGTTCTCTCTGCCCCATTTCACTCCTCCAATCCACATCCCACACTGTTATCAAAGCTCACATCACTCTATAATACTCAACTTAAAACCCTCCACCAATATATTGCTACCCGCAGTATATGGTCCAGGTTTTTTGAAGCCTGTGTCCAGGGCTCTCCATGGTCTGCCAACTGATCTACCTCCCCAGAAACATCATCTCATATTAGGCTCCAGAAGCACTGTTGAGGTATTTTTGGAGCCCTGGACATACTGGCATGCCCCACAGTTCCATCCCCTTGATTACTCCTTTGCCTGAAGCTTGCATCCCACTCATCTTCACCAGGAGTGAATGCTTAACTCCAGTGTCACCTGCTCTGGGAAGCCTTCTGTGTTTACCACTGTCCCCACACCTTCAAGAGGTGTGGTGCTACCTTGATAGACCATTTGAGCCTTTATCTTGATAGATTTTTTCCGAGTTTTGATTTTTTAAGTATATTTTATTGATTATGCTATTACAATTGTCACATATTTTCTCCCCTTTATTCCCCTCCATCCTGCACACTCCTTCCCACCCAATCCCCGCCCCCTTATTTCATGTCCATGGGCTGTACGTATAAGTTCTTTGGCTTCTCCATTTCCTACACTATTCTTAACCTCCTGCTGTCTATTTTGTACCTACCATTTATGCTTCTTATTCCCTGTACCTTTTCTCCCGTTCTTCTCCCTCCCCCTCCCCCACTGATAACCCTCCATGTGTTCTCCATTTCTCGGATTCTGTTTCTGTTCTATGTGTTTGCTTAGTTGGTTTTGTGTTTATTTTTGTTTTAGGTTCGGTTGTTAATAGCTGTGAGTTTGTTGTCATTTTACTGTTCATATTTTTTATATTCTTTTTCTTAGAAAGTCCTTTTAATATTTCAGATAATAAGGGCTTGGTGATGATGAACTCCTTTAACTTGACCTTATCTGAGGAGCACTTTATCTGCCCTTCCATTCTAAATGATAGCTTTGCTGGATAAAGTAATCTTGGATGTAGGTCCTTGCCTTTCATGACTTGGAATACTTCTTTCCAGCCCCTTCTTGCCTGCAAGGTGTCTTTTGAGAAATCAGCTGACAGTCTTATGGGAACTCCTTTGTAAGTAACTGTCTTCGTTTCTCTTGCTGCTTCTAGGATTCTCTCCTTTATTTTAATCTGGGGTAATGTAATTATGATGTGCCTTGGTGTCTTCCTCCTTGGGTCCAACTTCTTTGGGACTCTCTGAGCTTCCTGGACTTCCTGGAAGTCTATTTCCTTTGCCAGATTGGGGGAGTTTTCCTTCATCATTTTTTCAAATAAATTTTCAATTTCTTGTTCTTCCTCTTCTCCTTGTGGCACCCCAATAATTCAGATGTTGGAACATTTAAAGTTGTCCCAGAGGTTCTCAAGCTTCTCCTCATTTTTTTGAATTCTTGTTTATTCTTTCTGTTCTAGTTGAATGTTTATTTCTTCCTCCTGCTCCAAATCATTGATACGAGTCCTGGTTTCCTTCCCTTCAGTGTTGGTTTCCTGTATATTTTTCTTTATTTCATGTCTCATAGCCTTCACTTTTTCCTCTATTTTGGGACCATACTCAACTATTTCTGTGAGCATTATGATCAGCAGTGTTTTGAACTCTGAGTCTGATAGGTTGGCTCTCTTTCTCACTTTGTTCTATTTTTGGAGTTTTGATCTTTTCTTTCATTTGCACCATATTTCTTTGTCTCAGTGCACCTGTTACACTGTAAGGGGTAGATCCTTAGGTATTTGCTGGGGCAGGGCAACCCAGGTCGCTGCACTGTGGCACTGTAGGTGAGGGTGGGTCAGAGAGGGGACAGTGCCACTTGCCCAGCTCTTGGCTGTCTTTCAGTCACTTCTCTTGCTACCCACAAGCCAATTGGGCCCTTCTGGTGCTGATTCCCAGGTGGGTGGGCTTGTGTGCATTCTAGGACCCTGTGGGTCTCTCCAACAAACTCTCCTGTGAAGCTGGGAGTTTCTCCCACTGCTGCAACACCCATAGGTTTTTACAACCAGAGGTTTTGAGTTTTTATTTCCCCATGCTGGAAGCTTTGGTTGTGCTGTCTGTCCTGCTCCCCCAGTTGTTCCTCCAGTTTATCTGCATGCAAATATGGGATCACTGGGTCCTCCGGTCACCGCCTTGCCATGTTTCCTCTCCACCCTGGCTACCTGTGTCTGCCCCTCCTACCAGTCTGAATGAATATTTCTTCTTTAACTCCTTGGTTGTCAGAATTCCATACAGTTTGATTTTCTGACAGTTCTGATTGTTTTTTGTTTTTAAATTTGTTGTTGTCCTTCATTTGGTTGTATGAGGAGGCAAAGTGTATCTACCTATGCCTCCATCTTGGTGGGAAATCCCCAAGTTGTGATTTTAAGTAAGTCATATGCGTAGTTGTATTAGCATTGTATCTGAGTCTCTGTCTGCTTTCCACACCGGCCTTCATGCCACTTAATAAATTCAAGCACCACATTTTAGTCATTTTTGCCTTTTGTTGCCTTGGACAGTGCCTGGCACACAGCAAGTGTCCCTTAAATGTTTGTTGGATGTAGTTGAAAAAGTAAAATCACTTTTCTGTTTAAAAGTTGATAATGAATGAGGCTCCCATTGTGCTTCCAGGAAAGCTACATGGTCTTTGCAGTTTCTTAGCCTGCACCTGTGCTCAGCTTCTGCAACTGATCTGCAGCCCTTGGCCCATCTCAAACAATAGAGCATCAGTTCCAAGTGTAGCTATGCTCTTCTCCTAAATTTTCACACCTTTCCTGGTTGTATTACTTGATCTGACTAGATCTGACTGATCTGGGCAGGAAATTACAAAAAATCCAACTTTAAATAGGCTTGAATAATAAAGAGGATTTCTTGACACAGGTGCTAAGGAAATCCACAGACAAGGTGGAGATTAGGAAGTCTCAATCAGTGCTCTGTCTGTGTTTCCTGCCATTTTTTTGGCTACACCCTTTCTCTGTGCATATGCTTCACCTGCCAAATGCCAGCAGAATGACTCATGGTCGGTATGGCTCAGCAATTTGAGGCTTAGGGTCACAATGTTAGTATCAGAACAAGAGAGATTGCATCTAAAGAACTGGGGTTCTGTTTTCCCAGAACCTTCCAGCAAATGTCCCCTCATGTTTTATTGTACTGAATTGGATAACATTCCTATTTCTGAGAAAATCCGTTGAGCAGGAAATGTTAAACACTGATTGACTTCGATCTGATGTCCTGAGGAGGGATAACTTTTAGAGTGATCAGGCTCTCCCCTGGAGCTGGCGTTCTGGTCAGCAACCTTTAAAGCATATGGGCTGCCTGGGAGAAACCTAAATGAAAACCAGGATACAGAGCTATGAGGAAGAAAATGGCTCAGTGTCCACTGTACCAAGCAGTACTTACTCTACCCTTAAAATCTTTTTGTAGTTCCTGATGGGGTATAGCAGAAACCCTGGACTTATGAGTCTGTGGAACCATAAGAAGATTGGTTCAGTTCAAAGTCAATTCAAAAAAGTATGTGGTTGGTTACTGCATACATGGCAAGTTAGTATGCCCTGTTGCTTTCAACATGGTTTTCTCTGCTCAACTGGGAGAGTTGGGAATAGATTCAGACTCCCAGCTTGTCCCCTCATCACCCTTCCCTAAAACACGCAGAGGACCCTCTTGAGGCTTTCTAAAAGTTTTTACAAAGGGGAAGTAACTAGGGATAGTAAATAGCATTCACCCTCCTCTTCCTGATTCTCCTACTCTTTTTCTATTAGGCACTGCAGAGAAACACAGAGGCCAATGGTGGGTCCTTACGCTAAAATGAGGGCTCTGCTGCGAAACCAGTCTGTGGACCACCCTGCTCTGACAGTGATGACTTGTTTTCACTAGGAACCAGCAGGAGGGCTTTTTTTCTTCCAGTAGCTCTGAAAGTTTTGTGCTGTTGGCCCCATGACCCTTCTGATTACTCTGTATGATCTTGTCCCCTCTAGATGTTCGACTGGATAAGCCACAACAAGGAATTATTCCTCCAGAGCCATACAGAGATTGGAGTCAGCTACCAGCACGCTCTAGACCTGCAGACACAGCACAATCACTTCGCCATGAACTCCATGGTGAGTGAAGTACCTGCCCTCAGAACTGCCTCTGGGGACAGGAGGGTGGTGAGGGAAGGGAACAGGGAGAGGATGAGAAGAGGCAGGGACAGACTTCCAACCTGAGTAAGAATGTGGAACTCTGAATGTGTGGATCCTTTAGTATCCCGTTTGCCAGAATGGGGACATGTGCAGGACATGTGGCCAACCAGTTGTTCTGCAGCAGATTATGGTCCCATTTCTGTTCCAGACCTTGCTTTACAAGGGGAAAGGAATTTGCTGGGGTTGTAGAAGGCATTAGCTCAGTGCCAGACTAGAGGGGAGAGTCAGCAGTTCCACTCTGCTGACTGAACCAACTAGCACATGTGTTACTGAGCTAGGATAGTGAGGGACCTCAGGCTATGGCATGCTAGGATTGAGTGAATTGGGACTGTTTAGACTGGGGAAGAAGAGCCTAAAGGGACACACAATTGCTGCCTTCATATATGTGAAGGACTACCTTGGAAAGAAGAGGGTAGAACTGTTTTGTGTTGGTCTTAGAGGCATAACTGTCTGAGGGACAGTAGTTGAAGGGAGAGGCAAGACATGACTCTGGGAGTACAATACATTGGGAGTTAGTGAGCTCCCCATGAGGGGGAGTGTGCAAGCAGACCCTGAATTCAGAGAGGGATATTTGTTTGCTGTGTGGCCATAGGGAATTTACCTCTTTGTTCTTCAATTTCTTCATCTATAAAATGGAAATAATAATAGCCACCTTATAGAGTTGTAAGGACCCAAGGAGTTAATTGTAAGGTTGTGGGAGCTGTGCCTCCCACATAGTAAATTATTAGTAAATATTAGGATGCTGCTGCTGATGATGATGATAATGATGATGATGTAGGAGTCTAGTTCAGATAACACCTATGATTCCTCATAAAACATTTTGGGATACTATTTTTTCCCCCTGTGGTCACTCCAAAACTTCATTTTGAAATCTTGTCTGCCCCTTGACTATGTATTGTATTTGAAATGCCTGCAACCTAAGAATGCCTCTTCCTTCCCTCTGCCAGCTCCTCCTACTTGTACTACTGATACAAAAGAATAACTCCACCATTCCCCATGTATCTGAACACCAAGGACTCCTTATCATTTCAGCCAGTGATACTGGTAGGGGAGCAAGTGTTAGAAAAACACAAATGGAGGATCACAGAGGCCAGGAAGGAAGAGAATTTCATTTTCTACCACATTGTTTTAAATGCTACATACTGTACTTAATGTACTGAAGACAAAATAATTCTGGCCTCAAGTTGTTTGGTGTCTAGGAAGATAACTCAGACAATTGTGGTGCAGTTTGAAATGTACCAAGACAGAGATGTGCTTAGTTAACTAAGAACCTTAAAATCTCTGTGGTTTACAAAAACAGGGATTTCTCTCCTTCCTCCCTTCCTTCCTTCCTTCCTTCCTTCCTTCCTTCCTTCCTTCCTCCCTTCCTTCCTTCCTTCCTTCCTCCTAACCCAAGTATGTATTTTTATTGATTTTATAGAGAGAGGAAGGGAGAGAGAATGAGTGAGAGACAAACATTGATGTGAGAAGTATCTACTGCTTGCCTCCTATACATGCCCCAACCAGGGATCAAACCTGCAACCTAAATATGTGCCCTGACCAGCAATTGAACTTGTAACCTTTTGGTGCATAGGATGATGCTCCAACCAACTGAGCCACCTGGCCAGGGCAGGGGGTGTTATTTTTTGTACCTACCACATGCCTATCACTGGGTGATGGGAGCTCTGCTTATCATAGTCACTTGAGGACCCAGGCTGATGAGCAGCCACAGTCTCAGACGCTGCCAGTTGCCACACTAGACAAAGCATGTAGCCAAGCACATACTGGCTCTGGAACCATCCACTGAGAGGTGACACGTGCCACTTTGACTCATACTTCATTAGCCAACACCAGTCCTGCAGCATATCTCACTTTGTGGGTGGAAGTGTATGATCCTAACACATGATTGGGAGGAGAGAGTTGGATATTTGTGTATAGCCCCAACGACTAGCACAGGGAGCCAGTGCAGGATATAATGGAGAGATGAACATCATGAGATTTGCATAGAAAAATAACTCTGGCTACAGAACAGAAGGTTGTGGGCCCAGGCAGGGAAAACAGCAACATTGGTTTTGTTATCAGTTTTAGCCACAATAGTCTTGTGTCTTCATCTAAATGTAAAGACTCATTCCCTTCCAACTAGTCTCCTATAATTATGTCTCTTCCCTGGCTCACTTTAGTCACAGAGAAGCAGAGCAGTTGATCACAGGTGATTAAGTATGTGATCTCAAATATAGTCAAGTTTGATTATCTGTGCTCCTTATGGATTTCCCCTGGTGAATTTTACAAATTCTGGGCCAGAATCTTCCTGTTGCCCAACTGCCTGGCCCTAGGGCAGACAACTCATTTGAATAAGAAGCAAAAACAAACATAATTAGGGAAGTAAGTGTGCCACCAAGCCCCTCAAAACAGTGAACTACAAAGCTATATAGAAAAAGTCTTTGGCTTTGAATTATCTCCACCAATGCTTATCTCTGTTAATATGGATAACTGAGAGTCAGTGGCACATCAAAAACCTTTTCTCTGACAAACTTACTTTTGAAGTCTCTATAAGCAGGAGAAAAATGAGGGAGAAAATTTACTGAAGGGAAGTATCTTCTGCAGCTGGGAGAAAAAGAAGAAGCGATTGAATATACAACAGCCAGTTAGCCCATGCCTGCCCATCTCAGAGTCTCCCACTGCCTGGATACGTGCAGCACCCCGTAGCCTGGTTAGGCTGGATCTCCTCCCTGGCTGCAGGGCAAGGGATCAAATTACCTGGGCATGTGCACGTGTGCTTTACATACAGAGCCCACCCCATGCTTTGGTTAACTGGGAGGTTTACAGATTTGTTATTAAAAGGAACTTTCACAAAGAGGGATGTCAGCATCCCTAATAGGTGAAGGGAGGAAATTACAGACTCCTTTTCTGTAGCCTGAGTGATGGAAGTTGCTGCCAAGAAACAGATGAATATAAGCAGCTACTCCTGAAGCCCAGTGACTACAGGAATGATCAGTTACTCAGGGGAAGTGAGAACGTGGACTGTTCTGTGAATTCACCGAGGCATTTCTGTTTCTGTTCCTGTAGGTTACACGTACACCTGTTCACACAACCATACTTCTTTCCATGTAAAGGTACATACATGTGGTACACTTTGTTTTAGGCTACAGGGGAGTTCTTTGGTACTGAATCCTGTTTTATAACTGAAATAGGCTAGTGATTTCTTACCTTTTGGGGAGGTCACAGACCCCTTTGAAATCTAATGAAGGTGGTGGTTCTGAGAAACATGTATATAAACAAATTGTTTTAGATAATTTCAGGAAATTCAAGGGAGTTCTGAGGTCTATCAATCAACTTCCCCCATTTAAGATCCCAAGAACCTAATAACTTTATTTACACGTTCCACAAGTGACTAAGGATCAGACATTGTGTTGGATATTGGGCATATAGTGGTGAACAAAAGAGATGGCCTTAAATATGTAATATAATATTAAAAATATACTTAAAACCAATAAATTTTATGTTGGAAGAGTAAGGGATGCTATGAGAGAGTATAACAAAAGAGGCTTGATTTAAGTGATGGGAGGTTGGGTGTATTTTTCAATCAATTATCAGTACCAATTTGCTCATTGTTCATTCATTAATAGTAATTTATGACCTATAAATTAACTATATAATATATCAAAGAACTTATAATTTAAAGAAGCTCTGGGTATATATTTTTGTAAATTAAAATAATAAATTTATAATTTATCTGTTTTCAAGACTTGTTTTCATGTGTCTAGTATTATATATAGGTTAAAGACCCAACTCCAGCTAAGGTGACCATTACTGAGAAATAATAGCATGTCATTAA
The DNA here is from genome assembly GCA_028533065.1 of Trachops cirrhosus. Lineage (NCBI taxonomy): Eukaryota > Metazoa > Chordata > Mammalia > Chiroptera > Phyllostomidae > Trachops > Trachops cirrhosus. The sequence continues at coordinate 99,123,340 of CM052539.1, read as the reverse complement.
ATATTGGAGAAAAAAATCAGAAATTTCCTAAATTTCTGAATTTGGCACCAACAAAGGCTAAAAGTTATGAACGTGCTGGGAGGGTAGAAGCGACACCCTACTGAGTGGTATGTGAGCATCTCTAAAAGGAAAAGGTTAAAATTGGTTATGTTTGGCTTTTTGTCTAACACATTTTTTTTGCAGATCCCACTGGGGAATCCTATTCTTTTTATCTTAAATAAATAAATAAATAAATAAATAAATAATAACCCACCTACTAAACCCAGTAGGAAAATATTGTCTGGCTTCTTACAGTGCCTCAGAAAGGCAGGTTCCTTGAGTTCCTTGGCGTTCTTCTCTTTTTAAATTAAGCCTCCTGTTGTGGAAACCTTTATCACAAGTTCTCCTTCTCCTGAGTGTGGGCTTCTTCTCTGATGGGAGTGTGGGCAGATGGAAGTAGGGCTGGGGTGTAATATGCAACAGAACAATCATTTAGCTATTCAGTTCTAGTTCTTTATGAAAAAGGCACAGGAGTACATAAAAACAGCACAGCCTTATTTACAATTCTAATTAGCCAGTTCTTTGGGGAAAATTAATTGCTAATGGTTACTGTCTAGAATTTTAAAATATGAAATAATATTCATTTTCTATTATTATGACAATGAGGATTCACATTGCTCTGATAACCATGTACAGTTAGGCAGTAGGAATCCTTTCTGCTGTGGCATGTTTGGTAGCTGCTTTAATCCTATTAATTTTCTTACCAGAGGCACATATTGCCACTCAATGGACTGCAAATCAGACCAATTGCAGCAAAGCCAGTGGTGCTCTCTCTTTGTTTTGAGGGATGGTTACAAATGGTAGCACCAAGGAAAAGTCAGATCTAGAGCAAGAGTAATAAAGATTTTGAGGCAGGTTTCCTGACCCCAGTCTGAGAAGCCTTGCTCTGGGGTCCTCTGTTGTTTTAGATTCAGTTGTCAAAGGTAGCCCTCAACCATGATTCTGAAGTACTTCCCCACCCCACAAAAGGCAGTACTTCCTATTATGACATTATTTCTAAATTTTGGTGTGTAAACACACACACATATGCTATTGTGATGTTTAAGTGGCCAGTATTTGACCCTGCCATAGTTGCAAAGCCCTATTATAAACAAAAAACCCATTAAAAAAAGAGGACATCAATCTTATCTGGTATGTTTTAGCCTTTTTAGTATATTTTTTCAAAGAATCATGTAGTGAGCTTACTAAAAATGCAGATTTCCTTTTGGCTTCCACCCAAGTCCTAGAAAATTATTATTTCTGGGGGATTGGGCCTTAGGAACCTAAATTTTTAACGAGTTCATCAAGTAATTTACATGTACATTAAGGTTAGAGAACTATTGTTCTGTGGATATCGATACATATAAAATAGTTACTTACTAAAATAAAGCATCTCAAGTTCTGAAAGACAGTCTGCTTCCAGCATGACAGCATAAGGAGTTCATAGACCTGTTTGCCAGTGAAACTGGTGAAAATTATTTTTTCATTATTATTATTTTTAATCCTCACCCGAGGATATGTTTATTGACTTTAGTGAGAGAGCAAAATGTGTGTGGGGAGAGAGAAACATCAATGTAAGAGAGAAACATCAATGTGAGAGAGGAACAGCAATCAATTGTCTCCCGTACACACCCCAGCCGAGGATCAAACCCACAACCTAGGTACGTGCCCTGACTAGGATTTGAACCCACAACCTTTGGGTGTACAAGATGATGCTCCAACTAACTGAACCTCTTGGCCAGGGCTAAACACATTTAAAGTCTCTAGAAATGGTTTTAAGTATATACAGCAAATGAAGGAACAGTTATTCAAAAAAAAATCTACTAAACCTCAATAAGAACAATGAGTCCGTACTGTTTGAACCAAGATCCTCTCTCCTCCTGTGCCATCCCAGCTCAGTAATGTGAAAACTTCACTACAGAGTGTCACAACCAAGGACACAGGACTCCCTTTCGCCCCAAGCTCCCAGATGGGGCATTTCTTATCTTGCCCTAAACTGCCTGTTTCTACAGCTAAGTTATTGCTGAGTGTTGCCAAAAGCTGGGAACTCCTTCTGCCTAGCCCCTGCTTATGGAACAGAGGCTCTGCCATGGGTGCAACGCTACTGAGAACTCCAGGGCCCCGATTGCCCTTGTCCCAACTCGTAATGTACAGCTATGCTGGGAGAGGCAAGTCAAGAAGACCTGAGGCTGCTCATCCACCTCCACTGAGTGTTCAGCTCTTAAAGTGGGGATGTCATGCAGGGAAGCACACCATTCTCCCTAATGCCAGCTCCGGAGCCCTGGCTCAGAGATTTTTGCCTGGGGGTAGAAACAAACCGTAGTACAGAGAATGCCAGATCTTTTTCCAAAGCCACTTACTTCATTTGCAACGGAGAGTGAAGAAGTTCAAACCAAGGATGCTCTCAAAAATGCCCATAGGGAGGCTCTGGTGAAAGGCAATTGGGAGGAGATTGGTTGAGTCCTTGGACATACAGGATAAATGGTAAGCACGCTAGTTTTCAGAGAGAACTGGGGAAAGAGACCTCCTGGGACCAGAACAAATCTTAAGCACTAACCTCAGAAACTATCCCTTCAAAGGAGCCCAAATTTGATTGGATAAGTCTGTGGAGGAATTTAGGTCCCAGGACTGTGTTGAAAACAGTAATTCATGGAATTTAACAGCTGGATGTGGTCAGGAAAAGAGAAAGCTAAAGAGAGCACAGCCAAGACCACTTCATCCTGGGGTAACTGTGCCATACCTAAGACTGCACCCCCTGAGGAGCAACATCAGAGGTTTCTGCTGTAAGGGTCGAGGTGGAAATGGACTTCACTAAAACAATGCAGCCAGTTACTAAACAAACAAGCGAGAAAATAACAAGCCCTAGAAGTGGGAGGACCAGTGACCAGAGTTGCTACAATATAGCATCTAAAATGTCTACTTTAAAACAAAAATTATAAGACATGCAGAGAAACAAAAGTATAACTAGGGGAAAAAACAGATAAAAAGCATACACTGGAAAAAGCAGGCAACAAAAACTTTTTGTGAGAGCCACTATATGCCAGATTTAACAAAGATTTCAAAGTAGCCATTATAAGTGTTTTTTTTTTAAACAAGACTAAAGGAATTCATGATTGAAGCAGTAAAGGAAGGTATGATAACCATATCTTATCAAACAGCAAATATCAGTAAAAAAGGTAGAAATTATAAAAAGAACTAAAAGGAAAAATGCAATCACCGAAATGAAAAAATCACTAAAGGAGCTGAATAGTAGATTTGAACTGGCAGAAGAAAGAATTAGCAAACTTTAAAATAGATCAATAGAAATTACTCAATCTGAAGAACAGAGAGAAAACATAATGGCAAAAATGAACAGAGCCTCAGAAAAATATGGGTCACATTAAAGGTATTATCATAGGTATAATAAGAGTACCAGAAGGAGAGGAAAGAGAAGGGAACAGAAAAAATATTAAAAGAAATTATATATATATATATTAAAAAACATTAATTAGCACAGCTGGGAACTCAAGGAACTTCAAGTAGGAAAAATTCAAAGAGATCCATAAACAGACACATCATACTAAAAATACTGAAAGCCAAAGACAAGGAGAAAATTTTGAAAGAAAAAAGAGATTTGTCGCAAGGAATCCCAGGTTAACATTGTAAGATTAATGGCTGATTTCTAATCAGAAACAGGGAAGCCCAGAAGTAAGTGGGATAATATATTCATATTGTCCATAGGAAAAAAACTCAACCAAGACTCCTGTAATACAGGAAAGCTTCTTTCAAAGATGAAGTGAAATAAAGATATTCCCAGATAATAAAAATAATCTGAAAACTTGTTCCTAGCAGACACACTTATAAGAAATAATAAAGGAACTTCTTTACAGTGAAAGCAAGTGACCCCAGACAGTAATTTGAATTCACACAAAAAGACAAAGAATGCCAATAAATTATTTAATTATAAAAGGCAACATTAATGCATATTTCTTTTTTCTTCTATTACCAAATTTAAAAATTTGGTGTATAAAATACCCTGTTAAGCCTATAACATATAGAAATATAATATATTTGTCAGTAACACCACAAAAGAGGTGAATGAGAACAAAGCTATATTGAACTAAGGAAATTACTCTGTATGGTAATTTAAGTCCACAGGAACAAATGAAAGATCCAGAAATGATACACAAGGGCAATATAAGAAAGGCTGTAAACACATTTTCTTTGCTTTCTTCTCTCAGCTTCTTTAAGAGACATAAAATTATCAAAAGCAATAATTATAATGATCTAATGTTAAGTTTATAATATATAATAACAATGTAATATATAATAACAATGTCACAAAGAGTGGGGGGAAGGAATACTGTATAGAAGTAATATTTTTATATCTCACTGGAATTTTTAGTGTACACCTGAAACTGATTCTGTTAAGATGTTCATAGTAAGCCCTAGAGCTACAGCTAAGAAAACAACTGAAAAACATAATGTAAACATGCAGTAAAATATTAAAATGCTACATTATAAAATACTTAATGAAAAAGAAAGCAGTATAGGAGGAATAGAAGTATAAAAAAAGGCATGTAACATACAGAAAAAAATTATTTTTTAAAGTATATTTTATTGATTATACTATAACAGTTGCCCCATTTTTTTCTCCCCTTTATTCCCCTCCATCCTACACACCCCCTCCCACCAGATTTCTCCCCCACCCATGTATGTCCATGGGTCATACATATAAGTTCTTTGGCTTCTCCATTTCCTATACTGTTCTTAACCTCCTCCTGTCTATTTTGTACCTACCATTTATGCTTATTCCCTGTACCTTTTCTCCCATTCTCCTCCCTCCCCCTCCCCAACTGATAACCCTCCATGTGATCTCCATTTCTGTGATTCTGTTCCTGTTCTAGTTGTTTGCTTAGTTTGTTTTGGTATTGTGTTTTTAGATTCAGTTGTTAATAGTTATGAGTTTGTTGTCATGTCACTGTTCATATTTTTTATCTTCTTTTTCTTAGAAAGTCCCTTTAACATTTCATATAATAAGGGCTTGGTGAAGATGAACTCCTTGACTTGACCTTATCTGGGAAGCACTTTATCTGCCCTTCCATTCTAAATGATAGCTTTGCTGGATAGAGCAATCTCCCTTGCCTTTCATGACTTTGAATACTTCTTTCCAGCCCCTTCTTGCCTGTAAGATTTCTTTTGAGATATCAGCTGATAGTCTTATGGAAACTCCTTTGTAGGTAATTGTCTCCTTTTTTCTTGCTGCTTTTAAGATTCTCTCCTATTCTTAATCTTAGGTAATGTAATTATGATGTGCCTTGGTGTGTTCCTCCTTGGATCCAACTTCTTTGGGACTCTCTGAGCTTCCTGGACTTCCTGGAAGTCTATTTCCTTCACCAGATTAGGAAAAGTTTTCCTTCATTATTTTTTCAAATAAATTTTCAGTTTCTTGTTCTTCCTCTTCTCCTTCTGGCACCCATATGATTTGGATGTTGGAATGTTTAAAATTGTCCAAGATATTCCTATGCCTCTGCTCATTTTTTTTGAATTCTTGTTTCTTCTTTCTGCTCTGGTGAATGTTCATTTCTTGCTTCCATTCCAAATCATTGATTTGAGTCCTGGTTTCCTCCCCTTCACTGTTGGTTCCCTGTATATTTTTCTTTATTTCACTTCACATAACCTTCACTTCTTCCTTTATTTTTCAAACATAATCAATTCTGTGAGCATCCTGATTACATTGTTTTGAACTCTGCATCTGATAGGCTGGCTACCTCCTCTTCATTTCGTTCTTTTTCTGGAGTTTTGATCTGTTTTTTCATTTGAGCCATATTTCTTTATCTTGGCACACCTGTTACATAGTAAGGACAGAGCTTTAGATATTTTCCAGGGTAGGGCAACCCACGTTGCTGGGCTGTATGTGGGGGAGGGGTCAGAGAAGCAACAATGCTGCTTGCTTGGCTCTCTCCTGCTTTCAGTCACTTTCCCTGCTACCCAGAAGCATATTAGGCCCTTCTGGTGCTGATTCCTGGGTGGATGGGTTTGTGTACATTCTAGGAACCTGTGGATCCCTCCAACGGGCTCTCCTGTGAGACTGAGAGTTTCTCCTGCTGCTGCAACTCCCACAGGATTTTACAGCCAGAGGTTTGGAGGCTCTATTTCCCCTGGGTCACATGTTCTGTCTTGCTCCCTAGTTGTTTTTTGTGATTTATCTGCATGCTACTGTGGGACCACCTGGTCCACCAGCCACCATCTTTCCCCGTGTCCTCTCTGCCCCACCTGCCCATCTTCGCCCCACCTACCGGTCTGGATGAATGTTTCTTCTTTAACTTCTTGGTTGCCAGACTTCCATACAGTTCGACTTTCTGGCAGTTCTGGTAACTTTTTCTTTTTCAATTGGTTGTTATCTTTCTTTGGTTGTACGAAGAACCAAAACGTACCTACTTATGCCTCCATCTTGGCTGGAAGTACATACAGAAGAAATTTAAATGGCTGGTATAAATTTGACCATCATCAATAATAAAATTAAATGTGAAAGAATTAAGCAATCATCTAGTCAAAGGTACAGATTTTTAGACTGGATGAAAGGATAAGCTCCAATCATATACTGTCTATAGAAGAAATAATTTAGATCCAAAAATTATAATAGATTAAAAATAAGAGGATAGAAAAGTATGTATAAATGCAAACAGCAAGCACAGGAAAGCCAAAGTGGGTACACTTATAAAAGACTTTGCAACGAATACTATCACTGGAGAAAAGGAAGGATATTTTATTATGATAAAAGTATCAATTTGTCAGGCCTAGATGCCTATTATAAACATATATGTACCTAAAAACAGAACACCAAAATACATTAGGCAAAAACTGAGAGAAATGGATAAGGAGGAAGATGGCGGCATGGTAGCACACGCCACCTCCCGCTTCAAAAGACAGAAAAACCTAACCATACTACAGAGGACATTGCAGCTTACATGAAAATAAGAAATCAAAATTATAGCAGACATGGAAAGACCAGACGGTAAGGAGACTACTGCAGGATAATAACAGCCCAGTGATCAGCGTGGGGAGCAGGGAGGTTGCAGCCCCAGCCCCAGAGCTCAGGGAGCTGCCGCAGGGCTCTCGGGGTAGGGGAGCTGGGTCATCCACTCCCTCCCTGGCCAAACAAGGACTGAGCAGTGCTGATCCGGGGGACCTTGGAGCCGGGCTTGGGGGAAGATCGCAGCCCAGCCAGTGGAGCCAAAGACGGCAGGTCCTTGTATGGGCGCCCCAACCCAGAGAGAGTTATTTTTTGGGTAAATGGCTTGGTGCCTACAGCCGTGAACACGAAAAAGCACGGGCGTTCTGTGGGATCTCCGGTGCCCAGGCTGGGATGTGGGGGGAGGCTCGAGTCCCCCAAAATCCACAGCGTAAACACCCGTGAACCTGGAAGCGGCGGCGAGCGTGTGCACTCCACAGTGAGCTTTCTGAGGGAGAGGCGCCAGTACAAAGGGTCCGGGGACCACCGTGTCCTGCGCCAGCACCCCAAACTGGAGAGAGTTACGTTTTTGAGTAAAAGGCTGGGTGCCTACAGCCGTGAGCTCAGAAAAAGCGCGGGCATTCTGCGGGATCCCTGGTGCCCAGGACGTAAATTTGGGGGAGGTTCCAGCCCCTCAGAATCCACAGTGTACACACCCGTGAACCTGGAAGGGGTGCGCGCGCACACTCCGCAGTGAGCTATCCGAAGGAGTGCTGAAGTGCGCGCCTGAGGCCTGAACCCTGGTGAGAGGCGCCAGCGTACACACCCGTGAAGGGACGCACGCGTGCAGGAACTCCGGGGTGGGAGCCAGAGGGAGTGCTTGGGAGTACACAGATTGGTGCCTGGGGCATTGGGCCCGCGAGGCTGGACCTGGGGACAGTATACCAGAGGCTGACAGAGCTCTGAACAGGAAGTGGGACAAAGCCACTGCGTTCGCCCCTAAGTCTGCTGCAGCCAGCAAAACCAGGAAAACCGGTTTGGCCAGTTTGAAACCAACAAAGGTTTTTTGTTTGTTTGTTTGTTTTTTGTTTTTTGTTTTTTCTTTTTCTTTTCTTTTTTCTATTTTTTGCTGGATTTTTTTTATTAAGTAACTTTTCATTTTTTAATTCTTATTGTTATTTCATTCAATTACTTATGTTTCTATTTCCTTCTAGTGTTGATCCTTCTACCTTTCTTTCCAAATTTATCTCTTCATTATATCTCCTGCTTATT
>CM052539.1:99097548-99114616 GCA_028533065.1 Trachops cirrhosus | reverse complement strand
TGAAAGACAAATACCATATGATCTCACCTTTAACAGGAACCTAAACAACAAAACAAAGAAACAAGTAAATTATACAAAGGACACTGAAATGGAGGACGGGATGTCAGTGACCAGAGGGGAGAGGGGAGGGAATTTCAGGGGAGAAGGGAAGGGTTTACAGGAACAAATATATAGTACACATGGACAAAACTATGGGGCTTGGAAATGGAAGGGAGGTGGGGAGGGATGGGTGGGTGGGCTGGAATGGGAATAAACGATTGAAACTGTACTGAGTAATCTAAAATAAAAAAAAAAACTGAGAGAAATGGAGAAATATAATTCAACAATAATAAAAAAGAGAGACTTCAACATCCCACTTTTAATAATGGATAGAACAACTAAGCAGAACAAGAAATCAGGAGACTTGAACAAAGAAATAGAAGACTGTAAACCAAATACTTATACTATAAAAGAAAAACCATCTCAAATTAATTAGGTAAACTTCCACTTGAAAGGCATTGGAAACAGAAGTATAAACTGAACCTAAAGCAAGTAGAAAAAAGGAAATGATAAAGATTAGAGTGTAAATTAATCAATTAGAGGAAAGAAAAACAATACACAAAATTAATGAAACCAAAAGCTGGTTCTTTGAGAAGATCGACAAAACTTATAAACCTTTAGCTAGAATGACTAAGAAAAAATTACTAGAATCAGAATATCAATACAACAGGTGACATTATAATCAGCCTTACAGAAATTAAAAAGGTTTATGAAATAATACTACAAACAATTATATGACAATAAATTAGGTGTTTGATAAAATGGACAAAAAGCCCAGGACCAGATGGCTTCACCACTGAATTCTATCAGACATTTAAAGAAGAATTAGTACTAACTCCTCAGAAACTTTTTCAAAAAAATAGAAGAGGAGGAAACGCTATGAGTTGGGACTCATTTTATGAGGCCAGTGTTACCTTAATAACAAAATCAAACAAACAGTATCATTTATGAGTATGACTGCAAACATTCCCAACAAAATTAGTATTTTAAAATTGAATCTAGGAACATATAGAAAAATTATGTACTATGACCAATTGGGAGTTATCCCAGGCTTGTCAGGTTGGTTTAACATCAATAAAATGGAAAAACAAAAGCAGCAGAAAAGCACATGATTATCTCAGTAAACCCAGGAAAAACATTTGAAAAATTCCAACACCCTTTCACAATTAAAACACTCAGAAAACTAAGAATGGAAGAGAACTTCTTCAACTGGATAAGGATCATCTATGAAAAACCCATAGCTAACATCATATTTAATGGTGAAAGATTGGATATTTACCCTCTAAGATCAGGAACAAGACAAGGACGTTTGCTCTTGCCATGCCTAATCAATACTGGAGGGCCTAGACAGAGCAATTACCCAGGAAAAAGGAAAGGTAGCTAGAGTTTGAAGGAAGAAGTAAAACTATCTCTGTTCTCAAATGGCACGATTTCATACATGGAAATTCCTAAGACATCTACTAAAAAATTATAAGAACTAGTAAATTAATTCAGCCAGGTTACAGGATAAGCAATCAGTATTCAAAAAAATTTGCATTTCTACAGAGTTTCAATGAACAATCCAAAAGTGAAATTGAGAAAACCTTCCATTTACAATAGCGTTAAAAAGAGTAAAATAATTTGGACAAATTTAACAAATGAAGTGTAAAACATATACTCTGAAAACTATAAAACATTGTTGAAAGAAATTAAAGACCTAAGTACAAGGGAAAGCTTTTCATATTCATGGATTAGAAGACTTAATATTGTTAAGATGGCAATACTCTCCAAACTGATCTACAAATTTAAAATATCTCTATCAGAGTCCCAGTTAGCTTCTTTGTAGAAGTTGACAAACCGATTCTAAAATTTATATGAAATTGCGAGGGACCCAGAATAGCCAAAGCAATCTTTAAAAAGAGCAAAGTTGAAGGACTCATATTTCCTGGTTTCAAAACTTACCACAAACCAACAATAATCAAGACAGTGTGGTACTGGCACAAGTGGAGACATATAGATCACTGGAATAGAACTGATTGTCCATAAATAAACCCATGTGTCTATAGTCAACTGATTTTGACAAGGTTACCAAGACCATTACATACAGAAAGACTAGTCTTTATAACATACGGTGCTGGGACAACTGGATAGCCACATATAAAAGAATGAAGTTGGACCCTTATATCACACTAAATTAAAAACAGATAAATTTAACTTCATCAAAGTTAAAAACTTTTGTGCTTCAAAAGATATAACCAAGAATGTGGGAGGAAGACAACCCACAGAATGGGAGCAAATATTTACAAATTATCTGATAAGAGACTTGGATCTAGAATATATAAAGAGTTCTTACAACTCAATAACAAAAAGACAAATAATCCAATTTAAAAGTGGATAAAGGATCTGAATAAGCTCTCCAAAGAAGATAAACAATGGTCAATAAGTGAATGAAAAGATGTTAATCATCAGGGAAATGCAAATCAAAACCACAGTGTGACAGCATTTTACATCCATTAGGATAGCTACAGTAAAAATGCCAGGTAATGATAAATGCTGATGAGGATGCTGAGAAATTAGAACCCTCATGCACTGCTTGAGGGAGCATACCATGGAGTGGCTACCTTGGAATAGTCTGATATTTCTGCTAAGTTAAACACTGAGTTACCCTGTGACCCAGTGATTCAACTCTTTGGTATATGTCCAAGAGAAATGAAAAAACGTGTCTACACAAAGTGTCCACACATTGCACACAGATGTTTATAACAACAATATTCATAATTACTAAAATGTAGGAATAACCTAAATGTATATCTGCTGATGAATGGATTGACAAAATGTGGTGTATCCATATAATGGAATACTATTTGGCTGTAGAAAGAAATGAAATGCTGATACATGCTATAAAATGGATGAACCTTGAAACTATTTTACTAAGTGAAAAAAATCCAGTCACCAAAGACCACGTATTTACATGATTTCACTTATATAAAAGTCCAGAATAGGCAAACCTATAGACACAAAAAATTAGATTAGTTATTGCTTAGGATTGGGATGGATGGAAGATAGGGGGACAATAGCAAACGGGGACTGGGCTTCTTTTTGGGATGAGGAAAATATTCTAAAATTGACTGTGGCGTTGGTTGTACATGTGTGTATGCTAAACACTATTATACTAAAAACCGTTGAGTTGTATACTTTAAATGGATAAATTATATGGTATGTGAATTATATCTCAATAAAACTTAAAAATATGAAGAAAAAGACAGCTAGCTGGAGAGGGAATATTTTTAAGTGGATTCCACTAGATCTAAGATACCACCTTCTTAATGGTTAAGGGATTGGCTGTGACAGAACACAGACACCAGCCCTGGTGGTGGTAGCGAAGCTGGGGTGGGAGGACCAGGCGCACCACTCAGCACTCACTCATCGGTGTATTCAGCAGACTTTTGCTGCCTGTACTCTCTGTGCCCTTTGCTAAACAGCAAGATTTGTAAGACACAAAGCTATCTTCAAGTACCTTGCAGTTTAGCCATCCTCAAATTCATGTACCCAGTGCAGAGAGGATTTAGCCCACTAGGATGTAAACTCCTGGGGGCAGAGCTTTGTTTCATTCACACCTGCATCAGCAGGACATATAACAATGCCTGCCACCTAGTAAATTTCTAATAAATGCTTGTTGAATCAACAAGAATATTAAGCATGCCACAGTGTCCATCCCCAGCCTGGAGCAGAGTTTGGGCAGCAAGGACACAGAACTGGTAGGCAGGGCCTCCACTCCTGAGGGAGCATCATAGGATGTGATTCCAGCAGAAGCTGAACAAGACAATGAATGAGAGCAGTCCCCAGGTGATGCACGCTGAAGTCCGGGAACTGTGGTACGAGATGATCTTTCAAGTTCCATGACTTCCAGCATCTTTGTTTCTGAGTTTCTAATCCTTAAAATGGAAGTAACGCCTCTAACATGTATCCTTTCTGACAAGAATGAATGGGATCCAGTGTTTGCTGTTAACACTGGGATTCCTAAGGCAGACCTTCTAGGGAAACCTGCACTTGTATAATACTGCGTGTACCATCAGCCAGATGTGTTCTTGCTAAGCAAGTTGAACAGGATGCAGTGTTTGTATCTCTACAAATAGCCTTATGGGTGGAATCTCTCTTTTCTTCCAACTCAGTGGGAGGATTAGATTTTATTTTCTGATCTCCCTAGGATCCACTTATGATCCTTGTTCTTGGCACCATTGTCAGCACTAAACTTGTCCTAAGGAGAGAAAAATGTGCTTTGAACTAGCCTGGTGGAGCTTGTGCACATGTCTGAGGCAGCAGTTCTCCACCCTGGCTGCCCACTAGAATCACCTGCGGAACTTTGAAGAAGTGCCACGTGTGAATCCCACTGCTGGGGACTGTGATTTACTGTGCTGGGATGGAGCCCAGGAGATCTGTACAAGGTTGAGAACCAGACAGAATCACTGATCTAGGGCAAAGAAAATAAGCCAAGGGACAATTGCCCTAGGGTCAACCTCTAAAGCCACTGGATAATTAGCCTGTAGAAATGGAGGTGAGGACTTCCCTTCAAGGTCAGGAGTATCCAGGGAGAAAGAGTATCTGAGTTTACTCCCTATTCTTTGTTCTCCACCCCAGCCTCTCTAGGTGCCCCATTAACTTTTACACACTGGTCTCTATTGAGCTATGTTTTGGGGATTGGCTCCTATTCCAACAAGAAACATAGGAAAGCTCCTTGGTGTAGGCAGAGGCTTTTTCAGCATCAGTCTGGTACATAATGCTGGCTTCTCTCACCTGCTGCCCAGTCACCTGGCTGGGTTCCCTTCTGAAAGGCTTCTCTGAGCTGACCAGCAGGGCTTGGTTGACCACTCAGTATTCTGACTCACAGCTGGCACTCCTCTCTTGAGTGAGGAGGTTCAGTCTCCTCTCTTGATCATGCATTGCCCCCCTTCCCCCGCCCGAGATTCCCTGCCTCTTCTCCCTTACTCCTAATTCTCTGCCCACAACCCTGGTACCTCTCTCCTGGCTTCAAACCACTGCTTTCTGGGGTCTTCTGTTAGCATGTTCCTTGCCCTCAGATTGTTGACTGTGCCCTTTGGGTGTGTACCTCCTGAGCCTTGTAGCTCAGTTTACCCACATACTTTTATATACTCACATACAGCCAGTGTCTGCTCTCTGCCATCTGCAGCCACCAAGGAGTTAATTTGTCTGAAATTCAGCCAAAGCTGACTCATGCCTCTTCTTTGAGGTCTCCTGGAGCCAAATGGAAGGCATGAAATGGTCTATAAAACCTAGCATGTCAGATGAGATAATGTACATGAAAAGACTTAAACCGTAAAGCACAACACAAATATGAAGTATTAATAATAATAAGCAGCAGCATTGCATATACCATCTGGGCTATGGGTGGTAGCCAGCAGGAGTACCAGTTGGGGCACAGAAGCTGATCAAGGACAGACAGGCGAGACCTTTGCAAATCAGGACATTCGAGAACTGAGACTCCAGGACTAGATAGGCGAATGGGAAGGGAGCAGCACTTTAAGGTAGAGGTCAGAGCTCATGACATAGCTAGAGTCCCAGAAATACAAAAGAACTAAGGGATTTCCATCAGCAAGTCCTTTTGGTTTTACCCTCAAAATATATACAGAACCTGGTCACCTGTTACCACCTCCACTGCCACCCCCCTGGTCCAGGTGCCATCAGCTCCTGCCTGTACTATGGTCGTAGGCCCTACCTGGTCTGCTTGCTTTCACCTTGGTTTCCTTATAGTCCATTCGCAACACAACAGCCTGCGTGATCCTGCCAAAAGTAAAACATGTCATATCGTGTCACTCTACACTCAGAGTGGTTTAATGTCTTCCTATTCTCAGGATAAAAGCTGAAGTCCCTTACCATGGTTTGTGAGGCTCTGCATGGTCTGGACCTCAGTTACCTCTTGAATCTCAACCTCTACAACTCCACTCCAGTCACCATGGGCTTCTTGCTGTTCTTCAAACACTCCATGTCATTCCTGCCCCATGGTCTTTGCCCTTGCTGTTCCTACTGCTTGGAACCTCTTCCTACCTGTTCACTCTCACTTCATTCAGGGCTAAGCTCAGGTGTGTCATCCCTGATTTCAGGGGTCAGCCTAACCTGACTTCTCTAACTTAAGTAGTGCTTTCCCTGCCCTATTGTGATTTATCTCTAACTCAGCTATATTTTATATAGCACCGAAATAAGAAACATAATAAATATTAATTTATTCTCTTACTTCTCTACTAAAATGTAAGCTCCATGAATGTACAAATTTGGTCTCTCTTGTTAGGAAACTTGCACAGAACCTTACATTGTTGAATAAATAGTTGAATAAACAAATAGGATAGAGATTTAAGACTCTAGCAATAAGGCAAGATATTGATTAAAGGGGCAGAGTGTTACCTTAATCCTTAGCTTTCCTGTGGTTCTGTGGAGGCAGGGGTCTTTTTGTTCCCCAGGGTGGCAGGCCTTGGGTTTACAGATGGGTATTATTTCTCCAAGAAGGGAGAAGACAAGAGAACCCTGCCAGGTTCCTGCCCACTCGAGCTGAGCTGTTCTGGGAATTTCAAGGGCAGGTCAAGGGCCCCAATGGGGAGGCCTCAGAGATGAAAAAATTTTTACCAAATTCTCTCTCCAAGGGTCCTGTTTCTCTTGGAGATGAGCTTTTAAATCTTTGGGAGAAATTTTTCATTGTCTCTCTTATCCCTTGAGGGATATCCTTGGCTAGCCCCACTGTTTTTACATTTATGGCAAAGTAAAACAGCAAGACGGGAAAGAGCATGGGCACAAGGAACTAACTGTGGCTCTAGTTCCTTCCTAGCTGTGTGATCATAGGCAAGTTCTTTCGACTTGTCAGAGCCTCACTACGACATCTGTAAATGGGAATAATGGTTGTGCCTGTGCCAGGGATGTTGTAAGGGTAAGATGTGACTGTGCATTTTAGGCACAGCATTTGGCATGGTGTTACATTTGGCAAATGTTCAGCTATTATTATTGTCAGGGTTGAGAGTGCTAGAAGAAATAGTTCTCCTTGTCCAGGGAAAACTCCTCAGAGTTCCCATCTACAGAGCTTCTCAAACTTTAATGTGCATATGTATCACCTGGGACAGTCTTGTTAAAATGCAGCTTCACATTCAGGATGTTGGGAAGGGGCCCGAGATTCTGCATTTCTAAGCAGCTCCCAGGCTGTACTGATGCCACAAGACAAGCTCTGAATAGCCGGGTCCTATCAGAGAAAGAACCAAGGGAACAAAATACTGGTGAGTGCATTCTCTTGAAGTCTTATAGCCTTTGATTTCAACCATAAAGGCAGCCTGAAATTACTATTTCATAACCCAGAAGAGCTGCATCGTTCCCAACCACTCTGTCCATTGGTATCCCTGAATCTGATTCCAGCTGTCCCCACCCCACCCTATCATATCAATCAATCCTGCAGTGATACCTCATACAAAGATACTCACCCCTCCGAGGAAGTTTCACTCAAAACTGAGAAAAAAAAGAAAGAGGGACTGGCTTCTTTTTTAACTTAAATCTGCTCCTGGGTTTCCTTGGCCCTCAGACATATGGCCAGGCACATATTTTCACGGCTGCTTAATGGTTTGTAAAGCGATTGTTTGAGAAAACATTGCTACAGCAAGCCAGGTGAGAGGGACAGAGGGATTAATGGGCCACCGTTATCTTTGCTGAGCACCAGGGAGCTCCAGCTCCTTTCCTCTCTCCACCCAACAGTGACAGATGGCTTCCACATGCTTTAACCTACTGTTTGGCCAGATTCGGCCAGATAGTCATCCATCAGCTGCCCCATTTTGCCCCCTAGAGGGCACCTGTGGTTTGTGGGAGGCAGAAGTTGGAGTTTTCATTTAGAGCTCATCACATCTCAGCTATTGGCAGAAGAGTTTCAAGCATGGACAGTTCTTATTCCAGATGTTACTATCCCAGTGTCCATATGTTTCGAGGTCGGATCAGCAGGTTTACATTGTAACGGTAAACATGTTAAACTAATTAATCATTAGCTGGTGGTTTAACAGCTTCAGTACCCAAAGTGAGTTTGGTAAGAGCAAAGATGTAAGCCACACATATGGCACTATTAATCTGGAGAAAGGAAGTGAGGTTCAGCTTTTTCCATTGCCTTGGCACAATCTTTTTATTTTCTTACTGATGTTGAACATTACTTACAAAGCCACTGAAAGCAGTGTGGGAAAATCTCGAAATACTTCTCCTTATGACTTTCTGTGAGTGCAACAAAACAAAACCTTCAATGAATATAAGTTTCAAGGCACGAGAAAAGGTAGCTGTAAGCAGAAAGGTCATAGAGACTAGGAATCAAGAGGCCTGGGTCTAGTCCCAGTTTGCCTCTCTTTGTGTCTTTGAACACACTACTTGATTGACTTAATGAATTTTTAAGTACCTACTAGGTGGACTCAAGAAATGTCTGGGCTTTTTTTTTCTGAGGTTAAAATGAGATTACTACATGAACTTCTAAAAAATTTTAAATACTGTGTTTATATTCCTTTCCTTATAAAAGCGGTATTTGCTCACTAAAACTTGCCTACTTCACTTGTGTGTAAATTGTACTTTACTTTTAAAAAAAAGTTCTACCAAAGTAAAAAGAGATGGAGAAATCTGAGTAATTACAGCTTTCAAGGAATGCAACCTGATCAAATCATTAAAATTAAATATACATCAAAATAATTTTTAAAACTAAAGACATTAAAAATACTAAATGCATTAAAATTAAAAACATTTCCCAACCCCTAGCATTATTTGCAGAGGAAACAAAAAACAAAAACTGTAAATAACTTTTGTGTCTCAATGAAAAGGAGTCTGACCGAAGCCAAAGGTTGAACATAACTTCCCCATTAGCTCCGTCAGCCATAGGCATTTGAGGTTTTGGTGTTTCGGTAGGATGAAAAAGCCTGTGGGATAAATTGTTATATACTTATTCTTTATAGTTTTAAGAAATTATCTTTAAAAATATATATTATTTTTAAAAATCTCCTCTATATACAGAGAATTGAGATGAGAAAAAGATTCTAAATTAAGTTCCCATTACCTTGTATGTCTGATGCAAAATAAGCAGTCAATAACTGAAAATACCTGTGTGTACGTGCTTGGTATGCATGACTTTTTTCAGCTGAGGCCATACTATTTTTATATGTATTTCGTCTTTCACATTTTGATTTAACATTTGGTTTTTATTTGACCTGAATGATATTTGCTGAGTACTTTGGCTTTCGGCGGTTGTTGCCTGGCCTCTGTCCCTGGACTTTTGGACTTGGGAAGGCCAGGTCTCCAGAGCTTGTCTAGAGGACTGAATCCCTTTCAGGGACCTGACCGCTGTGTAGTTGCTGTGCCTCACCTTCTCCGATGATCTGATGGATTACAGCTTCTATTTTCATAACAATGATTTAAAAGCCACAGCCCATTAACTGGGATGGGATGGAGAACCCCAGGCCCAGGACTTATTCCTCCCAGAGGTGAGACAGCTCTTCACTGACTCCCCTCTGCCTCTCTGGAGGTGAATATGAGAAACATAGCCCCTGAATGACAAAATGAAGGGCCCCATTCCCAGCCTGGAGAGTTAAGTTGGAGAGTTAATTTGGAGAGTTAACACCAACCTGCTAGAACTGAATGAGGGAGAAGATCCAACATTCTTTGAGTTATTGGTTGTATGCCAGGCAATGGACTGGATGCTTTGTGTCTCATGTAACCCACAGGAGAGAGTTTCTGATTCAGAGTGTGAACATATGACCACAGGAATACAAAATTCACCTCTGTTTATAGGAGTGAAGTGAATGGGATTCAAATAACACACATATCCAGAAATGATTTGTTTTTACACTCAGGCCCTGACAAGGAGCTTAGGGTTATCAAAATGCATCAAATTATTATTTCTCGAAAAACCAGTATCTTTTCAAAGTATACCAGATAAAAACTTTATTTAAAGAAAAAAGTTGTTTGGGTTTTTAAGTGGAAAGTTATTATCTATAAGCACCTTTGCATGTTTCTGTAGCCAGTCAGGGCTGCCAGGAGCCAGGCTCAAAGTGAAAGCCTTTGGCAGGGCTGAAAACTTGCACCAAGATCCTGCCAAGAAGTTCTTTGAGGAGAATGAGTCTGCTCCATTGATTTCAGTTCATCACAACAGGAGACAAGTCCTCAGGAGAAGGAGCCCTCCATCCTGTGATCTCCAGTTAGTGAATGAATGCAGGAATGAAATGAGAAAACAGATAATTTTGTTGGCAACAAAAGTAGGGCAGGGTGTAAATGTTGAGGGTTTTTGAGTTAGTGAGATTTTGCTGGGGGTTAGTTATTTTTCCCATTTGTGACCAAAATGATGGGAGGAGAACCTTTGGGGGAAGTAGGATCCGGTGAATGAAGCCATGGACAATGCTGTGGGCACCTTGTATTCTTCAGGGTAGTGTTAATATCTTGGGCTATGCAATACTTTAAATAATGATAATAACAATACCACTACATATATATGTGGGAGTTTAAATTAACAAAGCAACTGTAATAGCATAAACAATAAAATATGATTTTTTAAAAAAGTAAATTAACAAAACAGTTTTAAAGTGAGGGATTAAGATGATACTAAACCAGAATTATTAGCCATATTATTAATTTTTGGCCAGGTTAGTCTAGGCAGCTTGGCTCAGGGGAAGGAGCTGAAGAGGACAATGGGAAGGGAGACGTCTGCGTCGTCACTCAGCTGCAGCTGTGGCCCTCACGTGACAGGGCAGAGTGCAGAGCCGGGATGAGGAGCTAAGGCACAGGACAGACAGCTGAGGCTGGACTACGTGTCCCTCTGCGGCATGCAGCATTCCTCTCCGTGGTCTCACTCCATGCACTCTTCCTCTCCCCAGCCCTTTAGCACACAGGGCGGTCTTCTGAAAGCATGAGTCAGATCATGTTACTCTTTTGCTTAAAACCTCAGCCCTGGCTGGTGTGGCTCAGTGTATTGAGCCCTGAACTATGAACCAAAGGGTCGCCAGTTCAACTCTCAGTCAGGGCACATGCCTGGGTTGCAGGCCAGGTTCCCAGTAGGGGGCATGCAAGAGGAAACCACACAGTGATGTTTGTCTCCCTCTTTTTCTCCCTCCCTTCCCCTGTCTGTAAAAATAAATAAATAAAATCTTAAAAAAAATAAAACCTTCCCATTGCACATAGGCTCTTGAAAGTCATGAGTTACCCTAGTTTCTTCAGTTTATACTCCACTTCCTCCAAAGAAGAGGGTCTTGGGAGGGGAATATATTAAGTCCTCATTCCTCAGTGGCACTGAAGAGAAGAAAGAAGAAAGCTGTGACCCCCTAAATTTTCTCTACATTCAATCTGGTGCCCTCTGCAAACAGAGATGGATCTAGAGGCCTGGGTTATGTGGAGGTAACATTACTTTCTCAGAAATGTAATGTCTGAGATCATTTAGCTCAACTACCTCACTTTACAGATGAGGAAACTGAGGCACGGAGGAAGCAAGTGACATCTTAAGTGAGTGCCCAGGGTGAACAAGAACTCATGTCTCCTGACTCCTGATTTTGATGCTCTCGACTGATGGACAGCTCTGAAGGAGAAGGGCATTAAGCCTGGCAGGCAAGAGTGGCGGGGCCAAGCAGATGGGACGGAATCTGCCTCCATCAGGGGATGGAGGAGGTACCTGGTAGGAAATGGAAAGGCTGTGAAGAGTCAAAATATCAATTACCATTGGCTACATCCCCAGGACAGATAATGGCCCCAAATGCTCCTTAATGGAGGCATAAACGGTGACACAGACCACATGGATGGATTGACCAAAGGCCATGACATGTCATTTGTGCCTAAGGACTAAGCGCCCTTTTTTATCCAACTTCTTAATCCAGCTCTTTAAGCAAGTTCTTTCCTTTTAAGTCATTTGAGACCTTCTGTGCTGTTCCTTTTTTTGTTTGGTTTGTGGCTGCAGTTTAGAATCTGCCCACTTGTCTCAGGTTCTAGGCTGAAGGAAAATGGAGATAATGATGGTGATGAACTTGGGTAATGTCACTTGCCTGCAGTGTTTTGCTATTCTGAAAAGGACCTTAGAGGGGAAAAAGTTAGCAAATTCATGAGTCAACATTATATTTATCCCTCTGTTATGAGGGGTACTGCCTCCACTACTTTTGTGAAGCATAATCATTTGTTAATCTCAGTAAGACATTTTTCTGCCCATTGATAAGGAAACAAAAAAGGCATTTACTGTGCTAGTCTCTAGAATGAAATGTAAGCTATGGTCTTTTGTTTGTTTGCTTGCTTTTAGTTTTCATTTATGATCACAAGCATTAGGTTTGCCGGGGGCCTTGGAGGATCGCCAACCTCACCACCACCTCCTGTGCAGGAAGCCCCTTCCCAACATCCTGGCCAGTGGTTCAGATCCCTTCCCTCTGCATCCTCACAGCGAGTGACCTCTACCTCTTTCAAAACACTTACTTCATTTTGCTTTAAATTACATTTACTTGAGGACTTTTCTTAAGTCTCAGCTGTGATCCCCTGAGGGTGGGAATCCTGTCTCATTCCTCTTTGATCTCCTACAGCTCCCAACACAGAGCCTGGTTCACTCTCCATAAATATTTGAATGAGTGACAAGGTGTTAACAGCCTTAAGAATGCAACCACAGTTAGTCATTTCTAATAGCTGAAAGTGAGGAGAAATATGCCTCGCTATGTTCATGTCTATGTTCATGTTCGCTGTGGGGAAGAATGAAAACAGGCAGTAATGACAGAGGGCCAGGCATCCACAAGATGTACATGCAGGGTCCTAGAGACAGGCTAGTGCCCTGTCCTTAATGGTTTTCTTGCTTCCCATTTGGCCAAAGGTCTTTCCCAGGACAGAAAAACTCAACAACCCTAGATAGATCTGGATAAATGCATATGATTCAAACCCAGCTTGGAAGGACAGCTATATCCGTCACTGTCCGTGCCCCACCCATAACCACTTTGCCTGCCCTGAGGGTCCTCTGCAGATGGTTCCTCCACACACTGAGAGCTTCCTGTGCTTCTCTGCCCATGGTCACTCTGATCTGGGGAGTGTGCTTGGCCTGTGTATAGGTCAGGCTGGAAATGCCAGGGAGTTACTCAAGTAGAGACCTTCAACAGTGAGCATTGGGACTTGGTGAGTAAATACCGCAGACACCTCACCTCCCTCCCAGTGGCACAGCTGAGAAGTGTTTTCTGCACAGTGTTTCAGAGAGTTTCAGGAGGGATGGCTCCCAATTACTCATAGCAGCAGCCCACTCATGAACACCCATCCCGTATTCCTTTTTCTCTCTGCCCTCTTTGAATCCTCACTCCCTCACTGTTTTTCCTGGGATCACACTCAAATACACCATCTACCCCAAATCCTTGTCTCAGGGTCTGCTTTGGGGGACCCCAAACTAAGACAAAGACATAGGCAGGAAATTTGGGGAAATACATGTTATTCCCTTAGAAGAGAGAACTTTTAAAATCAGTACATGCCTTTTTTCCTTTTCTTTCCCTGTAAGTGCAGAGTTGGTTTTTCTGTCAGGTCTATAAATAGTTTAATTTTAAGTAGAATCTATCTCCTAACTCAGAAAACAGGGCTGATAATGGTCCCTAAATCTCTGAAGGGTCGTTATTTCAAATAATAAGTCTCAGTAATGTTCTAGTCTATTAAAGGAACTGTACTATGTCAGAAAGATCCCAGGCCAGACTAAAGAAAAAGCTTATGCATGGGGGTCATTAGACATCAGGATGGATTTGTATTCAGGCGTGTCACTGAACCTGTTAAACTTCCACAGAGACCTTTAAATGAAGAGAGACCTTAACCACCTGGCTCAGGTTTAGGATGGAGTGCTTAGGGGAAAGCTAAGATGAATGGGGACCATGAGGGAAGAAGGAAAGAAAAATAAAGAACCTTCATGAAATTTACCCAGTATTAATGAGCTGCCCCTCAGCTAATGGAACCAAGAGAAAGTGCAGTTGTTGGAGAATATTTATTATCATTTGAGAAGATTTGTAACAAAAAACAAAGGTGAACAAGCCACCTGTCACCCTCATCCTTCTTTAGACAGTCATTATGAGTCAGAGAAGCTCTCTGTGAGTGCCACAATAT
This sequence comes from Trachops cirrhosus, assembly GCA_028533065.1. NCBI lineage: Eukaryota > Metazoa > Chordata > Mammalia > Chiroptera > Phyllostomidae > Trachops > Trachops cirrhosus. Next base: position 99,100,507 of record CM052539.1, on the reverse strand, counting down.
TCCTTGATTGTTTTGACACCTCAGAAAATTAATAGGAGAGAGCAGTTAAAAATAACCATGCTCACTAGTTTTATGTTAGTGGGGATTTTCTTTGGTCTTGTTCCTTCCTGGAGAGTTTTCTACTAGCCCAGTAGGAAACAGCATCCATGGTGGTCATGAATTTTAATTGGCAGTCAGTGATGGGAATGAGTGTGAACAAGACACAAGATGAAAAGAGTCAGCAGGGCCGGGGAGCCCCACAGATGCCTTTTGGGGTGAGGTGGGGATTTGGTCCTAAGTCAAGGGGAATTAAGAAAAGGTCCCATTGATCTTATTTTTAGCATGGAAAAATGTTGTGGCTTCAGGTGTTCTCTTTGTTTAATCCCTGACTGATGGCCAGTGCCTCAGCTCTTCTGGTGGAGGGAGTGGCATGGGGGCAGCAAAGTCTTTCCTTGGTGCTAGGAAGATGTAGAATTATCACATAACATGTGTCCTTTACCCTCTCTGGTGTACATTGCTTCCCTGTTGTAGGTGGCAATAATGCCCTAGGTACAGCTCTTTCCTGAGCAAGAGAGGTGTTTTGGCCTCCTCCAGCTCTTGCCCTAGTCTGAGTCATTACTTTCAGAAAGTAACGTTTTTGTAAAGACTTTATTTAAAGAGAGGGGAAGGGAAGGAGAGAGAGGGAGAGAAATATCAATGTCTGGTTCCCGCTCACACACCCCTTGCTGGGGACCTGGCCTGCAACCCAGCCATGTGCCCTGACTGGGAATTGAACAGCTCCCCTTTGGTTCGCAGGCCCATGCTCAATCCACTCAGCTACACCAGCCAGGGCAAGAAAGTAACTCTTAGAAGTACCATACTGTCCCCATTGGTATGATCTCAAAGATGATAGTGAGGTTTACTAAGGTATTCCATGCAAAATGACTGCATTTATGTGCATTAGTAGTTGGCACAAAAACTATACTGGTCCTCGGAATGAAAAGCATCAGTTATCTTACCTGCTATCTGTGGAAATTGTATCATATACAAAGACTTCCCTTGAGGCAAAAACAGGTGTTAGTGTGGCCTATACCATCCTGTCTCATAATTATTATTTGGGGTAGCTTGCTTTCCCAAATACCTACCACCCCAAAAGTGCTCAGTGGATGCCTTTTCAGCCTGCCCCATTATGCACTCACTCTGCTTTGCTTTCCAGAATGCCTATGTCAACATCAACCGCATCATGTCTGTGGCTTCTCGCCTCTCTGAGGCTGGTCATTATGCCTCACAGCAAATCAAGCAGATTTCCACACAGCTGGACCAGGAGTGGAAGAGCTTTGCAGCTGCCCTGGATGAACGTAGCACCATCCTCGCCATGTCTGCAGTATTCCACCAGAAGGCTGAGCAGGTGAGGCCAAGGGAGCTGCAGAGGTTGCTATTGGTGGGAAGGGTGGGAGGATATACACTTTGTAGAGAGCTCTTCCTTTCTCTGAAACACTGAAGACCCTGATGAGTAGCTGCAGCAATAACCCATCTCTCCCACTTTCATGGACCCTGTGTACATAAAGAAACATGGGTGGCTTTGTTTATCATTCAAATAAGAAGAGACCCAGAGTCCATTTACATGCCACTGGGTAGTTTATTGTTGTGTGTACTTGTGTGCATTGATTGCCTGCCTAGTTTGTGTTCCCTGAGCTTCAACAAAAGGGGTGAAACTAAACTGCTCATAAGAGTACTGAGAGCAGTCTCTAAGATGGCGGCGTGGTAGGAGGGAGCAGATTCTACTTTTCCTATACCCAGGGAAAATTCCTAGCCATTCTAGGTAGGAACTGAGCAAAGAGCCAACATTATCACAACATAAATGAAAATAGGAGATCGCAAATTGTAGTGGACATTGAAAAACCCGACGATAAGAAGACTACATGGATCAGCGCGGGGACCAGGGAGGTTGCAGCTCCAGGCCTGGTGCGCCGGGGTCGGCTGAGGGGCTCCCGGGAGAGAGCTGAGTCATCTGCTCCCTCCCTGGCCAAACAAGGACTGAGCAGCACTGGGGGAGGCCAGTTTACCGGAGGGCACAGAGAGAGGAGTGAGGACAAAGAGGCACCCACAAAGGGGCTGTAAGCACCTACGCAAAGCCCTGGTGAAAGTGTGCAACCCACCCAGTGCATCCAAAGGCACCCGCCTCTATGCCCATGCCCCGAACCTGGAGAAAGCGTGCTTTGGTGGAAGTCTCAGAAACCAGTGTTGAAAAAGGAAAAGGCGCGGGTGCTCCGCAGGACCTGTGAGGCACAGACCCTGAAGGTAGGAGAAGTGGGCACCCCTCGGGATCTAGAGAGTGTGCACACATGAACCCATAAAAGGCTTGGGCGCTCCACGGGACATCGGAACACACAGCGGTGAACTCCCAAGGACGCACATAGTTGCACCCAACCCCGACACACAGATCCCTTCCAGGAAGCACCAGACGGGCTTGGGGGAGAACACGCGCCTACTCTATGAACAGTACGCCAGAGGCTGACTGAGTCTTGAACGGGAACAGAGAAAAACTGTCTCCAGTCGCCCCTCAGTGTGCTGAAGCCAGCTAGAAAAACTGATTTGGACAGTCTGAAACCAACAATAGATATGTTTTTGTTGTTGGTGGTGATTTTTTTGGTTTTTGTGTGTTTCTTTTTGTTTTCTTTTAATTATTTTAAAGTAACCTTTCATCTTTTAATTCGTATTATTTTTTGATCTATCAATTCTTCTTTATGCTTCTCTTTCTGTCACCCTAGTCTTGACCCTTCTTGCTTTCCAAATTTATCTCTTCTTCTTCCTTCCATCTTCTGCTTGGTTCCTTCCTTTATTTTTTTTTTTGAAACTGCAAGTAATTGCATAATTGTATTATCATTATTTCATTATTCGTACACCTTTTATTTTTATACTATTTTGGTATTCCTCTTCTTTTTGTATAGACTTCTTTGCTAGGCTGATTATATTGTATCATTTGATAGGTTTCCCCTGT
>CM052539.1:99082027-99097048 GCA_028533065.1 Trachops cirrhosus | reverse complement strand
TTTTTATTAACCTAAATAAAAGCTTTTTATATTTTTTCCCTCTCAAATTTTACTTTTTCTGTTGGCCCAGGTCTTCAGCCTATCAAAATATATTGGATGTATAATTGCTGTGACATGTGAGCATTTGAAGTCTTGCCCAGCTCGGGCAGGTCTTCACTGTTCTCCAGGGACACAGAGCCATCAGGCTGCGCAGGCATTCCGTCCACTGTGGGCCATCGAAGGGCCACATCGTCTCAGTCCAGCTTCACTACTTTTCTTCCGCAGATGCAGTGTGAGAGTCCGCAAGCCTGCTGCTCTCCGTGTCTGTCATGGGCCTCGAGTCCGCCAACACAGCCACTGCATCCAGGGAGAAAACGAAATCCGCTGGAGTCAGTCTTTGTGGCCTCCTCCTAGGGCTCACGGTAGCATTGTCTGATTGTGCCTCAGATGTGATCCTTTGAGAAGGAAATGCAGAAAAAATACAATAAAGTAAACCAACGTCTTCACAAAATATCTATTTGATAGTCTTCTAGATTTTTATCAAGTTGTTTTTCAGAATCATTGGGGTATTTTCTCTTCCATCTTTTTTTTTTTAAGGATTATTCACACAGCTTTATTATTCTGGCAAGTCACATTTTTTTCTTCTTCTTTTTATTACATTTTTTCCATTACTGTTTGCCCCTCTTATTACTCCCCTCCCCCAACAATCACCACACTGTTGTCCCTGTCTATGAGTCCTTTATCCTTATTGCTGGATCCCTCCATCCCCTAATCCCCCCAATAGCTGTCGACCTGCTCTCCATCTATGAGTCAGTCTGCATTTTGTTAGTTCAGTTTGTTCATTAAATTCCACATATGAGTGAAATCATAAGATATTTGTCTTCTCTGACTGGCTTATTTCACTTAGCATAATGTTCTCCAGGTCCATCCATGCTGTTGCAAAGGGTAAGATTTTCTTCTTTTTTATAGCTGCAAGTCACCTGTTTTTAGTAAATTATTAAAGATCCCTGATGGAAACTTTCACATCACTCTGTAATGGGGTGGGCCTGGAGCTAGAGACCTGAAGTCAGGTTACGTTATCAAGGTTCCCATGCTGTGTGCATCTTGTCTCAGATAGGGATGCACGGGGTTCAGCCGAAGGAGGCAGGTGTAAGCTCCAGCACTCGATATTTAACTCACGGGGGAGAAACAGATCCCAACATTAAAGCACTGATGAATACTAGAATGAATGAACAGTTGCTGTTGTAGGAGCTCTTCAACAAAGGGAGGTCTTTGGAAAACAGAACAGATTCCCGGAAGTCTCAAACTGATGAAGAAGCAAAGATAAGGATAAAATAACCACTCATGATCTCCTTAAGATCAGTCATGATTGTTTCAAAGATCTCAGTTTTAGTCATGATAATAATGAAGAAAAGTACATGAAATTGGTCCTAAAATTATTCAGTTATCTAAATTATCCAATTGGAATAGAAATTAGGCAACTGTCATTGGCATTCATCAATTACAGCATGTTACAATATATTCTTACATTATGTTGCCAAAAATTAACAACTGAGTATATTTCTTTACTGCCAAGTCCTTTTGCAAGTCCAGAAAATTCTTGTTATATCCCCGAAGGTCTTTATATTGCTACATAAAGAAATATTTTGGGGCATGTGAGAGGCAACTGATAGATGTTTCTCTCACACATTGATGTTTCTCTCCCTCCCTTCCTCCCTCCCTTCCCCTCTCCCTTAAAAATAAATAAATAAATAATTAGAAAGTATTTTAACTCTTTAGACAGATTATATATATTTCTAAAATAGGGAAATGCTATAATATATCTTTAAAATAATCTGCATTAACACTCACTAATTTTATCATTTTGTAAATTGAATAACAAAAGAACTTTACATTATATTCTTAGACAAGAAGAATAAATGACTATGATAATTTAGTTTACTTCAGTTTTACAGTGGTAACCCCCCTTGATATACAAACCCATTATAGATAAAATAGTTCTTCCCAAGCAACTGGACTGTCTCTCTCGCTGCAGTATGTCTTTCCTTATTACTCATCACTTGTAGGTCAGTGAAGAATATTTAGCTTTCACTTTTCTCATCTTAGTAAACAAGTGACATCATAAAACAGAAATATGTTCATTTTGCAACTGATAGTCCATGTATTTCAGAGCAATCTCACCACCGTGAAATGCCCTGGACCCTTCCTCCCACTGTGAGTTGGAATGGGATTGGACTTTAATGTGTGTAACACGTGTGGTATACGAGGTCTGTCCAGAGGGTGTCCAGCCATGTACTATGAAAAACAGAGACAGTTATTGAAGAAGATACAAGTACAAGAAACATTGTACATAGGACGGTGATGCCCAGTCCCCATCAGCATAGGCACCTGGGGACCTCACACAGTTTTCCCAGTCACCATCAGCTAGCTGCCCCATTGTATTTTCCTGAATCTCATCGACATTCTGAAATCTCTTCCCTTTCAAAGGTGATCTTAGTTTTAGGAAAAGCCAGAAGTCACCAAATCTGGGCTGTAGTGGAGCTGAGTCACCTGGGTGATTTATGTTTTGTCAAAAAAACTCTGCATGAGATGTGATGTGTGAGCTGGCATGTTGTCATGACGAAGCTGCCAATCACCATTTGCCCATAGCTGCGGCCTTTTGAATAATCCCAGTAGTTTCCATGGAGGAATGTTCAAGCTTAATGCAACATTTGATGCAGATTCATTGCTGTACTTGCTCAGTCATTTTGAATGCAATGGCCACACAGTACACATGCTCACTCAATGGTGTCTACTGCCCCCACTGACTAGTATAGTGAAGTCGTCATTGTTTACGCATATACATTCCAGTCCACTCTCCTTGGCTGCCAGGTTACATTGATGTCACTCAAACCATTCTCATTATATTAACAATGTCTGGACTTTATCTGGACAGACCTTATATAGACACATACACATATTACATATACTTACATATATACATATATATGTATAGGGGGAACCAAAAAATGGAATTATCTTCTGGAGGAAGGACCCCTTGTAGTACAGGCTTCCCCACTAGCTGAGTGTTCCAGGAGCCCACCTGTATCAGGATACCAGCTGGCATGATTGTCAGAGGCTGCACTGGGCTTCGGTGAATTTTTCTGAAGACTCTTTCAGTGCCTTTGCCCATTTCGCGATTTATGAGCGCACCTGCCCGCACCACACTGAGCATTCAGTAGTTTTTAACCAAAAACAACATGACCCCCATTCTCCCTATTTACCTGATATCACCCTGAGTGCATTTTTTTGTTTCCCTGGATGAAAAAAGTCCTCAAAGGGAAGTGTTTTGCTGATGTGAAAGATGTGAAACATAAAACAGCAGAAGCAGTACAAAGCATCAAAATCAATGAGTTCAAAAACCGTTTTGAGCAGTAGAGAAAATATCTCAATAGGTGTATTGCATCAAATGGAGATTACTTTGAAGGTGACTGAAGCTTAAACATGTAAGAATAAATATACAGTATTTTATGAATAAAATCCATTTTGGGGGGGGCTATAGACAGGGTCCAGCACAAACGATGTCTTTTTATTACAAAGTCTTTTATTACAAAATCATAGGCATGAACACACACACACCCCATTTGCTGAGAAGCCAATGGCACAGTCATCACTGTGTAGTGTGTAGAGCTAGACTGCCTGCTCTTGGAACCAGTTCCACCAACTTGACTAATCGTGTGACCTTAGGCGAGTTACCTACTCAACTTCCTCATATGAGAAATGGGGGTGAGAATAATAGTCCCTGGCCCATAGGGTTATTAAGGGTTAATGAGTTAACACATAGAACATGTTTAGCGAAGTTCCTAGCACTTACTGACACTTAATACATTGTAACTGGCATTAGTATTATTATTAATGATATATTTTCATACATATTTGCTTCCATATTTTAAGCAGTTAAATATCCCATCTTATTCTTTCCCATTGTTTCTAAATTTGTGGCTGAGTCATCTTAGGCCATCCCTGAGTGCTCGTGAAGCTGCTGGGAGGAGCCACGGCATGGCGCGGGCTACACGGAGGGCAGGGTACTCCGCTCTCTGCCAGAGCTTGCGCCCGCCGCTCACACCCTACCATCGTGTTGCGGATGGGTCTGCTGTTCATGACAGAGGCTCCTAGGGGATCAGGAAGTTCCAGATAGGTTAACATTACCCTTCTACCAAGAAATCTGCCAGAGTCAGCTTAAAAAAATTAGCAAACTCTTAAACAAAAATATCCTATTGGGAGATGGCTGTGTGGTTTTTTTTACCAGGGTAAATTACCCCTTGCATTTATATATGGTAAGAAACACACAATTACGTTATTGATCTATTCAAGGAACACATTAGTTTAAAAGGTTCATGTGAAGTAAAGAAAATGGAGTTATCAAGGAGGGATTTTTGAGGAAGAAAACAGGGAAAAGGTTAAGTGGGCACTTCTCTGAAGTGAGAATAATAAAAAGAAAGATACCCCAGAATCAGTTCATTCTTCTTGCTGGTTCTGTAAAGAATTATAGATCAGCCAATCTATTAGCATGCAAGCAGGGTGTATTGGTGGGCCTTGCCAAGGTTTGGGGGGCGTGGAAGGCGTAGGTTCAGGGCAAAGTATGATAAGGGTGGCGAACATAAGGGCAGCCAAAGGCCAGGTGGCAAGTGCGCGCCAGGTCCTTTGTTTTGAGAACTTATATAGTTGGCGGGATGGAGGTGAAGAAGTTACACATTGATTGATGGGTAAAGGTGGTGCTGGCTTTCTCAAGGGGACCTGACTACTAAACTTAGATATGTGTGGGGGTCTGTTAACCCGAATCCTTATCTTGCTCCAGAGCCCATTTGTTCATCTTGTTGTAAAACAGATATGTGACAGGGGGCAGTTAATTAAAGTTGGGGCAGCTACCCAAAGTTATTCCTGCACTCTTTCTGTAAGCATCAGGGACTCCCTCATAAAACAGACAGTGACCAGAGGCAGGCAATTAACCAAGTCATTTTATGGGCTTTTCCTTGGGACACTGTGGACCCCCTCTTCTTCCCCCTTCCAGGCTTTGGGATGAATACACAGTTTCAAAGCATTCTTTCCCAGATGGTGGAAATAATACTTCCCTCCTCATGTGCTATCATGGTGTTTCCTGTGATGTTGGAACACCTGGCAATATCAGACCAGGCTCAGGACTGCTGAGTTAGTGTGTGAGACAGGTCTCCCTCCTCCTCCCTGCCTTGGTTGACTACCTGTTCTACCTAACTGCTAAAAAGCATTGCCTGGTAACCAGGATGCTAGACACTGATCAGCAACAGCAGCACAGTCTCAAAGTTCTTCCTGTGCCATCTCCTGCCTCACTTGGACTGGCCGTATTGATATACCACCGTGGTTAAGAGCACTGGACTTTGTAGTTGAATGCTCAGCTCTGCTACTGCCAGCCCTTTAAACACGGAGAAAACGATCTGACTTCTCTGTGCCTTAGTTTCCTGCCAGAGTTGCTATGCAGATTGAATGAAAGAAGGTTAGTCAAATGCCTCACACACTGTCTACTCCATAGTACATACACAAGGAAAAATACCTTCTTCATTCATGATCATCATCTTTGTCATGACTGATCAGCATCTGAAAGTGACCTGAAGAAAAAGACTACACAGAGAGATTTCCACCTCTGCAGGTGATAACAAAGAGCTAAGTTACAGGAATAGACCACAGGAGGTGGGCAGAGTGGAGGCAGGTGAATTTTGATTCAGGCAGGTATGGAATAAAACATTTGGAGGGGGGAAGCTAAAGTATTCTCTACATGTAAATACTGGGGAAGGCCCAGAAAACGGGAGAGGCCAATGGAGAGGGCTCCCTGACACTACAGCACTAGGCAGCTGCTAAACCAGGTCCCTAGGGTCGATTTTTGGCAGCCGAATGCTGGATTCAGTGAATCTGTTCCAGCAGGAAACTCTTAGGCTTCGTTTTGAATGAGCCTTCCCATTTCCCACTGCCTCTTATCCTTTATAAATTTCTGTTTAGCTCCTTTTCTGATTTCCCTTAGGCTGTGGCTTTGGAGTATATAATTGTTAGAATAGATATGTTGCCAACACATCTCTCAGAGACGTCATTGTACCCTAACACTCCAATTAATTCAGAAGAGCAAGGGAGACAGAGGCCGCTGGAGCCCAGAGTGAGTGGGCCAGGAGCTGAGGTGGAGTTCATTGAGTGGAAGGAGAAGGCAAATTAGGTTGATGAGAATCTGCACTTTCTGTGGGCACCTTGTGTTCTTTCCTTTATTGGGTTCAGGCCCTGGTTTCTGCCCTGAACAAATTCTTCCTGGAGTCTTTTCCACATGGAGTTAAATCACCAAATTAATTCCCTAGTGCAAGTTTTATTTGTTTGTTTTTGTTTTTTTGTGTGTGTTTTTTAGAGTCTTGTCTCTGTATTAGCAAATTAGCCCGTGCTGCATGTTATAAGATAGGCCAGAGATAAACATGTGGGTCTGGGGGTTGTTTCCTGCCCCAGTGTTTACTTTAAAGGTGGTGAGGACTTGAATAGGCTGGGAGGAGGGGCAGGGGCCTTTCAAGGCTACTGGACCAGGGAAGGAGGCTGGAGAGGGCAAAGCTAACTCTCAGGGTCAGTGAGGAAAGCAGCTGACTGGTTCATGTAACACAAGTGCATGAGATGAAGCTGGAGAGCTAGGTTTGTTCATTAGCAGTATAGGTAAGCTTCAGGTTTGGAAACAAAGTTTTTTTCTTTAAAAAAAATGAGCATCTGTTGTATGCCAGCCTTGTACCCCCAAAAGAAGGTAGAGAGGAAAAACCCAATGAAAGAGCAGTCGTGGAGGAAATAGAAAAGAGAATAAATTTAAATTCCAGCCAATGCTAGAAATACACAGATCAATCAGAAAAAAATACACAAATGAGACTATTACAAGGCTCTGGGCCTCAGTGCATGGGTGGAATGAGAAGAGAGAGTCAGACTGAAGAGCATTTAAATACAAGGAGGGCAGCCTTAGGAGTCAGGCTTTTCTGCTGAGTAGCTCCTTGAAATTCACATTCTTCAGGCCTCATAACAGATTTGGGCCCTATAGCCCAACGTGTCGGGTAGTGAGTGTGGTAGGAAAGGGAGAAGAAAGAATATAGAAGCACTGGACATAGACTCCTAGACACAGTTCACATTTGGTTTAGATTCAAATTCCCAAGATTCCAGACCTCTGAGCCTCTCTGTCTTAACTTAAGCACCTCAACTTTGCTCCTCCTCACCAGGACCCTCGGCACTTTCCACCCTGCCCCCATCCCTGGCCTTGGGATCCCTCTGGGATCTTCCTGCAACAAACAAACCCTTCATAGACTCAGTTTTATGAAAACAAAACAAAACCAATATTGAAAGAAAGGTTGGCTCTTCCTTCCATGCTTGCTGTGTTAGTTTTTCATTTCTTTTAGTTTGTAGGCAAGGAAACGAACTAAAAATTTTGCTTGGGCTCTTTTCAATATATTATCTGATCAAAGGCTTATGTCTCACATACATGAAGAACTCTCACAAACCTATAATCAACCTAGTTTTTGAAAAATGGGCAAAAGACTTAAAAAAACACTTAAAAAGTAGACACAAATGGCCCGTAGCATATGAAAATGGGCTCACCATCATTAGTCATCATAAAACCATGAGATATCACTTCACACCCACCAGGATGACTAAATTTAAATAGACTCATAATACCAAATGGTGGTGAGGATGTAGAGCAACTGGAACTTTCATATTGGGTTGCACCACAAGTTCACTTGTTTTTTCTGTAAGGTGGCTCTGGGAGTGCTTAGCTGTCTTTAACATCATTTGAAACAATTTCGTTAGATTGTTTTGTGACAGCTATCAGTGTGCATTTTTTACAAACACTTATCAAAATGAGTGAATCTTTGTGTAGCCATTTTAATATTGAAGAGAGAAGAAAATATGCAACATTTTCTACATATTATGCTTTATTATTTCAAGGAAGGTAAAAACGGAATTAAAACACAGAAAACAATTTGTGCAGTGTATGGAGAAGGTGCTGTGACTGATGAAACATATCCAGTGGTTTGCAAAGTTTTGGGCTGGACAGTTCTCGAGGATGATGCTCCATGGGCAGGTAGACCAGTTGAAGTGGATAGCGATCAAATCGAGACATTGAGAACAATCAACATTATACCATGTGGGAAATAGCTGACATACTCAAAATATCTAAATCAGTAAAGTTATTGGTGACAATGAAAAATGTGTCTTTTATTTTATGGGAAAAACTAAACGAACTTCTTGGCCCACCCAGTGCGTGCCTGTGGGGAATGCGAAGCTCCTGTTGGACGCGCTCGACACACGCACACCCTTTGACGCGACAGTCACACTCCTAGGCAGAGAAATGAACATCCATGCCCACACACGGACTCGCATAAGAACTTTTGCATTAGCCTTATTCAGAATAGCCACACACTGGAAACAACTCGAAAATTCATCAGCCAGAGGATCCGTAAACAAATTGTGGCGTGTCTATGCAATGGGTAGCAGTTGCAAAGAATGAACTATGGATACACACAACATGGATGAATCTTAAATACAGTGTGCTGAACACAAAAAGCCAGACCTGAAAGAGTACATTCTGTGATTTCATTGAAAATCCAAGAATAGGCTAAACTACATCGGTGATGAGAGAAATCAGAAAGTGGTACCTGAGTGGGGGAGAGAGGCCAGGAAGGGGGCACAAGTGGACTCCCTAGGGTGATGGAAAGGTTCATATTTTGGTTTTGGTGATGGCTACGTGGACGTATAAAATTGTCAAAACTCCTAGAACTAATGGAGGGTGGGGCAAAAGTAGGTTTACAGTTGTGACTATGTGAAACACAGAGATTATTCTTGTATTACTATTTATTAAGTATTGTATTATATTCCTTACGAACAACTGTAAACCTACTTTCACCCTATTCTGTATGTGTATCTTATTGTATATGTTATATCTTAATTTTTTCAATACAAGAAGGAAAACATATTTATAAGCCTAGTCTACATAGGCCTAGTCATCCTATAAATTATCTAATAAATTATAAATCATTTATCTCTCAGTTTAAGTCCTTCTTTAGTTACAGAATGAAGTACTTTTCAAAGATGGATACAACACAAACCTGCTTTGCCTGCCAACCTGACCCCCACGACCTGCCCACAATAAATGCCATAGATACTAGGTTTTCCTGCTGAGCTCAGTGGGTCCCTTACTTGACCTAAAAAGATGTGTGGGCATGAGGTGGGGAGCCAGGACCGTGAGGGTGGTATCTACTGCTCCCCCATCTCTGCATCAACGAGAGTAGCTACACTTTCAAAGAAGGAAGTTCTTACTTTTAGAGAGAAAAATGGAATCTTGTGTCCCAGACAGCAACCCCTCCTCTCTTATTGCTTGCCTTTCCCCTCACAGTCTGTACGGTCCCAGCACAGGAGATAAAGTGCCACCTCCCAGCTGCCCACAGCTGGTCTCCTTCCCTTTGTTCCCTGATGTTCCTGGAGCAGCAGCTCTTGGTGACTGGGAAGGTTCTGCCACATGTCAGCTGCTGTGAAGCCCAGCAGTGAAAATCGCTGAGCTGGGGCCCTGGGGTATGTGCTCAGGCTGCCTGGGCCACATTGTGGCTGTTTGATCTGGGTGAGGCTTTCATTTCATCTTCTCAGAAAAGGGGGTGATGGTCCCTGTGCCGTTGCCTTCACAGGGCTGCTGTGGGGGTAGCATGAGGTAACAGACTTGAAGACGGCATTAGAAACATTTTTATCTGATTCATTTATCAGGTGGAATTATTACCCAGTTCAGTGCTTCTGAGTCCCTATTCTGTGAAGGGTTGCAGCATTCGTAAAGGAAGTGCAGGATTCAGACTCTCTGGGCAGTCACGTATTTGAGAGTAGATGAGGGGAAGCCACATGAGCAAAGGTGTAAAGCAATAACTAATTGGCAAATCATATCAAGACAAAGTTTCCATTTATTACGTGCTTCAGTCTTTATTAGAATCATTAGTGCCTTTCAGTAGAGTATAATCTGCTTGGATTTCTGTACCTGAACTAAAACCAGAGGGCAACCAAGTCCGGGGCTTGGGCTGCCTGTCACCGCTCAGCCGCAAAGAAGAGACAGGGATTGGATCATAATTGCACTTTTAGTATCAGAGGCCAGCGTCTGAGAAGGTGGTGGGTAAAAACCCTAACATCCACCTTCCCTTGAGCTTTCAGAAGTTAACTTTATGTAGGAGAAATGTGGGAATTTGGGAGGGGGAGTGCAGAGATGCTGTTTCTCTTAGAAGGGGACTGAAAGAGAAGTCAGGGGCAGCTTCTTCCCAAGCTGGCTCTTTGTTCTGTGTTATCTCTCGCATTTGCTGTAGCATTCCTTTCTTCCCTGTGGTTTATAGCCAGGGAGGTTCTGTATTCTCTGGCCAGAGAGGAGAGGTATAAACCGTTTGCTCTCAAGTGTCCTTGCTTAGAAGAGATAAGGTCTTGTGATTCACCAGCTGGCTGTAAATTGCTCAAACTATTTGGCCTTGTTTAATTTTCTTGTCTCAGTTTCCCCATCACTTGCTCAGGAATTTTCCTAGCTTCTTACTCTCCTATCTCAGTACTACATATTTACCTGTGTTTAGTGACCATGTCCAGGTGTCAGCCTTTGTAATAGAGGAAGTGAACCTGTGCAATAGAACATGGGAACCAGGCCGAGACTCAGGGTTTGATGTGTACCAGCTCTCGCAAACTGTAACCTCAGCCCATTTACTGGGCTTCTCCAGCCCTCATTTTCTGTTTCTTGAAAAGAGTTAGATTCAGTACTTAGGTTCTGAGGACGTCTCCAATTATGAGATTTTCCTAGAGTAACAGTTGTGGTGTAGTGGGCAAAATCTTTGTGGTCAGCAGAAGACCTGAGCTATGGCCTCAGGTCCACCCCTTGCAAGCAGGGTTAACTCTGGGAGAAGCACTCCATCTGTCTGAGTGAGCAGCAGCTTCTCCTTCTGCAAGACAGACCTGGAGATGTCCACCCTGCCTGCCTCTCTAGGGCATTGCAAGGGTCGAACTGAATGGAGTGTGCAAAAACTTCATAAACCATAATTCATCATATAAATGTTTCCTGCTATTCCACTGCCGTTGCTATAGGCATTGAAATACACACAAAACACTTTCAAAGGCATGTATACCTGAGTGTGGGGCAAGTTCAAGAGATGCAAAGGAGAGATCGATCTGAGAGTCAGGTAAATTAAGAAGACTTGGCCCTGGCTGGTGTAGCTCAGTGGATTGAGCGTGAGCCTGCAAACCAAAGGGTTGCTGGTTCGATTCCCAGTCAGGGCACATGCCTGAGTTGCAGGCCAGGTCCCCAATGGGGAACGGGCAAGAGGCAACCACACATTAATATTTCTCTCCCTCTCTTTCTCCCTCCCTCCCCGCCTCTCTAAAAATAAATAAATAAAATCTTAAAAAAAAAAAAAGAAGGTAGCTTGGAATCCCTGAGTTTAGCAGTCTCTCATGGACCAGCGAGCCTGGACTGATGGTTGTTCCCTCACAGGTGACAGCAGAGCTAGATGCCTGGAACGAAGACTTGCTCCGGCAGATGAACACGGAGGATCTGACACTAGCAGAGCAGCGGCTCCAGCGCCATACGGAGCGGAAGCTGGCCATGAACAACATGACCTTCGAGGTCATCCAGCAGGGCCAGGATTTGCACCAGTACATCATGGAGGTCCAGGCCTCAGGTAGGCAACCTGCCCTATCCTTGTTCTCCTGGCAGGAGGTGGTGAAAACAGGAACACCAGCTTGGCTCCAACGGGCACTTCCACTCTGTTCATTCGTTTTATTCCTACAGCTATGAGGAACAGATTCTTGGCCTCATTTTAAAGAAAAAGAAGCTGAAGCATGAGAGCTGAAATAACTTGTGTGAGGCTGGCCAGTTAGGCTGTGGTAAAGATGAAAGTAGGGTTGGGCTCTCCTGGCACTGTGGAGAGAATGGGGAAAACTAATGGTGGAAATTAGCAGATTCAAAAAAAGAAAAAGACAGAAAATGGTGGCCTGGAAAACAAACCAGCTTGGCTCCAAAAGCAGTCAGCCATGCACGTGAATTGTATTCAAATGTGTAGACACCCCCTTGCATCCTACCACACACACACTGCCCTGCCCGGTCTCCTCCGCCAGGGCTGGCTCCTTGTTTCCACTTCTGGACTCTCAGAGCCCTGTTTTTTATCACTGGTCTGTGCATGAGTGCTAAGAAGTACTGATAAAAATTTATGGCAAGGCCATATAATTAAATAAATTCTCAAAAAAACATGGTCTCTTTACCCAGGTTTGACTTTTTTTCTGCTCAGAATTTATTGACTATTTGCCCTACAAATACGTGACACCTTAGCTCTAGTTGAGTGTCTCAGTTGGTTGGAGCATCACCCCATATACCAAAGGTTGTGGTTCAATCCCCAGTCAGGGCACATATGGGAGGAGGCAACTGATTGATATTTCTCACATTAATGTTCCCTCTCTCTCCCTCCTTTCTTCCCTCCCTCGATCCCCTTCTCTCCCTTTTCTCTCTCCCCTCTCTCTTCCCCCACCCTGACACCACCTCCCTCCCTCTCCCTTCCTTTTTCTCTAAAAAAAAATCTGTAACCATATCCTTTGGTGAGAATTAAAAAATGAAAACTTATTGATAGACCTTCAAGTTGGCCTTTGTTATCAGAACTGGAGGGTGTCATCGCAGTCCCTAGTCCACCTAGCCCAGAAAAAGAAACCACTCATATAAGCTAGAACCCGGGCCTTTACACCCAAACCCACCCATTGCCCTCCTCCCCCTCGCCTCCCTCACCCTTGCTGGCTCAGGCTCCTCACCAGGCATCTACTCTTTATAGCACTCTTGGTCCATGTCCCTGATGATCATGAAGAATATTTAGAATCATGAGATTGTTAGGCAAGCTTTAGCAATCAAACTTAACTTTAGAGTACTGTGCTTCTTTTAATGTATTTGTAGGATAAGTAGTGACTAAATCCTGGGCATTCAAAGGAACTTCTAACCAGAGGAGAGACAAGCTAGGAAATTCTATTCACTTTGGTCAGCATAGTCTTTCTTTGAATTTTCATTTGTGTTGTGAATAGGTCTGTACCCCAAACAGCCCCAGGAAGGGCCATTCACATTACAGTCTATCTGGTGTCTGTTTTATGGCAATACCCAGGTCCCGCTCTGAGATACCTGATTTAACAACCTCTGAACCAGGTGGGCATCTGAATTTTGGGCCTCAGCAAAACTCCTCAGGTGATTCCACTGTGAAGCCAGGGCTGAGACCACTGCTTTTCATCACAATGGTTAAATCACAACAGCCGATACCTATGAAATGAATGCCCCAGGACAGGGACTCCCAAATGTGGTTCCCAGATCAGCAGCATCAACATCACCACTGGAGGGCTTGTTAGAAATGCAAGTTTAAGGGCCCATCCCTAGAACCTATCACATCAGAGTCTCTTGCGGTCCGGCCCAGCAATCTGTGTTTCAAAGCCCTCCAGATAATTCTGGTGTATCACTGCTGATCTAGGACCTTGCTTCTCAAAGTGTGGGCTCTAGACCAGCACCATCAGCATCACTGAGTACTAATTAGAAACACAGGATTCCAGACCTTTTCCCTCAGTATTGATGTGTCTGGAAAGAGGGGGGTTTGTCTGCCTGAAAACCCATGGCACTTAGGACCAGGGTTCTGGCATGACCTGGGGAAAGCCCACCTCTGTTCCAAGAGCTAGGTATCCATAGTAACAGGAAGACTGCTGGGAGCTTGCATTCCCTGGAGACTGCTTAAGACTGGGGGTTAGCTGTACTTGGCAGCCACCTTAACCATGAGGGCTGAGTGGGTGAAAACACCCCAGGCAGATGGGCTGCCCACCCCCACAGTCTCCTGTTCTAGAAATGAGTTTTGTCAAAAGAGGCTGGCTTGGCCTCCTCAGCCCTCTTTGCTGGGACTGGTTGTTCCCCTGCTCCTGCCACATTTAGTCTGGCATAGCCCCTCAGGCTTCAAAGGGAGTGAATCCAGGGGTTTCAGGGATGCTCACTCTGCCACTGAGTGCCTGGTCCTCAGTGGAGGCATCTGTCTCATCCCTGGCTTAGAGGAGGGGAGGACAGAGTCATGTCAGAGCTGGGGAGTGGGGGTGGAGGTTGGGAGGGACCCGAATGGACCTTGCACCCCTGTGGCCGAAGAATGCAGGACTTCAGAGACATAGGACTGAGGCAATAAAGACGATCATTTATTATGTACATCTAATGAACTAACTATATTTGAACTAGGAGTAAAATAAATTGCTGTGTTAGAAAAGGACAATGAGCAAAGTTAAGAGTTTGGTTGGTATTTAGCTCTTCATGCTAAATTAATTAAGGGCATATATTTTGATTTTGTAGGAGTAAGTGGAAGCAGAAAATTTCCATACACTTATTTTCAGGTATGAAGTTTATAACATTGAATCAGTTTCTACTAAATCTCTCTGGGTGCTAACGACTCTAACCAAAGCAAAGCCTTTGCTTAAATCAACATCAGCCTTAGGAATAGAAGGCAGAAGGCAGAAGAGGAATAATCACTTGCTCATCATTCCTTCCTCACTGTAGCATTATCTGTGTGAGCCTCAAGGTGGAGGTATTTGCTGGTAATAATCAAGTTGGAGAAAACATGCTTGCTGAATTCAAGAAGTTGGAAATGCCTTTTCTTTCTCTTTAGACCTTACTTTCTTTTTCTGTCTAGTGTGGCAGGTGGACCTTGATTCCTAAAGTCCTCTCCACTTCTTACCTTCCATGATTCAGCCTCACTACCTCCATTGATTATGCCACAGGTCTTCTCCTTAATGTAATCTGACAATGAGACTGTTATACTTGACCTTAGGAACAAGACAAGAGCCATATGTCCTATGGATATATTCCTCTTGTGGTTTAATCAAAGCTTCAAGTTCTCTCTTTATGCAAGGCTTTGAAGACTCTTTAGAGTCTGTGGCAGTGATGCTTCAAATATACTATGCTTGAGAAGATTCCAGCCACAGTATTTGAAAAATAAATAAACTTTTTAAATAAATTAAGTTTAGGGG
>CM052539.1:98956589-99081527 GCA_028533065.1 Trachops cirrhosus | reverse complement strand
GTGATCATGAGAATAAAACCAAAGAGAGTCATTGTGAAGATGCAGTGGGAATACACAGGGGTGCTAAGGGCTCCATAAAGCTTGATTACGTATCACCCTAGTATTCTAGCACACAGGGCATTTGGTTGGGGTTACTTTTGTTCCTGTAGCATCTTCAGCAGCATGAGGGCAGGACTCTTCCTTCCTTCTCTTTATATTCCCAGCATCTGGCAGAGTGGTTATGTCTTGCATATAGCAAGTTCTAATAATATCTGCTGAGTCATCAAGACTAAACATAGTGTGGGTGAAACAAATGTAGGCAAAAATAATGAGCTGTAAATAATTTTACTTATGTCATAAAAGGAAGGAAAGACCTGTGTTCTTCCAAAGTGGAAGCTACTCTGGGGTCAATGGGAATGTGGACCTGGTTGGGGCTGAGGGGAGGGTAGATGAGAACTTGAGGTAAAACAATAGTTCTGAAGGCCTGGCTGCGTATTTAGAAAATACATGGAGAACTTCTTAAAATACCAAGGTTGGGGGCACACCCCTCAGGGATTCTTAGTTAATTGGTCTGGAGTGGGTCCAGAGTCTTTTTAAACTTCCCAGGTGATTTTAATGTAGGGCCAAGATTGAGAATACTGATCTAAAAACCTGATTAAAGGACTTTGTAATTTCTGAACTGGTGTTGTGCTGAGGCAGTGATGCAGAGAGAAGAGTGGGGTCGGAAGAAGAAAGGAGAAAAGAAGATGTTCTCTGTCTCAGGCTGATACATATTTTATAAACACAGTACAGAAGCACATTACAGGCCCTGGCTGGTGTGGCTCAGTGGTTGAGTGCTGGCCTGCAAACCAAAGGGTCACTGGTCCAATTCCCAGGCAGGGCACATGCCTGGGTAGTGGGCCATATCCCTAGTAGGGGGTGTGCAAGAGGCAACCATACATTGATGTTTCTCTCCCTCTTTTTCTCTCTCCTTTCCCCTCCCTAAAAAAAAAAAAAAAAGTCTTAAAAAAAAAAAGAAACACATTACAAGTATGGGCATTGTAGCCAGGAATACTGCTCACCTTAGACCATAGTCACCTCTCCTTGAGGAAATTAAAGTGGTTCCCTCAACCTGACAGCAAAGGAAAGCAAAGCAAGATTTTATTTTTAGCTGTGGCCTTGAGCCCCAAATAAATACAGTGCCAAACATTCTAGTCACTGAGTGTAGCTGAAGGAATGTCTCTGTCCCCTGGATTGTTG
The DNA here is from genome assembly GCA_028533065.1 of Trachops cirrhosus. Taxonomy (NCBI): domain Eukaryota; kingdom Metazoa; phylum Chordata; class Mammalia; order Chiroptera; family Phyllostomidae; genus Trachops; species Trachops cirrhosus. Next base: position 99,080,309 of record CM052539.1, on the reverse strand, counting down.
GCAGTTGTACCATCTTATCTAGTGGTTTCCCGTCGTTTTCATTTTGGAATCACCCTGGGAGCTTTAAGACTTACTGACATCTAGGACCCACCTCCAGAGATTCTGGTGTTCTTGGTCTGGATTGTAACCAGGACACAGTGATTTTTTGAAGTTTTCCAGATGGATCTAATGTGAGCCAAGGTTGAGAGCACAGGCTTAACAGCATCCAAACCACCACAGTTTCTAATGTGACACCTTGAGCAAGGATTGGGTTTGCCAAAAAGTTCATTTGGTTTTTTCCATAAGATGCCTGTAGCTGTCTTTAACTTTATTCAAAACAATTTTGTTAGATTATTTTGTGACAGCTGTCATATCAGCATGCATTTTTAAAAACTTATCAAAATTGGTGAATTGTTGTGAAGTCATATTAATATTGAAGATAAAAGAAAATAAACATTTTTGGCATATATTATGTTTTATTATCTCAAGAAGGTAAAAAACACAACTGAAATGCAAAAAAAAAAAAGATTGCTGCAGTGTATGGAGAAGGTGCTGTGACTGAGCAAACATATCAAAAGTGGTTTGCTAAGTTTCATGCTGGAAATTTCTCCCTAGATGATGTTCCACGGTCAGGTAGACCAATTGAAGTTGATAGCGATCAAATCAAGAGATTAATTGAGAACAATCAATGTTATACCATGGGGGAGATAGCCAACATACTCAAAATATCCAAGTCAATAAGGTTATCGGTGAAATGAAAAATGTGTCTTTCATTTTATGGAAAAACTAAACAGACTTTTTGGTCAACCCAATATATAAACACCTGACAATAAGATTTTATATTTACATTTTATACAAGACATTCAATAGTCCCATCAGTCAGTAATTAATAGTGAATATATTATTTTCCCAAGGGAAAGAAAAAGTGGGAAAAAGGATATTTTTTAGCCAGCAAAATGCCATATACTATATACACTTTATCTCCTAGTCTTCATGAGACCCCTAAAAGTCTTTCTTAGGATTCCCATTTTACCTAGTCTCTAGGAGGATGTTGAGCCCAGAGACTCACCATTAATAGGTTGCAGACCATTCAAAGGATTCAAAGTTACATGTATCCTTTACCAAAGTTCTCAGGTACTTTCCACCACAGCACATGACCTGACCTCCTCCCTAAAATGTTCCATGTGTTCACTGTACAGGTATTTATTGGGTGTTATGAGTCAAGCACTGTGCTGGATCCTAAAGATGAAGGGAAGCATAAGACAGACATGGACCTAGTGTCTGTGTGTATGCATTCCTGAGAGAACACACAGGTTATAAGGAACCAACGTCAATGGAAGTGTCCTGGTGGAGGGATGGGTACAGAACATTGTGGGAGCACATCAGAAAGAAACTCCAGTACAACATTTTATTAAGGAGACTGACAAACTATTTTATTACAAATATATTTCACTACTTGATACAAAGAACATTCTTTTATCAAAAAATATTTATTGATTTTAGAGAGAGAAACAAGGATGTGAGAGAGAAGCATTGATTGGTCACCTCCCGTATATGCCCCGACTGGGAATCGAACCCCCAACCTTTTGTGTAGGCGATGATGATCCAACCAACTGAGCCATACCAACCAGGGTTGAACAAACATTCCTGTTGCATTTCTGAGATCCTCTGAAGACAATAGTTAAGCCCATGATTAGATCAAGAGGAGTAATGTCAACACAAGAAAGCTTTATTTGCTATTGATCGGTGGACATGTACCAATTGATGGGTTTTAACTGGGATTCATGTCAATGTGTAGGGGGCAGTGGGAGAGAGGGGTGAGTTTGTGTTCCTTCTAGGTGTAGCTGGAGTAGGTCTTCACGCTTTTCCCATTTTCCGTCCACAGCAAGATATGCTGTTGAGGGCTGCAGAGGTGTCATAGGTGTCATCTTCATTCATTCTGTTTTCTGTGTTTGTCTCATAAAACAGTCTCCAGCAAGATAGATGAAAATGTAGGGCCTGCCTCAGGGTAGGCTGCAAGCCTCTTCTGGATGATGGCATAAGCAGGGAGATGGCCTCTTTGATGCGTTACTGGGCTTAGAGAGCCTATTTACATGCAGTGAGCCATAAGCTTTCCATAGGAAGACACTTTGCCCAAGCCCAGCATACTAAACACCAGAGACACGTGCAGGATGAAAATGAGCTGGAAAAACATCTGCATTGTGGCTGGAAGCAGGGAAGAGCATCTACTTCTGCAGATGGATTCTTTTAATACTAACCCAAGGATATGTTTATTGATTTTATGGAGAGAGGAAGGGGAGGGAGAGAGAGAAAGCGAGAGAAACATGGATCTGTTGCCTCCAGTCTGCGCCCTGACTGGGGATTGATCGTGCAACCTAGGTGTGTGCTCTGATTGGAGATCAAACCCGCAACCTTTGGGTGCACAGATGACGCTCCAACCAACTGAGCCGCCTGGCCAGGGCTGCAGATGGGTTTTAATTAGATTTTTAGAAGGTAAAAGTAAACATAGGGGTCAAGGGTCATTCTACTTTGCTGAGCATTGCAGAGGTAGAAATTTTTGTATTCCTTCTTATTTTTTATTTCAGTCAAGGAGATGTTCTACCTCATCCTCTTGGTAACTGAAAATAGTAAGTGGAAGGAGTTGACTGCCAAAAGAACAAGCCGTTCCTTTCTGTTTCCCACAGATATTTCAGGAGCTAGGACTTGGAATTATGAAACTGACAAAAAATAAACATGAAAAGATACTGAAATTATTACCATGTAGCACCAGAAAATTTTTTTCCTACTCCCATATTGTCCTTATGTAAAGCACTATTTTTGCCTCTATAGAAATGAATTTCCTTTTGTGTACAGACATCCTGACTGTATTCTGCAGGTGTATTGGTGGAGGCAGTGATGAATTTCTGATGGTTCAGTAAGAGCAGTGGGGAAGTCTCCCAAAGAGGATTTCTTTTTCAGGTGGCCATACATAACTTGATATTGGTGGTCTCCCCATCTGATCAGCTAATGAGAGTGTGCCTTGGGCAGGAGATCCTGAGACAGAGTCTTTTTTGGCCTCATTTTATATTTTCCAATATGATCCAGAGGCTGGTTTATGAATATTCTGGGTGTTGGCAAATGTCCTATCAGAGACTGCTGAATGCTGTCTCATCTGGGGATGGGCTTTCAGAGAGCACCTCTCCCTAAATCCAGTTGATAATAAGGAGCTGATTATCTATTGGGAAGTTATTCCCAGGCAAAAGAGATGGCATGTTTGATTATCCCCAAAAACGCCAGTTATGGCAGTCTGTCCAATTTCACAGAGAAATATTGTAGAGGTTGGGAGAGTACTGAAATGGCTATTTCTAAATTCCAGCTTTCATATGCATAGTGAACGAATTGTAGTCTTTGCAGTACTACCTGGTTTTTAATTGTTTATTTTTCTAAATCAGGAATTGAGTTAATCTGTGAGAAGGACATTGATCTGGCAGCCCAGGTGCAAGAGCTGCTGGAGTTTCTGCATGAGAAGCAGCACGAACTGGAGCTCAACGCAGAGCAGACTCATAAGCGGCTGGAGCAGTGCCTCCAACTGCGGCACCTCCAGGCCGAGGTCAAACAGGTGAGCCTGGCTCTTCCACCTTCAACTCGGGCTTCCCACTTGGCTGGGTCAGCCACAGGTATACACACACCTTAGGAAATGGGTAACTTAAGGAATGATTGTATTTGTCTCTGAAAGCTAGCCTGCCATCTATTGGACCTAACAAATAGACCTAATGGTACAATGGCTCAAACAACAAATGCAAAATTTCTCTTTCATAACAATCTAAGCAAAACATTCCCAAGTTATCCCCAGTATTTTACTTTCCTTTGTGTCCTCAATCCTGGCATATAGGTCATGGGAAATACATATCCTTTATCAATAAATATATTAAGCCTTCATAGCTGGGTTGATTAATTTGAGGCATCTGTGTGTCTAGTACAGTACCTGACACATAGCTGATAGTCAATACATGGTAGCAGTTGCTGTCATTCTTTTCAGTGTATGTGTGTGGTTCTGATAAATTTTTCTTATCATATTAAAGTAAACTTTAAAGAGGAAAAAAGTTATCTATGAGACATTATACTAACTATTTTTCTAAAGACATACCCAGATCTCTAGGAATCTCTAGGGTCATAACAATGACCAATGGTACAAAAAAAAAATATTATAGCCCTGGCCAGGTGGCTCAGATGGTTGGAGTATCATCCCATGCACCAAAAGATTGTGGGTTCAATTCTTGGTCAGGGTACACGCCCAGGTTGTGAGTTCGATCCCCAGTTGGAGTGTGTACAGGAGGCAACCGATCAGTGTTTTTCTCACATCAATGTTTTTTTCTCTCTCGCTGTCTCTGTCTCTGTCTCTCTCTCTCTCTCTGTCTCCCCTACCCGCTTCCCCCTTCTCTAAAATCAATGAACATATGCCCGGGTGAAGATTTTTTTAAGCTACATATTTTTTTTTATTATGTGCAATAACTGCTAGATCTTTTAGATTTAAGTCTATTAATTTATCCCAGGGAACAAAAATATCATATTTGATTTAATTATTGCTCGGTCCCTTATTGTCAGGGTATTGCTAATGCCTCTTTCAGTTATTACATTGTTGTTTATTATAATGGGCAAAAAAATCTTCTCTGCTCCTCTTCTCATACAATCATTGCTCAGCCAGAGCCCAAACATGCTGTGCTAAAGATTCATCAGTGAGCCCCAAGCAAGACTAGATCACAGCAGTGCCATCCAAGTTGTTTTCTGTTTCATTACACTGGGATCACATCTGAATCTCTGGAGAAAAATACTGTCCATGGGGACACGGTACAAATCCTGGCAGGCCCAGAGCCGTGATGAGCATACAAATCTGAAACTCTTGGCAGTAATGATAGTACTTTCTTTTCATAGGAGAAGTACTTCCTCGTTTGTGATCTCATGTGTGTTTACATTACAAATGAGGAAACTGAGGCACTAAAGGATTAGTGCTTGCTGGGCCTCTTGACTAACTCAGCTGAAACCAGAGCCCAGGCCTCCTAAATCCAACTGTCCTATAATCTGCCTCTTCAAAGCCCCACTCCCACCCTGGGGTTTTGGGAGAAAGAGAAAGAAGCCTTCTAGCACAACTCCGTCTGGGATTTTCTTGGCCTCTGTAGCAGTACATCTGAGTAGACAGGCAGGCGCAGTTTACACCTGGCAACGAGGGTGGCACCTGCCTGGTCGCCAGCAGGCTCCAGCAGGTCATGGGAGTTCTCCGCTCTTCATGCTCAGCTGTTTCTGCCAGTGGACAGCGGTGTGGATAGTCATCTGAACAAAGCGGATAACGTGAAAATTATCCGTTTGACTTTGAAGTGAATATATGCTTTTGCTTCTGTTCCTGCTTTTTAATTTCATTTATTTATTTTTTTGCTCCAGCATAAATAGTAGAGCCAACACTAATTATGTTTTTTTGACTGATATGAAAATGGAAATGAGTGGTCATCCTCCAAGTATACATTCTATACGGAATGGGGAGCTGGGATAATGATACGTAGTTTGTCAGATGGGACAGTAAAACATCTCTTTATGATCTGTACACATTTCCATTCAGTATTTCATGAGTTAGAGAACAAAAAAAGGAATTCTTCTACAGGGGTGAGAAAATTCATTCTCCCTACCACACAGTGGGATTATAGTTCAAAATGGTACTGGATTGTTAGAGTCAGACTTTAGGAAAACTGTGAAGGCCTTTGCAAAGGACAGTGGCCCTTGGGGACAACAAGGGACTGCTGCTCAGTGAAGCCACCACGCCTCATTAGACAGACTTGTTTTCCGCGTCAATGTAAGACTCTTTCTTTAGAGAGTTGTCTGATCCAGCTTTAGAGAAGGCATTTGTGTTTGATGGAAGTTGGTGGAGTGGGAAATATTGACTTGGAAGCTGTTGACACTTGGAAAGAGGGAGTTAATTTAGATGTCAGTATTGATCAGTGGGGCTAAATTTAGACACTAGCTTGAGAGTTTCTCTTTTGAATACACTCTCAAAAAAGAAAAGAATAAAAGAAAAGGACATTTAATTGAAATATCAGTAATGGAGACAGAAAGGGAGAGGGCAACAGCTGTTATACATACAGCTCTGCCGTTAGAGCTCTCATAGATTAAAGGTTTAAGTTTGGCCGTCAGAACCGTAAATTGTTACATCACAGCTATATGAAACTGAAACTTTGAGGAGTGGCAATGCCACAGACATTAAACTGAAAATTACTTTCAAGTATTAAGGACAAAGGAAATTGTTTGATGCAACTGATTTTTTTTTCCTGAGGGATTACCTAGGACTTTGTATCTAAGATAAATGGCCCAATTATATCTAGGAAAATGTTGAGTCTTGAAGAGAAACCACTCTCTTGATTATAGTCCATGGTCCAGGACCAACCAGATGTCCCTTTTCTTCTAGAAAAATAATTCAGATTATTCTCCAAATCCCATACAATGCTCTGATTGCTTTGCAGGAAAATTGCTACTCAGGTAAGGATGACCTCACATTTATTAGATAATTCAGAAAGATTTGAAAAACCTGTTTAATGGACATAAAATTAAATGAATTTCCATATGTATTCCTACAGAGCAGTGCATTTGGCAGAAAATAGGTCAAAATGGATTTATAAGATTTTGGGGCTCTCAGCTATGGGGAAAGAAATCATATTTTTTTTTTTGCTATAGATGTTGACAAAATTAGCCCTGTGGACCAAATACTGGCCAAAATTTGCATATGATCAAGATGGACATTCAAAACAAAGGAGAAAATATTATCCTGCCCTCATATTCTTGTCAAGAAATCTGTGTTCAGTTGGGTTCACTGTACATAAAACTTAGAAAGGAGTTGGAATAGATCCAAAAGAGAGGCAACCAAAGGGACAAGTACTACCCATTTGTTTCAAAATGCAGATAATGAAGAAGACACATGGTCACAATTTGTAAAACTATGATGGGTTGAATCCATACAGTCTCAAAAATCTTGAATTTTTGAAACTAGAAGATATTGGCCTTGGCTGGTGTGGCTCAGTGGATTGAGTACGGGCTGCGAACCAAAGGGTCGCGAGTTTGATTCCCAGTCAGGGCACATGCCTGGGTTTCGGGCCAGGTTCCCACTGAGGGGTACGTGAGAGGCAACCACACACTGATGTTTCTCTCCCTCTCTTTCTCCCTCTCTTCCCCTCTCTCTAAAAATAAATAAATAAAACCTTAAAAAAAACCTAAAAGACATTGAAAACATGAGAGTCTCCCAGTTACCATCTGAGGGCCTGATGGTTTTTCCTGTGATTGGAGTGGCAGAAATGGCTGTGCCTTGTAATGCTTTCTGCAGTAGAAACCTTAGACTCAATGACTTTGAGTACAGCCTTAGAGATTTGTCATTGATATTACCCAGAGAATACAGCCATATACAAGCAGCTTCCTCAGCCTACTCGGTGACAGGGTCCAGTCTGCTTAGATGGACATCCACCTAAGTAATTTGTGGACACCTGCATACAGGTAACTAGGTGCAGTCTTCTCCTAACCCAGGGTTATCTGAGCTTCCCTGGCCTAAGGTGCAGTAGGTCTCCATTTTCCTTTCCCCCCTCAGGTCTGACTGAGCTGAATTCGTGGACTCACTCTAAGTCCCCAAGCAGCAATACTTTTTCATTTCCTTATTTCTACAAAGTTGAGTTTCTCTGGTATCCCATGTCTGTGAATTTCAAAAGAAGTATAGAATGTTAGGGCCAAAGTGACCTTCAAAGATCATCTAACCTATAGGTAAGCTGTTCTCTCAATGACTGATCAGCATCAAATATTAATCTGACAGATTACATTTTATGGTTTACAAATACTTTTAAATTAATTATTTCATTACATCTTCTTAACCCTGAGACTTAGGAAAGAAAATTGTTAGCATTTTACAGAAAAGAAAACTGAGCTTCAGAGAGATGAAATATTTCCAAAGTCAAACAGCTCAAGATTAGTAGGTCCAACATTTTCTCATTTTTATTACAATATTCCTTCTACTTTGCACTCATTTGTGAAGTAGATGCTCGTGAAGAATAAATAACCAACTTTATGAACCAGGAAGACAAAGGACTACAGTAATAGATAGTTATACCAACAAGAGTTGTCATTAATAAGAGTACAAAAAATGATAACAAAATAACTACAGTACCTACATAACATCAGGAGGCCCAAAATATAAGTACTGGGACAAAAATTAACATTTTTTAATGTTAGACTTAAATAGACTTTTTCCTTTCTCATTGTGAGAGGTACAAATGAAGAACCATAGCATTACTTAGCTTTGCTCAAAAACTAAAAATCATCACCACCACCAGCCTCCTGGTATACATGTAGTGTGTTGCATCAAGACTGATACTGAAAGTATCAGTTAAGACTGTTATCCTAAATTTACAGATGAGAAAACTGAGGCTCTGAAGGGTTAAGTGGTTTTGCCTGGTAGAACAAAGCCAGGTGTTCTGACTAAGATTTTGTGCCCTTTCTGCACTATCCCAGTTCTGCTTCTAGGACTAATGCAATCAGGGATCAGTCCCACTGCTGAACCCAAGGCATGGACATAAACTGCCCTGCATATTTTATCTTCCTAAAATCAAATCTCCCACTTTAAAGTCCTGCAGTGCATCTGGACAGTAAAAATGAACAACACATCAAGGATTTGGCATGATTCTATGAAAGAGGTAGAGACTGAAGCAAAATGCAATGAATCATGGCAAAGGGACTTACTTAGTTCAAAATATACATTGTGAGTTCCATTTTGCCGAGAGATAAAGCATCTTAGGCGTGTGATCCACGTATGCATCTACCCAGAGTTACAGGCACCTTTTGGAAATCATTAGCACCCCTAGCCAGCCAGCCACAGTACACCAGTGGCATCAGAGATTTCACACATACACTCTGAGCAGTTATTTCCTGCAACTAATCTCTGTACAGATTGGTACCTCATCCACAGTCTGCCAGACTGGCCATGAATCAACATCTCAATCCAGATAGCCTGGCTTCGGCGGGATTTCTGCCTCAGTGTCATCCGTGCGCAGCATGGCACCAGTCCTTTACTGCCCAAGGGAGATATTTGCAAAATGCCCATGAGGGTTATGGCATAAGAGTCCAGGATTAGTATTTTTCTCATTATTTAACATGAAGTTAAGAGGAGGGAAAAATAATTCTGAAACAGATTGAGGTGACTTCTGTTTATGTTGAAGTGACAAATGCATGGTATTTACTGATCTTGAAACTTCAAAAGCATTTTGTTCTCCAATAAAACCCTCAGATTTACTAATAAAGAAAATATTTGGCAATTTTTTGGTGACCAGGCACAAGGTAGATTTTCAAGGCCTAATTCTTCTAGTCTGATTATTCACACTAACTATTGGCTGGATAATCACCGCATGTCCAATTCACCTAGGACTTCTAGACCGTGTCAGCTATTTCTCTTTCTATTCTAATACTCCCTAGCTGAGTACTAACTAAGGTCACCTTCAAATTTTACTCAGCCTAGTCATGGCCTCTACATAACTTAAATCATTTTTAACTTACTCTCCCGTTTCCTGGTGACTGGTGTATGGATTTTTTATGCTATTTTGCTTATTTTCTTTCTCCTTCCTCCTGCCTGGGTTGCTTTCGTACCAAAGCTCAAGCCTCTCTTCTCTCAGCTATTTTGCAAGGCATAGGCGGTTGGACCCACTGCTTAGGTGTGACTAAATATTCATCATGGATAATCACTCACTCTTCCAAAACCATTACTGCATACCCACCATATGCAAGGTACTTATGAGATGAGAATGTGACTAATATAATACTCTGCTTCTCTGGGAGTTTGCAGTCTGAGGGAGAAAGTGAAACACAGGTGAAAACAACTGACCGAAGGCAGTCTGTGGTGAGTGCCACAAAGGTGGTCAATGCAAAATGGTATGGTCGTGCCACATGACAAAGACATTGTTTCTAATGGGAGTGATTAGGTATAGCAGATTTCAAGAAGTTATTAATATTTAAAATGGGTCTCAAAAAACAAAAGGAAAGAAAGGATACCAACAGAGGAAATGTATTTATTTGTACTATTCTGTGTTGTAGAAGGAACTTCAGAAATGTATATAAAATGCAATCAGATAAACTGATGTTTAAATTAAGTGGGTGAGGACACTGAGACAGAAGGATGGTAAGGGTAGGGAAAGAATATATGAAGCTGGGAATGAGGTTGATTCTTAAAGTAAGTACCTTAGGGCACAGGGTGCCAGGTAAGATTAGGAAGGTGACCATTTTAATTACCCAGATGCATCCTGTCCTCTCTCCAACTGTAGGTAGAAGATAGCAAGCTCTCTGACTAGAGGGCCCATCAGAGAAGGCAACAGCTCTGGGGAAGCTGCGAAGGCCACTTATCTGTGTTCTTGTTCCAATTCCCCAGGTCCTGGGATGGATCCGCAATGGGGAGTCAATGCTCAACGCCAGCCTGGTCAATGCCAGCTCTTTGTCTGAAGCAGAGCAGCTGCAGCGGGAGCATGAACAGTTCCAGCTGGCCATCGAGGTAATGCCCAAATCTGGCTACACTGTCCTCCCTTCCCCTTTCTGCTCTGTGGTTTGAGCAGGATGATTCTTCCAGATGTGGGTGTTCCTTACTCTTTCTAGTGAAATGGTCCAGGTAGCCTCCCCACTGCCCAGGAACTGATGGAGAAGTAAATGGAGGGTTCATCACCCCAAAGAGGCCTGGTATTAGAAGACAAGTATTCACACTAAAAATGTGGATTTTCTTTCTTAGTCATTGGTACCCTTAACCTTCAGAGCCTTGGTATGTTGAGTTTTATATTCATTATGGACTAGGCACCATGTTAGAAATATAAAGATCACACAGAATTGAGGATAAAAAAGTGCAAAAGTCACTAGTAAATTAGGATTCCATTTTTAAATATTTAGTTTATAGGTAAGATTTAGATTCCATTGTCAGATTCTGCTTTTTAACAATAATCATAGGAGCAGATCACACTAGATAGTTTGCTTCACTGAGAATAGTTGTTCAATGATACTGTTTTAACGGCTCTTTTAAATAAAACTCCACTTAGGATAATTTAATATAAGTTTTATCGTGCTTTAAATAATACCTTTAATTATCTTTTCTGCTAGAACATTGTCCTCCCCAAAGAGACTTGAATTAATTGCTTTAGAATGGTGTGGGGGAGAAGAGTAGGAAATGGGACATGGGGATTTTATTAAAAATAAAATAAGTTCAGTACCAATGGGAAAAGAGATAAAGAGTGAAAAGTTCAAAGGCATTCGTTACTTGTGTTTCAGTACAAAACCCAGCCCACTCCTGAGTGTGTAAAAAATGTGGAGGTGTTATCTTCTACTAAAAAATTATTGTTAATGAGAATTTTCTACAACCATGATAAATTTTAACTGTCTATGCCAATAAGTTTATGTTTAACATAGCAATCCAACTGATTGCTAGTCATTTTTAAACTAGTATTGGTTGATTTGAACCATTTACTTTTCCAGAAGGCATCTTGTATGTGTGAGCATAAAAGTAACATGAATGACATGTTTCTGTAAGATTTCTGATATCTTCTAAGGAACCACTGCTTAGGATACTGTCTGGGATTTAAGATTTTAAAATATACTGAATACTACCCACACCATATAAATAACCATCTAAGGAAGAACTAAGCAGAGGAGAAAAGTTGTGTTATCTATCCTTAGCTGTCCCTGCTGCATTTTGCTGGCGTGCTCGAACATGAGCTTGCTGGGACCCACTCGCTGTAAAGGAAAAATCAGCAGTGGGGTTACAATCAAGAGTTGGGCTCACAGTGGCCAAGGCACCCCAGAGAGGCAGCAGTGAAGAGCACTAAGGTTTGTCAGTCAGGCCAGAGGGCGGGGCTTGGAGCTGTGAGGGGTTCCAGGCAGAGAGAGCAGACAGCTCTTGGCCACACCGCCTCCTTGTTTATCTTCAATGTGACCGTTTATGTGCCTGGCAGGTAATTAAATTTTCAGTCCCTTAATCAAATGTTGGGAAAGTATCACTAAGTGTCACGATGCTCTTGAGTATCTCAGCAAGCTAGTGAAAAATAGCGGGTAAATGCATTTGCAGTGCTATCAAAACGATTGACTTTCACATGACTTGCATATGCAGCATGTATTAATTTGTGTTAGATGCTGTGGCATCCTTAAAGGATAGAGGCTCACTAAACATCGATGTCTCTTACTTGCCTGAGTACAACTTGATCAAATATCCTTGGAATTGACATTGAGACAGAGGTCCCTACAGAGTTTATGCTATGGTTTCAAGAGGACATGGCAGAGCAGATAAGATTGCTGGAAGATCTTGGGAATGCAAGGTAGGGAGGGTCTGCCAGAATAATGAAGAGAACAGAACGAGAATTTCCACATACATTCCTCCTCGTGAGGTGTCCTTGTGCTTCTCTCTAAATGTGTCAGTTTACACCCAGTTCTGCACTGGGGGGAAATATACCAGGGATGATTTAAGCAATTTGAAAGCAGATCTACCTAGTCTGGTTTGGCTTAACCCATTCTGATGGTGTTGCTGGAGGCCGTGACAATGATTGCTGATGGGGAACATAATTTGACTTCTTGGGCCCTAAGAAAGAACCCTGGGTTCCAGAAGGGAAAATAAAATAGCTATAGGTAGGGTAACCATATAATTTATTACTAAAATAGAGGGACTTTAAGAGTGAAGGAGGGAATTACTCATAACCAAGCCAAAAAATAGGCATACACTAGAACTGTCATGGGCGAAGCAGGACTTGCTCACCCCAGCTTGGGTGGCCCCATCAGTCTGAAGGTTTTGGTCTCACAAAAGGTCATCAGAATTTTTGCCTGAAGAAGGCTTGGCTTCAGGAAAACTCCCCAGAGCCATTCAGGATGCAGAGTAATAATATACAGCACCCAAAAGCATAGCTTTATCACCAAACTCAGATTATTATTTGTTAGTGACTGATGTTGTAGCTGATATGTCTTTAAGAACTGTGAACATCATAGAGACAAATTCAGTTTTAAATTCCATGTTTATTCAGAATCTTCTTATGCATTTTAAGCTTAAAACATTATGGCAGAAATAGTTAAGTAATAGTTATCTAGTAGTTATAACTGAATAATAAATTCAGTTGACTTTGTTCAATTTTCTTTCATGTTTTGCTACTAAATATTAGCATCTTTGATCCAAATCTTAAAGATATAGTACTCAACAAGATTAGATAAAGAGCAGAAATAAATGCAAAATAATGATTCAAACCTAACAATGCAAAGATTATGTCATACGTCATGTGCATAAGAGTTTATCATTTTGGAAGTTGAACAAGGAAGGGGTCCCCAGGACTATTAGATTATAGTGAGTTTCGAATAAGGAAGAAGATTTATTACACAGCATAAATTATAGGAAAATTAAAATTACTCCTACACTATCAGAGAAAAAGACATTATAACAGGTTTATGATGACAATTATATGCTAGTTTCATATACTGAGGAGAAGCCCAATAATTTTTATAATCACTAAATGTTCATTTGGTTAAATCTTCCTCTAAATGAGACACTGGAGATCCTGTTCTAATTGCTAGACATCAAACAATGTCATGTGATACAGTGGAAAAGATGTAGGTTTGGGAATAGATCAAACCTGAATCTTATTCTTGGTTTTATCACTTCCTTGGTTATATGTTTTTGGGCAAGTAACTTCACCAGCCTCAGCCTCAGTTTCTTAATCTGTGAAATGGGAATAGCAACCTTTACCTTGCAGTAGTGTCATGAGAACTAGAAAAAAGTATGCATAATCACAGTGCCTAGCACAGAGTACATATTTAGTAAAATGACAACTATTTAAGTGATTTTTAAAAAGTAGTCCTTGCCTGAGAGTTTCACAGTCTAAGTAAGGAGAATCAGCCACGTGTTAGGTGACTGTTGCAGTTCAGAAAATGGTGGTTTTTAGTGAGAATCAGGGTGTTGGAAAAGGCCTCTTTGAAAGAGGTGGGACTTGAGCTGAGTCTCAAAGGGTGACAAACATAAGTGGGGAGAGGCTGAGGGGTATTCATTAAAGGCAGGAAGAGTGAAGGCAGCAAAAACAAAAGAGTCTGGTTTTCAAAGTATTTTGTATGTAAGTAGTAGGTAATAATGGTATGGAAGTAGTTAGGACCCTATTATGAGAGGCTTTTAATAACATCCTCTAAAGTTTGGGCTTAATTGCATAGCAATGAGGGAACTACTGAAGGCTTTTGAATTGAAAGAAGGGAGAGATGTTTATAGCATAAAGTCAGAGTTTTAGAGCTGGAGAGGACATTAGAAGTCACTTCCAGTTACAGAAAATTAGTCTGCCCTCAATATAAGGGATGGGTTGAATGGGCTAGAAATGGAAGGCAGGAATACTAGGGGTGACCAGCACAGCAGTCTAGACAGGAAGTGATGGGACTGGACTGGGGTTCAGGGTGAGGAACAGCGGGCAAGAATGATGATGAGGTTGTAATGTGGGATGGCAGCGAGGAGGACACCGTCAACGGAACAGTAAACCGCCATGGGAAGACTGTTTCAGAGGCCGGAGGAGTTTAGTTTTAGATGTGGAACTTGTGGAGGTGTCTGGCTGACTGGCATGGGCGGACAGACCGAACTGAACCGGTGCTGCTGACCTGGGTGAGAGGTGTGACAGGCAGCTTACCCTTACATCCAAACACAATTAAAGATAAGGGTCGGGTATTGGGATGAGAGATGTGGGCTGGGGAGTCATTTACAAAGAGGAAATAATAGAAGTCAAGGAAATAATGGGAACTCTGCAGAAGTTTTAAAAAAAGAAACAACCAAGAATGGGTCTTGGGGTACCTCTGCATTTAGGAGACAGGAAAAGAAAATGCTGCCCGTAATTAAACCAGAGAAAGAAACCAGGGACTTATTGCAGGTCGTTTCTGCCCATTAGTTTACTTTTTCCAGCTGTGTAGGAGCCCTAATGCTGATGTGGTCATCAGGATTGAAGGCTGACTCAGTGGCAAAGCAAGGGAATAAAAGAGTCTAAGATGCTAGAGCGGTGTTAGCATACCTAACACTGGGTACAGATTCAGGAGACAGGGGAGGGAAGCCAAGAGGTGGTTGAGAGACTGGGAAAAATAACTAGGACTGTGTGGATTGCCATCTGGGCTGAGGGCGAAGGGAGAAGTAGAGGTGAGAAGGAGGAAGGTGCACTCACACACAGGAAGTGAAGAATGGTTGTGCTCTTGGGAACTGTCCTGGCACTGCTGCCTCAGAAGAAGAGACGAAATAATTCTAGAGTAAGTTACTGGGCTTCCGGCTGCTCATTTTCACTGCCAGCTGAGCTGTTCTTTCCTAAAAGTGCAAAGGCCGAATTTGTACTGTGCCATTGGGTTGAAATGATCCCAGCAGTGGAGTCTGGGATAATATTAGCTCTTTAAAGTCCTATGGCTCATCCACATCAGTCTTTCATTTTAATAAATTTTAATCCCAGTCGGCTCTCTCCCTGCCACCCAGTCCTCCAGTCTGGTCTCCCCAGTTGGTCTTCTACAGTTAATGTAAACTCAGAGGCTGTAAACCTCATCGAGCCTGAATAAGAAAATAAGCCTTCTATGATGTACAGGGTCCGGCACAAATAATGCCCCTTTCTTATTACAAAATCTTTTATTATAAAATCATAAGCATGTAATTCTTTTTTTTCAATACACAGCAAAATTCTTTTCAAGTGCTGGATCATGAGATGTCTCAATATAAATCAAAGTCTTGAAATCACAATATTCTATGATCACAACAAATCAAATTAAAAATCAGTACCAATAAATTAACTAGAAAATGCCCAAATATTTTAAAAATTATTGGCAAAAAATTTTTATACTTTTTTGGAACATATCACACTCAAGCACATCATATGACATTTTAGGTGAAATGTTCAAATTGCTGTCCATCTCCTGCAAGACAGTCAACCACACTCAACCTACCAACCATACTCAAGCAGGCATTACTTCTGCTGGACCCTGTACATATACTCCTAAAGGCAAATGCAAATAATGCAGTAATGTGGGTACTGTGTGTTAAGCTGAAATGTCTACTGCACTGCTCTGTTCCCTTGGTGAGCTTACTAAGGGATGGCGTGAGATGCTACTCTTCTGCTATATTAACCTGCCAAGTTTATTTCTTCTACTGGAATCCTTTCCAACTGATTGTTAATGTTTAAAATGATTGCACTGTTGGCTCAGATTTGTGTTACAGGGATTTTTTTATGTGCCATTTATTTGATCTGTAAAATGGGACTGTAGCAGTAGCCTCCTTTGAAAACATGTTATGATGAACAATTTTATGATTAGATTTGAAAAGGAAATTTAACTAATGTACGAACTAATCAGATTATACAAAATTGTTATTTTTCTACCATAGACACTGAAATGTCTTTAAGACCCATAGTGGTATAAGTAGAAGAGAAAGGGGTGGGGAACAGGAGTTATGGACCTAAGCAATTAGTTAATGAGAATGTATGATATTCTTTTTTTAATATGTGCTTTAAAAACAATGATGTGTTAGTCATCATGACAAAATGTTTGAATCAGTCATTTAAAACTCTTTAACTTTTCTGCATCTTCCCACTCACGCCTCACTCCACCCCCTCCCATACCACGCCTGGGTCGTTCCCATGGACCTTTCTCTCCTCCCCTTGTGCCCAGTCCCTCTTTCATGCCACTTCCTTGCAGAAGACGCACCAGAGTGCCCTGCAGGTACAGCAGAAAGCTGAGGCACTGCTCCAGGCTGGCCACTATGATGCAGACGCCATCCGGGAATGTGCCGAGAAGGTGGCCCTCCATTGGCAGCAGCTCATGCTGAAGATGGAAGACCGGCTAAAGCTGGTCAATGCCTCTGTGGCCTTTTACAAAACTTCTGAACAGGTGAGAGAAAGCGTTGTGAGATGTGTGAGGCTGAGATTGGTGGAGAATTATTTTCTGCCTCACACTGCTAATCTGCAGTATCTACCACAGCAAGAAGCCAGTCCTCTCAGTACTGACCTTTGAGAGGAGAGTGATTTGTGGAAAAACCATGATTGGCTTCCTTATAATGCTTCCCATTAGAGAAATGGACTATGTGATTTGTTTCTTACACAGTTCTCAAACTTACCTAACTGTTGAAATAGAAATTAGGTAGGTGTATACTGAATGCTAGGGTAGAGTGGTATAATAGTCAGCTATTGCCCCAGTAAAGCTGTGTAACAAATCACCCGAAAACTCAGTGGTGTACAATAAGCATTCATGTTTTTTACTTAAGAGTCTGGAGCTCAGGTGGTCTTGGCTGAGCTTGGTAGAACAGGCTCCAAGCTGCAGGTGGGATTAGATATGCCCCCATGTCTCTCATCCTCCTTGACCAGCAGCTACTTGAGGCACATTTAGGGTGAAAGGCAGGAGTGCAAGAGCTCAAAATCTATTGTGAAAGTGCATTTCAAGCCTCTGCTATGTCACAGCTCTAACAACCATTGGGCCAAAAGAAGTCATTTAGCTAAGCTTCCTATAAAAGGTGGGAAAGGACAGTGACAATTTGCTGAACATAATCTAATCTACCACAACCAGGTACTATGCATTGCTTGAAAAACATACAGTTCTTTCACTCATGGGGCTCCCAGTCTAGTGGAGGAAACACAGCTCTCTGTCATTGGAGAACTACGAGCCTAACTTGTGGGATAGTGTCGTTGTGGGAGAAAAGGCAGGAAATACATACAGCAGGGCCATAAAGATGCAGACCCGTTACTTCTGCATCTGCACAGCAATATGCACAAAAGTGGGTGTTTTAATGATTTAGGTTTTTAAATGTTAGGAAATTTTTTCCATAAAATAGAGGTTTAAAACAGAAGTGATTTTATTCAGTGTAAAACACTTTTCCTCATTCCAATTGCTCCCTAATAGAAATAGATCAGAGAAACATCCTCTTCTAGGTTGCTTAGAGGAACCATGGGGAAGTGTCTAGAGCAAATACAGCATGTCTGTCAGAGGGCCCTGCCGCCCGTGTTCTTGTCTCCACACCTTCTCTCAGTCCTTCCTGTTGTTTCAGGGAGCTGAGGCCTTCGATGGCCACAGAAGTGGGAGCAGCAGACAAAGATGATAAAGAGCTCCCCAACTGATCTATAAAATTCAATACAATCCCAATCAAATCACAGCAAGCATTTTTTAATAAAAACTGATATGATGATTACCTAAGATTTATATGGAAATGCAGAAAAATGACTTTGAAAAGGAAGAGCAAAGTTGAAGGAGTTACACTACTGGACTCTGAGGCTTACCTTAAACCTATCATGCTCGAGACGGAACGGTGTTGGGTGTGAGAGTAGAGTTGATGGGACTGAGTAGCGGTTCCGGAAGTAGACCCACATATATATAATCAGTTACTTTTTGACAAAGAAATTTAATACGTAAAGTTTTTTAAACAGATGATTCTGGACAACTGAATATTCATATAAAAATGAGGTTTAATCCCTGTTTACTGTCGTACACAAATTTAACTTGAGATGGATCAAACTACTAAAGGGGACAGAGCACTAGATTAAGAGTCAGGAAATTTGACCCCAAACTAACTTTGTGAAAGGTCACTTTGTAGCTCAAGATTTCTGTTTCTCTGCCTATTAAATTAAAGGATTTATGCTTGATGATGTTTTCAGCTTCCAAATTGGTTGGTTTTAAGTCCAATACTATGATAGGACAGATGTCAAGTACCTTTTTTCTTAGAGTTTTTGAATGTCTATAATGTTTTCTCGGAAGATGTGAGCCGTCCCGCATGTTTGCATGCCTTGTCTAAGGAGAGATGTGTGGGGCTAGAGAAGTCATGCAGAGTTCCGGGACGGGCCTCTCCTACACGAGAAGCATGTTGTATGAGGGGGTCCTACCTTGGGCATCTTTCAGCTCAGTTCATAACTTAATAAATGTCCTACCCAACATCATACTCTCCATCAAGAAAGATAGCTTCCTCAGTCTGAGGAGGCCAAAGGTACTCACGGCTGCTCTTGCCTGCTGCCGCAGTCAAGCAAGTAATCAAAGCCTATTGAAAGAAAGTCTAGGAATATGAATTTCTGTTTCCTGCATCCTTCCCCGGGCCCTGACACGAGGCTGCCCTGGGCCTCCTACGGTTACACTCGACCTAACTTTCCCTCCAAGGCCCACTCTCAATGCTTTTGCTTTTGCTCTCTTGTGAGTTCATTTAAAAGGCCATTTAGAGGATGGCCTCTCAGCATTTTTCAAACTGAAAAAGCTCCTTAACTCTTTTTTAGGTTAACCCAAATTTGTTATCCCTCTAAAGCAAATGTACACTTTGCAATACAAGGCCTGGAGGTGTCATCGCCATATGGTACTATCTTGAGACGTTCTTGCTGGGATATTTTTTCACAGGGAGAGGAAACATGGCATTCATTTATGGACCATACGTCAAACAATATACAGGCAACTTCTTTATCTCTGCTTGAAACTACTTCCTATAGAGCAATTACAGATGGTTGGACAACCTGAGTATCTTCTCCAAACCTCACTTTCCTCTACTACTTAATTCACAGTTATCGTGAAGTTGTATCAATATGATATATAAAAAACCCTCAACAATTACATAGTATCCCTGTCCCCGTATCATCACAGTATCATCAGTCCCCGTAGCTTCACCCTTTACCCATTGACTGTCAGAGGATAATTCCAAAATCCGTATCTCAGTCTCAGTCTGTCTCCCAAGGTCTAGACCCTGGATCTCACTGCCTCCTGGACTTCTCTTAAATGTCCCAAGGGTACTGCCTCCCCCAAATCTGCAAACTGAACTTCGAATGAAAAATTGTGCAGCTGCACAGGGTTCTCTCTGCTGAAGGTCCTCACAAAATACTTCCCAACCAATTGACTTACTGAATCTTTTTGTTCCCGTGATCCATTAGGTTTGTAGTGTCCTGGAGAGCTTAGAGCAAGAGTACCGGAGAGATGAGGACTGGTGTGGGGGACGAGATAAACTGGGGCCCGCAGCAGAGATCGACCACGTCATTCCACTCATCAGTAAACACTTGGAACAAAAGGAGGCCTTTCTCAAGGTCAGAACACATTGTCATCCAAGGTCTGGGGCTTTGGCCTGTTCTTTCGTCTACCTTCTTTCTCTCCCGCTTCCCCCGCCTCTTTTCCCTCCCCACCCCCACTCTCACTCTCACACACAGTGCTTCACAAGGGCTGTCCATACCCCTGTTTCCTCTAGCTTCTTACCTAAAAGGCGCTACTTGTAGAGAAGATATTGGCTGGCTAACTTGAAAGGTTGAAAGGTCACACTTCAAATATTTACCATATTTTGCTGTGTATAATGTACATTTTTCCGCTCAAATTTTTGAGGGAAAGATAAGGATGCACATTATACTTGGATAGCACCTGAAATACCTGGTATCTGTTCTTGTGTTCTGTAATTATTTGTTACATACAATTTCTTGTGCCATAATATGTTCAAAAATAAATGCTAAAATTCCTTTATAATACAAAAAACAAGTACCTAAATATAATACATAAAAATTGAATTAAAATACTAAAATGAAAGATTTTTTTCCTGAAAGTTTGGGCCAAAAACGTGGGAGTGCATTATACATGGCAAAATACAGTATTTCTCTCAGCACTTTTCGTATAATCAGGCAGTGAGGGCACACCACTACTACTGGTGCCACGTTCAAGTATCCCAATATCCCACTGATGTTAATTGAGAAAAATACATACTTTCACTTCATTGTTTGGTTTATTAAAATATTTTAATTGAAATATATAAACCTAGATATGAAACAATATTAAAATAAATTTTTATAAAGGGATAATGCAATGTTTAGGGCAAGAATCAAAAGCAATAAATGTATACATCCCATTTATTTATAAATTTAATAATTATCAATTACTGATCAATTAACACTGAGTATTCTGCTATATGAGGAGAGCAACACCTTCTATTATTTTTTAAATTTTTAATAGAGCTCTAGCTTCGCAGGGAGGAAGCACAGGAGCTGCTCCAAACAGGCTCTCAGCGCCTGTGGGGAGTCCTCCTCACCCTCCCTCCACCAGGCTTCGGTCTCCTCTTTGACAGTCTTCTGTGGTAGCACTTATCTCAAGGCTCCATTTACTCCCAGGGTTCCTGCTTTCGGTTCTGCGTCCTCTCAGGTTTCTGAAAGCACAAAAGAGAATTTTTATACCCCGACATGTTGCCACTAATTTTCTACAATTCCGTAATTAACTCCCTTTCTTTTATTAGGGATTTTCCCTACTGGACCACCTTAATGAGTTTTATTTTTATTCTTTTTTTTAAGATGGCTTCCCCGGCCTTTGTCCTGTTTATCTGTTGTCTTGCACCTGCAGTCAGTCAGAACCCTAACTAAACAACTCTTACCAGTGAGATCAAATAGAAATTCTTCTATACAGGGCTTAAGATGATTTTAAAAGTCTTCCCCATTGTAAAACAAAATTTAAAACAAAGCTACTTAAATAGAGCATATTGAAGATTTTAAATAAAGGTATAAAGGTATTTCTTTATAAGATTAAATGCTTCTTTTGAAGAAGGAAAAGAGAAAATGTTCTGATTATATGTTTTCCAAATGTGCCTAAAACCGTAGTCCAGAAACTCCCTGTCATTGTGGGAAGTACATACCCAATGGATGGGACATCAGTTACTCCATTTCAGACTTCTTAGCTTTGAACCACCATCCAGCTGTTAAATTCACAGGCCTCTGGATGGACCCACCAGCAGTCTTTCCCAGAGCTCTTAAAAGCCATTGTTGCTAATGCAGCATTTAAACTATTTTCTACTATATAATTTGTAGAATCAGATGCTAAGTGTAAAAGGTTTTAAAATTTGACAGTTTTGCCCCTGACCAGCTCGCTCCATTGGTTAGTGTCATCCCGATAGGCCAAGTTGTAGGTTTGATCTCCAGTCAGAGCACGTACTACAAAGAACCAGTGAATGCCTGAGTAAGTGGAACAACAAATCTCTCTCCTTCTCTCCCTCCCTCTCCCTCCACCTCTTCCTCTCTGCTTCCCTCCCCTCCCCCTGTCTCTCTAAAATCAATAAATCAAACAATTTAAAATTTGACAGTTTTGTCTAGAGATAATGTGACTCTGAAAACTATGGATAAAAAATTAGTGGACTGCCATGTATTACTTGTACAATCAGGGGGAAAACTGATTTTTAAAGAAATGCACATCATCTGTGATTTTGAGAGAAACTAGACATGCTGTCACTAGACCTAGGTTCCAGCCCTGACTTGCTCCATGACCGCAGCCCTTTCAGGGCCTCAGTTTCCTCTGTGGGTACAGCAACATGGGACAGCTGTCCTCTCTGCCACCCCTACAACCGTGAGTCTCAAAAGGGCTTGTATAACAGCTCTTATTCCTTTAGATGGAGTGGTATTTCTCAGCAGTAGGGTATTTATTAGTGTTACTGAGATAAGGGTTGATTTGGTGAACAAATAAAATTTTAAATGTGGATAATAGCCGTTTCGATTTGGAATGCACAGTTAATAGGTTTGTTTCCCAAAGTTACTTTCTCAAGTCTAAATTAAACTAACGTTAAAGTGACTTACACCAGTGGTGTAAGTCAGTATAAGAGGCATTCTGGTGGCACAGAAAAACCAGCCTGAGAGTGAATATTAGTAATACTGACCCAGCTTATACTAGTCAAGGTGTGGCTGATTTCTGATTTTTACCTGTAATGGAAAGGGGAGAGACACAGAAAGTAATTCTTTACTCAATGAAAGGGTGAGCCTCTAGCACTGAGTGTCCATGAACCAGAGTGGCCTCCAGGTCTCTGCTCACCCAGAGCTTCAGAAGCCCCTTCTAGATGTCTTGGATCCCATGCACCTGCTGGACCAGGACTTATGTGTGGGGGCTTCACACCTTTGTCTCCCTCAGGCCTGCACCCTGGCGCGGCGGAATGCTGAGGTATTTCTCAAGTACATCCACAGGAACAACGTCAGCATGCCCAGTGCCGCCAGCCATACTCGGGGACCAGAGCAGCAAGTGAAAGGTCAGTGTGAGACCTGCTGGCCACCAGCCACTTCAGAAGCACAGACCAGAGGCTGTGTACCTGGTCTTCACGCAGTCTCAGATTTCCTGGTTTTTCTCCTTGGATAAGAAAAAGTTAGATGTGGGATGGCATGGGCAGTGGTGATTCATGGGAAATTTTGAAAACATGCATCAAGATTTGGAATGGAAAAATGATGATAAAATTTCACCAAAGCTTTTTCATTTATATGTCTTAGAGCCTAGAACAGCGCTGATAGAATTTTCTGAAATAACAAAAAATGGCTTGTATCCATGCCGCACAGTCTTCTGGCCACTAGTCACACATGGCTACTGAGCACTTGAAATGTGCCTCGTGCCACTGAAGAACTGAATTTTTACTTCTATTGAATATTGATCAATTTAAACGTAAAGAGCCAAATGTGGGTAACAGCACAATGCTAGTGTATCTTAGAGCCTGGAATGAGACAAGTTCTAATCCTGGCCTTATTACTTCTTGCTTAAGCTTTTAAAATTTCAGTTTCCTTATTTAAAAATAGAGAAAGATATCTAGATTCTTGCAGCTTAAAATGTGGTACCCAGACCAGCAGCACTGACATCACTTGGGAGCTGTGAGAAACACAGAATTTCAGGCCCCCCTACACCTACTGAGTCACCCTGAATTTTAGAAAGAGCTCCCCCATCCCACTGCAACCAGGTGACTTGTGTGTTCATAAACTTTAGCTAAGTACCAGTCTAGATCATCTTTAATATCTCTCTGTATTTTATAAAATTGATAACTGTATAAAAAAATCAGGAACCTTTATAAACTACTCATTTGCCCACCACATTAAGTTTAAATTACTGGAATCACTTACTCTGGACTACACAGAAATTCGCCTTTGAGTGTATATAGAATTTAATAAATGTTGTCTTGATACACAGAGAAATAAAACTTTGGAGACCGAAGGCTAGGAAGGGACACAAAACTGACGTGGAATGAGGGGTGGGGGCAGGCTTGGAGAGCTTCTGAGTGGCCCCCTGGAGGTGCTGATCTGCTTTAGGAAGAAGAGCCTTCCTCCTGCTCAAAGAGCTCCCATGCTGAGAAGATCAGGCGCCAATGGGAAGAATTAATTTTAGGAATCAAAGTCCCCTACAGAGAAGAGGGAAGCAGTTCCTTTTCCAGGTGTGCTGCCCCGTGTGTTCAGCAACCCTGTGAGTGGCTGGCTTTCTGTCAGCCTCCCCTTCCTGCCCATTTCAGAGCCTATGTTCTGACTTCCAAATGCAGGTGGCAGCTTGGGTGAGACCAGCCGCCTGCTGAGGACAGACACTCCACCTACACCCTAGCGTGCTAAGAGTGACAGGCACCCAGAGAGAACAGGACATGCTACAGCTTTGTGGGGGTGAGGGCAGGTTGTTGTCCATAGGAAAGCTTTTTTTAAAACAAAGTAAAATGATTGCTTCCAACACATGGCTATTGTAAAGGGGAAGGGTTTACAGGAACAAGTATAAAGGACACATGAGCAAAAACTAGGGGGGTGGAAATGGGAGGGAGGTGGAGAGCACTGGGGGGATGGGCTGGAATGGGAGTAAAAGAAAACTGTACTTGAACAACAATAAAAAAAAAAAAAGAAAGTAAAATGAAACCTGAAACCTTTTAGGATTTTTGCCTGACGTGGGTTGATTCTGGCAACTACCATAGAGGGAGCTGCAACAAGCAAAGCTCCGACTAGGAGACAGACAGGCTAAAGGAAACACGGGTTCTCACTCATCTGCCCGAGTGAAGCTGCCGCCTGAGCAGGGACCTACAGTCTTTCCTATATTCGTTTCCTTTCCACTGGCTGCCTGGACCCAAAGCAGTGCTGCTTATTTTAATTTTTTGTACAGGAGCAATGATTGCTGTAAAAACAACCAAAAAATTCAGTGGTACACTGTTGTGAGCATTTACTGTTCAGGTGACTGTGCGTTGACTGGGCATCAGCTGTCTTGGCTGGGCTCAGCACTGCAGTTCTGCTTCAGGCTACAAGTCTGGCTGGCTCGGCCCCTTCGCTGCAAATTAGGTTCTCGTCTGCTCCATGTGTATAAATTCTGGGACCTTGGTGGAGGGAACAGCCGTTACCAAGAGAACTTCTTATAGTGCTGATGGCAGACAGGAGGCAAGGTCAGTGTGCAGCACACTTCAAGCCCCTCCTTACGTGGTGTCTGCTCATCTGTTTGCCAAAGGAAGTCACATGGCCGAACCTGAGGTCAGGGGTGAGAAAACACACTTTGTCTCTTCGGGGAGAAACTGAAAAGTTACATGGCAAAGGCATAGATGTAGGGAGAACTGAATAATTGGGGCCTATAAAAGCTCTCAGCCTGAGAGAAGAAAGACAGATTTCGTCCTTAGAGAACCAGACTTCCATGGAGCATTAAAAATTCACAACATCAACCAGAAACTTCTAAGTATAAGTATAAGCACTGCAATTTGGGTTGTGTCCCTTTTGTAGAGCACAGTAACTTGTGCTTTACAGCCCCGATAAGCCTGGAGACCAAGGTGGCTAAGGACTCGGGTCTGAAGTCAAGCAGCTCTCCCCCTTCCTGCCTGAATGACCATGAGCAAGTAACCCTTGCTCTCTAAACCTCAATTTCTCCATCGTGGAATGGAGACGATAATGCTGCATGTGTCATGAGGTATTGTGAAAATAAGCCTGCCACATATTGAGGGCTTAATAAATGTTAATTTTTATAGAATCCTATTATATATTTTATTGATATCTAGTATAGTTAGCAGCAAGCAGGAGGCAGACATAATACAAAATAAATTTGATTGTTTCACACATAAAACATTCTATTAAAACACGTAGGAAACCCATCCCTATAGCCAGTTGCTCCTGAAACAACAAAAGAAGGGAAGGCGATGAGATGGACAAACATCTCCCACAGCCCACTGAGGAGCTGTGTGTCCTGTTCGTATCCTCACACTTAACGTTCTCAGAGGGAACGTGAGACAAGCTTCCAGCTTTTCTGATGATCGCATCCCCAACAACATGGAAGTTTGGTCCTAGAGATATGATTCCTTGTGGACATGATTCCAACACAACTTCCCTCGGCCCATGATTTGGGGACTTTAAAATCTAGGCTCTACTGTTAAAGTGCTGTTTGCACAGCCTTGTGAGCAGAGCAGAGTGTGGCACGTGCCTCAGGGTCCCCGTGCAGTTCCACCAGCCCTCACATCACGGTTCCTTCTCACCCTCGCCTAGAATTCCTCAAGAATGGCTGGGATTCCTGTCAGGTCCATTCACTCTTACAGGCTCCAGGGGCCAACGGAGTTGTTATTTTAGGGACTGACACTTCGTATGACCTCTTACCCTCAAGGACAAGCTTTGGTGTGAAAAGAATCAGGGTTACTTTTAAGTCACCCAAGGGACATACTCTTCCGTCATTAATTGATGGAACCTCATCAACAGGCTCTCGCCCCAGCCTCCCCCATCCTGTTCCCCTCTGGGAAATTCTCTCTGGAACATGCTCTTGCTCCCTTGCTTCTGATGCCTGGGCTAGTCCTATGGGGGGGCCTGAAAGTCCACAATTATCTGACACCCAGGACGTGGGGCCAAAGTGGCTGGTCAGATTTGTTCAGGGCCTTCCTATGACCAGTGCTCATCTCCTCTGCCCTGCAGCCATCCTGAGTGAGCTTTTACAGAGGGAGAATCGCGTCCTGCACTTCTGGACCTTGAAGAAGCGGCGGTTAGACCAGTGCCAGCAATACGTGGTATTTGAGCGCAGTGCTAAGCAGGTACGTTCAGAGTTTTTCCTGCCTTTATCTCAGTTCAAGGGACTGTACAGAGGCCAAGGTGACCAACACTTGGGACATCCAGAAGAGGGTCATAGCAACAGGCAGGGTGGAGAAGGTGGGAGGTGGGGATGAAGAGAGGAAAGGGAACAGGCTGCCACTTACCAGTCACTCAGCCTTTACCAAGCGTTTTGTTTATTGGTACCAGGAGCTGGGAAGACATTGCAGAAAAAGATTACCCCTAGTTCATGGTGATATGGGGTCAGTCTGATGGACAAGACACCCTCTTTGTCCATGGGAGGTTCCAAGTCTAAGGGGGGAGGGCTCATTTATAAATCAACTTCCAAGCTGCGTGATCAAGTCATGCTGGCATCTCCTGAGGCTGCCGTGCTGTCCCAAAGCGCAACTTTCACGGTAGCATGGCACGTTTTCCTACTCACAGCTGGCTTTTGCGGGACTGGGTGAGTTGTTTGCTCCCACAGGCGCTTGACTGGATCCAAGAAACAGGTGAATATTACCTCTCAACACATACCTCCACTGGAGAGACCGCAGAGGAGACTCAGGAACTACTGAAAGAATACGGGGAATTCAGGGTGCCCGCCAAGGTAGGAAGCATCCCAGGGCCTTCCTCAAACCTCCCTCGGAATTCTCCAGTCTGACCAATTTCACACTGTAGAAGGTAGAACAGCCTCTTGCACAAAAATGCTTAACCACAGTGGCAAGGGTGGGGGTGAAGAACAGGTAGGATTATCTCCTTTGACACCCGAGTACCCAAAGGATTGCAGCTACTGGGTAGAGCCTCTGTATGCAGAAAGTCAGCTCCTACACACTGTGCTTCCAAACACTCCTCTTCATGCTCTGGGTTCTGGAATCTGCTATATTTGGGGGCAAAATAAGGCAAAGGGACGTATTCCTGAGAAATGCACACTGCATGTGTGAACATCCACACCTAGCCACGTGTCCTTGAAATTTGAATGGCTTAGAACATCCATTCACCTTATGGGAAGGGCCGATGGCTATGGGTGTGTTCACAAAACAGGTGAGTTTATTTCCAGTTTAAATCCATGTTGTTCAAGGGTCAACTGTACCTCTGTCTGGCCTCAGACCTGCAAATGAGCCAGCCTGGGGTCTCTGGGGACCAAACGTGCACTGGTGCACCACCACCCCTGCCCCCACGCCCACTCCCACTGAGGCAGAGACCGCTATGGCAGGAGGAAACCTCATTTTCATCTGTTTTCACAGCCAGGATTTGATTTGAGGACCTTTAGGCTTGAATGGAAATCTGATCTGCGTGAGTGCCCTCTGCAGGGTCCTGGTCCCTCCCCCTGGGCTCCCTGCCGTGGAGGAGCCTTTCTTGGCACCACTTGCATGCAAAGCAGATGCTCTTCCCTGGTTGAGAGCTGATTTTGTGGGAGTCAAGGAGGGCATATTAGAGACCCCACCCTGCCCAGAGATCCCGCTGACACTATGGCAAATATTCCCCTAGTTTGCTGTGACAAAATTAGGCCCTTTGCCTCGTTCCTGAGCTGGCGTTTCAGAAGCGGTCACCCCCTTTATGAATCCTCCACTATGAACTCTTGATAGTGGGAGACCTTCCCCTGTGTTCTGTGAGCCTTTGGGCCTTTTTGCCTAATGTGAAAAGCTGTCAGTTCAGAGAAGAGGCTCATTTCAATACCAGCCAGAACAAACAGCACTAGGAAGGTGGCAGGTGCACAGAACCCTTTTCAAGTCCAAATGAAAATGGTTTTAAATTAGCCACTTTGCATCTATCTGCCTCTCTCTAAATAGTGTCAATAATGAGCTGCGAATATGCCGAACAATGCCAGCTCCACCGGTGTTTCTAGTCACATGGGGTGGTCCCAGCAGACACCCAGAACTTCCCAGGGTCAGAACCTGTCCATAACCAAAACAGAAACGTGGAGGATCATTTAGTCAGTTTAATCCATTCTTCCTTCACCATCATCTTCCTATCTTTCCTCTTTTTCTGCTCACGTTGCTACCAGCCCAATTGGGTTTCATGCTTCTGGACTTTCCTTCCTTTCAGCCCATCCTGCTCTTCATTGTTATTCATCTTTAAAGCACTACTGTGGTCACGTTACCACCCAGCTCAAGAACTTGAATGATTCTCCAGTGCCTCAGGCTAACACTCAGCAGCTTCTACAACTGATCCCTCGACACCCCCACTTTATCTTCAGTTATTCTTTCATGCTAATTCCAGCCGAATAGATGTGCTTTCTCACCCTCTGAGAGACACCTGATATACTTTCCTGCCTCTGTACTGTTTCTGTTCTATTTCTCTGCCTAGAATATCCTTCCTTCCCTCTAGTTTGTACTTTTTAAAAGAGCCCACCTTCCTACTTCAGTGCCTCCTCCTCTGTGATCCTGCCTCCATGCCAGGACATGGTCTGGCCCAGCCCTGGTCTACATAACTTTGAGGCCCCTGGTATGGACTGTCCTGTTCTCCAGTGGTCTCTGTGCAGTATTATTCCCTGTATGAGCCGACAGGATCCTGAAGGACCGGAACTACTCTTTATTCACTTACCTGACTTATCTTTTTCATTGAAAGGAGGCCACAAATATTTGTGAACATAAGGGAAAAAAGAAATTTGGAAAAAAGGAATCATGAAATATATCAATATCAACATTTAATATGATTCATTTACTTTGACTCTCTGAGTTGCTTCTCCTTCTTAACTTAGCTATTTCTGTTAACGGGGCTTCACTCTATCATCTGTCACGATCCAAGTCTCAGGGCTGTTTGGTATTAGAATAACTACAGAATAACAAATCCAGTGGAGGAGCTTCTGATGAAAGGCGACAGCCTCTTGCCCACCCCAGGCCCGTTTCCCCGAGGAAAGCCTCTTTTAATCAGACAGCTTTGGTTTTAACCTTTATCACCAATGAAATACATTTGAAATAAAAACCAAACGGATGTTAAACAACAAGAGAGTAAATACGGTGGACCTCATGACTGAACAGGGCAATGGAGCATATTGAATTATTATTCTGCTCTAGAGAAACAGATTCAGTAAAAGAAATACTGAATATAAAAATGCTTTCCAATAGCAATCCACAAATAGATGCCATAGACAGTCAGTTAGAAGAATATGAAATTTTGCTATGGTAGGTTTTAAATTTATAAGGGGTCCAGGCACACAGTGATAAGAAAGCTTAATTGGCATCTGGAAGAAATCCTTTCTTCTAAAAGCAGAACTTTTTTAAAAACTTCTTTTGTTTTTAACTTCTTATAATTTATTGCTTCTTAGTATAGTCACAAGGCGTGCAGTCATTGCCACTGTCTAATTCCAGAATGTTTTGATCATCCCCAAAGCAAGCCCCACGCCCATTAACAGCCACTCCCCACAGCCCCTCCTTGCAGGCCCTGGCAGCCACTAACCTCTCTCTATGGGTATGCCTGCTTTGGACACTTCCTAGAAATAAAATAATGGAATCATATAATATATAGTCTTTTGTGTTTGGCTTCTTTCATGCAGTGTAGTGTTTTCAAGATTCATTGATGTTGTGACATGTATCAGCATTTCATTCCTTTTTATGACTAAATAATATTCCCTTATGTGGAACTACCACATTTTTGTTTATCCTTTCATGTGTCGATGGACGTTTGGGCTGTGTCCACTGTTTGGCTACTATGAATAATGTTGCTGGGAACCTTCGTGCACAAGCTTTGATGTGGACATATGTTCTCCATTCTCTCAGGTGTATACCTGGGAGTGGAATGACAGGGTCACATGTTGAGCTTTTTGAGAAACTGCCAAACTGTTTCCCAAAGTGGCCACATGATTTTACACCCCCACCAGCAAAGCGTGCGAGCTCAGACGTGTCTACGTGCTCTGTAACACTCGTTGCCATTCATCCTTTTTGTGCAGTCGTCCTATACAAAGTGTGAAGTGCTGCCTCACTGTGGCTTTGACTTACATTTCCCAGTGAGTAATGATGTTGAGAAGATGCTTTTCTAAACTGGTCATTTTATCTCTGAAAGGAGCTATGAGATAAACTGGACTTAATTCTTATTAATAGAGGAGAATTAAGGGATAGATAATGAAAGTTACTGGAGCCTGAGCTAAGCCTCCGAATTCAGATTGTGAGAAGAGGGAGCTGTGGGCATGTCCGATAGGCACTTTAGAACAGAAGAGTGGACTCTAAACATAAAAAATGGGCATAGTCTGCTTTTGAGACTCTGAAGACAAATATAGCTCACGCCCGATGTGTATTGTTGAAAGGTTTGGTTGTTTGTGTATAATGACAAACTCTCCTGCGGAATGAATGGGAACATATATCTCAGCGGAACTGTTTACGCACACGGGGAGCTCAATAGGTTCATATCTACGAAGACTGTGTCAATCAATAAATAAAAAGAATATCAGCAATGAAAGGCAAATTAGAAGTTTATACTGAAATTATAAGAAAAATACCAAAAAGCTAAATCTTAAAGACTTATCATTTATGCTGAGACACCAAAAGGGCTTTTGAAAAACTATATTCAGTGTAAAGTTTACTGATTAGGGGAAGATTGTATAATATTAACTGGTCAAAGGAAGGAAGAAAAAGAAAGAAAGAAAAAGAACTACTGAACCCTTTTTTTTACCTATTTTTTCTAGCAGATAACGTAGAACTCAGTAGAAGTGGCAGAACATATATTACAGGACACATGAAGCTAAGATAAGCGAGATATCAGTTCCAAACTTCTGGGCCCAAATGAATTACATTCCCCCAAGTTTCCCTTTTGTCTACAAGCTCATGTACATACTTCTGAAACTAACACCCAAGGACCTCTGCAGCTTGCGTTTCAGACTGGCTCAGGTCATGAAGGGGAAAAGGTACTGTGTGGCTGCGTGTGGAGGTGAAGAATACAGAAACCATGTTGCTGGACCTCCAGGAACCCAGGAAATGGTGAATGGCTCAGCCTTATGGGAGAAACAGGAAGTGTGGCAGAGTCTCACCTCTGCAGGTGTGCCGAAGACTGCGGGCCATTCCAGCAGCCATGTTTTCTGGTCCTCTTATCACAGGGCATCAGGGATACGTTACCAGCATTCAGCTTCCTTTCACTTTTCTCTGCTCTCTCTGTTTTCACTTCTGCTCTGCAACCGACTACCCAGTGCCCTGTCTTCGCACTTCATATTCCCAGAGGAACCACCTCAACTGACCCAGTACGCTGCCACCATCCCTGTTTAGACAGAGCTTGTAGGACAGGCCAACTCAGAAGTGACTGGCTGCATGTTGATAGGCTGCCCTTATGGGACAAGTTTTTACCTCTGACCTCATGTGACCAGGCGTGTGGCAGATCAAGTGGTACCACCAGAGTCACTCGTGAGTGAGAAATCACTTCAGACCATGCTCAGCAGGGGCTGTGGGCGTGGTTGGTGTCCCATTCATGGGCCAAATTTATCATCTGATTCTTCCAGGTATAAACCCTCAGCTCTTACTGGTCTAGCTTTACACACCTCTAAACACAAGATTTACTCAGTCCTTTGCTCATTCATTTCTTCAAAATTTATGGTATACCTACTGTTTTCTAGACATTGGAGATAAATAAATAAGATAGAACACATCTTTTAGGAGTTCATGGTCTAATGAAGGAGGCACATACATGATTCAGTGTAATACATGCTGAAGTAGAGGCATGTACATAGTCCAGTGTGATACATGCTGAAGTAGAGGCATGTATGTGGTCCAGTGTGATACATGCTGAAGCAGAGACATATACATGGCTCAGTGTGATACATGCTGAAGCAGAGGCATATACGTGGCTCAGTGTGATACATGCTGAAGTAGAGGCATATACGTGGCTCAGTGTGATACATGCTGAAGCAGAGGCATATACGTGGCTCAGGGTGATACATGCTGAAGTAGAGGCATATACGTGGTCCAGCGTGATACATGCTGAAGTAGAGGCATGTACGTAGTCCAGCGTGATACATGCTGAAGTAGAGGCATGCACGTAGTCCAGCGTGATACATGCTGAAGTAGAGGCATGCACATAGTCCAGCGTGATACATGCTGAAGCAGAGGCATGCACGTAGTCCAGCGTGATACATGCTGAAGCAGAGGCATATGCATAGCTCAGTGTGATACATGCTGAAGTAGAGGCATGTACGTGGTCCAGTGTGATACATGCTGAAGCAGAGGCATATGCATAGCTCAGTGTGATACATGCTGAACTAGAGGCATGTACGTAGTCCAGTGTGATACATGCTGAAGCAGAGGCATATGCATAGCTCAGTGCGATACATGCTGAACTAGAGGCATATACATGGTCCAGTGTGATACATGCTGAAGTAGAGACATGTAGGTGGTCTAGTGTGATACATGCTGAAGCAGAGACATATACATGGCTCAGTGTGATACATGCTGAAGTAGAGACATGTACATAGTCCAGTGTGATACATGCCAGGGCAAAGGCATATGCATGGTTCAGTGTGATACATGCAGAAGTAGAGGCATTTATGTGTTGCCTAGAGAACATGGGGAAGGGCATCACCCACTCAAATTGTGGGAAGGAGAGGAGATGAAAAAAGGCCTTGGATTAAAAGCAGGGAGAAGTAGGAGGGACTGGTCACAGCAGGAGGGGCATGTGAGGTGCCACACGGCTGCAGGCTTGGGGCCACGGAGGGCGGTGGAGACGGTCACAGATGCAGGTGGGTTCTCATGGGGAAGGGCCTGTCTGTGCTGCACATTATTTTGTCCGTTTGCTCTCCCAGATTCCACACTTACTTGGAATGCCCTTGGTCACAAGCCATTCTTTTTGTTGACTCTGAATCACAGTTTTGATGTTTCAGGATAAAATTCCCTCTGGTGGGCTGCTGCCACCAGCTT
The DNA here is from genome assembly GCA_028533065.1 of Trachops cirrhosus. Classification (NCBI taxonomy): domain Eukaryota; kingdom Metazoa; phylum Chordata; class Mammalia; order Chiroptera; family Phyllostomidae; genus Trachops; species Trachops cirrhosus. The sequence continues at coordinate 99,046,765 of CM052539.1, read as the reverse complement.
TCCATAAAACCCCATCTCATGCTGAAGTCTCCTTACCAAGAGAAGAGAATCAACATGTATCGCCAAGAATTTACACAAAGGCAGATTTCTTGCTTATAGCTATAAAAATTAAACTTTATTTTAAGTAAATAGCAAACCTAAAAAAATTGTTTTTAGGGAGGAAAAATAACCTAAATGCAATAAGATCGAAGTCCTTAGGATACCAGGTATCTTTTCCTAACGAATTCCAAATACCACTATTCTTAGTCTTTTCATGGCTAAGGAGGTATTTCTCCTGTCCTCATGCCCATTTTCTTTTCTTCACACCAAAGCTCTTCTGGCTCCTTGTCCCCCGGCCCTGGGTGCCGGCCCACTGTCCCCAGACAGGAGAGACTCATGTGGTGAGTGAGTTTCGGCAGAGCTAAAGCCTGCCTCTCCTCAGCCATGTGGCAGGCCAAGTCCTCTCTGCTTGCGTCGCTGGCGTTTCTTGGGAGGGTCAGCGATGTGGGAAGGGTTATAATGGGCCTGGAAAGGAAAGGGAGGGTGAGAAAGGCTCTTCTGTCTTTTCTCCTCTTCCTCCAGTGATTTTTCTGCCTATTTCCCTCAGTTATCTAGATTGCAGCATGATCCAAACCTTGGACTTACTTTCTTCCAGTCCAAAAGATAGTTTTGCCTCTCGGAGTTATTATTTCAGTATTCTTTCTTAAAGCTGTTAGGCTTCCCTGATTGATTTTAGAGTTTCAAAACCCAAACTTAAGATAAAAGATGAGCAAGTATTACTTGTTTGAACATCCCTTCCATTTCCGTATCTTAAGTCCTACCTATGAGACCTTTTCTGCCCATGCCAGCACACCTTGATTCTTTTCCTGTTCTAAAATTTCTGCAGTGTTAACTATACATACTTCTCATTTTGGCATTTGGTGACATGGTGCCCTCAGTTGTTTAACTACCCTCTGTGAAAATCTGGCCCCCTCTAGTGATATAAAGAGGAAAGTGAGTATCTTTTCTCTTCTTTTGTTTCTCCCCCTAGCTTCTCCCCACAGTCCTCTACACTCAGAGTAGGTGTCGGGCAAACTCTTGCTCAAAATGAAATTAATGCTCCACCTTACTTAGCTCTGTCATGGATACCAGCTCCATCAGCGCTCCACCTTACTTAGCTCTGTCATGGATACCAGCTTCATTAATTCTTTCCTCTCTTTCTCTGTGGAAGCTAAAGGCAGATCCTGGGGGTGAAAGGGACATAGTTTACTCTTAAATCTGCTGACTAGACTTCTTTATATCCTGGCATGTGCCACCTTACCTGATGCTTAGAAAGTCTGCTTCAGGCCAGTAAGTGAAGGGGGAGAACTCTCAACTACGGAACAGCGGCAGACAGCCTGTCACTCGCAGATGGTATGAACCTGGACAAGACCTAACTCTTTCGGCCTGAGTTTTTGTTTTTTTCATCTGTGGTTTTAAAGAGACCCATACCCCCTTCCTCCACCACCTACCTCTTAGGGATGCTTTAAGACTCAGATGAGTCTTAGCTGTGGCAGTAACATAGTCTGTAGCTGCTAAAGTACTGTAATGTAAGAGGCTCTTACATTAATAATCATAGTGACTGACATGAATTGCTCACTGAGTTCCTACTGTGAGCCTGTTTCAGGCGCCGTTCTGAGCGCTCTGCACTGCACTTCACGTAACACTCAACAACCGTGCAACTGAGACACTATTATGATTCCTATTTTGTAGATGAAGGAATGGGGCACAGAGGGTTTAAGTAACTTGCTCAGGAACCCCCAGCTAATAAGTGACAGAACTAGGATATAAACTCAGACAGTCTGTCTGTGAGCTCTCTATGGCTGCTGTGAGGAAGGACAAAGGAGATGGGGGTGAGGACCTTGAGAGTAAATGTAATTTGATAACTTAAAACCATCTTTTGGGGCAGCAAACAAAGGAGAAGGTGAAGCTTCTGATTCAGCTGGCCGATAGCTTTGTGGAAAAAGGCCACATTCACGCCACAGAGATCAGGAAATGGGTGACCACGGTGGACAAGCACTACAGAGACTTCTCCTTGAGGATGGGGAAGTACCAGTACTCCCTGGAGAAAGCCCTAGGAGTCAACACAGAGGTGGGTATGGGAGCTGCCCAGCTGGGATGTCCTCCTTTCCCGTCTCCCTCAGTGCTGCTGCTGGTGTTGCCATGGAAGGAAGCATGGTTTCCCGAGCAGTCTTTCTGAGCTCCTACCCACTCGCCTTGCGTGGTTTTCTAGTGGAGGCGTGGATCTTCTGAGCCATCTAGCCACTGGCCTCTCGCCTTGCATGATTAGTGATATATACTCCATATACACAGCAAAATCGGCAGGCCACAGTTGGGGCCAGTGGCTACAGAACAGAGTTTTGCTGTGTGACGTTAACTGTTGACTTTGCCAACAAAGTAAGCCCTTTATCTTGGCTCCATCAGTACCATCTTCTACCCAGTTATGTTAATCAGCAAATGATTAGAGTCGTCAGCATGTATAACAGTGCTCTTTGAAGAATAAAGGATGCAATTTGTACAAAGGTTATTTGACATTTCAACTGAAGAGAGGTACTATTTTACCATGAAGATGGGGAAGACTGACTTTTAATCTCTTCTTTATAATAGGGGTCAGTGACCTATGAATTAAGAGCTAAACACAGGCTGGCAATTCAGCCCTAGGATTTCTAATTCTTAAATCTTTAAGTAGGCTCATGCTCTAAAGCACAGCTGACTAGAGAGTACAGTGGTCAAGCCACAGAAATTAGGCTTTAACCTGTGAGATTTTTTCCTAGAGGTTTCCATCCTATGTAAATACCAAACAGTGTTGAAATAAGCAGGGATGGGCAATTAGAAAATTCAGTAATTGTTTTCTATTTCCAAGGAATTTGCTTGTTTAAATATTTAGTTTAATTATTTTCCCTTGACAAATGAGTTAGTTCTTTGTCTTTGTGTGTTTCTGTTTCACTTATATTTTAATGGATAATCATCAATCTTGGACTAACGTGCGTATGTGTTTAGATTTAATCAGGACAAAGTCCTTGAGGAAACATGACACTAATTATCAAGTATGTTCTTGTGTTTCTTTGCAATGGATGTTAGCCCTAAACATTTGACCTGAACATTTCATATCTCTCTTATTTGAGAAAAAGTCATCACATGAAGAAGGGTGCTTGTGGGTGGCAGTCTGTGGGACTCCCCATCTGCTCATCCTTCTTCATTATATCTTTCCCTATTTTTTTGCCTCTGCCCCCCCTCCCCTACTCTGCTTAGCTGTTTTCCCAAAGCATCTCTGAGGTGACCTCTGTGATCTCTCTGTGTGCAGGATAACAAGGACCTGGAGCTGGACATCATCCCAGCAAGCCTTTCGGATCGTGAGGTCAAGCTGCGGGACGCCAACCACGAAGTCAATGAAGAGAAACGGAAGTCTGCCCGGAAGAAAGAGTACGTTTTGGTGGGGGGGCTTCCACCCAACTAAGCAGCCTCCTCATGACTATGCTTGGTTCTCTTTGTTACCTGTCCCTTTACAGCTTGGTGTGTGCTCATGACTGTCTACAGAGGTTAGAATGGACATGGGTGATGCTTCCACCCGCATGCCACACTAGCCACGAATGACAGGGCATCAGGTAGTGGAAACAGTGAATCGCGTCCACCTCACAAAGCATTGTCTGGTTACTCTGCTTTCTTTATGTTGGTTTTATCGCACAGTTACATATGTATCCGAAGATCTTCAAAGGGACTTGGAAGACTATTTTGACAGAGTCCTTTTGGGTAATACTGGGGAAAAACAGTGTTTCCTAAAATTAAGAATCCCTAGGAAGCTGATTTTATAAAAATGAAGTAGTACACGGGTCCCTTGAAGCTGGCCTGCTAAGTCAGAGTTTTTGTTTCACCTGGGGAGTATATTAGTTTGTCTGGGCTACTGTAAGGAAGTATGACAAATTGGGTGATTTACACAGCATAAATACAATGTCTCACCATTCTGGAAGCTAGAAGTCTGAAATCAAGGTGTGGATAGGATTGGTTGCTGCTAAGGCCTAAGAGGGAAGAATCTGTTCCAGGCACTTCTCCTTGCCTTAGAAATGGCTGTCTTCGTGTTTGTATGGCATCCTTCCTGAATATATGCGTTCATCCAGATTTCCCCCTTTTATAAGGACTCCAGTCATTTTGGAATAGGTACCCACCCTATTCCAGTATAACCTCATCTTAACTAACTACATCTGCAGTCGCTATTTCTAAATAAGATTCCATTCTGAGGCACTGACAGTTGGGACTTCAACATATGAAATTTGGGGGAGGGGACACAATTCAACCCATAAAAGGCAGGAGAAGAGACCACACCTGGCCAAATCTTGCTGCCGGGCTCTCTCTGGGGCACAGAATAGCCAGAGGATGTGGAGCCACATCCTGGTAGTGGAGCCAAATTATGAAGGAAGACACAAAACTGCAGGAAGCAGATGGAGAAAAAGGAGCAAGAAGGTGAAATGCCAGAAACCCAATACAGTAAAATCAAAAACAACTTTCCCAAACACATCAGATTCTAGTCCTTCTGACCTTCTTTCCCTCCTCGTTTACTAAGCACCTACAATGTACTAGAAACTTTGCTTATCTTGTTTAATCAATACTTGCAACAGTCCTGTGTGATCAGCTGTTTTATAAGTAAGGAGTCTGAGGCTGGGCGAAGCAAGTGCTCCCTCTGGTAAATAACAGTCATTATTCAGTTCCTGTTTGTCTGACTTCACAGCTCATGCACTTTCCAGTTTACCGATTGACTAAGATTAGTAACAGAGTGGCTAATTAACTCCTGCAAAAGGGAATTTTTAAAATCAATACTTTAATTTTAATAAGAAGGCCACTGCTAGTACAATGTATTGCTTTATGCAAAATCCCACCACAATAAAGGCCCAGGAAAATATCCTGCTTGTTTTAACGTTTCCTGTAATTTCCAACAGGTCACACATTAGGGGCAATATTTCTCACAATTTTCATGTGATGGAACACCTGGAAATACTATTATGGAAAAACTAACATGGAACATCTAAAATAAATGTAAATACATTGTGTTGCAGCCTGTCAAGGCCTGGCAGGTCCACTGTAGATTTGGGCAGATGGGAGAAAATGCACAGAGCCCTGGGGATGCTCGACATGCCTTCATTCACGGGTGGACAAGCCACGCACGCCACAAGCTGCACACCCCTTGCATATCTCAGTGCGGCACATTGCATGTCACCTGTCTCCTTGCATGGCACATGTCATGGCACTCAGCAGGGAGTCCCTTACCTGCTTAAGTACTAGAACACAGACAAAGCCAGAAGGGTGCCAACAGATCTTATGCAATAGAACTTCATACAACACATACGAGCCCACTGAAGGTTATGGGAACAGTTTTTTGGAACCAGTCTCAAGGCTATGAGAACAATACTTATCAGGCCATTCTCAAGGTTATGGGAAACTACTTCCCTTAGTAACCCAGACACCTGGGTGAGGAAGCCAGACTACCTCCACTTACCCTACATACATACTTTGTGTTAAATTACATATTATTGTATATCACATGACTGCTGGGAAGCACCATTTTGTTAGATATTTTATTTATTTATTCATTTTTAGAGAGAGGGGGAGGGAGAGAGAAAGAGAGGTAGAGAAACATCAATGTGTGGTTGCCTCTCATGTGCCCCCAACTGGGGACCTGGCCCACAACCCAGGCATGTGCCCTGACTGGGAATCAAACCATCACCCCTTTGATTCACAGATCAGCACTCCATCCACTGAGCCACACCAGCCAGGGCCATTTCTAATAAAAATTTGCAAAAGGAGAAACCTAAGTTGGTACACTACAGTGAAGCCATGCACCTGTCATAAGCTCACCAGCTGCCCAAGCACCTCGTGTTGTTAGGGAGCCGCCCCCTTGCAGGTGTGCTGCACAAGCTTCTATTTATGTGAGACAGAGGAGCAGTCACTTAACTTGTCCACTTGTGCTGGGCTTGTCATCACACACTCAGTTTCGTGCACTTCAGTCTGTGATGTAAATGAGCCCCATTACAAATAGTGTTGAAGTGCACAGGGCAAAGGTCAGCAAACTACAGCCCGCAGGCCAAATTTGTCCCACCATCTGTTTTTTTTTTAAATTAAACTTATTGGGATGACATTGGTTAATAACCACCTATTTTACATTGTCTGTAAGTTAAAGATTCTTTTTTACATTTTAAATGATTGAAAAATATGAAAAGAAAAATGGTAGTGATGTGAAAATTAAATGAAATTCTTTTGTGTCCACAAAGTTTTATTGGGACACAGCCACACTTATTTATTTTTGACATATTGTCTATGGCTCCTTTCATACTATAGCAGCAACGTTGAGTGGTTACAACAGAGACTGAATGGCTCTTTACAGATAAAATTTGCTAACCCCCCAGTCTCAGTGGCAGCATCTTAGCATTTGTTATTTTTAGCTGTGAAACCTGGTTTAACTTAAGGCACTGTGAATTGTTTTGGTATAAGCCAACAACTCTGCTAAACAGAAGCCATCATTCTGGGAGCCATAAGAGAGATGTAGGAAGCTGAGACTGAAGCTATAGTTGGTAAGAATGAATGTGAATGGCGCTGCATGCTTGTGCACCCATGCAAACTCACGTGCAGTTGAGAATACATACATGTCTGCACAGAATCACAACGTAGAAGAACTAGGAGGGAAAAGGAAGAGAGGATGAGGAACCAGCTGAGCCAGAACATGCCAAAGGGAGACAGAGCAGATGATCAAAGTGAGAGGGACTCAGACCTGATACTCAGAGGCAAGGAGTTTTGAAGAAAGGAAGAGATGTATTTTGGTAAAGTAGAAAAATAGGACATTCAATAATGTCGTACATGCCGGGCGGGGAAGGGAAGTTTGAAGGAGGGAGGTGTTATATCTCTAACCAACTAAACGCCAATGTGTTTCCTTCCAGATTCATTATGGCTGAACTGCTCCAGACAGAGAAGGCTTATGTAAGGGACTTACATGAGTGCTTAGAGGTAAGCCTTGCAGCAATCAGTTAACAGCTGTATTAGAAAGATGGTTCTCAAGAAAGAGCTCAAGTTCTGGAGGGGAGCTCAGTGCTCTTTGTCTTCTCCCAGAGCTTAACAACTCTCAGAGTCAATAGTAATTGCATGGGAGTTTAAGGCACTTTTGAAAAGAAACTTTTCTCAGACTCAAGCTAGACCCAGCAAAAAAGTATATAAGACCCTTGAGTTCAAAATAAAAACCATGACACAGTCAGTGAACTTGAGTCTGAAAGCCTACATCCTCCACTCGACACACACTTGAACATGCACACATTTAATAACTAAGAACAGTGTGGATTTTGTGCTCTGACAAAAGGTCAGGATGCGTTTCCCTAGCAACAGTTCAAGATAATGGAACTCGGATTTTCTTTCCTTCCGTCCTACTTGTGTGCTGTCTCACTTTTTACACTCTGCTCGCATTGCCAGCCCAAGTCTTACACCACACGTTTGGAGGCCTGTTCATTTCATCTGTATTTCACATGGCAGTTCTTGCCACTGATGAAACTGTTGCTGTCTTTCAGACCTACCTGTGGGAAATGACCAGTGGTGTGGAGGAGATCCCCCCTGGGATCCTTAATAAAGAACATATCATCTTTGGCAACATCCAGGAGATCTACGATTTTCATAACAAGTAGGTCGGTGGAGGGTTTCAGTGGAGCACACTTAGGGCCATACATACCAAAGCATAGGGCTTCCCAACAAGTGGGTCGAAGCAGCTTGGAAAATCTCACCTAGTAAATTATTACTTGTTACGTTTTTGAAGTCAGTTGTTGTCAGACTTCTTTCTCATTCATCCATATTTCTCCACAATTGTTCAAAGTACCCAGTGGAAAGTGAAGTATTCAGCAGTGTTCTCCTTAGGAACCTACTGGCAACATCTTCATCCCCAATCAGAACGAAAGTAGCTTTTCCTCATTAAAACTGCAGAGAATCCTGGCATCAGAATTCATCTAAGGCTAACCGTTCTATCTAGTGGATCTTAGATTTCAAAGTCCATTGAAGTTTCCGTTCATCCTAAATATTTCCTCTCAACTCCCCCTTCATCTCAACCAAAACAACAACGTAGAAAAGATAGATGATAGATAGATAGATGATAGATAGATAATAGACAGACAGACAAACAGGCAAAGTACCTAATGGAACACATTTCTTGACAGCCTACAGGAGAGAACATCGATTGACCTTCTCTGTTGTGTTGAAATTAGTAGAATCATAAAACCCTTAAACCTCACAGCTCTTTTTGTCCAACACCAACTTGATTTAAAAACCTTTTCCACAACATGTTCTATTTTTAAGAGGGTCAGCAAGAACATTGGTTAATGAATTATGTGACCAACTAATAGAAATAACTCAGTTCACAAAATATAAATAGAGAATCTCAAAACACAAGGACTACCGTGGTATGAAGTCCTAGAGCTTGCCCAGGACCCTGTTCCAGTAAGACACAAGTCAGAGGAAGTCCTGAGGTCAGGCTAGTCAAGGCTTTTACTGAGTTAACTAGTCGTGCTGGAGCTAAAACCACCGCTCCACGAGTTCCTAGGAGCATGTGTACAGTGGTAGCAGCCACGCTGAGGCAGGGCTCTGGAACAGCACTGCCTAGTAGAGCCCTCTGCAGTGATGGAACCATTCCATGTCTGTGCTGCCCGTTACGGTAGCCACCAGGCATGTGCAGGTACTGAACACTTGGAATATGGCTAATACTGCCGAGAAATGAATTTTAACTTTATTTAATTTGACAAAATTAGAAGGCAGGTGGCTACCATATTGAGCAGCTCAGCTCTAGAAAATGAGGCCTCAGTATGGCCCTTTGCTAAGAATGACTAGGAGGCAAGACTTGGCTCTAAAAGGACCACCCTGAGTTCTCAGAGTTCTAAATAAGGGTTGGAAAGTCACTCCTTTCTTGTCAACTCATGATGATTAATCCCGTTACGTTATCAAATGGCATCATTTTAAAAGGAACATAAAATATGTAGCTCCCAAGACACGTTAACCTTGTCAGATTATGTAAACAGTAAGCTCTAGAGGGAAAAAATCTGACTTCCTGGAGAACTTATTAAGTTCCCAGTCTTTTTTTTTTTTTAATCACAAATTGTAACACTGTCCATGTGATTTGTTTGGAAATCTTCAGACATAGAAATAATCTCTCCTCATGCCTAGTTAAGAAGACCCCTGTAAGGCCACTCTGATTCCAAAGCCACTGATTCCAAATTCTGTCATCTGAGCCCAGCTCAGCATTACCCCATCTTCCCCAGATGTCTGAGAAGACATGGGACCGGTAGGCAGTAAGGCATGTTCCTTTACTTCTCTGAGTTATGGTCTCTGGGATTTAGTTAACAAGTCTCACTTTCCTCATATCCTTACCAAACCAACTCAGCATCAATGTATAGAAATCTAGAGATCACAACGCACACTTCCTCTGAACTCTGCTTTTGCCAAATCAATATATAAAGGGAAGGGATATCTATTTCAAAATCGATTAATCATAACAAAATACCTAACACAACTGCGTCTCTTACCCGGCTCCGCAACACTGCCCACCGAGCCGTGGCAGCGGTCTGGGGCTTCCCGAATAGCTGCAAGTCTGCCCGCCAGTGGCAGAGCATGGTTCCTCTGAGAAACCCTTTTCAGAAGTCTGGTTCAACTGTACAGAATGCTGCAGACCGCAGAGGAGTGAATTCAATGATTAAGCTGCCAAGCAAATGTCACCTATTTCTAACATTACAACGAAATAAAAACCAGCCTCTGAGCAACCAAAAGAGCTATCACAAAGATAAAGTTCTTACCTTTTTGTAGAATCTCCTTTCTATCCTCTCTAAAAGCCACTTTACATCTTGGTTACATTGTTTTGAGGCTCAAGCAATTTAGAAGCAGCCAATAAGAAGCAAGAAGTTGAGCAAGTAGTTTGATGCCAGCAGTAAAACCTGACAGGAAAGAAGACAAACTACAGTAAAAATAGGCAAAGAACCCAAAAAATCAGTGGCCAAAGGCTATTTAGTATTGGTGCAAACGATTCTATATCCCATTACAGGGCCTAGCAGAGCCACGTTCTGACAGGATAGCGTAATAATTGATATCAGTAATAACCTTGAATCATGACTATATTCCACATTAACAAGCAAGGAACTCAGTAATGCTTTTGGAATGCTATTCACCAAAGAAAAAAATGTTTGAAAATATCCACAATTTAAAGGAACATCCAAGAAAATCAAGCTGTGTATTAATTCCCTACAGGATCTGGAGGGCTAAGGGTTTACTCATAATGTATGCTTTCTACTTATGCATCACAAATTCTGATTAGTGGAGAAAGTGTAACACTTCTATAATCTCTAATAAATAAGAGATATGGCAATTAAGCCAAATTTGAAAATGCAGGAACTGCAAACTCCATAGGAGACCATGTCTTTCACCGCATAACCCCAATACCTAGCACACAGGAAACTAAGTAAACATTTGTTAGATGGATGGGCAGATGAACTAAAATAGAATTATAATTTGCAGGCTTATGGCTAATGCCATTCAGGTCATAATTCAGTCTTTTGTGAAATTCTCAAGAGAGGGAAAACCATTCGGTGTGATTGCTCCCCATCACTACCAGAACCTTATAGACCAGCAAAGTAAGTGAATATCTGAATGAGTTTCTTGGGAGCTTAATGCAAGGACTCTTCAGGAACCATTGTCTGAAATGGTCACTTTTTAACCTGAAAATTTCCAAGGGTTCTTTTTAACTCTAATTGTTCACATCCTTGCAAAGCTGTAATTAAGCGCTGTCTAACAGAGAAACATGCTCCTCACAATTCTAGTGTGCAGCTCAGCTTATCTGCCTGTCCTCCTGCGAGGGAGGGAAAGAGAGAGGGAGGTGGGGAGGCGGGGATGCAGAGGAGCTGAGGGGCTGAGGTCGACACTGCCCCGGTAACCCAATTAGCGGAGTCACTAGAAAATTAGTACTTAGACCAAGGGTGATATGGTATTGATTCTTTTAAATGGTGTCACTTTGAAAAATGACAACCAAGATTAGTTGTGTGCATGTGTATCTTTCTCAAGGACCTTTTTCTATACAGATACTTAATGGAGAAATTCCCAAGCACCAAACTTTCTATAAAGAATAATTCAATATATTTAACACAAATTGCAGGTTCAAATGGAATGACACTTCGTTTTTACCCTACATCTCTTTTCTACAGAACTAAATATAAAGATCATGAAACTTCCTACAGAAGAATGAAATCGACTTTTATTGTGTGTTGCTAAGCATTCCAGGAGCACTCAGATATGATAGGACGATATATACCACAAACAGGTCCCCAAACAGTTAGTTGTGTTAGTGCAGTCTCCCCACTTTGACTAGCCTACAGCTTGTAATTCAAGAGAATCATTTATTTTGTTTACCTTGATTGGATTTTCAGCTTTGGTGAGGACAGCTGTTTGTTCAAAATATTCATCACTTTCGGTTTAATCTGAACTTTTTCCTTTTCAGTTATTTGGAGATACGGTCTTATATGTGTCTGAGCAACAACATTTTTATAAAATCTGTGCTGTCAGACTCAGAGGATCTTCTTCACTGTTAAGTACAACCACCTCCATTTACAAATAAGAGACAGTGAGATCCAGAGAGGAGCCAGGGACTTGCCCAATGTGTGACACCCCCCCCCCCCGCACTTAAAGATTAGGCATAGATTGCAGGTGTGTGGTCTCCCACGTGAGTGCTCTCTCCCAGTCCCTCACTCTGTACACTGCCACTGGGACCGCCACATCTGATTGGTTTGGTTCATCAGCTTTCATGTGGATCCCCACGTCTGAAGAATACTTCAACTCCTTCCTTCCATAGGCGTGCCCTCCAAGTCCCGCACCCTCCCATTAACTACCTAAAATAAGTCAGTTTGCAGCAAGACCTACCGGCACTAGATATTTCTCCTGCACACTCACTCCCTCCAGTCCTGGCACTCCTGGCCTGGTGGTCGCAGGCCTGTGGCTGAGGGAGCAGGGCCACAGCTCTTTGGGGCTAAGCTGGGAGCACTGGCCAGGCCAGAGTCAGCCTGTTAGTGCAGCAGGTGGCCAGGGTCAGCCAGCAGCAGAGGGTCGTGTGTAGCAGGGGCTGAAGACAAAGTAGAGGAAGTGATGGGAAAGGCCAGGCCCACGTATTTGTCATCTTCTCAGAGTTCCTTCTTGGGCCAGCTCTGTGCTAGTTTGGAGAGGTAGCTGGTACCTGATGGTGAGTCAAACCCAGCCTCTGCCCTCTGCGCTCCAGGAATTAGTTAGGTATCTGTGATAAAACTGGAGGCAAGAACAAATGTAGTTCAAAGAAGCAAAGAAAATAGCCTCAGTTGGAAAGGCTACAGAGGAGAGGGCATTCAAGATGGAATTTAAGTTAAGAGGATATTTTTAGCCAGAGATGGCTCCATCAGTAAGGGAAGAAAGTTTGAACAATGGCCCTCCAAGGGGGGAGAGTGGGGAAGATAGCAGGGAGGCTGCAAGAGGTAATGGAAGGAGTTTGAGGGTGAGTCTCAACTGTGGGTCAGTGTGGGGAGAGGACCAGCTGTCACACCCCCTGTTAGACTGTCTTGTCACATCTGTGTCTGAGATTGAGGCAGAGGAAAGGAGAGGTGGTGGGTAGAGGCAGTAAGAATCACAGATGGTGGTATGTATGGGGGGTATGACACAAAGGAAGGAGAGAGACAGAGTGAGGTGGGAAAGTGGGATAAAATACCTAGATAAGGAGAAGGAAGAGAAGTGGGTGGCTAATAAGGGGAAAGGAGAGATGGGGAGGGAGAGGGCAGCAGGAGGCAGTAATGGTGGAGGAGATAGATAGATCGAGGGAGAGAGGGAAGGAGAGAGAAAGGAAGTTGCTAAGGGGGTATTCAGGGAAGAAGGGAGGGAGAGAAATGGGGAAGGACCAAGCCCTCCCTGGTCTACCATCCCGTTGCAGTTAGGAGAACCAGCAAGGTGTTTTTCAAATATTTTTTGATGCGAACCAAAGGAAAAAATTATACATTATGTCTTGACATATTATATGTTATGGGGAATTAAGTTTTTTCAAAATAACACCCTCACTCTGTGCGATGCATGCTGATATTTTAGGTTAGGTTCTGTTTTTCCCTCCCTCTCCTCTCTTCCTCCTTTTTTAATGCTGAGTTACACCCAATGTATTGATTGTATAACCCTTGAAACACTGCGGTCAGTGTACAGCTGCAAGGCAAGGGGCTGGCTCCACCAGGTGCTGAGACGAGGGATGTGCAGCCCACAGCAAGTTGGCAGGGTGGCACTGCTGGCCGCTGCTGCTCCAGGACAACAGCATGTGAAAGCCTGGGGTCGGGGGTGGGGGGAGTCCTTTAAAGATAATCTAGTTCTCTACTCCCTTGTTTTATAGAAACTGCAGGTTATAAATGTTTGTGACCTTCCCAAACCAATTAGTAGTAGCACAACCAAAGAATTTAGGTCTTTTCAACTCCCTATTATAACAGTCACTTTCTTTGTGTTAAATGTCAGGGACAGAGGAAAGGGAAGACTTCTTGTGATATTTTGTGGGCCCTAAACCCATACTTGAGGGATAACTGCAGGCCTTACACAACCCATCGGAACGGCTGCATAAAAATTTAACTCTGGTTTTGTTATTCGATTTTTCAGTATGCTGACAGATTTATTACTGGTTATAGATATTGGGGAATACCCACGTCAAGACAAGCTCGAAACAGTTTTTGGATGTGTCAGAGTAATGTTAATATTACTTATACACACGAACTGCTTAGTATCTATTCCTAGTTGCTGGCAGCACATTAATGGATGTGTATAATATTAAATGTGAGGTTAATTTTTATATTTTATTTTGACATTAAACTTGTGATATATCCCTGCACATACTTCTTGATTCATCTGGTCACACAAGTTAAATAAAATTAGGAAATATTAGCAAAGCCTATTCAACAGGTAGAAGTGCAGCAAGGTAAACTGCTGCTTACTGGAGGCCGAGGTTGAGGAACATGGTGAGTAGGAGTCCAGCCTGCACACCTTTCCCCTTCATCTCTAACCTAGGCTGAAGTTCCTGGTGTGCAATGACAGGGCAGAGCTGGCGATTCTCGTGGCTCAGCCTGGGTGATCACTGTGCTGAAGCTCCTCCATGAATAGTCCCACACCTTCCCTGGAGTGCATGTGACTCTCCACTCGTTCAGGGCCTGCTCCAGTGTGCTGACCACCCATCCTAGCCCCTACAGTCTAGTGCCTCTTAAAGGCTAGACTCTGAATCTGTCTGGTCACTAGGGGTTTCTTAGAAATGATCCCTACCTCTACTTGTATGAAAGCAGTAACCCAGCCCTGCTTTGACAAGGAGGCAATGTCCTGGACTTCCTGCAAAATAGTGAGCCTGGTGCCTTTCTCGCCTGACCTCCAACTTTATGTATCCTTCTCGTTGTTCTTTTCCCCTTTGCCACAGCCCCCACCCTCACTCCCCTTCTCACCGCCTCCAGCATTCCAACAAGTGCGTTTGTGCAAGAGCACACACGCATGTGCACACACACACACACAGGTCATCAAATATATTTATGCAACCTGCATCCTTGATGTAAAGGTCTGTCTGCCAGACCTGGTTGTAAGTCCCTCAGAGAGGAATGCAGTTCTCCAGTGCACGGAGACTATAGGCCAGGTTTATCTTTGGAGAGAACAAAATCAAAATGACTCAGGGTACCTTTGAGATGGTGCTGTTTCCATAGTACTTTTTCTTCTCTCTCATTTTTTATTGTTGTTCAAGTACAGTTGTCTCCATTTTCTCCCCTCCAATGCCCCCCACCCCAGGCATCCCCACATCCCACCCTCGATCCTACCCCCCTTTGGTTTGTCCATGTGTCCTTTATACATGTTCCTTGACGACCCTTCCCCTATTTTCCCCCATTATCCCCTCCCCCTCCCCTCTGGTTACTGTCAGATTGTTCTTTATTTCAATGTCTCTGGTTATATTTTGCTTGCTTGTTTGTTTTGTTTATTGGATTCCACTTATACGTGAGGTCATGTGGTATTTGTCTTTCACCACCGAGCTGATTTCACTTAGCATAATGTTCTCTAGTTCCACCCATGCTGTCACGAAGGGTAGGAGCTCCTTCTTTCTTTCTGCTGCATAGATTTTCATTGTGTAAATGTACCATAGTTTTTTTATCCATTCATTTACTGGTGGACATTTAAGTTGCTTCCAGCACTTGGCTATTGTAAATTGTGCTGCTATGAACATTGGGGTGCACAGGTTCTTTTGAATTGGTGTTTGAAGATTCTTAGGATATAATCCCAGCAGTGGAATTGCTGGGTCAAAAGGCAGTTCCATTTTTAGTTTTATGAGGAAATTCCATACTGTTTTCTTCAGTGGTTGCACCAGTCTTCATTTCTACCAACAGTGTACTAGGGTTCCTTTTCTCCACAACCTCACCAACACTCGTTTGTTGATTTAGTTATGATGGCAGTTCTGACCAGTGTGAAGTGGTATTTCATTGTGGTTTTAATTTGCATCCCTCTGATGACTAGTGATGCTGAACATACTTTTATAAGTCTCTGGACCCCTTGTATGTCCTCCTTGAAGAAGTGTCTGTTCAGGTCCTTGGCCCATTTTTTAATTGGGTTGTTTGCCTTCCTGGAGTGGAGTCATGTGAGCTCTTCATATATTTTGGAGATCAAACCCTTGCCTGAGGTATCATGTTTCCATAGTACTTAATGGTAAACCTCAGAAAGTTTTTCTGTCAGTTAGTGTGAGAGATTTCATTTTCCAGGATTCTATACAAAGCCAAAGGAAAGCATTTTTCTCATGGACTAATTTCATAATATATTGCATTGTAATAATTTTTTCTTTTAAAAAATATATTTTATTGATTATGCTATCACAGTTGCCCCATTTTTTTCTCCTCTTTAGCTCCTTTGCCCTGTACCATCCCTCCCACCAGCATTGTTCACCTGCTTAGTTCATGTCCACGGGTCATACATGTAAGTTCTTTGGCCTCTCCATTCCCTGTACTATTCTTAACCTCCCCCTGTCCATTTTGTACCTACCATTTATGCTTCTTATTCCCTGTACCTTTTCCCCCATTCTCCTCCCTTCTCCCCACTGATAACCCTCCATGTGACCTCCATTTCTGGGATTCTGTTCCTGTTCTAGTTGTTTGCTTAGTTTGTTTTTTTGTTTGTTTATTTGTTTTTTTAGGTTCAGTTGATAGTTATGAGTTTGTTGTCATTTTAGTGTTCATAGTTTTGATCATCTTCTTTTTCTTAGATAAGTCCCTGTAATATTTCATATCATAAGGGCTTGGTGATGATGAACTCCTTGAGCTTGACCTTATCTGGGAAGCACTTTATCTGCCCTTCCATTCTAAATGATAGCTTTACTGGGTAGAATAATCTTGGATGTAGGTCCTTGCCTTTCATGACTTTGAATACTTCTCTCCAGCCCCTTCTTACCTGCAAGGTTTCTTTTGAGAAATCAGCTGACAGTCTCATGGGAACTCTTTTGTAGGTAACTGTTTCCTATTCTCTTGTGGCTTTTAAGATTCTCTCCTCCCTTTAATCTTGGATAGTGTAATTATGATGTGCCTTGGTGTGTGCTTCCTAGTGTCCAACTTCTTTGGGACTCTCTGAGCTTCCTGGACTTCCTGGAAGTCTATTTCCTTTGCTAGATTGGGGAAGTTCTCCTTTATTATTTGTTCAAATATCTTTTCCACTTGTTGTTCTTCCTCTTCTCCTTCTGGCACCCCTATAATTCAGATGTTGGAACATTTAAAGTTGTCCTGGAGGTTCCTAAGCCTGTCCTCATTTTTTTGAATTCTTGTTTCTTCATTCTGTCTGGTTGAATGTTTATTTCTTCCTTCTACTCTAATTGTTGATTTGAGTCCCAGCTTCCTTCCCTTCATTGTTGGTTCCCTGTACATTTTCCTTTATTTCACTTTTCATAGCCTTCACCCTTTCCTCTGTTTTGTAGTCATACTCAACCATTTCTGTGAGCATCCTGGTTACCAGTGTTTTGAACTCTGCATCTGATAGGTTGGCTGTTTCTTCATCACTTAGTTCTGTTTTGGGGGCTTTGATCTGTTCTTTCATTTGGGCCATATTTTTATGTCTTGGTGTGCCTGTTATGTAGTAAAGAGGGAAACCTTAGGTATTCACCAGGGCAGGGCAAACCACCTAGCTGTGTTGTGTCACTGTATGTGGGGGAGGGGTCTAAGAGGGAACCATGATGCTTGCTCAGCTCTCGGCTGGTTTTCAGTCACTTCCTCCTCTACCCACAAGCAAATTAGGCCCTTCTGGTGCTGATTCCCGGGTGGGTGGGTTTGTGTACACTCTAGGATTCTGTGTGTCTGTCCAAGGAACTCTCTTGTGATGCTTGGAGTTTCTCCCACCACCGCAACCCCTACAGATTTTTTAGTCAGAGGTTTTGAGGCTTTATTTCTCCACACTGAAACCCTGGGTTGTGCAGTATCTTGCTCCCCAGTTTCTCTGCAAGGGAATGTGGGTTCACCTGGTCTGCCAGCTAATATCTTGCCCTACCAGTCCTCTAGCCACTGCCATGCCACACACCCTCTCCCCACTCCTACCCATCTCAAAGAATATTTCTTCTTTAACTCTTTGGTCATCAGACTTCCATACAGTTCAGTTTTCTGGCAGTTCTGGTTATTTTTTGTTTTTAAATTTGTTCTTATTCTCTTTTGGTTGTGCGAGGAGGCAAAGCGTATCTACCTATGCCCCCATCTTGGCTGGAAGTCACATTGTAATAATTTAATAGAGTAGTGACATTGCTTAGATCTTGATATTTCCTTAAAAGTTTTATTCATTTCTGAAAGAACCACAGACATTCAAACAAACACTTAAACTACTTGTTTTTCTCATTCTCTCATGATTTATTACATGTAATAATTGAAATGGTGAGGACCAAGATACTGTTATAAAACAGCTGAGGTGGAATATTCCATCACTTATAAGAGAGTTCTGACCTCTTGTGCTGTAATTTAAGCTTCTCATGTCTATTTGATGTAGGTGAAATGATATTCATCAGACTTACATAATCTGTCTTCTTCATAAACTTCAAATTAAAAAGCAAACTAGAGTTCAGTACTGCCTCTTGCCTTCAACAATTAACTTGAGATTGTAGTAAATATCTTACTCGAAGTTGTGAATTCATATGCCCAACACAAGATAGCTTTTCTAATTCTTAACTTTTTTATTTAAAAATTCAATCATAGTCCTTGCCAGTTTGGTTCAGTTGTTTGGAGCATCATCCTGTAAACTGAAAGGTTGCCAGTTCAATCCCTGGTCAGGTCACATACCTAGACTGCAGGTTCTCTCCCTGGTCGGGTCACGTGCATGAGGCTAGCAATTGATGTTTCTCTGTCACATCAATGTTTCACTCACACACATTCCCTTTCTCTCTCTTTAAAAGCAATGAAAGAAAATGTCCTCAGGTGAGGTTAAAAAAAATGTAATCACTATCATCGATGTAGGATTTGCCAACTGGAAGCCCACTGAAATCTAGAGCAGTCACCTACAAATGCTGATCTGTGGACTGGATACATCAGAATTATCCAGGGAGCTTTTCTAAACAGTTCTGATACTCAGATCCTATCCTCAGGTGGCAGTGCACAGCCAGGTATAGGGATCAGTAACTAGAGTTTTCCAAGAGTGTTCTATGAGTAAAAGTCCGATACTCCCTCAAAAATGTTCCACTCTCAAATTAGTTTGGGAAGCACTGCATACTACATCACTTCAGAGATTTATAGTGTATGTGATCATATTGGGTTGGCCAAGAAGTCCATATAGATTTTTCTGTAAAATTAAAGCCACATTTTTCATGTTCACCAATAACTTTATTGATTTGGATATTTTGAGTATGTTGGCTATCTCCTGCATGATATGATGTTGATTGTTCTCAATTAATGTCTTGATTTGATCACGATCAACTTCAACTGGTCCACCCAACCGTGGAGCAGCATCCAGTGAGAAATCTCCAGCACAAAACTCTGCAAACTACTTTTGACACATTCCGTCAGTCACAGCACCTTCTCCATGCACTGCACACATCTTTTTTTACGTTTCTTGAAATAGTAAAACATGTTACAAGTATGCCAAAAATGTTGTGTGTTTCTCATCTCCAATATTAAAATGGATACACAAAAATTCACCAATTTTGATGTTTTTTTAAATGCACATTGATATGACAGCCTCCACAATACAATCTAACAAAACTATTTTGAATAAAGTTAATGACAGCTAAGTGCTACTAGAGCCATCTTATGGAAAAAACCCTTCGAAGTTTTTGGCCAACCCAATAGTATAGGATTTTGGAAGTCCTGCAGTAAAGAAGCCAGCTTACCCCAGGATCTCCCAAATTTAAATGATATGTTGCTTTGGAATCTAATTTTTGCACTAATACTGGATCAAGATTTTCCTAGGATATAGTTGCAGGGGTGTCCAACCTCTTGGCATCTCTGGGCCACACTGGAAGCAGAAGAGTTGTCTTGGGCCACACATTAAGTACACAAGCACTAACGAAAACTGATGAGCAAAAAGAGGTGTTAAGTATATTTACAATTTTCATAGCCATCCTGGGCCGCATGCAGCTTGTGGGCTGCATGTTTTTAACAGGGGCTTAGAAAGGGGAACTCCCGGACTTTGTCTCTGTGAATGGGGGAGAGTGTGAGATACGTATGTTTATCAGAGTATGGTTTCATTAAGACTGAGAAGCACTGATCCTGAAGAACTGATGTTTATTTAGTGCCTACTGTGTAACAGGCACTGGGGTGGGTTCTTTGACTATGTGGATTTATTAAATTCTCACAAAAATGCCACAATGCAAGTACTTAAAGACAAGAAAATGAAGCTTTGGAAGACCCCCCTCACAACTGCGACTAACTGTGAAGTCTGGCTCTTTAACTCATGCTTGGTTGCTGAAGAAGGAAAGTGAGACATGGAGTCAGTAGAAGGCAGGACTAGTGGCAGTTGCTGTTAAAACCCACATTTTCCAGAAAGGCATTAATTGTAGAAGTAATATTCTATGCATTTAATTCATTTTATAGTGCTTTCATTTTTGAGGATTTTCAAACTGAGCATTCTCCCATAGGTTTTTGATAGCTGTTATCACAAAAAGCCAGGGTATTGCTCTATTTAAATTCCTAGGATTTTAAATAAACTTGCCAGCACTTCTAGCATCTAAATCAATGATCAATTATGTGGTTACAGTTACTGCTGTTTGTTTATAATTAACCTTAAGTGACCAGCAAAGTGACCATGGGTCAAGGAAAGAGGAAAACTTTCCAAGTTTATTATGGGAATCCTTGCAACTTCTAAAACAAAAATATATACAAATGATGTATTATATAGAATTGTGTACTTGAAACTTATATAACCATATTAACCAATGTCACTCAAATAAGTTTTTTTAAAAAATAGGGAAAAAAACAACAAAACAACAGCCAAAAAAAATACATTCAATTCATAGTTTACACCTTATATTAGTAACTACAGTTGCTTCCAAGGAGGGAACAGGAAGACAAGTGGTTTGTTCTTTTATCATGTACATCTGTGAGTTACAAAAAAAGTTAAATGTTATAAAAAATAGACATGCCACAAAAATATAATTTTATATTTTGTGTGGAATGCCATGATCCAGGTTGTTTTACCATTTAGTTGCTCACTCTTGGAGGAGAATGGCTTACATACCATGAAAATCAGAGTTTCAGGGGCTGGAGTGAGATCCTGAGAGTGGGGAAGTGGAGGCCTCTCAAAAGCATTTATCCTAAAGCCCAGGGCCTCCAGGTTCTCCCCTTCCCCCTCTTTCTCTCTTCTTCCAAGCTCTCCTGTCCTCCCATGTTCTCCTTTATCTAAAGCAGTTCATTTTCTGTCACCACTCCTTGTCCTAAAATAGTGCCTCAGATTTTCTGTCCCCACTTGCCAAGTCATTACAATCCCCCACCCCCAGGCCCTGCTCAGTCCATCGTGGCTCAGAGCTGGTTTCCATTCATTGTCTTCCCTGAGGTTAATATTGAAGGCCAGTGTGAGAAATGACCACGTAAAGAAGCTCTCAACACCTTCCAAACAACTGGGAAGCTATTATACGTTATGTTATGTAGTGCTTCTCAGGGAAAAGAGCCACAAAATGAAGTCTTTTAGAATTCAGTTTCAGGTATAAAAATACATATTAAAATAGATTAATATTATACCAATATGGTAATATATTGTTATGGAAATTTTCCAGAATTAACATATTATATATACGGTAATGGGGCAGATTTCTTCTCTTTGCAACAAAAAAGAATTTTTCCCTTTTAGTGTTGAAA
The DNA here is from genome assembly GCA_028533065.1 of Trachops cirrhosus. Lineage (NCBI taxonomy): Eukaryota > Metazoa > Chordata > Mammalia > Chiroptera > Phyllostomidae > Trachops > Trachops cirrhosus. The sequence goes on along the minus strand of CM052539.1, from coordinate 99,025,460 downwards.
AAGGTTTAATCCTCAATTATATTTTTCATGTTTATATTTTGGAAGTTATATTAAATACATGTGTGTCCCTACAGTTTTTCTTAAAGTGATAGTAAATATGATTTTTTTAAATTTTCCAGGATTATTGATTTTTGAGCTCTGCATATTTGCATTTCAAAAGCTTAGATTGCATTTTGACCTATTCCATGATTCAGATCAGGATACTCTAGAGGAAAGATGATTATTATCAAATGGGTACTGCTAGGAGTCCCCAAAATTTTTGTGTGAGTTTTGTCATTCCTAAATACCAATGTTATAGAAAATTTAAATTGCAGATAGATAAAAATATCATCTATGATCCCACCAATCATTATTAACATTTTGGCTTTCCAAATATGACTTGCCAAACATTTTTAAATCACACATACATAGATGTGTGATTTTTTTGGTATCTACATCACATTATTTGGTATTTTTTAAACCAAAACAAACATTTTTCTGTGCCATCGGAAAGAGAACACAGTGACACACACACAGAACCCATAACCAATTGTACTTGTGAGAGACTGCCAGAATGCTGGGAAAGTAGGAGCCAGGTAGAATAAATCAAATCAATAAAATTAATTTTTCCAGTGGTAGAGGGTAACTTGTGAAATAATTCAGAACTGCTTTATATCACTTTATTTAATTTTTAAAATAAAAATTAAATATAAAGTATATATTGAGAAGTCCTACCCACCACTATCTCACCCTGTTCCTTTACCTGATTTCCTGTGTTAAAAAGTTTTTTTTTAAACTATTTTATTGAAGTATGATTGACACATAGAAAGCTGTACACATTTAACATATACAGCTTGATGAATTGGTTGGGGGTAACTGTGCACCCATGAAATCAACAAGCAATGGGCATATCTATCACCTCCCAAAGCTTTCTCCTGTTATTATTATTAGGCAAGAACATTTAAGATAATATGTATATCTTAGCAAATTTTAGCATAAAATATAGTATTGTTAACTACAGGTATAATGCTATATACTAGATATCCAGTACTTTCCTTGAATAACTGAAATTATACCCTTTAACCATTAGTTTCTGGGGTTGGAAAAAAGAATGTATATTTCCTTCTTAGACAAAGGCAGCATGTTATGTACATTCTTCCAGATCTTTCTCTTTTCACTTAATATCCTGCCCTGGGGATCTTCCATATGAAAATGTGGAAACCTTTGTCTTTTTTATAGCTATGTAATATTCAGTTCTGTGAATACACCGTAGTTTCCTCGGCTGTCTACACACCCTCTTCCGCCATCATGGACACTGCCACAGCAAATACACATGTGTGTACACCACATCACATGTGTGAACACCGCTTCACGTGTGTGTACACCACCTCACGTGTGTGAACATCACCTCACACGTGTGTAAACCACCTCACACGTGTGAACACCACCTCACACGTGTGAATACCACCTCACATGTGTGAACACTTTAGTTTTCAGAATTAAAACTGCAGAGACAAAATCTTGACAGAAATTGTCAAATTGTCCTTTGTAAAGATTACACCATCATTCATTTCCATTAGTATGTATTATCACAGCCTCATAATTATTTATTTGAAAAATGTGGTGTGGATTTTAAAAAGCCAGCTCCACTCCAATGATGCCAGCTTATTAGAGCTCATATTTTCTGAGCTCAGACAAATTGTTTAATATATTAATTTGAAGTCAGTATAATCAACTCTTTGTTACTTACTAACACAGAAAGGAGTCATGGCACAGATATCCACAATAGCAGATAATTCCATAGTAATTCAATTCAACTTTGAAATGTATTGTAACTTTTTCTCAATTAAATTCTTTTTTTCTAGTGATGTCTACATTAGGACACACTGATGCATAATTTTTAGCACAAACTGTCTATGGTGGAAGAAGAAGGCCAAGAATTAGAAAAAAATTGTGTAGGATTAAATATTTTTCCACTTTTCCCCTGGGATTATGGATAATATCAATTTATTATTTTTGATATTTCTATCTTTTTAACATTACAATGTGTTCAGATCACTTGTACTAAAAATAGGTTTGTAGTTGCTTTAAAAGGCCCAAAACAAGTATAATAATTCATTATTTTCAGCCTGAGAAGTGTAAACCCCTAAGGGAAACTATATTATTTTAAGTAGCACTAATTAATCAATTAATAAACATTTTGATGACATGAGTTCCCACATATCTAAAACTGCCCTTTACCACGTTGTCACTGAGTGGAGAGGCGTGTGTAAGGAATGGAGCGTCTATGAGTCTGTGCTGGCCGCAGCACAGGCCTGTGAGGGGCAGGGGAGCCGTACAGAGATGTCTGATTCAGCCTTTCTCTCCCTTGCAGCATCTTCCTCAAAGAGCTGGAGAAGTACGAGCAGCTGCCTGAGGACGTGGGACACTGCTTTGTTACCTGGGTAACCGATCCGAAATCCTGTTTCTCCCATAGTCCCAGTGCTTTCCAGGAGAGCAGATGAGATGGCATCACTTTTTGGTGCCTGACCTGAGAATTGGTGTCACTGACATTCTAACATAGGACCAGGGACTGTAGAAAAGGGCCAGGAGTAGACCTGAGAGAGGCAGTCCCTCCCTGAGGAGCAGTGCCCTCCTTGGGGAAAGTCCCACACATTGTGTCCAAGTGCCATGCTTAGTTTTCTATGCACTTTCCAAAATCAAAGTGTCAGCAGATTGAAACAAAACCACCACCCTTGATAGAGAACTATTCTAGCTCCATCCACTATTTTTGTTGTTTTTGATTAGGTTTTTTTGTTTGTTTTTTAACTGGATGAGGATTAAGGAATTAGAATTTTGATAATACATCAAACCACCAAACTGTTGATTACATGTTCTTCCTTAATAGAGAAAACACACTCTTTGGGTGTCCATCCTAATTCTAACCTACAAGATACCGTCTAGTCATTTTCTTTCTAGGTGCTATTTGTCATGGGCCAAGTAAATGGGCTGAATGTACCAGGCTCTAATTATGTGAATGGAAATATTAGTCTCCATTAGCATCTCTACATCACATTATTCTGAGCCAAGGTTTGCAGTATGAGTGCAATGGTCTCCAGAGAAGGTCAGATAAAATGCTAGGTGCAACTCAACATGGAAATTCTTCCCCCAGGGCAGGAGATCTAATATTTAATAATTATTTTCTAATTATAACTTCTCACAATGGGCAAATTACTTTTCAAAATGTCTTCACAATTCAGGAGTCAGTGCTCTCAGCAGCCTTGTGGAAGAGGCAGGGCTGAGGTCATGTTTTGTGCTATAGATGGACACGTTCCAGACGAGCTGGGAGACTGGGAAGTCGATGACAAGTTTCCCAGTCAGCTCCACAGTTCAAGACCTGAGTCGCTCCCTTTTCATGAAACACTCACATTTGCTTCCTGGCATTCTCTCGTGTCTTAGGGAAGCCTCAGACTGCTGTCTTATCTTGTGCTGACACATTTTCTACCTCTAAATACATGAGTACATGCACACTTCACATTAATGCTGATAAACAGTGTATGATTCCTTACATTTCTCCAGAGTAGAGGAAAAAAAGATCAACCATTAAGTGAAGGGATTTTTTAAATCTTGTTTCATTCAATTTGTGGATTTGCCTTGCAATCGACCATAAGTATGATTTAGCAACATCTCTTAGGGATGCTGAATGCCTCTCAGGTAATACATAAATCCAGAAATTGGTTTCAGAAAAATCTTGGTGATTGCATAAAATATGCACATTTTGCCAAGAATTATCCCAAGATGACTTTAAGTCTTATAATCTTAACCTATGAGTGTAGTGCAGGAATAAATGGTAGAAAGACTATGACCAAGACGCCTGAAGTCAGCTTCCCTGGGCTCTGCCACTGTTTAACAGTTTTCACATCTGTGTAGTGGGGATGATGATAATGGAGCTCACTGCACAGGGTTCTTGTGAGGATCTGATGGGTTAATACACGTACAGCACTTAGAAAAGTGCTGGCACAAATGAAACCTGCCACAATATACAGCGCACATCTAGGCTGTTCTCTCAGACGAGGACACCCCACATGTTCTATGGACACCAAGGTGGGAAGTGGTTTACAAATGGGAAAAGTACTTGGGGGACAAAATACACATACCTTTCCCAGTGGAAAGGGTGTGTGGCACCAACCAGAGGGTCCTGAGAGAAAAGAGAAATGAATTTTCACCAAGCTGTAAGGTTCTTGACTTAAAGTAGCAATTTGGTTAGCACTCATTGTTCAGGCCCTGCCCCACAGGGTCCCATGCTTTCCTGTCCCCCCATCATTGCTTCTGAGAAGTTGGGGATGATGGCATAGTCCCTTGACACACCCTACAAGCTGCCCCCAATGAAGACACTTGGAGTACAAGCAGACCTAGCTCTGAGATTGTACTTCATTTTCATTTCTTGATTTTTGCTTTCAGAGCAAATGCTGTCACTTTTCAAGATGGGATGCACAATAGTAGGTAATCCAAACAAGGGGATAACATCTAAAAATTCTGTCCAACTTCAGAATACATTATGATATATGAATCGGTTTTTGCTAATTCTTTCCAGCACAGACTAGTTTTAAAATGAGCTTACTTTCAGGAAACTTTCTGGTGCTGTTAGGAGAAAGCATCCCAAGGTTTGTCTGGGAGCGCACACCAGATAAGCCCAGAACACTTGTCACGGGCAGTCCTGTGGGACACTGTGTCTGAGTGTTTAACTGCACAGCCCTTGCTGGACCCTGTAGGCACTGTCAGCAGAAGGGAGCCACTAATGAATGCTTACCTATTATTGTCTTTGTTCTTTTTAGGCAGATAAATTTCAGATGTATGTCACCTACTGTAAAAACAAGCCTGATTCCAACCAGCTGATTCTGGAGCACGCGGGCACTTTCTTTGATGTAAGCTGTGATTTTCCATTCTTGAGCCATTGAAGCACGTGGAAATGCTTCACTACTTTGGGATAATGGGTTATTATCCTTTGTTCCTTTCTTTTCTTTACTGGCCATTCCAAACCTCTATCTCATGGATAAAGCATGGAGGAAAACCAAAGCAGTGTTTGTCTTCTGTTTGACTCCATCCCATCTCAAGTGCTGTGATTTTGGACAAAGCATGTTTGCCTCCATGCCTCCACCCCATGCCAAGCTAGTCATAAGTCGGGTGTGTATAGGAGCCTACTGTGATGCAGGTGTTGATTAAGATGTTCCAGCTCTACTTCATATTCAGCTCCCTCAAATGCAGGGGTTCTCAAAGTGTGGTCCACAGACCAGCCACATCGTCCTCACCTGAGAACCTGGTAGACAAGCATATTTTGGATGCTACTGAATCAGAATCTCCAGGCCAGAGCCTGACAGTGTAGGTTTTAAGGAGCCCTCCAGAGGACTCTGGTACCTACTCAAGTTTGAGAACCACTACTCTAATGCAATTGTTTCAACCTTGGCTAATCCCCTGGGGAGCGTTGATAACTGCTGATTCTGGATCCCGCCTCTGAGATTCTGTTTTGACTGGCCTGGGTTTGGGCTGGGCATTGAGAGTTTTAAAAGTTTCCAGGTTGAGCACTTGTGCAGTAATGGAAGTCAGGGGGAGAGTCAGAGCTGATGGGCCTCGTCAGATCCTTTGGTTTTGAATGAGGACCCAGTCCTGTTGGTGAATGATGGTATAAATCTGTACGTCCTGGTCCCCAGAGAGTGACCTACAGTGAATAGAATCAAATGGGTCACTTGCAGGATCCAAGGGAAGAACAAGAGGGAGAGAAGAAATGAGGGGGGCAGGAAGGAAGTTCAGTGAGAGAGAGACTATAACGATGATGCACATTCTGTTAGACATCAAAAGTAACAAAAGCTTGAAGTTCAGCATATCTATCAGTCTGGCTTTCTGCCTACCTGCTTCCATTCCTTCCATGAATGTTTTGAATGTCTACTGGACTCAAGATCGTGTGCTGGGCCCTCTGGGGAATACAGACATTTAATTACAGTTCCCACACTCAAGTTTACGAAATAAACTTTCTGAGCTTCTTTCTAGCCTGACACTGCCATAACACAAATAATTCCCCAAGGATCCTATTGCTCAGTGAAGCAATCACACTTGAATGGGAGAAAATCAGGCAAGAAAAAGCATATGATTTGTTAATGGAGCATTAATATGAAAATGGTTATAAGATCCCAAACTGGAATTCCTGAGGTTAGACTTGGTAAAACAGAAAACCCAAGTAAAGGGCTACCTTAACTTGTTATCAGAGTTTATGGTTGTTTTGTGCCATTATCTTTGCTTAATAATGTATTTCCCTTAAGATGTTTCTGGATGACTATTCATCAACAGTATTCAGAAGGGTCTTTTTAAAGTTTTAAATGCACTTTGTTCTGTCTTCAACTTTGTATTTTTCTGAACAGACATGCCCTTATCTCTGAGCAAGCCTTAGACCAGCGGTCCCCAACCTTTTTGGCACCAGGGACTGGTTTCATGGAAGACAATTTTTCCATGGACCGGGGGTGGGGAGTGGGGGTGTTTGGGGGTTGATTCAAGCACATTATATTCAAGTTCACCACCTGCTGTGTGGTGAACCACCTCGGTTCCTAACAGATGCTGACCAGTACCTGTCCATGGCCTGCCTTAGACCATCCTGCTTACTAATCTTTGCTCACCCTGCTCTCTCTCCTAAAAGGGATTGTGACCCCCTCTGTCACACATGCACACATTCAAACACGTACAAAGTCACTCTTCAGAATTCTTCCTTTAGTTTAAAGGTCCAGTGTTGGTTTCTGGGTGGATCCTTCCCTTTCTCTATGCACACATTATTACTCTTAGTCTTATTCTCAGCATTTGTAACGACTTGCCTTTTGGCAGGTTAACATTGTACCTTTCCATTACACCTCCCCTGAGCTGTGAGCCCCTTGAAGTTAGCTACTGGTTTGCCTGGTTCATTTTGTACACATCACAGTATCTGGTATTAAACTGTATTTTCCTTTAGTCCCACATTGCTCATATTCCTGTTTCTAGCCAATTTCTGGACTTTGAGAAGTCAGATAGACTCCAAACTTTGCACCCTACCCATTTCCAAAGCAGTGCCTAATTAGCCTCTGCGTTAGTTGGGAAGGCCAATGGAAGGAGTTCCCAGAGCTTATCCTGGAGATGGGGAGGGGGAGTAGTTAACTCTCCTGATTGTTCCCAAAGCTTCCCAGAAAGCATAATTTTTGCACCTTTTTCCCAACCCATCAGAAGGATTTCCCTAAATTCTGCCCTTAGGAACGCTCTGCTTTAGGCCCTCATTCTGTAAAAGAGATAAGCTCTTAATAAAGGCAGCCCCTTATCACCCATTCTTGTAAAGAGAACACAGAAAATTAAAGACCTGGAAAGTCTCACACATTCACATGATCCAGATTTTTCTACTCCAGATACAAAAACTGAGGCAGTGATGCCTGATGCCGCGTTGATTACTAAGCGTGGTTCGCTGACCTAGCCACTGGAGGCAGCTCCCTTCCTCGCTGCCCCACAGGCCGCCTTCCCCAAGCTGGCATCTTGTCAGAGGGGAGGACTGTCACAGGTACATTATTGCATGTGCTCTCTTGCCAAAGCCCCCGAATAAACGCACAGTGTTTACTCTGCCGAAGAGAGTCAAGCTGCCAGCTGTCTTGCCCATCATCCTTGAATGAGTCCTGCCACAGCTACACACCTCTAGGGAAGAGGCAAGTGAGTGAGAAAATTGCTCCTTTCTGGGATGATTGGCAGGACACGGAGTAATTTTTTTTTATTATTCCCTCTTCTTTACCCTTCTCCATGGCCACATAACAAGTCCTAACTTGTCTAATTTTAAATGTTTCTTTTTATTTCTCCTAATGCTTTGTTTTCACTAGTCTTAGCTTAGGCCCACCTGTTAAACACCTGTGTGTGTGTATACACACACACACACATATTCACAAGCCTGTGTAACTACCCCACAGTCAATGTTAATGTTAGAATGTTTTTATCATCTCACAAAGCAACCCTGGCCTCTTTAGCTACCGCCCCCTACCTTATCCTCCCCCGCCATCCCCCAGCCTTAAGCAACCAGGGATCTCTCTTCTCTTGTGTAAATTTGCCTATTCTGGACGTTTCATAAAAGAAGAATCATGTAATGTGTGTTCTGTTGTGACTGACTTGATTTTTCAGATAGTGTGATGTTTTCAAGGTTCATCTATATTGTAGCAGGTCTCTGTACTTCATTTCTTTTTATGGCCAAATAGTATTTTATTGTACAGATATATCACATTCTGTTTTTCTATTCATCAGTTGATGGACATTTGAGTTGTGTCCACCTTTTCCATATTATTATTAATATTAATAATACTTCTATAAACATTGTGTACAAGTTTTCATGAGGACATGTTTTCATTTCTCTTGGGTATACAGGTGGGGCAAAAGTAGGTTTAGTTATTCATATGGAAAATAATATAATAATTAATAAATAATAACACAAGAATAAACTGTTTCAAGTACTCTAACTGTAAACCTACTTTTGCCCCACCCTGTTTTCCTAGGAGTAGAATTGGTGGATCATGTGGTAACTCTATGTCTACGCTTAGACTTTTGCAATGACCTCCTAATCAGTCTGCTTGTCTCTATTTTCCAACCCCCTCTGTTGCTATTAGACTTAAATTACTCTTCCTGAAACATTGCTTTCGAGTTTTCCTTCCATTAACTATCTACAATCCTTTACATTGAGAAACTCACCAACAAACCCTAATTCTTCATTCTAACTCGGCCTTAGCAATCACCTAAAAGCACTTGCTTATCGAACTGTATTTTTCACTTTTTCTAGAATCTAGGTGTGCATCCTCTGTACCTCCCAGGCATGGTCCTCATTATCACCTAAATGTATAGTTATTATTTCCTGTGCATTTAGCTCTATCTGTTTTCCCTTTATTGGGAGCCATTCTTCCGGCTTCCCACTTCACCACCCCAACCAACTCTCTAAGCCCCAGCCTAAGGCTTCATGTCTGTAAAACCATTCATGGGGCTAGTGACTCTGCTCTGGTCTCCCTGGCTATAACCAGTAAGAATACTTACTGTTATCCTTCATTGCTGTCTGTTTCATGTGTTCGAGTATTATCAGCTAGCTAGAATGTAAGGTCCTTGAGGAAGAGACTAAAATTTACCCTCCCCTAACTGTCATTACACCTAGACCGTGTGGGATGGAAGGTCATTTTGGAGGTAGGTTAGAGAGTGGACTAAAATGAGAGAGTAGAGGCACAGACAGCAGTTGGAGGCCATGGTCATGGCCTGGGCATGAAAATGGACAGGAAAGACTTGTCTTCGCCAGTTGTCAGGGGTAACAGAAGGAAAACAACTGAAAATGACTGCATGGTTTTCAACTCGACAGACCTGAAGAATGAAGGAGGCACCATTGATCACAATGAAAATGTTGTAAGGAGAAAGTGGTGATTCTAAGTCAGGATGCATTAAATTTAAAGAGAGGAGGAATGGGAAATGAGATGTATCCTTGTGCAGTTTTAAGAAGGAGACCACAGGCAGATAAATACAGGAGCCATCAATAGAAATCAGAGCCTCACTCTCCGCCTTCCCTTTATTCCCATCTTCCCTTTTATCCCCCTTCATTTCCTCCATTCCAGGTTTATTTCCTTTCACTCCTTCTTCTTCACCTCTCCTTTACCCTCCTGTCCAATATATACCTTATCACTTTCTTTTTCCACCTTTGTCTTTCTCTATTTCTTCTTAATTTCCATTTCTGTTTCATGAATCTGCTTTGTTTCCCTAAAGCTCCTCCCCTTTCGCCATCTCTCCATTTTCTTTCTATTGATTATTTACGCATGCACCTTAGTCTTTCATATGTCTCTTTCTGCTTCCCTCTCCCCATCAAAGAACAGTTTCTCATAGTCATCTACTCTTTTCTCTTTTGTCCTCTTTTCTTACCCCACCTGCCTCCTCCCAGAACACACGTGTGCATGCTTCTCCATGTCTAATGGTGCCGTTTTCCTCCCGTAGGAGATACAGCAGCGGCATGGTCTGGCCAACTCCATCTCTTCCTACCTAATTAAGCCCGTGCAGAGGATCACCAAGTACCAGCTCCTCCTGAAGGTACCTCCCCTCCCCTCTGTGTCACACCCTACCACATGGGTTCCCAGGCCCAGGGAGTCCCAGATTTGTCTGAGGATGGAAAAGCTTCCACCTGAAGACCTTCCCTCTACCTAGAGCATAACTTCAGAGATGAGCCCATTTCTGGCATTGCTGGCTCCAGACTGCATGTCCTGTCCTGTGAAATTCCAGGTCTCATTCATTGGGAGCAGGAACAGGTTATGACTACTTTCACACCCACCTACCGCTGTACAACTTTTAGTGATTGCCACCCCAGGCACTGGCTGGTACGTAGAGCCTCTCCTGTCCTTCCCTCCTAGAGAAGATCCCCCCGGTGGCCACGGCTTCTGATAGGATCAAAGGTCAAGGTCTTATGGGCAGTGCCAGTCTGCATGGGCACTGGAGTCCAGGGCAGTACTTGCAATTGTCTTAATCTCTGTTTGCCAAGGCTATGAGGTTTTTTAGAGGAAATAGTTGAAGATTGCATATTAAAACACAATGACACTCTAATGTCTGTAGGATCTCATATTTTAGAGATTCTGGAGCCAACCAAGAGATTTGGATTTTTCTAAAATCTTCTCTTTAAAAGTTAAATAATAAAATTATGTAAAATACTAAGCAATTTGGGCTGATTCTTCTCAGAGGAGAATATACTGACAGTCTGAAAATATGAAATTTCCCCACAGAAAGCCCAGGAAATTGATATTATAGACAATTATATAACCCCTGTCTATCTGAATTATTTTTTTAAAGATTTTATTTATTTATTTTTAGAGAGAGAAGAAGGGAGGGAGAAAGAGAGGGAGAGAAACATCAATGTGTGGTTGCCTCTCATGCACCCGCTACTGGGGACCTGGCCTGCAAGCCAGGCATGTGCCCTGACTGGGAATCAAACTGGCGACCCTTTGGTTTGCAGGCTGGCACTTGCACAATATCACATATTCTAGCTTCACAAAATCTGAAAACCAGTCTAGTTTCATGTCTGACTTTCCAGTCATGTTAGAGAGTGTGCCCATCATTAGGTCCATGGGGTCCCTGGCTTAGCACTGGTGGTTCTGGATGAGCACAGAGGGGGCAGCAGTGAGCCTGTGCCCTGAACCTCTTACCCCTCCAGGTCAGGGCAGGGCCCTGTTCCATCCTTCCTCTTCAGCCTCCGTCTTCAAACCTCCTTCCTGTCTCCAAGAAGAGAGCATGAGCTCTTGCTCCCAGGCACTCAAGTCATCCAACTGCAGAAATGACTTAGAGAATTACAACGTGGCGTCATGCCCGTGGCCTTTACCGAGGACTAGTGTGAGAAATAACGAAGTGCAGGACACCTTGGCTGTTCTGGCAGAAGCACTTCTGAAGATGCCCTCTTTGTTATGGGGTTTCTTACATAAAGACTCAGAATTTCTCACAAGATCTCCATGTGGGGCGTTGGGGGTGGGGGGAACCTGTCTCCTGAAAAATGGGTGTGCTTTCTACCTTTAAATCATAGGAGCTTCAGGTCCTTCTTTACCTTTGACTGGCAGATAGTTAGCATTGAGTCCGGTTACTTACAGTAGTTTCTCCTTAGCCCAGATCTGTACAGTCTAATCATCCTCCCCGTTCCCTATCCCACATAATGCTTGACCCTTCTAAATGATTTTCCTTATGCCAAACAATTTTTTTAATTTACTTTTGTGTTTTTTTAAAGTATCCCCAAGCCTTTTCAGGCATTGGGGGGTGGGGGTAGGAGCCAGCTCACCCATCTACACTGACAGTGCCTTACATTCATTAAGATGCAGTTCTAAGAGAAAGACATCTTTTCACCTCTCCCTTTAAAACCCGTAAGGCTGAAGTTCCAAGGGTTAATTTTGTGATGCAGACAAGGGAGAAAAGTGGAGAAAGGATAGGCTGTCCTCTGTTTTGCTTTAGGCAGATGGAGGGGTGGGCCCTGGGCCTTCGTTCTGTGTTGAATGTTTTAGGGAGATATGACTGTGCGGAACTGACAAGGGCAAAAATAGAGTAGTGGGAATTTGGTTGTGAAGAAGTGGTAGAATTATTAGAAAAAAACACTTAAGGTAATTTTGACCTCTTTTAAATGTGCTGGTGGCAGAGTGCCTGCTGAGTAAAAGAAAAAAAGTTTGCTGAGCTTTAACTACAAATAAATAATATGGAATTCATTTTCTCATTAAAGTCCATTCTATTCCAAATAAATTGATATTTAATTACCAGCATTGTCTGGGGTTCCTCACTGTAGGTGTTATATGACAGCAAAAACTCCCTTTTGCAGTGTATACTAAATGTGGGGTGTTCTCCTTATCGTAAACTATAGCCAGAATCCAAATAGAGCTTATTGGTTTTGCTGGTTGATTAGCAGACTTGCCAGATTGCTTTGGGGGTTAACTAATTGGTGTTTTCTGTTGTAAATTTATTATTTCTCTCTTATGTTTCTGCCTAGAAGTTCTGTTGATGATGTATGAAAACAAGGGCTGAGAGGGTTAGAATTAGGAAAGCGGTGAGGAAAATCAGAGTTCAGGTTGGCAGAAGGAAATGCAACCTTCTCAACAACGATTGAGATTATACTGACCGGTACCAAGGACAGAGCTGGGAGCTGAGCACTTCTACCTCACAAACATGTGCTCTGGGCAGTTCACCTGTGCCATGGACATGCAAAGCTCCCTTCTTCATGTGGAACGTATCCAAGATAATACCAAGGGATGGATTTCCATACCAGATTCTCACTAATCAGATATCCTACCAAGTATAAAGCTTTGCTAATAGAGTCATGTATGGCCTAATGACATTTCGACCAGCTATAGACTGTAATATGACCATGATCCCATAAGATTATAATGGAGCTGAAAAAATTCCTGTTGCCTAGTGATGCTGTAGCCATCATAATGTTGTAGCATAACATATCACTCCCATGTTGTAATGATGCTGGTGTGAACAAACATACTGTGCTATATAAAAAGGATAGCACACACAACTATGTGCAGTACATAATACTTGATAATGATAAAAATGACTATTACTGCTTTATATATTTACTACTCTTCTGCTATTTTAGAGTGTACTCTTTCTACTTATTAAAAAATGTTCGCTATGGAAACAGTATGCCGCATTACACTGGTAGCAGCCTCATGTACTTCATGTTTACCTCATCTCTTGATTGCTACATTTTCTCTTGCACTTGATTTAATCTTGTATTGTTTATATAGTAACATGCTGTACAAGCTTGTAGCCAACGAGCAATCGTCTATACCATATAGCCTAGGTATGTAGTAGGCTATTCCATCTAGGCTTCTGTAAGTACATTCTGTGATGCTCTCACAATGGCGAAATCAACTAATGACACATTTCTCAGAACGTATCCCCATTGTTAAATGGTGCATGGCTGTAATTTCAAGGATGCAAATAATCTTAAAGCAAAGGTAAAATGGAGAGACATCCAGGACTGCCAATACTTTCAAGTCCTTTCTTGCGGCATCAGGATAGGCTGTGGCCCTGGTTAACATACAAGATTTCTAAAATACGTGTTGCATCATATCACCTACCCTGAAGACAGCCATTTTGGTCATGAAGTCACTTTTTTCTTAGTTGCATAGCTTATGTGATACTTTCCAAGGAGTCATGCCCCAAAAGCCCCAGATTCTAGGTACATTTATGATAAGAAGTCCTGGATAGATAGGCCAGATATATTCCACCAAAAACATTCCACAGCAAGTATCATTAGTTTATTTGCTAGGAAGTCTATCATTGACGTGTTTACAAGGTTGGATCTGGTCAACTTCTTTCTTTCCTGGAAGTACATCCCCACACATCCACCCATTCCCTGCCTCTCCTTCCCCCTAAACAAACCCCCCAAGGAGAGAGTATGGATTGCAGATCTGTTTCCTTCCCGATGTCAAGTGAGCAAGATACAATAACCCTGATAAGAAAAATGAAAGGCAGCATTTTTCCAACATCGCCAAAATCATCTAAATGGTCTTTATGATTCCTTAGATAGTTGGAAGTTATCTTTTCTCCATCAACCAGATACTATATATCTTTTATGGAGATGGTAAAGACCTAGTTTCCAATGAGAAAGAAAAAGAGAGCGCATGCTCCAGAAGTCTCAGTATGGTGGAGGACATGGAGGAGCCGGGGTTGGCGTGGTGGATGGATTACTGGACTTGCATTTAAAAGACTTAGATTTAAGCCCTTGCATTACCATATGATGAATTCCATAACCTGGAAAAATCTCTATCCCTCTTAATAACCGTTTCTTCATCTGACAATGAAAGGACTAGGCCAGGATCCCATCTGTTGGCCCCAGGTTAGGAACTCCTGATCCATATGATCTAAAATACTTTCGTAAGTCTGACGTGCTATAAACCTAGAATGTCTGTAACCCCAGACTGTTCCCAGTGTGGTGGAAGCCAGCATTCAGGCAGTAGAGGTGTGTAAATAAAAGTGGTGCTAGTCATGTGGTGATAAATGAATTCTGAGCATTCCTGGCACAGCTTGTCTTCTCTTTACAATTCCACAGTACTGCACCTCTGTCCGTGTGTTTTCCAGGGGCATCCCCTTCTCTAGGAGGGCAGTCAAGTGACAGAGAACACCCTAGTTGCTGACTTACAGTGACAGCCTTTTGGGAGTTGGATTGAATTGAGTTAGTTTGGATGAGCTGAGCTGAGGAAGCTCAGTTGATAAAAAAAAATTATGGTTGACTTCTTTGGAGATAATCCCATCCCATGCCACCCCACTTTTCTTGTAGCTTAGAGGGAACCGTTATAGAGAATGAAGCTGGTGTGTAATTGCCTTGTTGGTTTGGTGGTGGGAGGGTAGGGAAGCTGGGGGAAATGGTTCTAATTGTGTTTGGACTTTTTTCCCAGGAACTTTTAACTTGCTGTGAAGAGGGGAAGGGGGAGCTCAAGGATGGCCTGGAGGTGATGCTCAGTGTTCCAAAGAAAGCCAATGATGCCATGCATGTCAGCATGCTGGAAGGTAGCTGTCCTCTCAGCCCCCTCGGGGAGCCTCCTCCTTTCTTAAGACCAGAGAGCTTGTATCATGGGAGGGAAGTAGCATGAAGTCAGGCAAGGGGCAAGGCTGGAAGAGAGGAGAAATGGCAAGTTGTTCCACACGTCCTTAGGTGATGTGAGAGGAGCTGCACAAGGTCCGGCTCAGCTAACACCGCCTCCAGGTATGACCTGGCCTAAGCCATCTCAGTATGCAGACACCTTGCTGCCTGTGAGGTAGTCTAGGAAAGGCCATCATCTTTACTATGGGTGTGCTACAGCCCTGACCCACAGCAGTCCTCTTCATCTGCAAAGCACTTGCGTTGCATTTGTCAGCAGAATAAGTAGAAATCCTGCATGTGTGAGCACACATCTTCAGCCTTGTTCCCTTCTTTTTTTATTGTAGTAAAATATACATAACCTGAAGTTTCCCATTAGAACCGTTTTTAAGTGTACAGTTCAGTGGCATTAAGTACATTCACATTGGTGTGCAGCTACCCTTATGCCATTCCTAGAAGGTGAAATAAGTCCAACCAGGTAAACCTGATAAGACTTTACCAAAGTGCATTCAGTCCACTGGAACCATGTCCTGTCTTGGGACCCAGAAACCTGGTAGAGTGAGGCTCCAATCAAGTGTTTTTAATGCTGCAAAAGGAGATGAGCAGAGCAGCCATATTGGGGTGGAAGTTCTCGATGAGTTTACTCATCCCAGTCAGGGCTGGCAAACAGGTGTTGCAGGAGATAAGTATACTTTGTTGTAAATATGTAAACTGTGAACTGTTACTTTTCATATAACAACTGATACTCTTTCTCCCCCATCACTCCACCCCCCATCTACAAAACTTAATCTGGTCTGAATACTACTGGGTCACCGTTAGCCAGAAAGCCCTGATTCTACACACAAAGGAGCCCTGGTTACCTTCTCCAGACTAAACACTAACCATCTGAATGTATTCCTTTGTCACAATTTCTCCACCCCTTTCTGTTATGTTTGCACCTACTCCCATCCCTGGGTGTACCCTTCTCCTCTGGCCTTACCCTGACCTGTATTCGGGATCTGGCTACTCCAGGTATGGTCTGTGGACCAGCAGCAGTAACACTAATGAACTTGTCAGAGGTGCAAATTCAGGGGCTCCACCCCACACCTACTCTGAATCCTGTTCTCTTGGGAGGTGAGTGGTGGGCAGCAATCTGTGATCTCACAAGCCCTCTGGGTGATTCGTATACACAGTAAAGTTGCAGAACCTCTGTCAAACATTTTAAGTCTTTATATATAAATATAAAGTCTTAATGGTTTATGCATCACACAATATAAGAACAATCAAAGAAGGAAATTGTCCTAGAAATGGAATATGAGAAATAGAGACACTACAAATAAAGTGGAGTCAAGGGCATTTAATCCCTCAGCGTTTGTCCTTAGCCCCATGCTGAGCTCTGAGTCAGGGGTGCTGGAGAGCTGTGGGGTTCACCCTTGCAGGAGGTCCCAGACTGACAGTGGAGCTGTGGGGAGGCTGCCCGGACCTTTGCAGGAGATTCCACCAGTAGCAGTTATGGGTGAGAGGGCCGATGCAGGTAGGGGGATCTGATTACAGTTCTGAAGAGCTGTCTGCTCAAGTGCTCAGGAGTCTCAGGAACCAGCTGAGAGAGAACACACTGTGAGAGCTGAGGGTACACAGTTAGGGAAGCCTTTCTCTGAGAGGGGAGTGGACAATGGCACCCTGATTGTGGCCCCAGAGAAACTCCACAGGGTGGAAACGGGTGTTTTTCAGGGTTCGACGAGAACCTGGACGTGCAGGGGGAGCTGATTCTCCAGGATGCCTTTCAAGTGTGGGACCCGAAGTCACTGATCCGGAAGGGGCGGGAGCGGCACCTGTTCCTCTTTGAGATCTCCTTGGTTTTTAGCAAGGAGATCAAAGACTCTTCAGGACACACAAAATATGTTTACAAGAACAAGCTACTGGTAGGTTGGACAGGTGGGGTAGGACAAGACTCCCTGCTTTCATAGAGCCCCTTGGGCAGGAAGGGATCTTGAACATTCAGCTCATCTCTCCCCCTGGCGCCACACCAAAGCCATCCTGGACAAATGAAAATGCCTTCTATTTGGAAAGCTCCCCTGTCAACTCCCAACTCTGCATTTTGGAGTTCACAGTTCTTCCTCTTTGCTTTTAGCACCGCCCTCTTCACCTTCCCTCCCTGCTACCTGCTAATCAGGCACCAGCCTGTAGGTCCTTTCATCCTGGGTAGATGAACAAAATATCCAGTCTATTTGTTTGATTGACAGAAGCCCCTTCCTCGGTCCTCTCCTCTTTGTTGCCTTTCCCTTCCCACCCCAGCCCTAAGTTTCCCCACTGCCCTCCCCTTCCCCGCCTCTCACAGGCATTTCCTGTCTACAGACCTCAGAGCTGGGTGTGACCGAGCACGTAGAGGGGGATCCCTGCAAATTTGCCTTGTGGTCTGGGCGCACCCCATCCTCAGACAATAAAACCGTGCTGAAAGTAAGTACTTCTGTCTGCTGGGCACAAGACCAGGGCTGGGGGTAGGGGGTGTGGGCACTTTACACCTAAAAGCGGGGGCCAGGAGACTCCACAGAGCACTGGGCCTGTTTTGGAAAGGGCAGCATCGCATGGGTATTCAGAAGCAAACTCTGTCATGAAAGTGGACTCAACATCTCCAAGACAAGTGGTCTTCTAAGTCCATGCCCTTGTGTGAGCAAAGAATGAAGAAGTCAGGACAAGGCCTACTGGGCCTCCTCAACAGGGCCCACTCAGAGATGTTCTGTCCATACGTCCCCTTCAAGTGTCGAAGACAACAGTTGACCCTTTGACAAAAAGCACCTCAATTTGCTCCATATTAATTCAACTTTTTTCCCCCTGAACACTTTGTACATATAAGGTATTCTGCGCAGTGCTGTGGAGGATAGTTATGTGTAAGTTATGGACCCTATCCTCTGGGGATTTACATTCTAGAAGCTCTAGTAAATTATACTAGCATGGGAACTATGCTGATTGAGAGGGATGTAAAGAAAGGGCCTTTCACCAGGCAATGGCCTTAAGGAGTCCTTTCTGCTCTGCAGAGCATGTGCAGCCTGGGGACTGAGTCAGTACTAGCGGTAATGTTCGTCTCACTGAGGAGAGACCCTGCCCATGCAGCGCCCACAGTCATTAGGGACGTGCCCATCGCTGAATTGCCAACATAGCTGCTACCTGTCGTGAGACAGACTTACCCGAAAAAACTTCCACAAAGACAAATGAGATTCATGGAATGGGAGTGATGCCTCCAATAAGCAGGTTTACAAAGCTAAAAACCCAGTCAGCCATGTGAGGGGTGAACATCCTGAACTTTCTCCATACCAGTTGATTATTAGCTGCTGCCTTCAAATGCCCATTTGTTGCCCCTCCTAGTGCTCCTCCCCAGACCACCGCAGAATCAAATAACTGAAGCATTTATCCCTGACCTCGGGGCACCTCCACAAACTGCTCCAGCCCCAGGGCAGAGATCAGTATTGGCCAATACTTCACAGGTTATTAAATACTTTGAAGTCGCCCATGCAGAAGTCTGCACTGCGTTTGAGGTTATAGCTCTGCTCTAGGAGTTAGAGAAGCGTGTCCCTGGGATTGGAGAGTCCTAAGTACATAAAATGAGGAATAAGCTCCTCAGACATTTGATATCTTAAAAATAATGGGC
Source organism: Trachops cirrhosus (assembly GCA_028533065.1). NCBI lineage: Eukaryota > Metazoa > Chordata > Mammalia > Chiroptera > Phyllostomidae > Trachops > Trachops cirrhosus. The sequence goes on along the minus strand of CM052539.1, from coordinate 99,006,762 downwards.
AAAGCCTATGAGAGGAGGGTTGAGAACTGTTTTGGTGGGATGAGGGGAGACGGGGTCCTGACTCTTCCTCCCTGTGGCACTCTAGGCCTCCAACATAGAAACCAAGCAGGAGTGGATCAAGAACATACGTGAGGTGATTCAAGAAAGGATCATTCACCTGAAAGGAGCTTTAAAGGAGCCAATTCAGCTCCCCAAAACACCAGCCAAACTGAGGAACAATAGTAAGAGGTAACCAGCGTCTCCCAGCACTGCCTCACATGCTTCTGGGAGCGGGAGAGGGGTGAACCTTTGCTTCCACAGGGGTGGTATGCTCTTCAGGTGGTACCCCCCTCCATGAAGCCCCACTGGGCGCTACCTAAGATGAGTAACCTCCTCTTGAAGATCTTACTAGTTACTGCCCATTCAATTTATCAGGGCTTTGTTGAGCACCTCTTATTTGACACACACTCTGCAAGGTGCTACAAGAAGATGAAAAGGAAGTGTAAGATGAGTCCATTCCCTCCAGAACCAGCTAAGTCATGTTTCACACATGAAATAGAGAGACACAGGAACCAGTACCAGGAGGACAGTGGGGAAGACTTTAAGAAGAAGGTGGGCCATGAGTGGGGAGCTCTCTGGGCTTGTTAGACAGTGAAAGGGCTGTGTGTACTGTCATGCATGGGGACTGGTCTGATGGGGTGGTCATTGCAGCTCTCACTGCCACACCCCCTGAGTCCTTCCAGAAATGCAATGGGATTGGGCAGAAGAGGGCTTATTTTTTGTATCTTCATTTCTCTGGGCCATTCTGAATCCAAGTTTCCCTTAGACCAGTGGATGACTTCTTAATTTTAAATATTTCTTTCTCAAGTCTCCATGTGGCAATCACCTACCATGACTCTTGGAGGGCACTTCAAAAGAAAGCATACAAAATCTTCATGTCAGTTTTGGAAAAAAAACAAAGCAAAAAGCAGAGATCTGGCAGTGATGGCCATTGGTCATAACAGGCTCTCCTCTCCTCCCCTATTCATGAGCGGAATAAATGCAGAAGATTTATTGGACCCTTTGGCGCCAACCGGGATACGCAGGTTGGAGCACCACCGCAGGGCCTGGGTAGCAGCAGCACAGGTCCAGAGGGAGATGGTGGCCACAAGGAGGGTGTGACTGAGCTGGAGAGAGATACCTCCACAGGGCGAAAGCCCCAACACCTGCCTGGCCAGGATGGGGTCACCTCTCTGTGCTGGAAGGACACATATGGCTGTATTGGGAAAAGGGTTATTTTTATTCCAGTTACCTATGTCCAGAGTCCAGGTAAGGGATAGACGTATTGAACAGTAGAGACAGACCCTGTTGCAGGAAGGCCTTCCATTAATAAGATAGAATGGAAACAGTCATAAAGAGCTGAATGTCCAGGACCATGGTGGGAATGGATATTCAGGTGAGGTTTGCTAGGGTTACTTTGAAAAAGAGCCTCTTTCTCCTAGAGTAGGAGAGCATCTCTAGAACATGGAGTGGGCATATCTTGGAAATGCCTCCCACCTTTTCTCTGCCATTGTGCTGTGACAAGACAGTGAAAAACCTCGATGCACTCTGCAGAGAATAGCCAGGCAGCCTGTAATTTCATTAACTTGGCCTCCAGGATATGAGGACAGAGTTTATAGAGCATTGAATTGGTTTGGGGAATACTACCCACACTCCTGGGTGGGCTCCCTACCTTCCCCAGCACTGGTTCATCTGGAGGGCCCAGAAGGGCCTGCAGTGGGCCAGAGCCGTGGGAAGCAGAAAGTACAGCCAATTATCTGCGGGGGGGAGCAATGGCCCAGATATCTACAACAGCAGATGATCTGAAAGCCCTTTATTTTTGGTTTTGAAATGCAGCACATAATTTTTTTACAGCAGACTTTCCTTCCTACAAATATGTGGCTTATGTTATTAAAATAAGTTGGCATTTTCCAAGCCCACAGGGGCAGGGGGGAGGGGAAAAAGAGCAGTCAACTTAGAAATATTCTGGGTGGAAGAAGACACCTTTATGACTAGTAGACGCTGTGTATATACATGTGCAGCATATGTGTGCCCACATACACATGCATGCCTACACGCACTCACAATTGTCCTTGTTTAGACTCTCTGACGCAGCTTCAGTACGTGGGTGTGTGCCTGTGTGGTAACGTTCTCAGACAGCGAGTTCCCCTTCTCCCTAATGCCCTAACTTCTCCATAAGCAGCATCAGGGATGTGACTTTCATAAAAACTTCATGGAAAGAGCTGTCCTTCCCTGTGCTAGCTCAGCCAACCTCTGGCCCACATCTCCTCCAGTTTTTGTTTGACACAAACCATTTAGCCTTCACCAGTTCCCAGGCACTTAACCCCCCTTGGCCTGGCTATGGGTTCAGTGAAGGATTGGACACAGTTCTAAAGCTGGAGAGATAAAGGAGCATGTGGGACATGTGGGACAGCTTTATGGTCCAGGAGACTAGGAAGGGGTCCAAAGGGCAGGGTGCACTTGGGAGACTGCATTTTCAGACGCTGAGGAACACAGCTGCTGCGGAATCTGTCACTGTTCTCCTATCTTTGAGAAGATGCCTCAGCCTTCTGTGTTTATAAGAACTCATCACAAATAAGTACAAGATCAACAATACCCATCGAAATGAAGGAAGTGAACTCCTTCACACCCAGTTGAGGGTCCAGTATCAGGAACTCCCCAAAGGTAACCTCCCCTGGAGGAAATATCCCACTCCAGTTTCTAGAGCAGACAAAACACAGGTCAAAAAAATATTGGTTCTGCTTTCTTTATAGGCCAGCTATAAACCAAACACCATCCTGTTATAAGATGCAGAAAAACTGACCCAGTCTGATGGATAGAAGCCTAGATCTAAGTAGGATATACCTCTTCCTACTGCCTAATATGGACCTATTCCCAGGAAAAATGCCTCTTCTACACCGTGGGCCAGAGGAGTTTGGTGAAAGGATTTATTTTGTGTTCCATTGTTGACAGAGTGATTATGTATTTACTAAGTATAAGAGGTTATGTCATTGAAAATCACACAGGGCTGCTCCTTTAGTGGGATAATTTTAGACAAATCCTTGCTAGAAATTCCTGAGGCTCTGCTCTGCCAGCCCAGCTGGAAATCCTGTGTGCTCTAAACCCACAGTGCTTCCCCCTACCCCCACCCCTGTTTTTTTTCCTCTTCTTCCTGCAGGGATGGAGTGGAGGATGTTGACAGCCAGGGGGATGGGAGCAGCCAGCCGGATACCATCTCCATCGCCTCGAGGACCTCCCAGAACACAGTGGACAGTGACAAGGTAGGACAGTGCCCCAACCTTCCTTCCTCTAAGACTTGTTGGCGTAACTACCCCTGAAGAGTAACCCCCCACAAATTTCTCCCATTATGGAGCCTGACCTCAGGAGCTAGTTGTCTCTTTGTAGGACTGAAGGGGGTATGTCAGACTTGGAGATCTTGTCTGAGGGGAGACCTCATGTTGTGAGAGTTCAACAGAAGTGGCGAGGATAAAAAGCAAGAGTCTCTAAATCTCCTCTCCTGCTGAGGTGCCCCACCTGGGCTGCTTGGGCTGCTCTGCCTTCTGAGAGGCTGGAACTCAGGGAGCTAAGGCTGGGCTAGTTTCCTGAGACCTTAGTGGCTGTGACTGGCTCATATTTAGAATGATTTGAATGGACTTCTCTCAAAGTTAGACCAAGACCGATGATTTGCGAAAAGGCCACAGAGATGCTGATTGGTGGGAGCCTCCTATCCAAAGGGGCTCCCATGGGAATGATGATTCCTTCCCCTGGTCAGATATTGGGGCTCAGGTCCAGAGAGGCAGAGAACCAGGAGGTGGTGTGTGAAGCAGCATGTAGGGATGTTGTAGTCTCAGGAGAAAGCCTGGTTACTTCCTTTCTTACATTTTGGAGCAAATAAACAAAAGTTAGTAGCTCTCATGGGAAGCAGAAGAAGGGAGACTGTAGCCAAGACACAGTGCATTTGCTGAAGTGAGAGGAAGAATTCAACTGAATTCGCAGCAGGGACATGCAAGGTTTTGTGTCTGTCCTCACTCTCCTTTGCTTACCTCAGGGTCAGAGGAGTATGAGACGATCTTTTGCTGCATATTAGTGATTTGATTGAAGAAGGTACGGATTTGCAAAGATTGGCTGGCCCTAGTTTATCTAGACCTAGTATTTCGGGTTAGTCCTCCAGCCTCAGGTGGCAGGCTGTGTCCTGCTTCCTTTTAGGGTTCTGAGTTATGGGTGTTTTTTAAAGATGACCTGCATTCATTAGGGTTTTTCCTAATTTTTTTCTCACTGGGAAAAAAGACCATGCCCCCAGTCCTCCTAAGATTGTGGTGCTACACCACTCTCTATGGTAGTGTTTAGGGACATTCAAAGTCATCCTATCTGACATCCTGCCTTCAAGCTACTGAGCCATTTTGACTATCAGAGTGAATGGAAAACCATTTTTTTACCACTTGTAAAAACATACAAAGAAAACTATTTCTGTACTTTCCTTTCTCCTCTGATGTGTTGTTTAGAAATGCAGCCTAGAATATCCTATGAATGAAAGTGTTCCTTTTTAAATAGTCAGCGGGTGGTAAGTGAAGTGCAGTGTTTCTCGTGTCAGACAGAGCCTGTTAGTTTCACCGTCCAGGGAATCCACCCCTTCCCGCTGCTGCTCTGTCCGCCCCGCAGCCCAGACTTGCCCAGACCCCTTGGTAGAGCTCTTTGTCCTAGGAAGCCGCCAGCTGCAGCCATGCCTTGTCTTCTGGCAAGGTAAGTGAGGCTAAATGAGAATATCTCTGACTGCAGCATTTCGTGGCTTATGAAGAGTTCTGGGTCCTACACTATTCTATTAAGTCAGGAAACTGAGGCCCAGAAAGACAGTGACTTGCCCAAGAAACTTCTACTAGTTAGTGGAAAAGCAGAAACTAGAACCCAGATCTTCCCAATTCACAGTTTTCCCCCTCCTCACTCTAAAAGTCACAGCATCGAACTCCCCGTGCTCAGATCACCTCAGCTGTTCGACCTTTCCACACACTCCACAAAACCATTGGTCACATATTCATGGAAAAGCACCTGCCACGTGCCGAGCTCTGTGCTGGATACTGTAGAGAAATGTGGGCTATTTGTTGAGTGTGAATCCTTATTTGTGCAATCTTTGTGTCATGTGTGTCTCTACAGCCAGGCCGTTAAGCCCCGATGAGAGCATCATTTATGTCTGTGTGTTTCACTGCTGTTGCCCTGGCACAGGGCACACTCAGGTGATCTGGAAGTACAGGAGTGATTGACGGAGGGGACATAGTCCCTGATCTCAGGGAACTCCAGCATTAAAAGACAGCTTAAATTGGTGGTCTGAAAAGCCACCAAACATATAAACACTGTATTTTTAAATATACCGAAGAAGCCCAGAAATTTCTTTACCTACAAACAGAAAGCTTTAGTCAGCTGGGGAACCTGGTCTGTTAGGAACACACCCCGAAGCACCTTCTCAAACCTTGGGAAACACGGGCAGCAGGTTGGGAGATGACAAGAGAGTCTGGGTTCCATACACAAAACCTGGAAAGCCGTTTGGAAAGTCACACTTTCAGAATGAAGCAGAGTGCTTGTCGGTGACCACGCGCTATAATTTAGAATGCTCTTACTTCTCTAACACAGAAGAGTGATAACAACGCAGCCACGTGTCCTTGACCTGCACTCCCCTTCATCAGAGGAACCATTCATTGCTATCTTTAAATTCTCCCCTAACTAGACCAGAAGACCAGGAAACTGGTCTCCATTGCTTTCCAAGTGGCCTGCTAAACAGACCCAGAAGTAGAGAAAGATAACAAAGTGGATTGATTCAGGTAAACTGAACCATATTCAGCAGAAGGGCAAACACAGGTGGCTGTGGATAGGGGATGGGCAGAGACACCTCGCAGGGATCAGGGTCCTTTAACAGTGGGTTTCTAGGAAAGGCCCCAGTCTTCCTCTTCTAATCCAGAGGGATTATAATAGTGGTACTACTGGGCTGGGTAGATGAGGAAAGCATAACCATTAAAAGGGCCACAGAAGGCCAATTTGAGCGGTTGTGGAGCCCTCGGTCACTTTTCTAATCACCCTGCATGTATTATGTGTGCTATGGTGGGGAGGAAGGAGTCTGGACACACCTGGGTTCAAACCCCAGCTCTGGCACTTACTCTCTATGTCTTTTTGCATGAATTACTGTGCCTTAATTTCCCTATCTGCAAAACAAAGATAATGCCCATCTCACTCAGGCGCTGGGAAGATTAAGTTAAATACATTCACTTGGCATCTGTTAGACATTCAGTAAATGTTCATTTCCCACCCTTATTACAAAAGTTTTGATACTATGAATAACAGTTCCCAATTATTTAGCAGGCTGAGGACCATTAAAAGTTCTTGAGTGGAGTCCTGTCCTCCGGGTTCATCCTAATTAATTGTCAGCAGAATCTTTTGCACATTAGGCCTAAAAAGATGTAGCTTCAGTTTACCTGTCTATAAACAGAATAGCCTTATTCCTCTTCTCATTTGCTAGCCATTAGTATCTAAGACTTAGATATTTGTGCTTACATGGGCTCATGGGTTAATTTTTTTATTATTTAATGGGTTAAGTGCATTACTGTCAGATGTTCATTTTAATCCTCAAATTGTACCACCTTTGGTCAGCTGTAACCTGTAAGGCTTTATATATGTGGAGACAGTTGTCTTCAATCTTCTCTGTTCAGGTTGGAGGTCCTCAGTTTTGCTAGTTGTCCCTTATATGAATGTGTCATCAGAGCCTTCCGTATTCTAGTTGCCTTCTTCTAGATTGACTCCAGTGTGCGATGATCTGTATAAAATGGGGCATCCAGAAGGGTATGTAACACTGCAGATGTGATCTAATTAATGCAAATTCAGCTTCTCGTTCTAGGGCTCCTAGTCGCCCTGAGATGGTCCCCCATGTCCAGGAAGGGTGTACACTGTTGTTCACAAAATCTCCAACCTGTTTTTATGGACCGCCCTTAGTTGGGCAGGTGATTTAGTAAGCTGCGTGTTGGACTACTTTGTATCTATTAGGTTTTTCTTATTGGATTACACACCAATATTCCAGCATATTTTGAATATAAAGTATTTGTCCGGTATATCAACTACATCTCTGAGCATTATTAGATAAGTGTACCTTATATGGCTTTATCCAAATTCTTGCTAAAAAGACAAGATTGAGGACAGAAGACCAGTGCCCAACCCTCTCCTCATTTCTCAATGACATTTTAGCACTTGGAACCCTCTGTGTCAGACTCTTCTGTCTAGAAAAGGAAACTCCCCCACTTTTCTCTGTAGCAGGAAGTCTGGGGTTGCTTACTTAAATTATAAATCTTCCCTTGATGAGGAATCAATCTAATATTTTTAATTTTGCTTTAAATGCTGACTAAGCCAACATGGGTACCTCCGTAAATGACATTAGTAACTTTCCCCAAATTTTCTTTTATTTGATCCTCAAATAGTCTGCATAATTAGGTTCTACCTCATACCTGTCCCAAGCAAGTCTTATCTCCCTGAAAGCAAATGGGTGTGCTTACATTGTTCTGTATTGGTCTGAGCTCCTTCCTATCTTGGTCAGTAATATGCTCATACTACTCTGGCCAACCCACTGCAAAGAGTCTTTTGTCTGTGGGTTTTTTATTAATTGATGGGGCTTTGCAACCACACTTCAAAGAAATCCAAAACTATGGAATTCTAGTCAAGCGAGGCTGAGTAATGAGGTGGTAATGAAGAAGTATCTTATTGTTTAACATGATGGATGTCTGCCGAATAATTTCCAGCTAATGGTACAGAAGTGGCCATCTGCATTGTGATGGTCCCTGTGCATTGTGTTTACATTTATTTAGTCTAGGCACACTGGGACACTCCCTAAATGCTTATTGAATTGCACATTACAAGTGCATCCTAGTAGAGATACTGTCCATCCAAATATCACCGTGAATTTCTGGACATGTCCAGGCTGGCTGAAATAGGGAAATTAAAGTGAAAGTGAGTTGAAGATGCTATTCCTTACAAAATTTATAAGAGAGATAGCATTGCGGGAACATGATTATAATTTGAATGAGGACTTTCAATGACAAGTTAATGTGGTCTAAGATGCAAGATGGGCTGATAATGGCAGTGAGCTGAAGGGGGAGAGGGGAGACTTGGCTGAGAACCTAATGGCTGAGAACCTGGAGACTTTAAGATCTAACCCAGTAATATTGTTAAAATTCAGGCCTTTCAAATTAATGTAGTGGGTCATGACTGAAATTTTGTTTTACTGATTGGGAGGGAAGGCTGTGTTTAGAGATGATGAGGGTTCAACTAAGGGGAAGTCGAAGTTTCCTACAGTGTTACTCACTGCAGTAACATGATGCACTTGACTAGGGGTGAAGCAGCCTAGCTGCTGGGGGCTTCTGGGAATAGACTTCTGTAGAGCCCCACCTGACTTATCAGAACCCAGTCATCCTGAAACCTGCACTCTGGGAGCACGTAGCAGGCTACTGGGTACAAGGGCCCTAGTCAAAGAGGGTCTAGCCCATGCACTGGTGCATTGGTGAGCGCCCTGCCCCTGCATTGGTCTAGTCCAGCTCTCTTTATTCATGCACTGTGTTGAGGTGCTGCTTGCTCCATAGTAGATGCAGTTCTCCACACGGACAGTATAGCAAAGAACAAACCCAAACCAAGCCATTGTCTAGATTGGCTTTCTTGTAGGGAAGAAATGTAAACAGTCAGAGAAAGGATGGTATCCCTAGTCTTCTGCAAATAGCATCAGAGGTAAAAGGTTACTCAATTTTTCTTCCAAGAAAAAGTGGGATGATGCTGCCATTGGAAGAACTTGAATTTCATATAAGAAATTATTTTCCCTGTAGGGATTGTTGCTGATAGGGGAATAGATGACTCAGGAAAAAGCAATCTCTCCATTTAAATGGGCTTATAAACAGTGGAGGAGGGGGGAAGCCCCCAGAGAACAGGGCTGGGGATAGGATAGGAGTACCTGGTACTTGGGAGAGTGTGGGAAGGGAGGAGGGAAGCATCCTGGGTCCAATTGTCTAGAAATGGAGTCTGAGACTGAGATTACTGTGCATGTAATTTATTGGGGGGGGGTGCTCTCAGGCAAAGGAACAGGGACACAGAGTCCAGTGGAGAGAAGAGAAGGCAGACATGCATGTGGTTTCAGCTGGAGTCTGGCTCAGGCTGACCCCACCCGGAGCTTTGGAACATGAATTGCACCCAGAGTTTGCTCTACCTGGAGACAAGGTGGGGGCAGGGGTGGTTGGCCAGCCTTTTGTGTCAGCTGTGTTAGTGGCCACCATGCACAAGAGCTCAGGCATGGGTGCCCTGGCAGAGAGGGGGTCCAGGCGGGATGCAAGGCATCTACTGCGGGAAGGAAAGGCAACTGTGGTAGGTAGGGGATGGGTGTTGACATCAGGCATGGATTCGACCCTTGACTGCTTACCTGAAGTGGGTCATTCATTCATTATGTGCCTCCGTCTTCTCATCTGCACTGTGAGGGTAACAATTTCTCTTGCCTGGATGTTGAAGGACTAGCCAAGATCCTGTATGAAAAGTGGTCTGAAGCAGAGGAGGTGTGAAGTACGTCCCTGTCCAAGCGACTGCAGGGCACTGCCATGCAAGAGAATGCAGTGTGCTCCCTGGAGTTTTAAGGACCCAGAGATCACTGGGTTCTGCCACTAAAGAGAAAACCAAGCATCTAGAAATGTAGACTCATCAGGGTCAGGGCCAGTAAAAATCCTATCAGTTCGCACTAGGTAATAATTTTCACTTAACAAAGTCTTAAAAACCATCAAGATGGTTTGCCCATGGCTGGGTCTCCAAACCGTTATTGTAACAATGTGGTACCTTTAGCAGCGGTGCCTGCTCAGGCGAGCCTCTGGCTAGAGATCCAGACCATGGCGTGCATTGTATTAGAAGTGAAGAAAATGTGGCTGGTCTTTCAGAGACGTTCCTCAACGCTTTGTTCCTCCGCCTTTGTCTCAGTGGGGCCTGAAGGCCCATAAAATATTTCTTTATATATGTGGCCTCCTATCTAGTAACAAAACACTTTCTAACTCTTAAATCAATACATAAGAAGAGTATATAATTGTGCTTCCTATTACCAGGACTGGGAGTCGATATATCTGAAATCCAGGTTTGGACTCACGTAATCTTGAGTCTCAGTCTGCACCCCATGCCTGATGGGATAGTGGGCCAGAATTGCTGTACAAATCTGATTTTTCTCACTGATTTCTGATTTTGGTAGTCAGTCCAAAGTAGGAAAAATGTCACCTTCACTTTAAAGTTTTAAACCCAAATTGTGATTTATTTGTTCAGTTTTCTGAACAATCCAAATTCAGAACCAGATTTGAAAATAGCTTCTTTTCCTAGTGTGATCTGTGGTGGCACTGGTCAAGAAAAAAATGGGACCTCACCCTGGCTGGTGTGGCTTGGCTGGTTGGAGTGTTGTCCCGTAACTGAAAAATTGTGGGCTCAATTCCCAATCAGGGCATGTACCTAGGTTGTGGGTTCGATCCCTGGGCCAGGCACGTATGGGAGGCAACTGATCAATGTTTCTCTCTCTCTCCTCCTCTCTCTCAAAAAAAGCAATGGAAAAATGTCCTCAGGTGAGGATAAAAACAAAAAACAGCACAAAATACAGGATCCCTGGTCCTCGGGATGGCCAAAGCTCCCTTTCTGTGGCTGCTCTGTCACCCACCCCAAATCACAACTTCATTATCTCCTCAGTGACATTCAGTGCAGTGAAATGTGTTGGCTTTTCAGAACAAAATGATAAAGTGTGAGGAGTTGAGGTCACGTGTTTTCCTGTAAAAGAGAAGTCGCTCAGATGACTGGCTTCCAGAAGTTGCACCCCACCAAAGGGTATGAAAGACACTTTAATAAAAAATAGTACCCTAGGTCCACATGGCAAGATCTCCCACGACAGCATTACTTTACTTAATGTTTTAATTTATACTCTGTAGCTTGACAACCTTCCTCAAGAGACCCACCTTTAAAGTTGCCAATTGTCTGAAAATACAATTAAGTTTCAAAAAATAAAGTAGCCAGTGAGTAGTTTGCCACACATAGCAGAAGGAGGCAAACTCAGAAGTGCTCTCCTGATGCTGAGAGCGCACACTGCCTCCACACAGCATCTCTCTGCTTCTAGTGGAAGCTCTGCATTGGTGTCTGTTACAGAAAGAGGGAAACCGCAAAAGGCGATTTGCCAGTAGATTAGATCTCTATGAGACAGCTGCTGAGTAGCCAGAGGCCACATTTGACTCGGGCAAGTTTGGAACTTGGAAACATAGAGGCTTTGGGAAGAAAAGAGCCTGAAAGATCACCTACTTTCTGTCTTCATCCTGTTTAAAAGAAGCCAAGGAACTACTCAGAGTCAAAAAGCCAGTTAATGGCAGGCCTTAGGCTCAAACCCAAGTCAATTCCCTGCCTGTCAAATTGGATTAAAAACAGTAGTTTAGAGGTAACCCTGATGGTTCAGCTTCTAGATCCTTGTAGCAAAAAGCAAACACTCCTGTGACCAGCTTCTCTGATGGCCTCTGCACCACCCTGTCCCAGCCCTGCTAAATCCACAGTGACCCAAAATAAGTAATAAAGTAGCTCTTACAGCCCCGTCTCATGTCACTAGGGCTGGCATATGGGGAAAAGGAAAGATAATTTCTCAACTATTAATGCCTATCGCAGACTCTTTCATACCAAGTACTCGTGACGCATACAGTGGCCTTGGTGGGGGCATGCGGCTGCTCCAGACAGTCTTCCTGTCTCTCAAGGTAAATTCCTGGTTGGGCTCCGAGTGCTTGGCAATGAGCGCTGAGATGTGGCAAGGCTGCTCCCCACCTCCGAGCTGCCTGCCAGCAAGGAGTCTCCAGAACCCACGCAGCCCTGCGACAATCCAGCACAAACTTTAATTCTATTTTTTAAAATTTTGGTGAAAGGAGAAAACAAATCTCAGGGAGACCCACGATGTCAAAGTGGATTAGCTGGTGACAGTCCGAGGCAAACGAGACCCAAGTGAGTAGCTCGCTCTCAGCCAGGTGTTTTCTGCTGGGGAGAAAGATGCCTGAGAAGGGGAGGCGGCCCAGACAGTGCAGGGCGGGCAGAGCAAGGCTGGGAGGCTGTAGGCAGAGAGAGAAGCAGCAGCTCTCAGCCCAGGGAATGTACTGGAGTATTCCACACAGACCTCTCGACACATCACTTACCCTTTTTTCCTTCTGTGTCAGTTAAGGAGAAAAAGTTCTTTTAGAGTAGGACAGAATGACTGAATCCCTTGTTAAAGCTATGGTAGGGGAATGGGCTGTGGGAAATACTGTTCTTCAAAGTTGTGCTCCTGGGTGACTAGAAGTAACAGCAGGAGTATGGTAACTGGAGGTAGGCCATCTGGTGGGTTTGAAAATTAACTCTTTTAGAAACTTCAAGCAAAACTATTGCTGGAAATGAACGTCTGCCACCAAAGCAGTGAGACTAGAAATGGGGAGGGGGAGAGGCTTTGAAGAGGTAGCTCTGCCTTAGACAGAAGCACCGTCACCTGTCCGTGCTGCACTGTAGAGCACGGCATGCACTCAGTGACCGTAACACAGGGTTCTTGGGGAAAGCCTGTTGCATAGACGAGTGGGTAAATATTATCCTGTTTGTTGATCTTGAGCTTAACTGAAAATGCTTGCTTGGGTTTTACCTGCCAGGCAGCCTTGTGTCACTTCCTCACTGCTGAGGGCTACTGCCCACCTGCCTTCCACCGCCAGGGTCACGCAGCAGGTGGATGATGGGGATGGGTGGATCTGAGAGTCTGTGTCATGGGGATGAGACAATGAAATCGTACTGCCAGAAAGCAGGACCTTGTCAGAAAAACAAGCTGAATGTTCTCTGTGGTAGCCACCCACTAGGAGCAACAGTGAGGTCGTGGCTTTGGCTCAGGGCCTCTGCCCGGGCCACTAAACAGCAGATGTGCTCAGGGGTGCCTGATAGCCCTTCCTGTTGTGAGAAAGCTGTTAGAGGAGATGAAGAACTATGCAGACTGGGCCCGTGACCAGCCCACTGCCTAGTCCCAACCAGCACCAGCGAGGCAAGCGTGGTGTCCTTCTCCCACTGAGTTCCCCCGGGGTCTGGCCCTGGGTGCGCTGACACAGTCACTTCCTCGGATCCGGGCACAGTCAGTGTTCAGCCTCCTCGTATGTTAGGGCTTAAAGTTCAGTCTTCCAAGTTCCGAATGTTCCTGTACTGTCTTTATTTAATGCTGTAACTGATTCTGTTTGGAACTGCTAATTGCTGAGAGAGAGTACACTGACTAGAAGTTCAGGAGAGCTCTTCCCCTAATCTGTGTGGCCCCTGATGAGGCTGGCTGCGGAGTGCTTAGAGAAGGCTCCTGTGCAAGTTGCGTCTGCCCCGTTCCACCTGCGGGTCCTGACACTTCTCTCTGAACTTCACGGCGTACGAGAGGAAAGAAGGAGGCTGGGTGTTTCACTGTGTCCATCTCCTGTCTCCTGCTAGCTGCTGCTCTTCAGCTGCAGGAGTGGTGTTGAAAGATCAGGATGTATTCACATAATCCAAATATTATTAAATTGTTTCTACCTCCTAAAACAGGAATGTCAGAGGAAAATTATTCATAAAAATTGTTCTAATTTTTTTAAAAAAGGATGTGAGGGGCTGAGGAGTGGGGAACAGTTTTGTTAAAGGGAGATGCTTCAAATTGTGGGATCTGAAATCTGTAATGCAGGCTCTATCTTACCTCCCAACCCACTTCACAACCTCCCAAAACAAGAATGTTCGCAATTTTTATGTCTCTTTACACACAGGCTCTTTAGAACCTCTATTGTATTCATGAAAAATTTCTCAAAAATTTCTAAAAGAAAAAGATTTTCAGGGTATGTTCTCTAACATTTATATATGTGTTATTTCAAGGGCAAACACATAGACACTACCATTAACACATGACTGGGCAGAAAAATCTGTTAACAGAGAAGAATGAAATTAGTTAGAGGCATAATAGAAAATTATTTCAAATATATTGGTACACTGAATTCATTCTTTTATTAAACAATCTGATTGAGTGTCCACCGATGATCAGATACCATAGAGATTCGGGATATGTAAGCATGACCTCTGCCCACATGCCGTAGTCCCAGAGTGTCTCATGTGTGATACCAAATTGAGTAACTGGATACGTGCTCCACGTACTGACGAGAGGAGACAGTTGTACTTAGTACTTCCTATATGCCAGCTGTTGTGCTGGGCATCTGAGAAATTACAAAGATGCATGTGTCAGGTGAGATACATACTTACCACACAAAATGCTGCATTTTACAGGTATAACAGAAGTATACCCACTTTGAGCAACAAATTTAGGCTGGGAACCAGGGAAGACTGTTACAACACAAGTGAAATTTGAACTTGGCCTTGAAGTTCATCTTTCTTTCTATTTCTCCTGCTTTGTATTAGTTTTGATCGCAGTGTTATAATCACAGACAGTATGAAAAAGAATGGTGCTACTGATACATCTGTATCCAAGAAGTATTTTGTTTGGATGTAGAATTACACTTTTTTTTAATAGACTCTTAGCTTTAGTGGAAACTATTCAAAAGTTCCCTTAGAATCTTTGCCAAAATCTTCTTTTACTTCCTCACAATCACCTAATGCTTAAACAAGTGGTAGCTCACAATAAGTACTGTTCTACACTTTCCCCCTGTAACAAACCTGGGTGATTTCATTACTGGGTAGGTAGAGCTGCTTCACTCCTTTGATGGCTAGACAGTGTTCCATCACTTGTGGTGCCTTAACTATTTACTAATCCTCTATGGATGGGTGTATGGGAGGTTTCCAGTCCTCTACCATTACAAACAAGGCTGTAATCCTTATACCGACATAGCTTCTCACACTTGTGAGTTGTGAGTATATTAATAGGCTAACATCCTCAAACCAGAGTTACTGCATTGAAGGGAATATGCATGTTAAGTTTTAGAAGACATTGTCAAATCAGCCCCTCACGTGTCGGAGCGATTCACGCTCCTTGCGGCTGTGTGTGAGTGCCTGTTCCCCCGCAGCCTTGCAGCCTAGTGCCTCATTAGTATGTTTTACCTTTTCCAATCTGATCCGTCATTCTTTAAAAGTATCCTTCTTCATTATCGCTCTTGTGTGTTTTGCCTAATTAATAATATTTCAACTATATTATTTTCTATTTTTATTAAAATGTACAGTATTTAGTCTGTACTATTCTCCACTAAGAGTTATGGACTTGTCTGGTTAACTAACCATTATTTATACTCTTATTCCTATGAAGAAAAGACATTCCTGATTATAAACATCTGGTCTACATTAAAGTTAAAATTTGAATGTAAAATACATCTGTTTAAAATGCATAAAAACTACTAAGCCAGTGATGACTAATTACAAAGCGAGCACACATGCGCTGACGTGCCGGGATGAGAGCAGGACCTTGCCGGCTTTCCAGAGCCCCTCGTGTGCCCTCCCCGGTCACACCGGCCCCTCCACTGCAGGCAGCTGTTCTCCTGGCATCCGTAATAATCATGTCCTTGCTTTTCTTTTAAATAATGTTACCTCTTATATATGTGTTCCTAAAGCAATGTGGCTCCAGTGTAGCTATTTGTAAATTGTATGTGACTACAATCATACTGATTTTTGTGTGTGTGTGTCTTGTTTCTGTTGCTCAACACTGGTTTTTGTGGAACCCGTCCATGTTGACGTGCAGAGCTGTTCATTCATTTTCACTGTTGCATAGTGTTGCGCTGGGTGAATATAGCACAGTTTATTTGTCCATTCTGTACATGGGATGTGTGGGGCCACTGGGAGCTGCTGTGGATGTTTTTGTATTGGGCTGGCCAAAAAGTTTGTTTGTTTTTTTCCATGAGATGGCTCTAATAGTACTTAGGTGTCTAATTTCATTCTAAACAATTTCATTAGATTGTATTGTGACAGCTGTCATAACACTGTGCATTTAAAAAAACTTACCAAAATTGATGAATTTTTGTGTGGCCATACTAATATTGAAGATGGAAGGAAATACGCAACACTTTCAGCATATTTTGCTTTATTATTTCAAGAAAGGTAAAAATGCAACTGAAGCACATACAAAAAATATTTTTGCAGTGTATGGAGAATGTACTGTGACTGATTGGACGTATCAAAAGTGGCTTGTGATGTTTCGTGCTGGAGGTTTTTCACTGGACGATGCTCCATGATCAGGCAGACCAGTTGAAGTTGATGGCGACCAAACTGAGATATTGAGAACAACCAATGTTATACCACACGGGAGATAGCCGACATACTCAAAATATCCAAATCAATAAAGTTATTGGTGAAAATGAAAAATGTGCCTTTTATGGAAAAAACTAAATGGACTTTTTGGCCAACCCAGTATATATAAATCTTTGTGCACACATACTTGTGTTTCTCTTGGGGGTAAAGCTGGGAGTGTAATTGCTAGGTGATAGGGTATGTCTTATATACGAGGTCTGTCCAGAAAGTATCCAGCCATATACTGTGAAAAGGAGAGGCATTTCTTGAAGAAGATACAAGAAACATTGCACACAGGACAATGATGCCTCACTCCTCTTCAAAGTAGGCACCTTGGACCTCACACAGTTCGCCCAGTTGCCATCAGCTGCCCTGTTGTATTCTCCTGAATCTCATCAATGGTCTAAAATCTCTTCCCTTTCAAACGTGATTTTAGTTTTGGGAAAAGCCAGAAGTCACAGGGCACCAAATCTTGGCTGTAGTGGAGCTGAGGCACCTGGGTGAATTGATGTTTCTCAAAAAAACTTTGCACCAGACATGATGCATGAATGGGTATATTGTCCTGATGAAGCTGCCAGTCACCAGTTGACCACAACTGCTGCCTTCTGATTTATCCGAATAGTTCCCACAGAGGGATATTCAAGCTTAATGCAAAATTTGATGCAGATCCATTGCTCTACTCGCTCAGTCATTTTGAATGTGATGGCCACACAGTACACATGCTCACTCAACAGCCTCTACCACTCCCACTGACTAGTACAGTGAAGTCATCATTGTTTACGCAAGTACTTTCCAGTGTACTCTCCTTGGCTGCCAGGTTACATTGATGTCACACAAACTGTTCTCATTATGTGAACACGGTTGGACTTTTTCTGGACAGACCTCATATATCTTCAACTTTACTAGATGATGTAAACTATTTTTTTTAATGCTGATACCAAATTTACACCCTTACCAATACATGTGAAATTTTCTGTTGCTCTATATCCTTGCTTCTACTTGAAATTGTCAGGTACCAAAATTTTGCAGATCTAGTGACTATGTGTTAATTATGGTTTTAATTTCCAATTCTCTAATTACTAATGAGGTTGGAACCTTATTGGGCCTTAGGATTTTCTCTTTTCTGATGTCCTTGTTCAAACCTTTTGCCCCTGTATCTAGTGGGTTGTCTCTTTTTTCTTCTGTGTTTTTAGGAGTTCTTCATATATTCTAGATATTAGTCATCTGTTGGTTATATATGTTGTAAATATCTGTCCTCAATCTGTGACTAGTGTTTTTACTCTTTATTTTGTCTTGATAAACATATAATTTGCCATATGAAAGGCAATACATTTTTAAATTAGAGGCTCATATGATGTGACATATGAGACATTTCTTATATTTAGTATCTTAAAAGACAGTTCACCACTACTCCTCCTCAGAACAGCGCACCAACACAGAGACCTTATATGTAATGCAGGCTTCTGTCAGTCCATAAGTGCACCTGTGTTTACATGAAAGAATAAGAACTGTAACTTTTGGGATAAATTTGTCTGTTGTGTTTTACTTTATACATTATGTGACAAGTAATGCAGCTACAGCAATGAAATGTGTTAGAAAAAATGTATTAATACCTTAGATCTGGAACTCAGTTTTCTGACAAGCAGATCCAACACCTGGGAAGACAGTGATTGACTCCTAAAGACTGACCCCGCCCCCTTTAGCATTTATGGAGTGTCCGTCTAATCCACTCCCCTCCAAGCCACTGTCCTATTACACTTGACCTGTGAAAGGAGCCTCCCAGATGGTCCCCAGACAGTCACCCTTACCTCCCTCTAGGTCTCCTCTCCACTCTGCAGCCAATGGGATCTTTTTAACATTCAAGCTCTCCACATCACTGTATGGCTTTGAGCCCTTCAATAGCACCCCTTTGTTCGTAGGATAAATACCAAAATCCTCAACATGACTTCTGAGGGCTGCACAATCTGGTCCTTGGCCCACTTCTCCAGCCCCACTGAAGCCACTCTTCTTTTCGTTTACTGCCTGGCAACCTCCCTGGCCCTCCTTGAATGTGTCAGGTTTCTTCCCAGCCCAAGGCCTTTGTAAAGAGACTTTGTTTCCTCTACCCGGAAAATTCTTTCTCCTCCCATGCCAGAATCCACCCCTTTTGCCCTCTCTTCTTTTGATCTCAGCCTGTCCCGTCATTCTGCCAGTCTCCTCCCCAAGTCCTATCTCTTACCACACCCTGTACTGTTATTTCTTGATACCTAGGACCATCAGTATAAGCATTTGTTGAATTATGTGACTGCGTCTTCCACCTGACTTTTAAGTCTGTGAATGAGGGCAGAGATATGTCTGTTTTATACCTCCACTACATCACTGAATCCAACTAAGTATTGATTTAAAGAAGGCACTTGGTAAATATTTGTTAAATGAATAGATGAGGGACAAATATACACAGAGCATTATGGGTAAGAGAGAGATCTAGAAATTGAGACTGAGTATAATTAAGAAAAACCCAAGTTCTAGTTTGGTTAAGTTCAGAGAAGTTTCAGCATTAGACTTTACTAGTGGGTAGGATTTATCCTGGTAGCACTGGTATTGTCAGTAGAGGTAGAGAGAAAGGAAAGCATGGGACACGTCGGAGCGTGCAGAGTAGATATGCCTCATTGAAGGTCAGGGTTTGTGAGGTGAGCTGTGGGAAATAAAGCTGAAATGATTGTTTGCATCAGATCATGGCAGACCCTGGAGACTATTTAAAGGATTTTAGACTTTACTGTTAGCACCCAAGAAACACTGAGGGTCTGTTTTATTTTAGTGTGGAGGTTACAGAATTACTTTTATGTCCACCTTGATGCATCACTGTCCTTTTATTCTCACTCTTTCCCTAGACACAGAGTCTAAGGTTAACCTATCTACAACACTCTGAGTCTCATCTTTTCTACCCACCTCCAGTATATCAATTCAATGCCTCTTCTCTTTGTGCTGTTGTCAGACAACCCCTTTCCTCTGCCATCTGACACATTTGTTACTTCATGCTACCAGTGAGATCTGCACTTGGACTTCTGCCCCTGGTTCTTCTTTCTCTAGATCCTCACCAACTTCCAACAACATGTTGCTTTCATTCTGATGCCCACAACAATATCTTTGAAGTGACTGCACTCCTAGGGGGAGTTTCCTATTAATTGACTCACTCACTCACCACACTTTTCGAGCACCTATTTGTCAGGCACTGTTCCGGGGTGGAGATGCACAGTGAAACAAAACAGGCCAGCGCCTACCCTTGTGAACGCTAACTTCTACTGAGGAACTGGAGAACCAACAAGCAAGTGTAAGACCCACCGACAGCATGGTGCGCACTGTCTCCACTGGGCACAGCAGTTATGATTGCTCACCTCTGTGTTTCCAATTTGACATCCAGCTTTTCCTCGTCTCAGCATCAGAAAATTATTTCCTTTTTCTCTCAAACCAGTAGCATGGTTTGACTTCCCTTTTGGGGGCAGAACAACATGATGATCCCAGACACCCAGGTTTTACCTGTGGATTCACTTTCAGCATATTTCCGGATAGCTAGTCTGTTGCCAAGCCCTGAGAATGACTCCCTCAAACTTTCTGTCACACCACCCCAGGCAGGCCTTGATTGCTCTTAGTTTAAATCCTTCCAGTAGCCTCCTAAACGTCCTGCCTGCTTTCTGGGATTTTGCCCCTGCATTGTACTTTTCTACTGACAACAGATTCATCTTCCTAAAACATGCCTTTCAACATCTCACTTGTCTGTTAAAAGCCTTCAATAGCACGTTTACCAGGGTAAAGTATAGGTCCATTTCCAAACATATTTATATGGCTTTCCCTCCTACATATGATTCTTTAGAGACTCTTATCTGCTGTACACACTATAATGCATTTACATTATATTGAATCATATGAAACTGTCATTTTTGTGTATCCAAATGGTTGAGTGTCAGCAATGTACGTTTCAACCTCATTGTACTTATTGGAATCATTGGTTGCCTGCATGTCTTTCTCCCGTGTTATACTGTGCGTTCCTTGATGATCATGTCTTGGTCTAAATGATGCTCATGTCTTTACTGTCTATGTCAGCCGCCAGCACACAGTGACTGTTGGGAACTGGGTGCTCCCACCCATGCCATGCGTTGCTCGGGCTGCTTCATCTCCTGAAATGCCCACTGACTTTGCCTAAGCACATGTGGCCCACCTCCACAGCTAGCTTGGCTCAAGCCTCCTTCACTTAAATGCTCACTATTTCTCCACCTTAACCTCCTACCAACACCTCCGAACTACCAGTACTGCCCACCCTCAATGTCAAATACATTTGACTCATAAACAACAAGCAGGTTGGGGCACCGACCCCTTGCACAATGGAAAACCTGTGCATAATTTTTGACTCCCCCCAAACTTAACTGCTAATCGTCTGCTGTGACTGGAAACTTTGCTAATAACTTAAACAGTCAATTAACACATGTTTTGTGTGTTATGTGTATTATATAGTGTGGTCTTACACTAAAGTCCTCCAGAGAGAAGAAAATGTTACTAAGAAAATCATAAGAAAGAGAAAATGCATTTACAGTACTATACATATTTGTTTTTAAATGTTTGCCTATAAGTGGCCGTATACAGTTCAAACCAGTGTTGTTCAAGGGTCAACTGTATTATTTTATTAATTTCCAGGGCACGCATTATATATTTTACTTTGTATTTGCCACATTGCTTAGCATAAAATTACACTCTTAACAATGAGCTGGAAGATCTCTGTTTCTAGCCCTTATCTTTCACCCTGGGATTAAGACCCCATTTCCAACTGTCTATGGCATTCATTAACTGCACTCTGCTCAACGGAACTGAAACTAAACTCGTTGTCTGCCACCTCCCAGATCTGCTCCTTTTCTAACACCCTCACCCACAGCTTGACCTCTAACCCCTCTTCATTTTCCTTTCTTCTCCATCCTTTCCCTGAAATAACATCACAGTGGGTCTCACAGCAATTATGCATTCTTCAGCCTGGCTTTAGGCTTTCGTATACTACATAAAGTCTGTTCCTGGGAGCTTCAAGAAGCGAAGCATGCCTCTCAAATCACACTAACATGCTCTAAGACCTAGAGCCTCCTGATACACAGGCCTCTTCCCTCTGTAGCTGCCCCTCCTCTGGGTCCTTTGCTGTCTGTAAACCTGTCCTCTAACATAAGTTTTCTGGTAGGTATGTATGATTATCTTTCCTAAAATACAAAGATGTTTCAAATTATAATTGCTTTTGTCTGCCAATCTCTACTGCATCACTGTGTCCCAAAAATTATTTCTCTGTCCTGATAGCTACATTTCAGATCTCACAAAGAATGTTGTTGGAATATGTCTTCATTATTAGAATGATTTCTTGAATCCCTTCCCTCGGCACTTTGTGAGACAGCATCTCCTTCTAGTTTGCTGTTGTCCGTGGGTTAGTTTTTGTCTCAGCAGCTGAATCCTGAGATCCATGAGGACAAGGCTCTGTGTGATACCCTGTGTTATCTGCAGTGAACTGAGATAGAATTAGGGGTTCCCAGAAAGTTCTCAGAAAATACTTGTTTGAATGGAATGTGTTATGTGTGTAACTTCTGTTTGTGTATATGTATGAATTTGTGTGTGTCTCTGGGTGTGTTTACCATAAATGCTCTAAGAAGTATTCATCTACGTGGTCTGGGAGGCCAGGATATCTTGGATATGTTCCCTGGCCACCAGACCCATGACATGATAAAACAGTAAGTCATGTGCTCCAAAAGTCCAGGCTGGGACTGTCACAGGTGAAGTGCCTACCTGAGCTGCAGCCTGAAGTTCCGTTTCTGTCCCAACTGCTTGGGGTCTTCTTTTTCCCTCTAAATATGAAAAACTGAGTTTCCTGTTAAGCGTAAATTGAAATGTGTATGTATATGTACGTGTGTGTATTTGTGCTTATGTATGTATATACAGGGTGGTGCAAAAGTTGGGTTACAGTTGTTCATATTGGAAAATAATACAATAATTAACGAATAATACAAATAATAACAAGAATAAACTCTGTGTTTTGTGTGCTCACAACTGTAAACCCACTTTTGCCCACCCTGTATACACATAATATGTATATACATATGTGAATGCATGTATGTATATACGAAGGAAATACATGAAAATGTAATAAATAGTGGTTATTTCTGCATGGTGGCTTTTTCCAAATTCTCTCTGATAATAAAATTACTGTTACTAACAAAAAAACCCTAATAGATATTAATTTTTAAATGATAGGAAGGGACACAATTATTAAGTGGTCTCTGAGGGCCACCCTATGTGTGAAACAAGGACAAAGGGACAGCAGGGCTCGTAGGGCTCAGGCTGACCAACTGTCAGTATCTCACGATGAGACAAAGTGACCAGAGGGTGAACTGGGGCCAAAGTGCAGGCCAGGCCAAGGTTGTGAGCAGAGAAACTGGCAACTTTGTTTGTGAAGGTCAGGGGCCTAGGTCAGTGGAAGGAATGAGAAGGAACATTCGGTTGGTGGAGGGTTGAGGGTGATAAGGAGATGAGGAAAACTTGAACAACACTTTCAAGTCCATGAAGAGATTTCATGAAGACATTTGCAGTGGGAGAGAGAGAAAGCAAACCTGTTTCAAGTTTGGTTTTAATGCCCTGTGGTTCCAGAGGGAGGACTTTCCAGAGTGAGTCAGTGTCAGACACTGGACCCGGGTTAGGAGGACACAGAGAGCTTGCGTTAAGGACATGGGTGAGCCCTGCATGGGCAGCAAGTTTGCAAATCAGAGGTGCATCATTAGGCCAAGACCCATGTCTCCCCCACCTCCCACATTCCCCTCATCTCTCCCAGTCTAAGGGCAGAAGGAATGTTCTCTGGTAAGAATTCTTGATCAAGAGGCTGTTTCTAACCTTTCTGAACTTGAAAGAAAGAAATTATATGTGAAACAAGTATCTTCGAGGGCATTTCGCCCACTCTGCCTGGTTTCATTGTTCTCTCAGTGGGTCCCTGAGCAGAGGGAGAAATGGAAAGAGGAGAAACAGGAGATTGACTCTTCCTCTTTCTCGCTGTGGCTGATTTCCCTGGGGTGGTGTGCTGGAGGCGGGAGCACCTCGCCTGTCACTGCAGAGGGAGCCCAGCAAAGCGTAGCTCTGCTCCTCCTAGAGGCTTTCCTCCTCCACAAACTTCAGCATGGGGAGCCTGGGGTCAGCAGGAGCAGTAAGCACCCACGTCTAGAAACCAAAAGATAGCCCTTCAGGCAGAGTAGAAAGCATGATAAAACAAGTAAGGTCACAAGATCAATCCTTGAAAAACAGCTAAGCTGAAAATACATTTCATGGTTTTTTTTAGTATCTTCTACATATGTACAATTCAGTATTTTTACTGTTCTGTACCTCAGCATTAATTCTGATGGCTATATCCTGAAAACTTCCAGTCTGAGCTCTAGTTTGAAATCCGAGGTGGAGGAGCACAAAGAGCACACAAGTCCCCACCAAGGACTCTTCCCTGCCACCCACCTGATAGGAGAGACACAGTCTTTTCCATCAGAAGTCCCTGCTGTAACTGGGCAGGCCAACTAGAATGCAGCGGCTGCCTGCGAGGAAATTACCCATGGCATAAACCATTGGCGATAACAACTGCCTTCTGCCTTTCTTCCTAACTCCTAATATGAGCCTGGCATTTCATGTACAATCTCTCATTTGATCCTCTCAACAGTTCATCAGGTAAGTATCATTATCCTCATTTTGCAGAAAGTGTCACACGGAGAGGTTAAATAACTTGCCCAGGGTCACACAACCAGAAAGTGGCAGAGCTGAGACTTGAGCCCAGGTCGTTCCTTGGTGTCTGCTGCGCACACTGCCTTCTGCTGGCTAAGTCCGCTAACGAAAACAATCGGACAATTCAGGCAAAAACACAAAGTAACATTTAGTCCCAAAAGGTGTAAGTCCTATTGTTTCCCCCTTCCTGATCCACTGAATGAAACACGCCTGAATTAAAATTCCAAAACCATTCCATGTTCCATGTGTTGCGTGTGTCAGTCGCTCGCTGCCTTCTGTGCCTAGCAGAGCAAGGCGTGCATCAGGAGTTTAGAGGAGGCTGTTCACTGTGTCTTAGCCATGGGAGTAGTAATTCAGGCATACCCTTGCCTCACTGATTTGCTAATCCATCAGATAGAAATATGCAGAACACGTAGTCAGCTGAAGATGCATTTAAAAACTTAGTGCAAAATTGCCCCAAACTCTTTGTGGAACAAGAAAAAGTATAAATCTGTAACATAATAAATATGTTCCCTATTTGTGGCTATTATTATTTTACCAAGTGTCCAATGGTGTCTCTTGGATGCCCAACATTGGCAGGACATCTCTCTGTAGCTCAGGAAACTCATGTTGTGAGTGTCTAGCATTAGAACGGGACCCACGGTACACTGAATCGGTGTGTAAAGTAGTGACAGGAAGGGGCCTGTGCCTGGAGAGTGGGAAGTGGGGGAAATCTCAGCATAGACCCCTCTCCCTACACACAAAGAATGCCTGGTTAATAAAAGCCGCTCCTGTCAAAGTGGGTCTCACTGATTCTTGCTATTTGTGGAAAATGGCAAAGACAAGGGCTTTCGGACAGTATGTGCTGGCAGACGTGAAAATGCAGCTGAAGCACTGCAAAGCTTAGGTTTCCCAGTGATGGAATGGTTGGGACCTAGAAAAGGCCTCTGTGCTAAAGTTTCCCCAAACCAGGGAAATATTTCAAAAAGCTAATCCCAAGCCTACCTTGGCCTAGGGAATCAGAATGCCAAAGATACAGGGTTATTAGATATGGACGATATATGTGGTTGCCAAGCTAAGAGTTATTTTCTAAGTAATAGAAATCATTAGTGTTTCAAAAAAAGTTAATGACCTTCTTTTTTTCACCCTTCCACTTAAACTTTTCCCACTAGCCCTTTCCTAGGCCAAATTATATATTTATATATATATATATATATATATATATATATATATATATATATGCTTTGGTGCTCATACCTCTTTCAGGGTACCACCTGGGCTCTGCACAATAATGGCTTCCTATGTAAAAGTGTCTCTATTTTCTCAGGGCTTTAGAGAACAAGTGTTCAGTTGGCCTGCATGTGTTTATTTCTCATATGTCTCATGTATCAAACCATCATCAGACAGATTTGTAGGAACACAGAGACAGTCACAACTTGAGGTTTAAAAGGAGATGCGATTTGAATGCAAAACCCAATGAATACACATAATGAAATGACTCAAAACACTTCTAGCTAGGTCCTCAAAGGTGGATCCTCAAAATACGTGAGGGGTGCTTTCCAAGACCTTTGGCATCCACAAACATACAAGCATACAAATATCACTTTGCAGATGGATTCGCCTTTACAAGGGACAGCACAACTAAGTGGGTAAGCATAGCTTTGAGTCTACCCAGTCTCAGTACAGAGCTCAGCCCCTCTGCTTGCCAGTTGTATGATCCTGGGCAGGACCTCTCAGAGCTTCAGTCTGCAAAATGGAGGTAATGGTATTACCCACCCCATAAGGTGTGGTGTAGCACATGTGAAACAATGCATGCCAAACACTCACAACTTTGCTTGGCACATGCTAAACATTCAATAAACATTAGCTATTAATAATAAGGATAATAAAATAATGAATAAATTAGATATGAATAAAAACAACAATAAAATATTTTAAAAACTGTTCTCCCCTTAAGAATTTTAACAACTGCATAAAGAATGTCAAACTCAGTATTTCTAAAACAATTAAGTTCTGCCACTAAAATAAATTCTACAGCCCTATAATAGCATATCTATAAACTACACTGGAAATGATCATGAATTATGATGGAGAGGACTAGCTAATCCAGACAGCTGATGCCACCCCCACCCCAGACCCCCATGAATATAATACAGCATGAAATTAGCAGACCCTCATTCCCCGGCAAATGTGAGCTCCGTGGCCACACTGCCTTCACGATGAGTTACTTCACAAACACGTGCATAAAGCTCCTGGCTTTCTTCAGTATCTCATCTGTCTTCTGAATCCTAAGTTACTCTATCTTCCTCACAGCACAGGGTAACCACCATTTGAACTTGATGCTGAAGTGTTTCCTCTCCCTTAATGAACAGTTTTTGTCCTACTGGAGTTCTTACTAAGAGAGTTTCAAACTGTT
The DNA here is from genome assembly GCA_028533065.1 of Trachops cirrhosus. Lineage (NCBI taxonomy): Eukaryota > Metazoa > Chordata > Mammalia > Chiroptera > Phyllostomidae > Trachops > Trachops cirrhosus. The sequence goes on along the minus strand of CM052539.1, from coordinate 98,980,388 downwards.
TTTCTTCTTCTATGTGGCAAGTATGACGGAACCTCTGACATCAGGAGCTGAGCCACTGTCATATGTGAGATCATGCTCTTTATCTTGAACTTTTCTCTTGGCTAGAAGTCACTCCTCCAATTCCGCTAGAAGTTGACTTTCTTTGAGGGACCACTGTTCTTAAACAAATAACAACTCATCACTTCAGACAGCCTAGTAGCGAGGCTGTAATCGCACTGGATTACGGAAGTTGGGTCTGTATCACGGCCCATCCTTTGCTCCCTCTCTCACTCAGTGGCCCATTCCCTCGCCTGGCCTTGCAGCCTACGTGAACTAGCCTCATTCCTGAGAAAAATTATAGATTTACCATATGCTGTGGACCCTGGAAACACTTGAAATAATAAACTTTAGGTCCATCACTGCTAAAGATCTACTACATACACAGGTAAACTTTTCTAAGTTTTCCCCCCAATTGAGTGCCATAGCAAGACTTGTTGGTGGGGCGTGGGAACCCTCAAAGGGTTGAAACAGGAAAACTACAAAACAAAACGGCATAAAATAAACACTAACGATCACTGCCACTAAGACCTCATATTTAATGCATCTCTGTTTATATTATTCCTGACTCTACTCCTGTTTCTATGCCTGGGGCATTGGGAAGTCACAGCAGGTCTGTCCTACAGGGAACTGATTCAAGGAACAATGTATGGATCCGAGCCCTAGCAAAGGTAGCCCAAGTAGCCAGTCAGCGATCCTCGACCTGGTTGGCTGCTTCTGAGCATTCACACCAAGGAATGTCCTAGAGAGTGCTGCGCACTCCATTACCTCTTCTACAAAATGATTGTATATTTGCCACATTGCACTCTGTGCACTGGGTTGCTAGAAATACAATAGGTTGCACTGATGATTTCTGTTTTCTATAAAGGGCTACGTGATCTCATGCAAAGTTTTGCAAAGTCATATGCAAATCACAGAGCCCCGGCCCTTTTCTTAACAGGATGGCAACCTTGCTCCTCGGTGGCACCTGGGACCTGGAGATCCTTTCTCCACTTACGTTTAACGCGCAGCCTGGGACTTGTCCCTGCAGCTCTCCGGGTTAGCCGTGCCGCCGTTGAGACCTCCCACCTGGACTCCCATCACCCACCTCTCTTGAGACTGCTCTGGCAGGGCTGGTGTGGGGTGCAGCCTTTGCTCAGAGGGCAACATGTTTCAAGCAAAATCTGCCCACCCAGGCCATGGGCTCACCCCTCAGGGCTCCCTGCTTCTCTGTTGGGTTCAATTCGAGGTTGCCAGGCTTCTTTCGAAAGTCTAAAGTGGTGGGACAGTAGGGAACTGTGAGAGGCCTCATGACCCAAGGTACTCCCCCCAGATCCCAATCTGAACACCAGGTACCCCAGGCCCTCCCTGCCCTAGAGGTCTACAGTGTGAGTGGGCAGGTTCATTAGAGGGAGATACTTGTCTCTGGAGTTTTTCTTCTGGGTGAACATTTCTATTGTCAGTCGCCCTCAGTCTGGAAAGCCCCATTGTTCCAGTCTAGCCTGCCTGCCCCATATCATGAGAAAGAGGGAGGAGGAGGAACAGATGGTTTATGGCACAGAAGAAGAGGGTTAACCCTAGCTGTTCCTAAACATTGGCCACAAACACTTGCCCAACAAATGTTCTATCTGCTTCAGCCTACCCAGGTTTTGTCAAGATTTTCTAGTTTCCTTCCTAACCTCTGAGGTCTCTGGTTCAGAGCCCACCCTCCCAGCCTTCCCTTGCTTCCAGATTATCCTGTTAGGGGGTGAATGGAAGTAGGAGAAGAAATCAATGAAACACTCTGGTGACATGTTGATCATTGAGACTAGATGGCATGTACATGGGCATTCATTTTACCATTCTCTCCACTTTTGTATATGTTTGCAATTTTTCATAATAAAAAGTTAAAGAATAAAAAAATCCTTCACTTCTGAGACACTTAAGAGAGAGCCCCAACCCCTAACACAGAGTTTCCTGGGAACCACACACTAAGGCAAGAGGCAAAGATGATTCCATTACATATATATATATGTATATTCATTTTCTAATTTTTTAAGTCCCACTGCTTTATTTTCAATAGAATAAACCTTATTTCTAAGAGATCCCGAGGTTGGGCTTATTTCCCCCAGCTGGGTTATGGGGGAGGGCTGGGTAAAGGGTTCCTTAAAATCCTGAAAGTTTACACTTCTATGTATCTCACAGTCTTGTTGTGAGGAGGGGACTTGTTCAGTGTTCTGAACTTTGAGGAGGAAACGCGCTCTCAATTCAAAGTGTCATTCTTTGGAATTGCACCTGGCTCAGGAAAGGACTGTCTTTGTACTTGAATTAAATCCAATGGAGAACCTTAACACGGGCATTTGCATGACTGAGAATTGCTGCTGTCTTTTTTCCGTATGTCACTTTCTTGAATGTGTTCTAATAAAATGATTCTAAAGCAGGCTGTTGATATACAGTGATTTATAAATACTTTCTATTGGATGCCGAGGCCCTTAATTTTCTACCAAGAATCCACCCCATCCCATTTTCTGGAAAGATCTGTCTAGCTGGGGACAGACGCCATCGAGCGTCCATCTGGCATGATGGCGGCACCACTGCAATTACAATCACTAATAAGAATTATGTCAACCACAGTAATTTTGTCTTCTGGTCGCCTAGCAGCAGAACTTATTTTCCAGAATAAAGATGGCCATATGTAGTAGATGAGTGTGGTGAAGAGCAGGGGGAGTGGAGGAGGCAGGGCGGGAACAGGAGTACAAATCAATCTGCCAGGGAACAGGGGAGGGAGCAAGGTGGAAGGAGAGACAAAGGCACCAAAGTTCAAGTTCTGTCTGTTCAGTGATACATCTCAGCAAGTTAAAATGGTAATTAATGGTTAAATTTTATTTACAGAATTGCACCATAGCAAGTTACAAATCTCAAAATCTCACTAAGCAAACTGGAAGCAAAAGGGGAAAATATGTATTTCCAAATGTAGTTATTTTGAGAAGTACTTTTTATTCCAGTCTTTATCCCCTTTCAGCCAGACAGGGGAGGGCACCGCCATGGGCTAGGAACAGACTTAGGCCAGTTCTTTGGGAAAGGAGGCATTGTTGGAAACCTTACAGAGGGGCAGCGAAGGCAGAACCAGACAAGGAGGCTCCCATTCACTGGTCACCTTCTCAGACCAGAGGCTGGGAAAGCACTTGATATATGTTTTCTTCTCTAATCTTCACAACCTGAGAGGCAGGCTGTACTGTCTTCATTTGCCATATGAAGAGCCTGAGGCTAAGGGAAGTAAGTAACTTGTACAGACTCAAAAAGCTAGAAAATAGCAGATTTGTGATTCAGATTTGGTCCCTAACCCCAAACCCATGCTTTCTTAAACCACAGAGTGAACGGCCCACTGCGCAGACTGGGCTCTCCATGGCACACTGCCATGGTCCTCACTTTAGTGAGCTGTGCAACCTCTCTATGCCCAGGGGGTTGGGAGAGAGGTAGAGCCAGCTCAGGCTCTTCTTTGTGCGGTTGGCGATCCCTTCCGGGCCAGGGTCTTTGCAAACCACATCCGTGCCCCTGGAACTTCATTGTGTAGAGCACAGGCTAATGAGGCTGTGATCACCATTTGGTTTTCATAGGGATGTGCTCACTCATCAAATGTTTGAATGCCTGCAGTGCTAAGCATTATGAATTAGGGGGGGCAAATATGTAAAGACTCAGCCCCTGTTTTCATGGAGCTTACCAGCAGAAGGACAGATATTAATCAGATAACACATGAATGGATATGTAATTACAACTGGAAGGGACCTTGGAGATCAACAGATGAAACGGGACCCAGAAATGCTAGGCAGTTTGCCCGAGCCCATATAGCAAGCTAGGGGCAGGATGTGGACTGGAACTCAGAACTCATGATTTTTATTCATAGACAAATTTTCCCCCCACCGGCCCCTAACCCCAGCCAACCATATAAACATGTTGATCAATCGGAACACTATCCCCATAGCTAAGAAAAAACACATGGCATAGTTTGTAATGATAGACAGTACAGTGAACAAAACCCCTGAGGATGGCATTTACCAAGCGCTGTTTGCAGAGTTATTCCAGACCCCAAAACAGGAACAGAGAGGCAAGGCTCCCATGCTGTAGCTGCACTGCCAACGAAGGATGCTTGCAGCGTTTTGGTCTGACCCCAATATTTTCTCATCTCCCAGGTTCAGCCATCATTTATTCACTCATTAACTCAACAAATATTTATTGAGGGCTCACAAGATGCCAGGCACAGTTCTCAGAGCTGGGGACACAGCAGTGAGCAAAAACGACTGCCCTTGTGCAGCGCGCGTGCTACCTGAGGGAGACAGACAATAAACAAATGAGTAAATAGCACGCCATCATAGAAGGTGATAAATGCTGCAAAGAAAAATAAATCAAGAAAGGGATGTAGGGAGTGCCCAGAGGTAGGGGAGCATGTGCTTGGGAAAAAGATCTCCCTGAGAAAATTACATTCCAGGTCATCACTTCACACACACATAGTCACGTGTGCAGTGTGATTTGAAGTCAACAAGCCTTCCTCTGCCTCCTTCAGAAAAGTAAAGGCTTCTCAGTAGCACATCCCAGAGGCCAATTCCAAGCCTTTCCTTTTTTTCCTTTGAGCTAAAACAATGGTCATCACACTTATATACACATCAGGATGAACCAGAGGACTTGTTAAAACACAGATTGCTAGTCCACACTACCAGTGTGTGGTTTAGCAGGTCTGGGGTGGATCCGTGATTTTGCATTTCTAACAAATTCCTAGGTAATGCTGGTGCTGCACCTCCAGGGACCACACTCTCAGAGCCACCAGGTTAACCCATTATAGCTCTTAGATCCCTGTAAAAATTAAACTAGTACCTGAGAAAGGACGCACTCGTTCATGAGGATCTATGGATCTTATTAAAGTAGCTACCCCAAGATCAGGCTGCTTAAGAAATATGACTCTTTTTCTAGCTGGGATAAGTTTCAGAAGCCACAGCCCAAGACCCCCAAGCACTGATGAGTCAGGGCAGAGAATGGATCCTGAAAAGGTGGTGACAACAATATTTCATTGATCATCTATTAGCATAACACTAGCTCCAGCTTTCTCCTGGAGCTTCTGCCCCCCGAGTCCTTAAAATCCAGGACATGTAGTCACTCTTTGCCTGTTGCTCTGTTCAAAATCCCACTTGTTGCAAATAGACTATTCATGAGGTTGATTAACTGTGGCAAATACTAGGCCCTGCGTGAGTTCTCTCTGCCATAAACACATTTCTACTCTTCTACTGCTCATTTTAGCATTAGCCTAAGCTAGAACTAATCATTATGAAAGCAAACCTGCTGGGGGAAAGCACACCTAATACTTTCCAAAGACAAATAGAAATGGCATTTGGATTATATGTACCATTGCTTCCATCCCATTAGTAGAGATCATCGAAAATTTTCTGCGTCACTAAAACTCACAGCAAAATGAAAGTGGATTTTACTAAATGTAATGGCTGGGGTATTACATTTTTGGATATTTAAAAAGACCAAAAAAAATCATGGACATGAAAAATATCTCCCCGCACTTGCCCTTCTGGTTATTTTCTTCAGTTCTGCACTGATTCCTCAGGTCTCCCATGGAATCTCACAGTGATCCATGGGGTACAATAAGCTGTCTTTCTTCAGCTTCCATTCTGTTTTTGACCTTGACCATCCAGGAGCTTAAGGTTGTAGAAATCTAATTTCTGAAACTGCCCTCATTGTTCTCTCAACCCACTGATATTCTCACATCTTCCTCTGGTACTGCCATTGGGACGACTCATTGATTCAGTAAGCATTTATTAAGCACGGAATGTGCATCAAATCCTGTAAGAGCCACTGAACAGGCTACAAAAATGAGTTAGATATAATCCTGTCCTCAAAGAACATAGGAGATTCACCCTCTAAATTACATAGAAATATCAACATTCAAGTATATTCTAGATGTAGATTATAAACCTGTGTGAGCTTCTCCCATTTTTATTCTCTGTACTCACCTTGTGCTCAAATAAAGCTAATTGATGACTTATGTTAGATTCACCACAAAGGAAAGGAAATACAACTGGGAAGAAAAGAGTGGAGTGAGGCAGAAGCTCTACTCTGTAGTTCTGAGCACACATGGAGGTCTTCGCCAGCAGCCAAAGGCCTGGTAACAACGGGGCAGCAGAATCTAAAATCTGCTGTAGATACTGCACATGTGCATTATAATGAATTAAATATGTAAGGGTCTTAAAGCTTGGGTGATCAGAAGTTCCATATTGATGAAAGATCCAGTGTGAATGTGTTATTGCTGAGTTTTAGAGCTTAAAGTATGCTGTAAAAAATGATGCTGTGTTCCTTAAAAACAAATAGTTCATGTTCACTGCACCACAGGAACTAAGCATGTAAGAAATAGGTTGGATTGGGGGAGGTGGGGTGGAATATAGAGGGTTCAATTAGTTGGGTTGGTATGAGAGAATCCGTAAGAAGAGGTGCAGACAGTAATCCACAATGCGTGTATGCATGAGTATGTGAGCCCTTTAAATTCATAATCCCAAAAGGAAGGCAAGTTTAGAAAACCAAAAACACGGTCAGAAAATAAGGATGAGCATATAGTTCTGGTGACCAAGCAGCTGAAGAAATAGCCCTGACCCAGCTGCCTCCTAGGAATGTGCATCAGCTGTCACTCCCGCAGCACCTGCAAGGAGCTGCACAGGCTCTGACTCCCCTCCGCTTTAGGTCGGACTTTGTGAATAGTGGAATTCCAAGACAGGGACTCAGGGCAGATATGAAGCTGGATCTCATATCTGTCCTTTGGATCTGTCCTTTGGATCCTATTTCTCACACCTCTGTAACCCAAAGAGGATTTTCACAGCACAGGTGCTGTATCCAGGCTTATCAATGACCATCAAGGCTGCTAGTGGCATGATAATACAGCCAGGCCTAAAATGGGTATATGGACGTGGATAGTGGGAGCGACAGGGAGAATTTAGAGGGTTTAAAAATAGCAGTGATGGGGAGACAGTCTCTGTGTCTGCTTTTGAGTTTTGGGGATGGTAGAATAAGGATTGTTATTTTATTTGTAAGGATGTCCATGAACTCTGGTGTGTATTGATGGTGACCTTTTAATGAGCCTCACCCCCAAGCTTAGTGTGGCATTTTTAGATGTGGCAGTGCTACATTCTGCTTGGTGGTGGCTTTGGCACACATCAAGGTGAAGGGAGGTACCAGGGTGGGGATGGGGACTGAAACCTCGCTGATGAAGAAGCAGGATTTAGATGTCACTGGTGTGGCACTCTCACTCAGAGTGACCCATGTGTATGGCATTCCAGGTGTTGCTCTGGTATCTCCTAGATTCACGAGGACTTATGTGGGCATCTTGGCCTTGAAAGGAGCAAGTTGGTGATAAAATTGATTTGCACAGTTAAGTTCTTCCAGGCCAGCTAGAAGTTGGCAGTGTAAATAGAAGGCTTCACACTTCCCAGATTCTTTTTGCATTTTCATTTGGTATTGAAAATACTGACATTGCTTTATTTGTTGGTATTTCCGGAACTATCCAATCAACAAACTTTTTGGAAAGTCATAGGTATAGGCCTCAAGGCCAGGCTATCAAAAGTGATCTGAGTATGCCCTGTCCACCCTGCAAGGCCACACAGGCATGTTAGAAATGGAATCGGTCATTAAAGAGGGAGGCCCTTGCAGGGTCTGATTGATTGGTTGGTGTAGCAGAATTTAAGTGGGGACATTCCAGCTTAATGGCACAGCACAAGATTGCTTCTAGGGCCAGGCAGGTGCAGAGCCTAGGAAAAGTCATCAAGCCAGCATTTCTAGCTTCTGAGGAAGGCATTTTTCAGAAATTAAAGTGGTAAGATAACTGACCTAATTAGTCTGATGGGCTTACAAAAATTATTGCTTAGACCATCACTATTTGCCACTTTCCCATCATGCCCTAGACCTTAGATTTAGCTATGATTGTCAGAAATCTGGCTAATTGATTTTTCCTGGATTAAATATATTATAAAAGAATGCATATGCCAGCAGAGGTAGGAGTGGGGGCAGGGGATTGAGATAGGATAGTATCAATAGACGTTGGACACATTGGTCTCTAGGGGTGTCAAGGGTTATGCCCAAAGTTATGTGATGATTTGGGTTGTAGAGGGTCCCCTCAACTATCAGAGATTATGGGAAAGGCTAATATATCCTCAGGGATCAATTGTGGGTCATTCATCCAAAAAACAAGAGAATGGATATTGTTAATAATTACTGACTCTTAATAATACTAGATATCCATCATGCCATGTATTCAACAAATATTTATTGAATATATACTATGCACCAGGCACTATGCTAGACAAGAACAACTACAACAACAATAAAAAGACAAGAATTTCGATCCTCGTGGAGCTAACATCCTCATGGGAATATAGACGAGTAAAATATATAAAATGCCAGATGATACGTGCTAATATAGCTGCAGGCATGTGATGAGGGGAGGACCTGAGTTCCCATGACTGACAGAATCAGGAATATAGAAGGTAATGACATTAGTCCAAATTATCTCAAGGCCAATGGCAGTGCTAAGAGTGTTGGAGGGGCACACTCCTCTGCTAGGATCACACACAAGGTTTTAGAAATCTCTCTTCATTACTTCCCCCCAAAAAAAAAAAAACATGAAGACTTGGGGAGGAATGGTCTTATCTAGGAACAGGTAGGAGCTCTCAGGTAAGATGGTCTCTCCCCCAAGCTTCTTGTCTCCTTTGAAGCCAAGAAGGTGCCCAGGAATATGCCCCAGAAGTAAAATGGGACCCCAGACTATTCCGCCAGCCACAAGGAGAGAAAGGGAGCATTTCTGATATAGTATTAGCCTAGGTTAGAGGAATCTGGATTACATTCAGAGTGATGAGGACCTCACCTATGGTGTGATTGAACATCCCTCAGAGTTCACATTGTGAGATTCTTGAAAATAAATCCAGGTATGGTCCAATTATAAAATGAATCTAAGAACCAAGATTTTAGGGAATATACTGTTCATAAATGTCAGAAAGCTCAAATGGGTCATTGCAGATTCTGAGGAGTGGGATAAGGTATTTGTTTTGTCCTTAAATTGTTTAAAATGTGAATTCCCTTTGGTTACCTCCCTCAGTTCTCAGCATGCAGCAGGGCCCCTCAAGTCTAGCTTGATAAAGGTTCAGCAGCAACAGGAAGAATAGTTTCCAACCACCTGTTTGGGGCAAATCCCAGTCACCAGCACAAGGGCACAGAGTTCTTTATTGCAAAGAGCAGAGGGCCCCAGGAGACTCAGTGAGGAGATGCAAGAATTCCTGTCAGAGTCTTGGGCCTGCATAATAGATATGTTCAACCCGGAGAGCAGGAATTATGCTTAGTTAGAGTTGTAGTGTAAACGTAACTTCCCCATTTCCTCTTCCCGAACCTAACTCAGGACCCATTAAACTTAAGCAGCAGACTTAGGAGTTAAGGAGAAGCTGGCTCTCTCCTCCCAGCTGCATCAGTATGTCCTCAAAAGACAAGCTTTTGAGATTAAAGCCAAAAGAGAAGGGAGCTCAGAGTACCAACACGCACCCTTCCATTCATTGTGTTTCACCAAATGCTAAGCCTTATCTCTGGACAGATACATTGCAACACTAATCCAAGCAGTTGTCTGTCAGCTGTATAGAAAAATTACCAATGCTGTTAGTAGCTCCTTCAGGAAAGAGCTGCATGGTACACATTCATTCCAGCTCAGGTCTTGGTCCAGGAGCCAAATGGTGTCATGAGAAGCAAACTGGCATTCTTCCTGTGGCTGTGAGAAATCAGTGGTGGCATTTGGTTATTCTCTATTTATTTGGATCCACACATGTGCTCAGCAGAGGTGTTCTGACCATATTTGGTATAGGTCAATCATCTTTTGGCCTGTCGTGATAAAAATTTGGTTTTCAACATGACCCAGACCTCATCTGTAGGACGTAAAAACTTTGAACTTGTGTGTACATGTAAGTGGATGAAGAACTAGTACAGCTCTATAGGATCCATGTAAAATCATACTAGTAATTAAATGTGTCATTGTTACAGAGTAAGTTCCATGAGAGCAGTGATTCTTGTCTGCACTTTCACTGCTGTATCCCCACTGCCAATAGTAATGCCAGGAACATAGGACATACTGCAAGTACAGTCCCACAGTATGTAGAGCAAGGGCAATCTCCTTCATGTGCAGAAATACAGAAAGAAATATTCTCCAGTTTTAGTGCAACCAGACTGGTAGGCAAGTGTCTTCATTGCTCTACTGGGGAGTGGGAACTTGCCCTACAGAACAGTGTCATACTTAGCAAAATGAAGGAGCATGCTGCTTGATTTCCAAATAATGCAAGAGTAGAAGACAGGTTTGGTGCATGATCTGATAGGCAGAGTTAAAATTTGGAATGGAGGGTTAGGATTGATAAGTGGAGAAAGCAACTAAAAACTAAGCAGAGTTCCAAGGCTAGTATTCAAAGAAGCAAGTGAACAGTAGAAGCCCAGGTGCACAGCCAGGTGTGGGAAACTACTGTGTGTTTTGGTCACTAACATTTCAGAAGTCTAATAAATAGCAAGCAACTCATCTCTAAAGACAGTCTTTTTGAAAATCCTCACCCAAGGATGTATTTATTGACTAGAGAGGGGACAGAGAGAGAAACATTGATGTGAGAGAGAAACATTGATCAGTTGCCTCCCACATGTGCCCCAACTGGGGCACCCATAACCTAGGTGTGTGCCCGGACCGTGAATCGAACCCACAACCTTTTGATGTATAGGACAACACTCCAACCAACTAAGCCATCCATCCAGGGCTCAACACAGTTTTTATTGTATTCCCTACCCATGAGTGGGTTTTTCCTTTTTAATCCTCACCCAAGAACATTTTCCATTGCTTTTAGAAAGAGAGGAAGGGAGAGAGAAAAACATCGGTGTGAGAGAGAAATATCAATTGGTTGCCTCCTGTACATGCCTTGACCAGGAATTGAACCTGTAACCTAGGTGTGTGCCTTCACTGGGAATCGAACCCGCAACCTTTCAGTTTACAGGACCATGCTCCAACCAACTGAGCCATACCAGGCAGAGCCCCACCCATGAGTTTTTAAAAGTACAACTTGACTTCTGTAGATCATTTCTAATTAAGAATGGCAAATGAAAAGATTGAAAAAGGAAAAGCAGAAAACCAAGAGTCCAAAACCCTCAAAAATGAACCAATTGCTATGAGAAGTCATATTTTAGAGATGTCTCTCATTTGGTTTGCTTCAGTGAGTCAGTTGCCAATGAGAAGGAATAAAGCTTGAAAGACAGTGTTATTGAAAATGCACTTCTCCTCTCTGCCCTGATCCATCCCTGTGCTCATGATTCGTGTTAAGCATTCCAAAAGCCCCAGGAAGTGAAAATGTGAGAGCTGATGCCTCTGTTGTCAGTCAGCCCAAGAGATGTTGTCAGCAATGGGTTCTGATTCCAATTTCCTGATAGCAAGTGAAGCTGGCTTTCAGCTTGATTTTACTGAGCTTTAAGGCTGTTCCAAAAGTACACAAAAAGAATATAAAATATGACTCTTCACTAAAATAATTGTATAGTCCAATTGACAGAGAAAACATAAATACTCAATGAAAGTTCACACTGTGTATGATAGGGATAACTATTGCATTAGCCTGACAGGCCCCAAAACTATAATGATCTCTCCTCCCTCTGTATCTACCCAGTAGCAAAGATGAGTCATAGCATGCAATGGCAGTAACCTTCAGGGTTTTAAAAAACTAATGATAATAATCATGGTAATAGTAGTAACACAGTGATAATAAAATCCAGTAGGCCTGCCCAAATTACATTTGGTTTGCATGTGTCTACATTTGTCTTAGGATGGCCCCACTGCATCTCTGTCCCTCTCTTGTCTTTATCTTCCCTGCCACTCTCTCAGTGTTCCTGGACTCCTACCAATATCCGTCCCTCAGACAGTTTCATCCAGAGAAGAGAATAAAAGCAGATGTATCTGTCAGAATAAGTTAGGTCATGCTGTGATTTAAAAAAAAAACCCTCTAAAAATATTGGGGCTTAAAACAATAAGGATTTATTTCTTGCAGCACTGCATGTTTGTTGTGGGTTGTCAGGGGCTCTGTTCATCATAGGGAACAGGGACTCTGGCTGGTAGACCAGATTCTAAAGTTACCAATTGCCATCTCAGAGAGAAAGAATTTTGAAGGATCCTGACCCACAACTAAATGATCCAGCCTGGAAATGGCTCAGTGTCCATGGTCAGAACTAGTTACATGGCCTACTTAACCAACAGGGGCCAGAAAAATAATTTAAGTTATGTGTCTAGAAGTCAGAGAGCTAAAAATATTTAGTGACATCAGAATGACTATATTAGCAGTTAACATTCACTTATATTTGCAAATAGTTTACAGTTTAGCTCTAACTCAGATTTTCAAATTTTGGATCTACTCAGTCAGGATGTGTGTATGTATGTGAGGGAGGGGGAGAAAAAGAGAGAGGCAGAGAGAATTTCAAACAGATACACTGAAGTGACATTATTCATGTTAACTTATCATTTGCTTTTTGTTACTTCCACTGCCTAATTCCCACTAGACCTCAGCCATGATGCGATATTAGACCCTGTATGTATTGGATCAGTGCTAATGTCAATGTCTAGTCAGAGTATAAAAGTGAGAAGCCTTTTTGTTCTTCTTGACACTTTTTTCATACTTAGGGAGCCAGTTGCGGGGGGTGCAATATTCTGCTGAGGCTATAGGGACATGTCTTAGAGCTTAATTTATTACATTATTTATATGCTAACCTGTAGAGTTCTCTCCTGGCATCTGGCTTCACACTGCACAGAGTGGTTCTACAGTTGTGAACTTATTGAATCCCCTATGGCAAAGTCACTGACTAATGTTATTGGAAAGGGTGTTTTACCGAAGTGTAAGAATGGGATCCATGTGCCACTTTGCTCCTGTTATAAGTAGTGGTATATGATTGCATGACCTTGTTCTAGAAATCACATGGTTACTCCATTATTATTAAGTAGCTTATGGTATCACGGGGAATCCAGGGCCAGACCTACTGTAAACCACAAACTGTCTTTAAACAGAGGGTATTAGACACAAGAAGACCAGGCAAGAAAATATAGCACTGCAATGGGGTGGAAAGAACCTGGGTTGTAGTCAGGAAATTTGGTTTTGGTCTTAATTCTATTGACTAGGTATTCGCTTTGAAAAATATTTTAGTGAAATCATCTATCTCCTTAAAACCTCAGTTTATTCATCTTTAAAATTAGAAAGTAATAGGACTTATCTCTAAATATATTTATGTTTAAACATTGTTTTTTCATTACTGGCTTAAGTGAAACCCAGAAATATGACTTTTACTGGGAAAAAATCAGTAAGCACACATCCTAAGTAATGTAAATTGAGAAAATGATATTTATAAAAAGGAATAACAGTTCTCTATCCACATTGATAAAAGAGACATAGTACTGTATAGCAGTAATTATTTTTAATTGTTCAGATTTAAAATATAGGCAAAGAAGTTGTCAGAAATTAACATATATGCTCTATTTGCTCATTCATTTATTTAACTATTTCTTAAACTATATATATTGAAACTTTACCATGTAATCAGCTAGGTTAGAGTGAGCAGAGAGGGAGGGGCAAAGGAATTGAGGATATTGGCAAAAGCATTACTGAAATCCAAGCTTCATAAGAAGGAGAGTGATGAAGGGACAGCATCAAAGAATTGTGAGAAAGGAGAGGGCTCCATGAACTAGAGGTCTCAATGGGGTTAAAGGAAGGCCATTATAAGAATAATTAAGTAGGTTGGAAGAAAAATAAGGAAAGAATATTTGAGACTTCTGTTTCTGACCGAGATAGAAAAACAAGAACCAGATATACTCCTTGATTGAAACAATACTCACCCCGCCCCCCAAAAAATCTGACAAAATAGAAGAAATGACCATTTTAAAGATACTGGACAGCAGACAACAAAGGACAATGTGACCCCTGAGAGGCAGGAAATAAAGTGAGTTCTGTGAACACTCTAGCTTAGTGTCTTGAGTTTCCAGGTTTCCAGGTGGGGAATGGTAACCCAGGGGTCTCCCTGAGTTAAGAAGATGGATCTAAAAGTTCACTCAGATTGAGGCAGCTAGACTTCACAAGACAGAATAGTGGAGAGAAGAAAGCTGCACAGAAAGAAAACTCGGGAGATTTTCAGAAGGTCTCCCTCAAGTATTCATCAAAGAATTGATCCTAAGGTGTATATGAGGAAACTACCCCAGGATGGGGAAGAATTACCTGAAATAATTAGAAAAAAAAGAGGTACCCAGGGCCTGTTTGCACTAGCCAGACTAGAAAAGCTCAAATTCACAGGGCTTCAGGTAAAATATTCAGAAGGGTCTTATATTCGTAGTGGGGAATAATAAGGCCCAGAGGAACTAGGCTCTGGTTCTGCCTAACAAGTCTTAAACAGTTCAGGCTGTTTCAAAGTAACTGCATCCAATGAAGTAAAATCCACAATGGCTGGCATCCAATCAAAACTTAGCAGTCATGCAAAAAAGCAGGAAAATATGACCCACCCATAAAGTGTGGAGGGCGGGGAATAAATCAAAACTTACCCAGAATTAACACAGATGTTAAAATCAGCAGACATGGACATAAAAATAGTTATCATTAAGGGTATTCCATATAGTCAAAAAGTTAAGTCAAAACATGGAAGACATAAAGAAAAATTCATGTTGAACTTCTAGAGGTAAAGACTACAATGTCTGAGGTGAAAAATACCTGGATGGGATTAATAGTAGATTAGACACTGCAGGAAAAACCATAAGTGTACTTCAAAGTATAGTAACAGAAACTGTCAAAAATGAAACAGAAAAAATCATCATTTTTTTAAAAAGAGCTAAGAATCAGTGAGCTGTGGAACAACTTAAAGTAGACTAATGTAACTGGAGTTCCCCAAAAGGAAGGAGTACATAGAAAATTTTTTAAACATTTAAAATGGTAATAGCTAAAAATATTCAAATTTGGTAAAGGCCCTTAACCCACAGATCCAAGAAACCCAATAAACCTCAAGCACAGAACTGTGAAGAGATCTACACCAAGACATATCATAATCGTGTTACTCAAAACTAGTGGTAAAAAAGAAAACCCTGAAAGCAGCCAGAGTAAAACAGACATGCTGTATACAGGGGAACAGAGATAAGAATCACAGCAGCAGACTTCTCACTGAAAGCAAGGCAAGCAAGAAGACAGTGGAGCCTCTGAGTGCCGTACTAAAAGTAAAAAGAAAACTGTCCACCTAGAATCCTATAACCAGTGAAGAGATCTCTCCATAAAGAAGGCAAAAATAAACATTTTTTCTGACATACAAAAGCTGAAGAACAAGTCTTTGCCAGCAGGCCTACACTACAAGAAATGTTAAAGGTAGTCCCTTAGGTAGACAGAAATAAAACCACAGGGAAATATGGACCTGCAGAAAGAAATAAAGAGCATCAGAACTGGCACATACATAGGTAAATAAGCAAGATTTACAGGTAAAGAACAGCACGAAAGAGACTTTAAACATATGTTTAAAATCGTAAAAGAGGTAAAGGATAAATATTATGTGTGAAACAGAAACAAATGACTATAAAACAAGTTATACAGAGATGAATAGAGAATTGCTGATTTGGAAAATAGAAGTGAGAAAATCTCTCACAGCACAGCCAGAGAGATGAGATGGATGAAAATGATTTTAATAAGAATTCTCAAATAAAGTGGGGAGGATGGCAGGAATATATTTTGCCAACAGAAAATGACTAAGAATTTTCCAGAAATGAAAAAATGTAGAAACATTGCAGTGAAACGAGAGAAAATCAAGACTACAAAACTCTTAAAGGCAAGAGAGAGGAAGAACTAGTTACTTAACCAGGGACAACAGCCATCTTGATAACACACTCCTCGTCAGCTACCACAGTGACTGAGGAAAGAACAGAGTAGGAGAGTCAATGTTCTGACAGAAAACTTTGTGCCCTAGAATTCTATATCCAGCAAAATTATAATATAAGAGTGAGGGTGAGATAAGGATATTTTCAGACATATAAGAACTTAAAATATTTACTAATTATAAGTCTTCACTCTTTTGCAAAAAAAAAAAAAAAAGAACCCAGAATGGAGGAATGAGATGCAAAAAGGCACTGTAAGTAAAAGGAACACTAAAATGCTGTGGTAAATATAATGTAACATTGAGTACAAATGATAAAAATGATAACTATTTGAAACAAATGGGATGTTCTGAGGGAGAATTAGGCAAACTCATATCCTTGTCTGTCTTAAGAAGAAGATAGAATTAGGAATTAATTTAGACTTTGTTAGAAAAATATAAATTTGTAAGGACTATGTAAGGATAGCTGCCAAAAGACTATATAATTTCAATACCAGTAGAGAAAAGTGAGGAGAATAAAAAAACCTCCATTAATCCAAGAGAGAAAAGAAAAAGAAAAGGAAAGAGAATTCATGGCAAATAGGAAGTACTAACAAAAAAGTGAGAAAGAAACCCAAGTATATTGTTGACCACAATAAATGCAAGTGGGATTTAATGCATTTATTAAAAAACAAATACTTTTTTCCCTGGTTGAGTGGCCCAGTTGTTTGGAGCATCATTCTGTGCACCAAAAGTTTGTGGGTTTGATTCCCAGGCAGGGCACAAACCTAGGTTGTAGGTTCCATCCCCCGTTGGGGTGCATACGGGAGGCAACCTGTCAATGTTTCTCCCTCACATCACTATATCTCTCTGTCTCGCTTTCTGTGTGTGTCTCTCTCTCCCTCTCTCTTTCCCCCATCCTTTTTCTCCAAAATCAGTAAACATATCCTCAGGTGAGGATTAAAAAATATTTAAAATACAAATACTTTTCAATTGGATTTTTAAATTAAAATTCAGGTACACACTGTATAAGAGAGATACAAGTCTAAAATAGTGATAAAGAAAATACTGATGGAAAAAGATATACCAAATAAATATTAACTAATAAAAAGTTGATATAGAATTTTTAATGTCAGATAAAATATAATTATCTTAAGCTCTCTTGTTCTTTAAACTTTTATTATGTGTGATATATTTATTACTCCAGCAAAGCTAATGTAGAAACTTCTACCTTGAATTGGGGTACTGCCATACAAAATTTTTTTAAATGAAAGACAGGAACAGCAAAAAAGAAAATACATGGTATTGGTTTTGGAATTAGGCTGAGGATGAAGGAAAGTGTTATTGGAGGCTGGAAAACTGGAGACCTACAATGTGCAATGGTGAAACATTTGGGAAACTGTCATTTACAATGATTTGGAAGGCAGCTAATGTATCTATGAATTTGTGGATTAAAATGAAAGAGTCTGGGAATTTTTTAAGGAAATAATTTAATGTTTAAACAAAAGCAATAATAATGACGTGTTGCTTATAACATTTGTGATTATAAACTGTATGTCAATAACAATATAAAGGCCAAGAAGGGAGAAGTAGAAATGTACTATTACAAGGTTCATATGCTATCATGAAGTGGTGTACTATCACTTGAAGGTAGACTGTGAGAGTTAAAAGTAAATATTTAATTAAGTACATCATAAATCCTAACACAACCACTAAAATAACAGAGCAAAGGTTTTTAGCCACTAAGCTGTCCTATTCTGCTTGGGCTACCATAACAGAGTGCCACAGTCTGGGGGGCTTAAAACACACACTGAGTTTCTCACAGTACTGGAGGCTAGAAGTCCATGATCAAGATGCTGGCGACTTCTGTTTCTGGTGAGAGATCTCTTCCTGGTTTGTCGATGCTGCCTTCTCACTGTGGCCTCACATGGCCCTTCCTCTGTGCCTGCATGGAGAGACCTCTGATGTCCCTTTCACTTCTTGTAAGGACAACAGTTCTACTAGATTAGGGCCCACTGTTATTAGCTCATTCAATCTAATTTTTCTCCAAATACAGTCACATTGGGGGTTCAGGGCTCAACATATGAATTTGGGAGGGACACAGTTCAGTCCAGAACATATGTCAACAAAGCAGATAAAATGGAATTATAAAACATTCTCAGATAATACAACAGAAGGCAGAAAATGAGGGGAAAGAGAACGGAGGAGAAAAATAGAAAACAAATAGTAAAAAACTAGATTCAAAAATAATCATATTCATAATCTCAGTAAAATTAAATGGTTTAAACCTTCCAATTGAAAGTCAGCAATTGGATTTTTTTAAAAAATATCAAACTATATGCTGCATACTAGAAATACACTTTAAATATGAATATACAGATAGGTTTTTTAAAAAGTTATACCACTGTAACACTAGTCAAAAAAAATCTTGAGTAGCCACATTAATATCAGCCAAAGTAGATTTCAGAGCAAAGAATATTACCAAGGACAAAGATGTATATTTCATAATGATAACCAGGATGACCTAACAACCCTAAACTTTATGCATTTTATGAGAGAACCTCAAAATACACAAAGCAAATCTAATAGAACTGCAGGGAGAAATAAACAAATTAACAATTACAGATGGAGATGTTAATATTGCTCTTTCAACAACAGGATAAATTAAAAATCAGTAAGGATGTAGAAGATTTGAAGAATACAATCAACCAGCAGACCTAATTGGCAGTTACAGAACTCTCCACTCAACAAGAACAGAATACATATCTTTCAGGTGCTCACAGAATCGCCACCAAGAGAGGCCATACTGTGGGCCATAAAATGTCTCAATACATTAAAGGGTTCAAATTATTTAAAAGCATGTTCTCTGACCACAATGGAGTTAAAAATTGAATTAGAAAGAAATAGCAGAATGATCTCTGGAAATTTTCCAAATATTTGAGAATTAAATAACATGCTTCTAAATGACCCGTGGGTCAAAGTGGAAACCAAAAGGGAAATTTTTTGAGTTGGATGAAAATAAAAATACAATATATCAAAATGTGTAAATCACCACTAAAGAAAGGAAGATGTCTAATTTAGTGATGTGGGATTCAGAGCAGTCAAAACTGGTGACCATGAAATCCGAAGCGGGCCCTGCAGCGGGGCACCACTTCAGGGGAGTGAAGGAAGAGCTCAGCGCAGACGAGGAGGTCAGAGAACCAGGAGGCCAGGTTCTGGACGGGCTGCCTCCAGGGAGACAGTCACTTAAGGTGATGGCAGAACTTGGAGTGGAAAGGAAAACTGTTAGTCTGGAGCCAAAGTCACCAATAAAAGAAGGTCTTCTATACCAACTCTGTTGTCTTTACAAATCACTTCATCTCTCTGAGTCTCTGTTTCCTTATGTATGGACATGAGAGTTATGCATTCCTCCTCTGTGATTAGCTTTTAATAGTCTCTCTGTATTTTAATGCCTTAATGTACATATGTTACATAGGCCATCGCAGATACTTTTTTGGGAAATGGCAAGGTAGTAAATGATACATGAGCCCACAATTTCTAGGGCCCATTGAAACCCTAGTGTTCCCTGATTTATGCCTGTAAACCACATCAGCTCTAAAATGGCACTCAGAGCCAGGCCGCAGGAGGGAAGTTACACTCCAGTTACTGCGGGCAATCCAGAGGGGGATTAGCCTGCACAGTTAGGTAATCGGGTATGTATTGATTCCCTAAAGAGCAATTCTGGATCTTCCCAGCATCAAGAGGCTGCCCTTGACTGCCCCAGTTACAGCAAGGCCTGAGAAACAGCCTTCTCCTTCGTACCTGAGACAGAGAGGGCAGGAAACAGGTTCATCGCTGGAAAAAAAAAAAAACCTGAACAGGATTTGGAGCTCCACACAATTGACAACTCAAGCAGCAACAGCTACTGACACCTTCCACTGCCCACTTATCCCACCCTCATTCACCATGATGATGAGGCTTCAGGAAAATGAAATGTAGCTTCTCCTGATGGAAGCTTAAATAAGACAGAGGTTTATTTTTATCTCACATAACAGACACCTGAAGATAAGTATAGGACTGGTAAAGAAGACCCACAAACTCATCAGGAACCCAGTATGTTTCTATATAATTCCTCCTGTACACATAGGGTTTGATCTCACTCACAGCCCAAGATGTCAGGTGATCCAAGGAGCATCCTGGGCAAAAAGGAAGAGGAGACATCCTCCACACATTGAGGGACTAAGTGTTGATTGAGTTTTAATCAACACTCAGGCTTACACCTCACTGGCCCGAGCTCAGTACTATGACAGCCAGGGAACCTGAGGAATAGAGCCTTTTACTGGGTGGCCACATAGCTCCTCCCCACCAAAGGTCTTTATTGCTGAGACATCAGAGCAGAATGCAGTGGGGAGGCACCTAGTTCATTACTCTTATTACCAGCAAAGTAATTAATGGCAATCCATTATACATCTCTCTCATTTCCTTCTCCACATTTTGTGCTTATTTTGCACAGTATTAATAGCAAAAGGATCCTTGAGACTGACAACCCCTAACTCTTCCCATATATTATAAAGGAGCACTGTGTCTTCCCCTCTTAATATTTAAAATATATTTTAAACAGATTAATTTTTAAAGTATTATGAGGCATTCCCTCAAAATTAATGATGGCCCAGTAAAAAGCCCAAAATTCTAAGCCAATAAAAGGCATTTTAAGTATGTATTCTACAAAAGCATTTCCAAAAGTACTTGTGAGTTTAATTAAAACGCTAAGAAAGATGTGAAATTTTAAAATTAAACATAAGAGAGTCCATTTAAAGGAAACAGGGGATGTAGAAATTTCTAAAATGTCAGGAAGCAGAGAACAGCACTTTCCATCTGCTTCAGCGAATTCAAATCAACAATAATTGAGAATCCTCTGTATGTAAGAATGTTTAAAACAAAAGCACGTGGACTCTACTGCTGAGACACTTTTAATCCAGTGAAAGATACGGAAATGTAAACAAATATCCAAGGCGAAAATGTTCTGTGGTGGAGGTACAAATAGCATTCTGCTAGAAAGGGAGACAAGATCATTTGGAGCTGCTGGTGGTGATGGCGTGGATGGGAACCGCCTGCGGAGGGCTGCGTGGGTGAGGCCGCTCAACGTGGGAGAGGGTTTCCCGAAGATGAGTGGGCGTGGTTTGGGAGAGGAAGGCAGAACCTGTTCCAGATGGAGAATGCACCATAAATAAAGGTCAGGGGGTTGGGGAAGTAGTGGGCATGTTTGGGGATCAGCAAGCGTAGGCGTGACTTGGGACATGGGATCAGGCTTGGGAGCAGACGATTTGGCCAGATTGAGGAATGGGAGCTGAGAGGCCTTAAGTTACATTCTCAGGAATTTAGATCATGTTCTTGAGGCAGAAGAGGAACAGCAGAATATGATCTCTATGTTCTCAGAAAGTCATGAGCAAGATTATTTACTGTCAGTGAGAAGTTTCTAGCTCCAAAGAATATGAAGGATTATTAGAAGAAGATAATATGATGAAGAATCAAAAAAAGAATGAGCAAAATCCCCCCTGAGGTGTTGCAAGTGAATTCGTATTTTAATTTTCTGACAGCAAAAAGGCAGACAGGTTGGGTTAAACAACGTTTTGGTTCTTGACAAGTACAGTATGCCATGGTGTGTTTTTCTTAAACTGTATCAATTGATATTTCAATTGATTGTTATTGACCTTGATAATGTAGAAGCCAAAGGACGATGGCACTGAATAGCTGAAGGACATGTGTGTGCACGTGCATGCATGCACACGTGTGTGAAGAGAGACAGAGAACCAAACAGAGACAGAGACAGAAACAGAATTCATCACTCTTAGTGACGTGGATAAGGAGAAATGATCACTGGGTAGTAGTCTGTGGTCAAAGGACTAAGGTATGTGTGTACATTATGAATAAGCTGTCTGACATTTGGAAAATGTCTTAAAGCGATGCTGGATATTCTGGGTGCAATGATGTGAAAAGCAGAGAATTTTCCATAAAGAAACTTTTAGCAAGAGAAATTTAAATAGAAACTCAGAGATGCTATCTCTGGAGCTGGAGGGAGACAGACTTTCTCCGCCTTTCATTCAGAAAGGTATTGTAATGTCAAAATGCCAATACAGAGATTTAAGCAAATTACCTTTCTGAATGACAACCCTGTAGCAGAGCTAATGGTGGGGCCTCAAAAGCCCTAAGAGGGGCTGGAGCAGCTCACCAAACCTGCTGGCCCTCTGAGTCCTTGGCATTCACCACCACGTGATCAGTGAAGGCGGGGCATGCTATAAATAGAAGCACAAAGTTAGAATTTAAGGATGCTTTTATGTATATTCTTTTCATCTACCCAATGCTTTCATTTATAGATAAGTAAATTGGCCCAGAGAGATCCAGTGGCTTGCTCAAGATCACCATCCAATGAAGGGCAAAACTGATGACTGCCCAAATACTTGACTCTTGGCCCTTTGCTCCCCCATCATCTCTCCACTGGGCTGTCAATTCGTGTCCCGACGTGCCCGTGGAGCCCACCCCGAGAGCCACACCCGAGCTCTCTGCCAGCCCTCTCGGCTGGGCGTGTGGCTCCAAGAGAAAGAGGCAACTGGGAGGAGTAGCTGTAGCCTGCTGATGAAAAGGAGCTGGGGAAGCAGTCAGATGGGGATTTCAGGAAATGTCCTAAAATGATTTTAGAGGGTTTTAGGGAAAAATCTACTTACCACTGGTCTCATTGATATTAAAGTACAGTGCAAACCGCCATCCTGCATTTAGGTTTTCTGTGCCTTCTGGGGACCAATAGATTTTCTTTCTAAAGTGCATTGATCCTTGGAGGGAAATAGCACACAAAGTTCCAAATCCTTTCCCAACTGGAAGCTTTAAAACATTAAATTTTGTTTTATTAGAAATGATGGGCCTGATGATAGTTATGTGAGTAACTTTCCCACCAGCCCATCATCTATCTCACTGAGACCAAGAACCAGACCCAGGCCCACACAACCCCTGCCTGCAGCGTGCGTTAGGGCTTAGCATAAAGCAAAGTTAGAGGGAAATGAAAACCTTTGCCCAGGGTTTAGTGACATGCTGCATAAAGAAAGGGGCGTGACCACCAGTGTTTTTATAGGAAAATCTGAAGAAAAGAAGATAATCAGGCTTAGGTTTTCTAGATTCTTTTTTTTTTTCTAATTTTATTTTAATCATTGTTCAAATACAGTTTTCTGTCCTTTACTCCCATCCCAGCCCACCCACCCCTCCCTCCCCTCCTCCCTCCCATTTCCAAGCCCCCTAGTTTTTGTCCATGTGTCCTTTATATTTGTTCCTTTAAACCCTTCCCTTCTCCCCTGAAATTCCCTCCCTTCTCCCCTCTGGTCAGTGTCAGCCTGTTCTCTATTTCAGTGTCTTTGGCTATATTTTGCTTGTTTGTTTGTTTTGTTGTTTAGGTTCCTGTTAAAGGTGAGATCATATGGTATTTGTCTTTCTCCACCTGGCTTATTTTGCTTAGCATAATGTGTGCCACCTCCATCCATGCTGTTGCAAAGGATAGGAGCTCCTTCTTTCTTTCTGCTGCATAGAATTCCATTGTGTAAATGTACCATAGCTTTTTGATCCATTCATTTACCGATGGGCACCTAGGTTGCTTCTAGCACTTGGCTGTTGTAAATCATGCTGCTATGAACATTGGGGTGCATAGATTCTTTTGGATTGGTGTTTCAGGGTTCTTAGGATATAGTCCCAGCAGTGGAATTGCTGGGTCAGAAGGCAGATCCATTTTTAGTTTTCTGAGGAAGTTCAATACTGTTTTTCATAGTGGTCATACCAATCTGCAATCCCACCAACAGTGTACTAGGGTCCCTTTTTCTCCACAAACTCTCCAACACTTATTTGTTGTTTTGTTTATGATGGCCATTCTGACTGGTGTGAAGTGGTATC
>CM052539.1:98895214-98956089 GCA_028533065.1 Trachops cirrhosus | reverse complement strand
TCCCTTTAAGATTCTCTCTTTGTCTTGAAATTTTCCCATTTTAATTATGATGTGTCTTGAGGTGGGCCTCTTTGGGTTCCTCTTGATTGGCACTCTCTGCATTTCCTGGATTCGTGTGACTTTTTCTCTCATCAAATTAGGAAAGTTTTCCGTCATTACTTTTTCAAACAGGTTTTCTATCCCTTGCTCTTCTTCTTCTCCTTCTGGTATCCCTATTATACGGATATTATTACGTTTCATATTGTCTTGTATTTCTCTTAATCCCTTTTCATTCTTTTTGAGCCTCTTTTCCTTTTCTTGCTCTTTCTGGGTGTTTTTTCTACTTTGTCCTCCAATTCGCTGATCCGATCTTCTGCTTCATCGATCCTGCTTTTGATCCCTTCTACTGTGTTTTTCAATTCAGAAATTGTATTCTTCATTTCCTCTTGGCCCTTGTTGATAGTTTCTGTTTCCTTTTTCATGTTGATATAGTTTGCAGTGAGTTCATTGTAGCTTCCCTGTAGTTTCTGATAGCTCATTGTGAGCTCATTGAGCTTCCTGATAATCATTTCCTTGAACTCAGAATCTGATAGTTGAGTTGCCTCTATTTCATTTAGCATTCTTTCTTAGGCTTCCTCCTTTCCCTTCATTTGGGGATTGTTTCTTTGTCTTCTCATTGCTTGCGAGACTCTTCTTGTTAGCCTCTGCTTCTTAAATTGATCTGTTCTGGCTCCCTGGGTTTATGGTGTGAACTTCTGTGGTAGAATAACTGTGAGATTCAGTGGTGCAGTCTCTTTCAGGTATCCAGGTGTTCACAGTTTCCGCCTACTCTTTTTTGTGACCAGTTGGAGGGGTAAGGCAAAATGGTTTAAGACAGCAAGAGAGTATTCTATGATATTTACAGTAGCAGCAAGTAGAGAAGAGATAGGAGATCCTTTGGCTATGTGTAGTGTTAACCATGATCTTCCACCCAACTAACCAATTTTTAGAAAAGATGGAAAGAAGATAAGACTCTTGTTGGGGAAGGAAGGATTGTGAGTTGGATCTAGAAAGCATTAAGGTTGTGGGAGGTCAGATTCTGAGGTAAGGTGAGAGTAAAGAGTAGTAAATAGATGTAGTGTGTGAGAGAATAGAGTAAACCACTACAGTAATAGAGTTCAGGAAACCATGAAGTGCGCTAAGATCTGGGAGGGGTGTTGTGAAGTATTTACAATTGTGTGGAACATCTATTATTTACAATAATATTAGAGCAACAATCATATGACAGACTCTATGAGATCTAGATAACAAGAATAGGGAGTATAGAACCTTGAGTAGTGTACTAAGGGAACACAAATGAAGGACAGTAAATTAGCAATACACTATGAATGAGATAACAGGGGAAAACTGTCAAACCATACAATATAACCAACCAAGCAAAGAAGACTATACAGAAAGAAGAGGAATACCAAAATACTATTAAAATAAAAAATGTAAAAATAATGAAAAAATGATAATACAAATATGCAATAACTTGCTGGTTCAAGAAAAAAAAGGAAAAAAAGCAGAAGATGGAAGGAAGAAGAAATAAATTTGGAAAGAAAGGAATAAGGAATAACACTAGAAAGAAAGAAAGAGAAGCATAAGGAATTGAGAGGTATAAAAATAATAAGAATTAAAAAATAAAAATAAAAAGTTACTTAAAAAAAAGAAAAGACAAAATAACAAACCTCTTGTTGGTTTCCAACTGGCCAAACCATTTTTTCTGTTCTTGCTGGCTTCAGCAGGCTGAGGGGCAATTGGTGTCTCTTTTCTCCGTTCAGCCATCAGCCTCTCAAGTACTCTCCCCAGGGCTAGCTCCGCGTTCTCCCCAGTGCCAGTCGGTGCCTCTCTCAAGGCCCTGGGTGTGGGATCTGGGTCCTCGTACGCTTGTTCTCCGAAGCTCACAGCTGTTGGCTCCCTGGATCCTTCGGAGTATGAGTGCGCTCACCTTCCCCATGT
The DNA here is from genome assembly GCA_028533065.1 of Trachops cirrhosus. Taxonomy (NCBI): domain Eukaryota; kingdom Metazoa; phylum Chordata; class Mammalia; order Chiroptera; family Phyllostomidae; genus Trachops; species Trachops cirrhosus. The sequence goes on along the minus strand of CM052539.1, from coordinate 98,954,130 downwards.
TCACAGCTGTGTGTTCTGGGTATCCTGTGGAGCACTCGTGCCTTTCCCTTGTTTAAGGCTGTGGGCTCTAGGTCTTCCACAAAACCACACTCTCTCAGGGTTGTGGGTGCAGGCGCAGCACATGGCCAGACGGCCTTTGTCTCACAGGCTGTGGCGCACACTCTTCCCAGGACTATGCGTGGGTGCTCACAGCCCCTGTGTGAGTGCCTCTCCGTCCTCACTCACCTCTCTGTGCCTTCAAGCAACCAGGCCTCCTCCCGTGCTGCTCAATCCGTGTTTGGCTGGGGAGGGAGCAGTTGACCCAGCTCTCTCCTGAGTGCCCAGAGGCAGACCCGGATCGCTGGGCCCTTATTATCCTGAATCAGACTCCTTACCATCTGGTTTTTCAATGTCCACTACAATTTTTGATCTCCAATTTTCATGTATGTTGTGATATTGTTGGCTGTTTGCTCTGTTCCTCCGCTGATCGGCTAGGTTTTTCTCCCATGTGTAGGGGGAAGTGGAATCTGCTCCCTCCTACCAGGCCGCCATCTTTTCTCTCCAAATCTGTGAACTCTTATGCTTCCAAAATTTCTAGTGTCTCCAAATGTGTCTGATTTGAAAGTCAAATTGCGGTAAGTGAAGATTACTGGCTCTTTATAAAAGGACATAAGTCAGGAACTGCCAAACAGAAAGATGCAGAGGACAAGGTATGGGGCTGGGGTGTGGAACTTCTATGGCCCCTCCAGGTGAGCCACGGGAATAACATCCCAACCTGTTCACCTGCCGGTTTTCTAGATTCTTTTAAAAGGACGTAAAGGAGAAGAAAGGGCGAAAGGTCAGAATTGTCTGATTTTAAAGACTCTGCCCTGTGGCCAGACTGTGTGTCCTATTTTTTCATTTGTTTGTTTATTTGGAGTTTTGTAGACCTGCTGTGGCAATATGGTCGCCGTATGTGTCCAGTGAGTGGCTAGTTGAGTGGCTAGCTGTGCATGAGTAATTGAGAATCTTTGAGTCACACTATACAATTCTAGAGCTAGAATGGACCTTGATTATCTTTTAGTCCATGCTTGTTGTTTTATAGATGGAGGAACTGTGGCATACTTAGAAAGTTGAAATATCGTGTCCAGCCTCCTAGCTACCAAGTAACAGAGTTGGGAGTCATATCTGAGTCCATTCATTTTTGGTGTGGAACTTTTACATTGTACCTGTCTGTCCTGGTGCTATGAATGTCATTTTTTTGGCGAGTCAAGGGCCCTCAGTAGGCACCAGGTAACCTTTTATGAGGCAATGGTATGTCCGTCACAAGAGACAATTAGAGGTTCATAAGCCTGTTTCTTAATTATATGCCAGTCAACCCCCCACAGCAGAGCTTAGGATCCATGTGTATCATAGCTGATCTTTTCATTACTCTGGCCTGATCATCACCTCTTTTGAACAGTTAGATGCAGTTTCTTAAAAACCGAACACCTGCTTAGTTCCTGGTCACAGCTTGTTCTCTGTGGCAACAGAGCTCATTTCCTGTGACTCAGTGCCATGAGCTACAGTCACAAGGGTTTTTGTTGTTTAATTGTCAGAATCCATGGAAGTCTTTGTGAATTTTGTTTCACAAAGAAAACCGTCGTGATTATTGGAGTTTTGTAATCACACACTTTTGTTTTTTAAATTTCACATCAGCCATGCCAGCTGTTGTTCAGTTCATTTAGTTGGCAGGTAAGAGCTCTGTCAAGATAGCTCAAGAAAGCATCCCCAGGAACCCAGCAGGGAGATGGAACCTCGCAGGAATCAAACACGAGCAGGCTCAGTAGGTCTGGACCATGCGGAGCCTGGGTCTGTAGGGTGGTCTTAGATCCAGGGTGACTGTAGGCACCCCGCTCACCATTCCAGTTTGAGATCCTCTCCCCAACTTCCACGTGACATATACCTTTTCTTCACCTTCTCCCGCTGCTTCCTCAAGTTGCTGTCCCCTCTTGACCTAAGCTTGCCTGTGGCCCATCGTGGCCCTTCTGACCTCTCTTTCCTTCATAAAACCTGTACTGCCCTCAGGTAGCTGTGCCATTAACTTGCCATTTCCTAGTTCACAATCTTGAAAGATGGAATCTAATTGGCTCCCCTCACTTTATGCCCCAGGCCATGTCATTTCTTACTGGCGACCTTTAGGACAGCTCCCCATGGGCAGATGCCCACTCTGGTCCAGTTGCCTGTGGGTGCAGGACCAGATGGAGTTGTGTGATAGAAGATGTTGGTGGCTAAGGCCTGCCTATCAGCAGCCATAAGCAGGGCAACTCTTACAGAGGGAGTGGTGGCCAGGCCAGGCAGTGTCTTTAACCTGCTTAATATAACACATGGTCAAATCAGCAGGGAGGCGGCCAAGAGTGATGGAAAAAATAGAATTTAGCAACAAAGAATTTGGGCTTCAGTTCCCAACTCTGGAACTTAGTGACTGTGTGACCTTGAACAAATTACCAAAACTCTCTGAGCCTCATCCTCCTGTGAGTAAGATGGAGATTTGTGAGGATTAGATGGAATGATATGTGTGAAAACTTACTGTCAGCTGTGTAGCACCACACCCATGGAAAGCACATTACCTCCCCTAGGCCCGTCCTAAGCATAAAATCTTCTGTTGTGGGACCTCTGCGCGTCCCTTCCTAAGTTGCCTGTCACTTCTCAGAATTCAGCTTGTGCCTCTGGGTTCAGGTGATGACTGCCTTGCTATGTGAACCTGCAGAAATACCCCAGAGAGCTCAAGGTTGCTACATTTTACACATAGCTGACCCAAACAACATTTTTCCTAGAATGTTTTGTTCAGAGAACATAGGGTGTGAGAGCAGGCACTCCTTAGAGTCTTTTGACCCAAAGCCCCTTTATTTATAGATGAGGAACCAAGCCTTAGAGAAGTTAATTGATTTCTCCTATGTCAGTGATAGAACGAGAACAGAAGTCACTGCATTATCTATCACTGTGTAACAAATTACCCCAAAGCTTAGTGACTTAAAACAACAAACACTCCTTATATGGAGTGTTGGGAATCCAAACATGATTTAACTGGGTGGTTCTGGCTCAGGGTGTGTCAGGAGGTTCCAATCCACATGCCAGTTGCAGAGGCAGTCTCTGAAGGCCTGCCTCCAACATGGCTCCCTCACACACGGTTGGCAGAAGGCCTCGTTCCTCACCACGTGGACCTCTCCCTTAACTGTCCTCATGACACAGCAGCTGGCATCCCCCAAAGCCAGTGATGCCATAGAGAGCAAGGAGGAAGCTGCCGAAGTCACACGTCATCATTTCCACCATATCCCATTCACTAGAAGCAAGCCACCAAGTCAAGTGGAGGAGAAGTAAGTTCCACCAACAGCTGAAGGGCAGAGGGTCAGAGAACTTGTGGACTTATTTTTAAATACCACAGAAGATTTCCTTTAATAAATTATTTTCTCTGCAAATGAATTTCCATAACACATCAGTTTTTTCCCCAGTTACTTAACAAAAGGTTATTCTCTTTGGGATGTAATTAGTGGAAGGGAAATTAATTTATGAGGATACATTTTCAGGAGAGTCTTAGGAAAACCTGTGTTGCAGACAGGAAGGTTAAAAGGTATGGGAAAGAAACAGTATAAGCTAGACAGGTATAAGGAAAGAATGCCAAGGGGAAAAACAGAAGCAAGGGTGCATTAGATTCTGACTTCTGTGGGCCAAGTTCTCTTTCAGTTATGGAAGCTGTGAGAAGAGGTGCTGCGCAAAGCATGTCTAGGGGCTGGAGTTTGAAGGTACAAAGCCACTAGGGATCCCAATTCTAGTTGCAGAGCTTGACCCATGTATATAAATAGCCCCTATTTAAATATGAGGAAGTTTGTGTTAAATACTGTATTAGAGTTACCTGTGATGTACATTGGGAACATGTAAGGAAAAAGCAAGTCTGGGGCAGTGGGGCTTGGGAAATCCTTGCAGAAGATATGCAAACCAATAGATAACCCCCCCATCACCACCACCCACACACCAGACTTCCTGCCCCCTTTCCTTGCTTGATTTTTCTGTTTAGCACTAACCACGATCTAACATTTTGACATTCTGTTTATTTTGCCTGTTTATCTTGTTTACTGCCTGCCTCCCCTACAAGAATGAGAACTCCAAGTGGATTAAACTTTTATTTTGTTTAGTGCTGAACCCCAGCCCCTAAAGAAGTACTTGGCACATAGTAAGCGCTCAACAAATATTTGTTGAATGAGTTAATTAGAAAATTATTCAGTACCTAAGGAAATTGAGCTCAACCATCAAGGAGCAGGAGAACTTGGCAGGTGAGGACTGGAGGGAAGGGCTCCAGGCAGACAGGACAGCTGATAAAGGCACTAGGATATTCTGGGCCTGGCCATCTAATCTGGAGCTGGGACTGTGGATCAATTGTAGGTCACTGTGGCCAAAGGTAAGGCTGGTCCAGCAGGGTGTAGGATGTTTGTGGAGAGGTTAGGATTTCATTATGCACAAAGGGAATTGGCTTAAATTTTAAGGCTAGAAGTGGAGTCTTTGATTTTCCTCTATGGTCTGGCTGTATCTAAGAATACTTAATGCCACAGTTTCTTTAATTACCAAGCATTTGATTTACTGCTCATCGACCAATGATTCTGACTCTTTTACTGTAGCTAACGGCATTTCATTCTTCATATTCTCTTTCTGGCAGAAAAAGGGTAAAACTCTCTAGAATAGATATTGAGGTCTTTTATGTTCTTCCCCTCTGCCAGTAGGCCTGAGGTCAACCTTAGGCCCTGGGAATTTGGTGGCATTTGTGGCACATGTGACATAGTAGCTTTATCCAAATGAAATGAATCGTGAATTTCTTGCTATAATTTTCAGTCTCCCTAATATATAGTGTGCCTTTCTCAGACTTCATGTGCTGAGATTTTCAAAACCCACCTCATAGCTCTTTAGCAGCAGCTCTGTTGAGTGAAGCGAGAAAACCTCACCCGAAGATGCAGAGCTGGTTCTGGAAGCCCAGAAGGTGAGGGTCCTCTGCTTCCTGCCCTTTGCCAGAAGAGAAGCAGCACCAGGGCTGGGTTCCCAGTGCCTTCCGCCCAGAGGCGAGGCGGGAGGCTGAGCCCTACCCGCTGTGCGAAGTCCAGCTCACCCTCACCACGGATGTGTCACATAGTCTCTGTCCAGCTTTTACACTAAGGCAGGTGTGGGGTCCGGGCTGAGACTTTATGCCATGCCACACCCTGTGGAGTCTCTGAGGTCCTAGGGAGTCCAGACCTCTCTAAGGGAACATGATTTTAGATAAGGATGGCAACTGTGTCTTCACTCTAAAATCTCCTCGCAGCCCAGGATCAGAACACACCCCTGCCCACATCTGATTTTACAGTTAAAAAGGCAGAGACCAAGCACAGGAGAGTTTTTATCTGAACTTGTCTCCTTTGTCCCATTTTCCTTCATATAGGTGGGAGAAGCAACCAGAAAGACCATAGAGCACAATTTGTCATGAGAAAGGAAAGGCAGCTCAGCAGAGGGCTCTCATCAGCTACTAATTCCATTTCTTTAAAAACACATACTGGGATATTTAAGATTTAATGCTGTTTTCTTTTTTATTTTCTTAATATATTTTATTGATTATGCTATCACAGTACCATTTTTTCCTATCCTTTATTCCCCTTCACTCCCTAAGTTCATGTCCATGTGTCGTACATGTAAGTTCTTTGGCTTCTCTAGTTCCTATACTATTCTTAACTTCCCCCTGTCTATTTTGTACCGACCATTTATGCTTCTTATTCCCTGTACCTTTTCCCCATTCTCCACTCTCCCCCTCCCCACTGATAAACCTCCATGTGATCTCCTTTTTGTGATTCTATTCCTGTTCTAGTTGTTTGCTTAGGTTTTTTTTTGGGGGGGTGGGTGTTTTTTAGGTTCAGTTTGTTGGTAGTTGTGAGTTTGTTGTCATTTTACTGTTCATAGTTTTGACCTTCTTTTTCTTAGATAAGTCCCTTTAACATTTCATATAATAAGGGCTTGGTGATGATGAACTCCTTTAACTTGACCTTATCTGGGAAGCACTTTATCTGCCCTTCCTTTCTAAATGGTAGCTTTGCTGGATAGAGAAATCTTGGATATAGGTCTTTGCCTTCCATGGCTTTGAATATTTCTTTCCAGCCCCTTCTTGCCTATAAGGTTTCTTTTGTGAAATCAGCTGACAGTCTTATGGGAACTCCTTTGTAGTTCCTTTTCTTTGTCTCTTTTTCTCTTTCGGCTTTTCAGATTATCTCTTTATCTTTAACCTTGGGTAATGTAATCATGATGTTCCTTGGCACGTGCTTCCTTGGCGGGGAGGGGGGCGCGGCGGGGAGGGGGGGGGCCGGTGCTTACAACTTCTTTGGGACTCTCTGAGGCTTCCTGGACTTCAGGGAAGTCTATTTTCTTTAGCAGATTGGGGATGTTCTCCTTCATTATTTTTTCAAGTAAGTTTTCAATTTCTTGTTCTTCATCTTCTCCTTCTGGCAGATGTTGGAACATTCAAAGTTGTCCCAGAGGTTCCTAAACCTCTCCTTCATTTTTTTTATTTGTTTCTTCATTCTGTTCTGGTTGAGTGTTTCTTCCTTCTGCTCCAAACTATTGATTTGAGTCCCGGTTTCCTTCCCATCACTGTTGGTCCCCCGTACATTTTCCTTTATTTCACTTTTCATAGCCTTCACTTTTTCCTCTACTTTGCTACCATACTCAACCAATTCTGTGAGCATCCTGATTGCCAGTGTTTTGAACTGTGCATCTGATAAGTTGGCTATCTCTTTATTGCTTAGTCGTATTTTTTTCTGGAGCTTTGATCTGTTCTTTCATTTGGGCCTTTTTTTTTGTCTTGGAGTGCCTGTTATATCGTAGGGAGTGGAGCCTTAGATATTCACAAGGGTAGGGCAACCCACATGGCTGCGTTGTGGTGCTGTATGTGGGGAGGGGGTCCCAGAAGGAAAAATGGTTGCTCACCTCTCTGCCAGCTTTCAGTGACTTCTGCCACTGCCCACAAGGAAATTGAGCCCTTCTGGTGCTGATTCCTGGGTGGGTGGTTTTGTGTACATTCTAGGACCCTGTGGGTCTCTCCGACGAATTCTCCTGCGAGGCTGGGAGTTTCTCCTGCTATCACAACCCCCACAGGTTTTTTCAATCAGAAGTTTTTGAGGATTTATTTCCCCAGGCTGGAACCCTGGGTTGCGCAGTCTGTCTCACTCCCCAGTTGTTCTTCCTGGTTTATCTGCACACGAATGTGAGACTGCCCAGTCCACCTGCCACCACCTGGCCCCCCGCAGTACTCCAGCTGCAGCCTTGCCACGAGTCCTCTCTGTTTTGGCTGCCGTTTCTGCCCCTGCTACTGGTCCAGATGAACATTTCTTCTTTAACTTCTTGGCTGTTGGACTTCCATACAGTTCAATTTTCTAGCAGTTCTCGTTTTTTATTTTTAAATTTGTTGTCGTCCTTCTTTTGGTTGTGTGAGGAGGCACAACGCATCTACCTAAGCCTCCGTCTTGACCGAAGTTGAGGGAGGTTTCTTCTCCATGATCTGGGTGCTGGTTACACCCAGTTCATGTGTTCAGTTCGGGAAAACTCACTGAGCTGATAGATGCAGTTCTTGTATGTGTATTATAAAAAGCTTAAAAATAAAACGAAAAATGTCTCTCCAAGTAAATTTAATTAGAATTTAAAATAACTTCTCTATTTCACACACACTCGGTAACCCAGCCAATCCCACCACACCCTGACGGCAGCAGTAACAGCAGCAGCAACAATGGTCATCAGTCGGACAGCAGGTGTTTGACACGCATCATCATCTCTAACAAAACAGCAACTCTGTTGTCACTGGCACATCTTATTTTTGGTGAGGGACTAAAGCTGAGACAGACCTTGTATTTTTAACTATTCTGAGGTAACTTAGCCAGTCAGTGGTGGAACTTGGATTCAGACTCCGGGCTGCTGCATTCAAAATCCAGACTGCAAACCCCACGCTGTCCTCCAGGGAACCCCTAGCCTTACCAATTCCCTCAGTCACGCCTACCCCTTGCTACCAATGTAAACTGAAACACAGGTTTTGGACTAGAAATATTGACCTATTTTTGGTAGGAAAAAACCCACAACTGCAAGTTTTGAAGAAAAATGCTGTGCTGTGGCCAACACACCTGCTTGGACTGGCGCCAGACACAGAGCCCTGGGTTGCCCCAGCGGTGGGACGGCGCCACGGAACAGGTGGGGGTGGATGAGACTGAGAGGGCTCTCCGAAGGTGACTGTCCAGTCACTGAGCCGAAGAGCCACGAGAAACACATTTTACACCACAGGTGGCAAACATCAGGCCCATGGGCCGAATCCGGCCCTCCACCTTGATTTATCCGGCCCTGCACCTTATTTCTACCTGGTGGCAGCACCAAACACCTTGCCCCTAGTTAAGGAGCAGTTACATTTATACAGTCCTAAAATGACCTTCGGCCCTTTGGAGTCAACCTCAAGGCTGATGTGGCCCCTGGTGAAAAGGAGTCTGACACCCCTGCGTTACCCTACACACATGCACACAAGCCGTCTGAAGTGCGGGATATGCCCTCTGACTGCGTGAGCATCAGGACACGTGGGTCAGGACATGCTGGTCCCCGGAGGGGAAGCCCGCCAGGGAAGCCACTGCCAACGAATGTGTGAGATGTGAGATTCGGGGAACTGAGCTCTCCTTGACTTTCGATGGTAGGGAGGGCAAGGTCTGGAGCAGAAAAGGGGAACTTTTGGTAGGAACGTCATCCATCCAAAGAAGTCCAGAAGCAAAAATGACTGGGACATGTTCAGGGTGCCATCAGGAGACCAAACAGAAAATCTGTGGGCAAGGAGAGTGGTGAGGATTTTGAAGGGTGTTGGATGCCCAGATGAGGCTGGTAGAATTTGAAGGCGCAGACCCAGCAGAGCCAGTGTGAATTCTGAAATAATAGTGCTGTAATGAGGGTGGAGCATGGAGGAGAGTAGACTCAGGTGGGTGATGGGCCTGGCTTAGCCAGGGAGCTGTCCAAAAGACAAGAGAAGGATTTTTAATAACCTGGCAGCGCTAAGCGAAAGATTAGACATGGAGAAAAGAGTCTCAAATAACTACTGTTTGTCCAAAGTGTTTTGGAATTTGGGTGAGGTAGTAACTTATCTGGGGTGAACCACAGAGGAGGGAGCAGGAAAGCGGAAGGGGGAGGAAGAGGGCTGATATACATTGTGATGGAAAAGCTCCCTGGCCTGAGAACTAGGAGGACTGGGCCCTGACACCAGTTGATTTTGTGATCACATCACTTAATCTGCCCTGGTCTCTGCTTTCTCAGTTCTAAAATTGGAAATTTTATCAAGGAAACATTTACTGAGTACCTACTGTGTGCCAAGTACTATGCAATTGTCTGTCTCTCAGGTTTCCCACGTGGGCTGATGGTGTGCCCCAGCTAAGGTAGGAGGGTCCCACCTTCCCTTCAAAAGACCTTGTGTTTCCTTTAGTAAATCCTAGCTTTTGCTTCCCTCTAGTGGCCACTCAGTGCCCTTTTGTTCCTGGGTTGCTGATCTGAATTGAAAGTCAAGATGAGCTGAACCATGGACCGTGCACATGGTCCAGGGAGCAGGTAGTCAATGGTGCACAGAGGGCACGCCTTGATAGGTGGTAACCAGGCAGGACGGGGCGGTGAGAAAGACACAGTGTCATGAACCCGACATGAGACAGGAGGTGGCCGTCAGTGCCACGGCAAAACCGGCCAATGGCAGCAGATAGAAGCAGAAAGTCCCATTAAAATTCACCCAATAAGGTGAACCTGGACAAGTAAGGAGTGTGGGGTCACAGATACAGGCCCATCTTCACACTGAAGGGGCAAGGGTAGGATTGGGAATACCAGAAAAGCTGTAATTCAGTGACGGCAAAAGCTTGACAAATGTTAAAGAAGACAGTCTAAGACTCTAGGAACCCTTTCAGTTGCTGCTGCGCTTCCCCCCTGTGTGTGGCACATGTTCTGGGTCCTTCCTCTGAGGAGTTGGCATCTGCTCCAGCTCCCACCCCCAGGGTGGTGCCAGCACAGTTGGAGATGGGGTGATGGTGCCAAGCAGCAGGCCCAGTGAAAAGGAGGATGTGCTGGGGTCCCACTGCGTGGTAGGGAAGCTGGATGAAGATGTCATTGACTGTCACAGCCACAGGAGGTGCCAACGCTGATAATATATACAGCTCCGGGGAGACACAAGCACAGCAGGGTCCAGGGGAGCCGTCAGGCGAGGCAGGAATGGGATGAGGGGCCCCATCCTTCAGCCCTGGGCCAGCGCCCCCTGCTTCCCCCATTGTCATGCTCAAGGTGCTTGTATGGTGAATGCTCCCCAACAGACGGCCTGCTCCAAAGGGCAAGTCAGGCGGGTCGGGCAGGTCATCACAACCTTCTGCCGCACTGCTCTGTGCTCTGTGCCCTGCACCCTGTGCCCTGCGCCCAGAGCTGAGGCTGGCTGGTGAGTAAGCGAGTCAGTGTGTGGATGAGACAACTGGATTCTTAAGACCTGGAATCCTGCTTTTGCAACTGGCTGTCGCGTGGTCTGAGCACGTTTTTTCACTTCCCTCAGCTTCACTTTCTTCATCTATAAAATTAGAAGATAATGCCAGCTTTTTGGGGTCCATGAGGATCAAACAATGTCATGAAGAGTTTTATAAACCATAAAGGGCCATACACATCTGAATGATTTTCTTATTCAGCTTGAAAATGAAAAATTAACAAGATGTCCACTGGTATCTCTTTTCACCTGGGAGACAGTGACTATGGGTGTTTGCTTTTTGAGTCAAAGCATTTGGAATGTGCCTCTGAACATGAATTTGTAGTGCGCCGGCAGCCTGCCAGCATCTGGGGGCCCCCTTGCTGAGACAGGCCCCTCTCAGGCCCTCAGCAGTATACCCCTGAACTCCACCTATGCCCTCTTCTCCAGTTCCAACTCTGGTCACCACGGGGAAGCACGGCCTCTTTCCACAGTTATTTTGCTGAGCTTCTAGGTGTGAGCGGACACCCTATCACTGCAGTGTAAACGTGTCATCCACCCAAATTTGGCAGAGAGTTCCAAGAATCCCTTTCTGGCCTCCTTGTTGTTCTAGGAGGCCTGGCATTGTAGGGAGAAGAGGGACATTCACAGCCATGGCCTAAATTGTACCTGAAACTTTTTGGACATGGGAATATATGGCTGCTTTTCTTTCTTTTCAAATTTGCCAGTTTCCCTCCATATGTGTGCTTACAGATGATTTGTAAGTGGATTTCTATTCCGTAGACACAGGGAATCAGTGTAGAAAACGTGTCCGGGATGAGCCAGGTAACCTTCACTGTGTGTGTCAAGTAATATTTACTACCTGTGTTAACCCATGCAACCATTGCAGTAACTGTACAGTAGGAGTTTATATTACCCCTGTTTTACAGATAAGGAAAATGATCCAAAGAGAGGCCATTTAACTTGCTTAAGGTTGTACAGATAGTAACAATGCAGACGGATTCAAACCCAGCAGTCTGACTCCAGACCCAATAATGTGCCAAATGGGAAATGGTGACTCACATCTGAGTAACTGAGGTTTGATAACATTTTGCACTTTTGCAAAATCCTCCCTGGTCTTTGGCCAGAGTCCCCCTTGGAACACAGAAGTTCAACTTTTCAGTGTTGCACAAGCACAGTGGACAGTTGGCGGGACAGTCTGGGGACAGCCCACACCTTTCTCTCTGCCTGGAGAGCAGCTCGTTTTAATCTCTAGTTTCTCCCAGGCACCTCGCCCCGCTCTGCTCTAGGTGACCTTGGGGTTTTCAGAGCATGCTGTGGCTAGTGGTGCAGGAAAGAACCTTCCAGCCCAAGAGCAGTCAGGAGAGCCGTGTAGACACTCTGGGGTAAGCACAAAGGAACTGGGGAGAGCCTCCCCCTTGTCAGGACACTTATCTCAGACGAAGGCTCCGGTGTTGCAAAGGCCCAGGTTCGCTGCCAGGTTGTCAATCCTCCTGACCCCATTTCTATTGACAGTTTGTGCCCAGTCTAGTTGGTCTCCAAAGCCTGGGTAGGGAGTACAGAGATACGAAGCAGACAGAATTCTGTGTAAGCTTGCATTTCCCTCCCCCTTTACTGCAGAGCTCTAACCAGCATTTGATAATTCCTGTTGAATAAAGAAATGGATAAACATTAAGCCAAATCTGAAGCCCTGTCGCTTCTGCCCGCAGTGTTAACTATGCCCGGGAGCAGGTCTAGCTCCTCTTCTGGGTGAATCAAGTCCGTCTGTTAGGAGCTCTGTCGTTGTTCCTACCTTGTTCTCCATCTGTATCTCTCACCTGGATGAACACATTGAAGTATAAAGTTCAGGTTTTCAGCTGGCACAAAGCTGGAAGGAGTCTCTACTCTGATAGATGAGAATGAAGAATACTACATCTTAGCTAGAAAGTTGATAGATTAATAGAAAATTCTCCAAGTTAAAAGCCCGAGAACCCCAAATAGAGAGATGGAGGGATCTGGCCTGAGAAGGCCCTGAGAACCAGGCTGGGGTTTCCAGTAGGCTGCTTTCTCAGTGAAAGCCAACAGCGTGACCTCACTAACTCAGACCACGTTGACGGAAGCGTAGTGTCTCCACATAGGAAGCGAATGCTGGGCTTAGTCTGTGCAGAGCAGGCTGCCTCGAAAGGTCGGGTTCAGTTCCGTGTGCCCCCTATTAGAAGGGACAGTGGCATAATAAAGTTCATCCAGAAGACTATGATAAAAAATGTTGGAAACCACACATTTGAGAATGATTTGGAGGAACATCTGGAAAAAAGAAGAGTTAAGGGAGGTTTGGCCCCGTCTTCATTTAAGTACAGCTCTGTGGAAGAAAGATGACTTGTGTGTTGCACTAGAGGGCAGACGAAGAACCCTGAATGGAAATTATAAAAACAACACACTCCCAGCGTGGCAGCAGGAGGGGACAGCTTTGTAGAACAGAGGGCTAGATATCTTTACACGGGCCCTGCCTTGAGTGGGAGTTTAGAGCAGAAGCTCACTAAGGTCCTAGGTTTCTATGATCTATCATTTTAGCTGCTTCTTCCAGCTTCATGTCCTCTGCAGCTTTGTCAAGCATGGATTTGAAAGGCCCCTTCCCACAGTTACACCAATCCACGTATCATCACTGCGTGAGGTACAAGTGTGGACTAGTCCCTTGTGACATCCTCATAGATCGCTACAACCATTAATCTAGGCAGGCCGAATGAAAAGAGTTCTGAGCCCAGACTCTGAAAAACTGAGTCTGGTCTTGTCTCTGCTACCAACTAGCATGGGTTCTTCAGTTTTACCAGTTATGAATTAAAGGGTTGGGTGGTCTCTGACTTCCCTCATTTACTTACAAGTGCACTCTTTCATTCAACGAATGTTTATTATCTACCATCTCCTAGAGACTGCCCTCCTTAGACAAGTCCCTTCCTCTTTGGGGGGTTGGTTTCCCTCATCTGTAAGGTAGGGGCATTGGATTAGGTGAACCCCCAAGTCCCTCAGTCTAACAGTCCAACAGGCCACATGTGCCCCTGGCGATGACATTGTTCAGCCCGCATGGCGTCGTTTGGGCTGCAAGGCTGACATGTGAGGCTTGGATGGGTGCTCTGCGAAAATCAAAAACCATTTTGAGGTGCAGGCATTTCTCAAATCTGTCTGCCTATTAACTCATATTTTAAAGTGAATAAAAAGGTTCTTTTAATATGTATATGTCAAAAGTGTATCACATTAAGAGAAACAAAAAAAATCAGAATAAAAGGAAAAACTGAGAGGCCCACCAACACTAATCATAATAGCTAACACTTATTGAGTGCTTATTGAGGCCACCTTTTGAGACTTTGAAAGTCTAAAACTGCCTTTAGTTAAAGTGCCTTCATACTGACTGATGGTTTGTCTGGGCATAGAAATCTAGGTTGGAAATAATTCTCAGGATTTTGAAGGAATTGTTCCATTTTCATGTACATTCTAATGTTGTTGCTGAAGTCTGCTGTCATTATGGTCCGTGACTTGTTGGATTTTTACCTGACTCTTTTTCCTCCTCTCTGAAAACTTTTAGAATACAGTACCCTTTTTTCTGCCTGTATGTCCTGATGCTGTGTTTCAGAGTGGGTCTTTTTTAGTTAATTGCCACAGACACCTAGAACATTCTATCAATTTTTTTCAAGTTTTTTGTAAGTGAGGCATAATTGACATATTAAATTAGCTTTGGGTATACAACACAATGATTACATATTTGTATACATTGCAAAACGATCATCACAGTAAGTCTTGTTAAACATCCATTACCTCATTTTGTTCATTCTTTCCCACCACTCCCCCCTAGCCCAGCCATCCCCACCGCCCACCCTGGGTCCTGCCCCATTTAGCTTTGTCCACATGTCCTTTATGCATGTAGAACATAGTGTCAATTCGATGCATGCCCTTCAGCCCCAGGAATTTTCCTTTACAGTTTATTCCTTTCCTTTCTGTCTACCTAAAACTTGTTAGATTGATTCTTTAATTTCCTTATATTTCTCTCATATTTTCGTCTCACAGTGTTCTCATTCTACTTTCTAGAAAATTTCTTTGACTTTGTCTTCCTACCCATGTCTGAAATGTTTTGTTTCAACCATGTTTTTCATTTCAAATAGCTCTTTTTCATTCTACAATTTCCCCCTTTCTTTAACGGCTTGTTCTTTTGTCACAGATATAATACCTCTCTTATCCCTCTGAAGATAATTACAGTCTTATTGAGGTTTTAACGTCCTTTTTTTGATAACATTTTTTTTACTTTAATTGTTGTTCAAGTACAGTTTTCTGTCTTTTACTCCCATCCCAGCCCACCCCCCAGTGCTCCCCACCTCCCTCCCATTAACGCCCTGCCTATATTTTGTTCCTTCTGAATTCCTGGGCCTTTTTGTTTGCTTGGTTTGGCCTTTGTTGAGGGGCTTTCCTGAGAAATCTGGTGATCCTTAGCTGAGTCACATTTACTTTTATCAATGAAGCACCTGAAAGGCTGTCTGGCTGTTGTTCGTAATGGAAGGAAATCGTTGACTGGAAAGTTTCACTGTGCAGATCTGGCAGGGCACTGGAGGTGTGGGAAAGGGGTCTCCAAATGTCAGTATTTGAGTCTCTGGACCTCTGTTTGGTTTCACCGATGAACAATCCTCAGATGTGCCTAAGATGTTTATATTTGACTGCCAGTGTTCTGGGAACCAAGAGGGACAAGGATGGTGGCCCTATCCTGTAGGTAGACCCTCACTGGATTTCAGTTTTCCAGGAAAATATGCATTGGATAGAGGAGACATCTAGAGGTCTGCTGCCCCTGCAGATTTTCGATCCATCTTCCCTCCTTGTCCCCACCTGCACCCCTACCCTCCGTACAGCCTAGTGCTTGCACTTCCCCAGCCTTTCTGGGGGCTGTGTGGGGCTGGCTGCCAGAAATGCGAACCTCACCTCCGCTCTACCAAGTCAGGTACCACTCTTCAAGCTACTTTGTTATTTTTAAAAATGCTGACTTATCTTAAATATCATTACCTCTTATTCTCTTGGGTTTTGTGAATCTTCCCCCACTCTGTGTCTTTTCTGTCAGGTTTAGAAATTAATGGAGATAAAACTGAATGATTAAAGAACAAGATAATTTTGGGAGGGAAACAGGCCCAAAACATAAATGGCAGGATCTGGAAGACACCGGCAGGAGTAGGTAGGCAGCCAGTGAGAGGGACTGCTCGACGTGGAAGCGAGGCATCCCAGCTGCATACCGGGCACCAGCTCCTGGGGTTCATTCACAGGCATGGTCAGCAGGTCTGGGCTGGCTATGTGCCGGGCATCACTCTAGACTCAGAAGATGTGGCCATCAGCAAGCTAGAGACTGTTTCTGGGCCTCACGCTCCTTCCTGGATCTTACATTCTGATGTGCTATATGACAAGAAATAAGTTAACAAAGACAACACGTTAATGATAAGTGCTCAAGAAAATTAAATAGGGTTGTATGTCAGAAAGTAAATATAGAAACTGCTCTGCTCACAGAATACTAAAACTGGATGGGGTCCTGAAGTCCATTTTCCTCATCTTAAGCATGAGGAAATTCAGGTATGGAAAGGGGAAGGGCTTTTCACAGTGTCACATGTGGGTGAACCTGCACCAGCAACCAGGCCCCCAGATTTCTGCTCCTGCATTCTTCCCACTATCAATCACTGTGCAGTGCATGACACCTACCCTGACTGCAGACCATTCTCCATGCCTCTGTGGTTCTGCCCTTCCTTTCAGCAGCACGGGAAACAACAAAACCAATTAGCTCCTTCAGTGGCAGTCGGTAGCAGCCCAGCTCCAAGGACAAAGACAGAGCAAATCCTCGGCTTTAGTTAGACTCGGCAGCTCCACGGGCCACCACAGTGCCAACTGAAGGCGTCCCAGAGCCCCACAGCAGTGTTCCTCAGTGCCCAGACATCGCTTCCCGCCTGCCTCAGAAATTCAATGCGAGATAAAAACTGCACCGAATGTGTGTAAAGGCAGCTGCTTTCTGGAATCTGAGTTTCACCATAGTGCAGGGACAGAGGTGCACAGGGACAGATTTTGAAGCCTCTACACTGAGGCATCATCAGCGACTTGGGGCTTTCCCAAAGCTCGCATAGTGGTCCTGGAGCAAAACCGGAAAGTAGCGTCCACCCAGTGCCCCCTCTTGTTCCTTCGAAGTTGTGTCTCCCTGGAATATTTTCAGGTTTTTTCCCATTGCATTGTTGACTTGTGTTACAGGTTATTGTTGATATTGTTATTAACTTCATTATAAAATGACTCTTAAGTGAGAAATATTGGGCAATACTGGAAACCGGAAAGGGGGAGGGATTATCCAGAGTTACCTGACCAACAAAGCCAGTCTTATATGTTGACAAGTTTCTTTCCTGTTAGTTTCTTGTTAGTTGTTAAGTTCTTTACTGTCATCATATATGCAGTTTCACATCCTGTCTTTTTTTTTCCTTTTCTACCTTATATACTTTGTAAGCCCTTATGAAGCTTTATCAACATCTAGTAGCCACATAATTAAACATTCATTTAGTGGATATATCATAACCGTTCCCATTAGATTTTTCTGTTATATTTTTTATAATTTAACTTTAGGGTTTTTTTCTGTTATGGTTAAGTTTTTCTCATTAAAAAATGATGTCATAAACATCTTCATGCTCAAAGCCATGTGAGTACAGTTGCATGACATTCCCGTGCCGCTTCTCATATTTTTTGCAACTGGATGGGAGTCATATACATAGTCTGCTTTGAGATGTTTCATGCTAAGAGATGCTACCTGATGACAGGCAGTTAAGCTCTGACTGGGGGACTCCGGGCACTGGCCGCAGGTGCAGGGGGAGGGGAGCACAGTTTGCACAGGAGTTGGCAGACCTTCTCAGTGCCCTTTAAATCGCACCAAGCAGGCACCCTGCAGCTTCACATTCTCCTAAGGCCGGCGCTGGCCTCCCACATTAACATTTCTACTAGACGTTAATTTGGAGAACTCTGTGCCTTGAACTGGCTGAGCGTTGTAAAGGAATTAGAGCCACGGGGCTGGGGGCAGGCAGCGGGAGAGGAGGAGAGGTCCCAGTTATCTGATGGGCGATGCAGTGTCAGCAACTGACGCTCCCAGTGGTCGTTGGCTGGGTGGCAGGCATTGTGGGTGCTTATCGGACTCATGGGAGAGGGGCTTCTTCAGATGGAAGGTGTATGGAAAGCAATGCGAAATGAAAAGACAGGAGTGAATCTTCATCTTTTGTCAAAGGGACCCAGGGTCACATACCCCCTTGTTTTAATAGGAAAAGCATGTACTGACTTGGGGGACCTTTGAAGGTGTCACCTTTCATAGACAGCCTTGGGCCAGTTCTTTTAGCTGGCTTGGGGTAGGGCAAGATTCCATTAAAATTATAAAAAAAGGCCTTGGCCAGATGGCTCATGCACCAGAAAAGGTTGTAGGTTTGACTGCGGATTTGATTCCTGGTCAGGGCACATACCTTGATTGCAGGTTCAATCCTGGGTCAGGGTGTATACGGGAGGCAACCAACTGATGTTTCTCTCTCTCTCTCCCCCACCCCTCATCTCTTCCTTTCTCTCTAAAATCAATAAACATATCCTCAGGTGAGGATTTTAAAAAAAAAGATTATAAAAAAGGAAGAAACTTTGGTTCATTTACATAATAATTTGCATGCCTATATACATCTGGTACAGTCTGTTCCCAGATAGTGTGCCATCAAAATTGATTACTTTTTTCAGTTCTTCTCTATTTCTAACTCAAATGTAAACGATAATAACTAATACATCTAGAACTTATTTCTTTTAAACATTTAGAGAGCTAACTCTGCTCAAGGCACTGTCCTAAGTGCTTTAACAGTGGAATCTCATATAATCTTTGTAGCAGCCTGTGAAGCAGATGCTGTTATGATTGTCATTCTACCCCCGAGGAAACTGGGACCAAAATGTTAAGTAACTTGCCCCTGGTCACTCAGCCAGGGAGGGGCTCCAGAGTCCATGCCCTTAATCACTAGACTCAGCTGCCTCAGAGGATGGGGTGGAGGTGCAGAGGCAGAAGCTGGGGCCCTGAATGGGCAGCAGTAGACTGCCAGGTGGGGTACTGTCCTCTCCTCTCTGAATGTCACTGGAAAACCCACAGGGAGAAATCTGCTCTTTTTCCATGACGTGGAAGTGCTTAGGGATAATCTAGCTCACACTGTTTATACAAGAAGGAGGTTCAGTTAATCCCCAACTAGGAACCAAGCAAAAATGGACCTAACTAAAAGCAGTCGTTTCTGGCAAACATGAGTAAGAACAGAAAGTGGGTATGCAGTCTCCTCTGTATAACTTGCTTGCAGCTGTATGTGCTGGAAAGAAGGCAACGCAGCTACACTGAGGTGCAGGAGGAAAGTGAGCATGTGAGGAGCAACCTCTGCCCCTCAGGAAGCACCACGGAGGGTGGAGGACAGAATCTACCCAGGGATTGGGCAGCAGGGGAACAGGCTCCCCCTGGAAAGGCCTGGACCCAGAAAGAATCAGATGATGACTCAACAGAAGGCAATTGGAGAAAATCCAAGTAGCACTTAGCATCCAAAAGGCTTAGTCAGGGTCCTAGGAAGCTGGGCAAAGAAAAGGTCTGAGAAGCTCCCAGAAAGGAGCCACGTCAGAGGCTCAGCAGGAAAGGCCAGGCTCTCTGCTGGGGTAGCGGGTGCTGGGAGGGGCATGAGGTGAGGGATGATTACAGATCCCAGGGTCCAGGTCAGAGGAGACCCAGGCACGCCTGACTTCACACTAACAGCTGTGCTGCCCACTGCAGGCTCCCAGTGTTTCCTTAGGAGAAAAAAGTTTGGTTTTAGAATCTGAAGCAGGATTGAATTGAGAGTTTGGAAGTTAAGTATCCATAGTAGATAGTTTTAAAATACACAGTAAAACCATGATGCACCCTCAGAGTTTTAAACAGAGAGTAACAGCTTCTAGCCTCTGTGGTGGTCAGGGATGGGGCTGAGGATGCCCATCAGGTGGGAACATGGCTCATTGAAAGAATAGCTGAGGAGCTGATAGAAGAGACCCAAACTAAATCATCAAAAAAAAATTTTTTTTAAGTTACTTGAGGGGATCATCCTAGAGAAATCAGAGACCTTGCTAAAGGAGAAAAAAGTCATTTTTACATTTAGGTTAGTAAAAAGCATCTACTCAGCAGGGCCTTTTTTTTTCTTGAGAAATATTTAGAGGAAGAGAGGCCCTGGTTATAGGTTTGTCTTTTTTTGAGGACTAGCATAACTCAGCAAAGAGCATGACAGCTACAGTGCGGGGAAAGTAAGCAAGCTGGCCATATGTCCGGTCTGCAGGGGGTGACTTCCAAGTGAAACCTGCAGGTCAAAGAGGGAGGCTGAGATACTACGATATTTGTGGTCAGACCACCGGCCACAGGAGGAAGAGCAGGTGGTTAAAGGGAGAAGAGGGGGCTGGGGACACAGAGGAGGTTTTTAAAGTAATCCAAGTTTAGAGCATGAAATGGGAGAATGGGGAAGGGGGAAGGAGGAAAGATGCATCAGAGAGGTAAGAGTGAAGAGTGGTTAGGGGGAAGCCTTGGCTTACTCAGGAGGAAGTAGATGTTTGAGGAATTGACAATTAAAGATAAAGCCAATTTAGAACAAGTCGGAATGTGGGTTGGATGGATGGATGGATAGATAGATAGATAGATAATAGATGATAGATAGATAGATAGATAGATAGATAATAGATGATAGATAGATAGATGATAGAGAAAGAAGAGAGAAGACAGAGGAACCTCTGTGCTGCCTCCACTGTGAATGGTTGCACCCAGGGAGAGATCAAGGGGCTGACCAGGCAGCCCAGTCAGGAGGCAAGGAGGATGAATAGCAGTGGTTTTCCAGCTCTGTGTCTGTGTCTGCATGATTAATAAGTCAAGCAGGAAACAAGTGAGAGGCAGCACCAGCCCATGCAGGGAGACTTGTGGGAAGGAGGGCTCAGCCAGAAGAAAAATTAGAAAACGTAAGGGGGTGTCTCTAACAAGGTGTTGAAAGGAAAGCCAGCCCTGGCTGGTGTGGCTCAGTGGATTGAGTGCTGATCTGCAAACCAAAAGGTTCAATTCCTGGTCAGGGCACATGCCTGGGTTGCAGGGCAGGTCCCCAGGTTGGGGCGTGCAAGAGGCAATTGATCAATGTTTCTCTCTCACATCGATGTTTTTTCCCTCCCTTCCCCTCTCTCTAAAAATAAGTAAATGACATCTTAAAAAAAAAAAAAGGAAAAGGAAAAGAAAGCCAAATGTGGAGAATGCTATGTGGGTGTAACAGGGAAAATTAGAAAACAAATATGCTGAGAAATATAAAATAGAAATCTAAAGATGTACAAAGGAGGACATTAAAACTGTTCTTAAAAGGCCATGAGGAAGAAAAGAAGTCAGACAAAATAGAGATGTGGCTTGCAGTTTTCCACGACAGATTGTTGGATAAAACCTATTTAAATTCCTGGGAGCAGAGATTCAGTTCAGGGAGAGAAGTGGGGGCTTCCTGAGCCTGACACTGCCAAGGACTGAAGCGTGGTAAAGGGGGAGAAAGTAAGAGTGGGGACATGTTCACTGGTCCTTTCAAAATGGAAAGAAGGGGAAGAGAAAATAATGGCCCTGCGCTCTGTAGGACAGCAGACCAGCTGACACACACCAGAACTGGTCAGATGAGAAGACATGCACATACCGATATGTATCAGAAACCGATAATTCAGTATTTGTGCAGGAATTTGGCTTTTGTGGATTAATGAGGGGAGCACTCTGTCGTTCAGTAGGTGGTGTGACTGAGGAGAAGGCTTCAAGCATGAACCATGAATGAATTGCACTTAAGGACTGTAAGTAAAAGTCTTTTAAGTGTTCCAGGATTCCCCAGAGGTCTTTGGCCCCTCTGTCTTTGACCCCTCCCTCCCTGACAGGAGCTCTTAGAACTTTCCAGTACTGATTCCAGTTGTATGTTCTTCTAAGTGTGAACCCTGAGTTTCCTGGCCACCCTTAGGCTTCCTTGTTGCTCTGGGGAGAGGGTGAGGAGGGACTGTTTCAGGGCCAGCCCTGCCTGACCACCAATGCATATCTCTTAAACCCCTCAGCTGCCTCACTTTGGAATTCCCTTATTGCCCTGGGCTGGGGACCTGGTGTAAATCTCTGTGATCACTCACTGAGGTGAGGCGAACCGGTCGTTCATCATTCATCCGGCATAATGGTTTTTGCTAGATCTAAAGCTTGAACACAGGGAGGTTGCCCATTGACCACCTTTCTTTCTTCTGCTTCCTTCTTCACTATCTGGACTGAGCAGACTATGGGAGGCAAACTCCACCATCTAGTAGTGTTTCCAGGCTTCTCTCAGAAATGGGATCATTGAATGGTAGAAGCACACAGCCTGGCTCTTTATCCTCCCCTACCCCTCACTGCAGACCCCAACCTGCCAGTCAATCTGGCTGTAATTTGACGTAGGGGACAGCGGGTCTTGTATCTGGGTGACTCGCTGGGCTGTTTGTAGCCAGAGTCTCTCTGCTCTGCCTCAGCAGTCTGCAAAGGGCTGCAAGTTGCATCTCAGGTCATATGCACACTTTACCCCAAGAAAGAACCCTGAGCACAAGAGCTGGCACAAAGGAACAACTGCACCGAGGCTCACAAGCTCAGTGACAGAAATTCTCAGTTAGAAGGAACGTTCATGGCCATCTAGGCCAGCGTTCTACACATAGTCTATTAGTGGAAAATGGAATCAATTTTGTGGGATGCCACCAGAAAATTGAGACCAAAAAAAATAGTATCAGAGAGAAACTTGTGTTTCAGTGATACCACTATTCATACATAGTGCAGACTCGTCAAGATATAAAAAGTAATTTCTTACAGAGGGTTGCAGTCCAAAAAGTTTGAGAGACCTAATGTAGGCCAAGCAAACCCTGAGAGGACAGTAGCTCAGGCCACTTAAGTCTTCTTCTCTCATCTGCTTCACACCCCCTCCAACCACAAGCATACCTACAAACCGTTGTGTAACTTGCCCTGGTGTGTGCTTTAAGGACTGTGGGATTTGCGGTTGAGGTCTGAGTTCAAGTCCAGCTGGGTGACTATGGGAAACCATCCAGCCAATGTTTCTCAGACAATATCCCAGATAAAACCCCCTTTACAGAATCATGAGTTGGGGGTTCTTGTTAAAAATATGCATTTTGGGCCATGACCAGTGTGGCTCAGTTGGTTGGGTGTCATCCCGCAAAGTGAAAGGTTGCTGGTTCGGGTCCTGGTCAGGGCACATGGCTGGGTTGTGGGTTCTGTCTGCAGTCAGGGAGTGTACAAGAAAGAGGCAACCAATTGATGTTTCTCTGTGACATCCATGTTTCTCTCCCTCGTTTTCTTCCTCCCTTCCCATTTCTCTAAAAAGAATTCTTTTTAAAAATATGCATTTGGGGCCCTAACCATGCCTCCTGAATCAGGGAGCTGGGGCAAGGGAGGGATTTAATAAGCTCCCAGGTGGTCTTCATGCACACTTAATGTTCCAACCACGGATCTTGACATTTCTGAGCTTAAACTTCTTGACATATGAGAAATGGTAATATCACCTAGTTCTTGTGAGGATCCAGCAGGTAACTAATGCGAAGGTACTTTGGACACTGTAAGAGCACTCTGCAGACCTGAGGTGTTCCCATCCCACAGCATCCTTCTCTAAATGACGCTTTAGGGAAAGGAGCATCAGGAGAGTGGGGGAGCGGGAGCTGTGCATTTAATGGGACCGGGAAAGCTAAAAGGGGAAAAAATGAGCCAACAGGCATGTTTTTTCTTCTACTGTCTCTTTCCATCTCTCACCTTCTGTCCTACAGATGTTCCTTCCTGATCTAATCCCAGCAGCAGCACCATCCCGCCATGGGAACGTGTGTGGAGCGGACTCCCTGCTCTGTGACTGGCGGTGGTGCATATTGCAACCACCAGTCTGATGCATCACGTTAACCTCAGGTCCATGTGACATTCAAGTTCCCTTGGTAGAAAACTCTCACAGGTCTCAATGCAGAGCTCTTGGTACTGGTGGAGCTGTTGATTCCTAACTCACTGTGATGTTCAGAGTTCCCCATTCTGTAGAAGCTTCCCTGAGTGTGCAACATAGCTACATGACCTATCTGGACTCGTGCGTTAAAACAGCTGCTAATGCAGACAGTGCAGGCCCCGAAGGTTTAGATCAGGGATGCACGGGCTGAAGGCAAGGTCCCAGGAGGTGGTTTAGGAGGCCTCCCCCTGAACCACTGTCAGGGCTGAATCTTAGAGCACAGGCTACTGAGCTGGGCCCCTCGGCTTCTCATTCCTTCCTTGCCCTCCTGCTCACTCTGCCCCTAAGGGCAACTGCTGTTCCAAGAGGGAGGTTTTTTGCTTAGTTCTATGAGATGAAGTAATAACTGGTGGGTTTTCATGGGGAAAATGGAAGTCCCAGTGTTTAGCTAGTAGAGGCTGTTCCTATCTCCAGGTTACTCGTTCGGCCCCAGGATCAGTGCAGTGGGAAAGGCCAGCCTGGAGGGAGGACAGGATGGAGCACTGATGGCAGTCCCAAAGTGTGACGTGACCCCTCTTCCCACTGTCCAACCCCTTGGTCCCTGGTGGCTGAGCTCATGTTAAACAGCTCTGTTCAGCTTGTGCCTTTGAATTGGAGCCTCATTCTTCTTTGTGTCACTGGCAGCCTCTGTTTTGTTTTGTTTTAATGTTTTATTTATTGATTTTAGAGAGAGAAAGGAGAATGGGGGGGAGAGAGAAGCATCAAACTGTTTTTCCACTTATTTATGCCTTTGTTGGTTTTTTTCTTATATGTGCCCTGAGCGGGGATTGAACCCAGAACCTTTGGCATATTGGGACAACACTCTAACCAACTGAGTGACCTGGCCGGGGCATGGCAGCCTGTTTTATGCTAACAGCTCCAGTGTGGGGTGAGGATGGGGAAGGTAGCCAGTGTTACAAGAAAGGCAGGTTTCTCTTCCATTATTCCCAAACATCAACTAGAATCAAGTGAAAGCGAGTGGCTTAGACACAGATGCTCAGGAAGAGTCTGAGGGTGGTTTTGGGGCAGAAATGGGGCACGGGGTGCAGCCCGGGGATGAAGTGAAGGGACATATTGAAGAAGGGGTTTAAAGACACAATTGGCTGGAAGCTTGGCAAGGAAATAATGAAAGGAACTCCAACCACAGAAGGGATTAGAATCAAAGCCCTGGTCTCTGAGCCAACTCCAGACTGTTGCTGCAGTTAGAATGGCTGAGTGACTCATTGGCACCATTAATCAGTTTTCTTTCGTTGTTTTCTTTCCTGTTTCCAACTCCCTTTTCCATCTTCTGCCTTCTTTCCTGAGTCCCATCTTTTCCCTCTTTCCTTCCTCCCCTCCATCCTCTTCTCTGCTCTCGTGCATCCTTTCTTGCCTTCCCTCTCACCCACCCACCCATCTCCTTCCTCCATGCCCTCACTTTTTACCCCCATCCTACCATGACCTCCAAGCTCTCTGGCGGATGTGAGTTGACCGTGGTCCTCCAGGACTTCAACGCTGGCCACAGCAGTGAGCTGACCATCCAGGTGGGACAGACGGTGGAGCTGCTGGAGCGGCCGAGTGAGCGGCCGGGCTGGTGTCTGGTGCGCACCACGGAGCGGAGTCCCCCACAGGAGGGCCTGGTCCCCAGCAGTGCCCTGTGCATCTCCCATTCCCGAAGCAGCGTGGAGATGGACTGCTTCTTCCCCTTGGTGAAAGGTAGGGACAACAGAGGGGAGGAGGGATGCGGACCGGACCCGGGTGGGGACTCTCACCCCTCTAACTGAAGAACATCATGGAACTAACCTGTCTCTTGAGCCTGTTTTGAGCTTGTTGAATTTCCCTGGGACCTCCTTGTGAAGAGAACAGGTTGAGAACTTAAAAAGAGAGAGTGACTGAGTAGCTGCGTGACTTTGGGAAAGTTATTTACATTTTCTGACTCAGTTTCACCTTAAAAATGAAGGTCAAATTAGATGACTTCTAAGTTTTCTTCCAGCTCTCCCATTGTATCACACTATGTTTAGAAAAAGTCCTCTTCTACCTTGTGGCAAAAAAGCCTGCTAGACTCCTCCTCTCTCGATTGACCCACTCTCCCGCTCCACAGCCCCCTCCGCTCACTGACTCCCACCCACCCAAGTGCTCATGCTGACATAGAGGCACCAAGCAAACCCAGAGTCAAATCTCTGCCAGGACCTGAGGCACTCATTTATGTAGCTTTGACGGATAAATTATTAGTGCCGTGGCTTCTGTTTTGTATAGTTCTGCGTTCCTTCCACATGCTTGTTTATTCATTTTTTTCACACCAGCGAGACTAACCGGCTAGAACAGTGATTCTTCAAGGTGGAGGGTGCCTTTCTCTGACTGGCGTTTAATGTCCCTATTGCCCGGATTTCATCTGGTCTATCTCCAAAGCCTGACTTCCTCCTTTTGTCCACCAGATGGCGATGGCAGGAGGCATTATTAGCACTGCCCCACTTTTCATCCAGCCTCCCTGGTTTTTTTCCACGGGGAGAAAAAAGTGAATTAAAACTGATTCTTCTGCCTATACACATGCGCGTGCGCACACACGTACGCGTGCTCCCCTCCCCCAGTTTAGCCCTTTCCCTCTTTTCTCTGAGGACTAAGAAAGGACTGTACTAGGAAGTTGTGTGGAATTTGGAACTGCCCGCGCAGCTCCTGAGTCCTTTGAAGTAGCCACTAGAGAAATTCATGGTAACAGGAAAGAGAAAATCAGGGAAACAAGAATGTGGTTCTGTTTGGAGTTTCAAGAGAGAAAAACCAGGACACAAAGAGGCTAGAACTGAGAAGGTAGAATGAGATAATATACACGTATACAAAACACTTAGAACAGTGCCTGGCACTCGATACATTGAGTGGTCCTAAGTTATAGTTATTATATCATTTGTCACAGATTACTCAGCAAAATAACTACAAAATTCTGCAAGTGCAGGCTAGGGACCCCATGTGCAGAGACAAAACCAAGGACAGCAGTCTGCTGGGAAAGGCTAATTCATCAGAGATGCCCAAGTGCAGGTGAGTCCGTAGGAAGGGCTTAGCTTCAGAAGAGCTGACACTTCTTTTTTAAAATAACTTTTTATTTTCCAGTTACAGCTGACATACAATGTTACATTAGTTTCAGGTGTACAATACATTGATTGGACATTTCATAACTTACTAAGTGGTCACACCAACAAATCTAGTACCAGTCTGACATCACATACAAGTGTTAACAGTATCATTGGCTGCACTCCCTATGCTGCACTTTACATCCTTCTGACTGTTTTTAATGACTGGTGATTGGGACCTCTTAATCCCTGCCCCTTGTGCACTCACCCCCCAACCCCTCCCATGTGGCAGCCCTCAGTTTGTTCTCTGTGTGTGAGTTCGTTTCCGTTTTGTTTGTTTATTTTGTATTTTAGAGTCCACACGTAAGTGAAATCATGTGGTATTTGTCTTTGTCTGACTTATTTCATGCAGCATAATACCCTCTAGGTGATTTATGTCATTGCAAATAACAAGATTTCACTCTTTTTATAAAAAATTATATTTTATTGATTATGCTATTACAGTTGTCCTGGTTTTCCCCATTTGCCCCCCTCCACCCAGTGCCCCCTATTCCCTCAGGCAATTCCCCCCACCATTGTTCACGCCCACAGGTCATGTGTATAAGTTCTTTGGCTACTCCATTTCCTATACTGTGCTTTACATCCCCATGGCTATTTTGTAACTACCTATTTGCATTTCTTAATCCCCTCACCTTTTCACCCATTCCCCCAACCCTCCTTCCATCTGGCAACCATCTGGTAACTAACTTCTTTTCTCTTAATGCTTGTAAGAGTCTCTCTTTATCTTTAACCTTTGGCCTTTTAATTATGATGTGTCTTGGAGTGAGCCTCTTTGCATCCATCATAATTGGGACTTACTGTGCTTCCTGGAATTGCATGTCTATTTCCTTCACCAAATTAGGGAAGTTTTCTTTCACTCTTTTTTCAGATAGAGTTCCAATTTCTTGCTCTCTCTCTTCTTCTTCTGGCACCCCTATGATGCTAATGTTGGAATGCTTGAAGTTGTTCCAGAGGCTGTTTATACTGTCCTCATGTTTTTGGATGTTTTTCTTCTTGTTGTTCTGCATGGTTATTTTTTGTTTCCTTATGTTCCAAATCATTGATTTGATTCTCAGCGTCATTCACTCTACTGTTGTTTCCTTGTTAATTGTTCTTGATTTCAGTTAGTGTATCCTTTGTTTCTGACTGGGTCCTTTATGTGCTGCTGAGGTCCTCACTAAGTTCTTTGAGCATCCTTATAACCAGTGTTTTAAACTCTGCATCTGATAGATTATTTATCTACATTTCATTTAGCTCTTTTTCTGGAGTTTTGATCTGTTCTTTCATTTGGGCCATGTTTGTCTGCTCCTTTTGGCAGCCTCCCTGTGTTTGTTTCTACTTATTAGGTAGAGCTGCTTTGACTCCCTGTCTTGGTAGCATGGCCTCATGTAGTAGGTGTCCTATAGGGTCTAGGGGCACAGCCTCCCCTATCACCCAAGCTGAGTATTCAAGGTGCATCCTTCATGTGGGCTGATTACACTCTCTTCTTGTAGTTGAGCTTTTGTTGCTGTTGGCAGATCAATAGGAGGGATATACTCAGGCCAGTCAGCAGCAAGGACTGGCTGTGAGCTCTCACCACCAACCTCCACTGTCTGTGGAGGATCAGCTGTGCAAGGGCAGGATGGTGGTGCTCTGATGTGGTCTGTAGCTGTCCACTGGGTGCACTGGCCCTGGCATTTCCTGGGTGATACAGGCCAAGGTCAGCTCCCACCTGTGTTTTTCCCTGGGGGCGCCCTGCCTGAGCTGCAAAGCAATCTGAGATGGCTGCTACTTGTGCTGAGCTTGGAGGTTCCCAGGCAAAGGCAAGATGGGATTCTAATCTGGCTGCTGCTAGGACTCACTAAAGTGAGCTGTTGTTTGTTTGATAGGATTTAGGAGCCAAGACCAGCCATTCTTGCAGAAAAGCAGCCTGGGTGAGCCCACAAGTAGGGTGGTGCCGAGCCTCTGTGGATCTCCAAGGCAGGTCAAACTGTTAGCCAGGTTGATGGAATCTCAAATATGGCACCAGCTTACTAACTCTGTTGTGGGAGGGTTTAACAAAGGGACCATGGCCTCTGCTCACCATAGTGCCAGACACTTCAGTTTCTCCCTTTATACCACTGGTGCCCTTCAAGCTGCTACCCCATTGCTGAAGGTCACAGGGAGTAAGTCTGAGTAGGTGATCGATGTGTGTTCTTTAAGAGGAATTACTTCGGGCTCCAGCAGTTTCTTCCATTGATTCAATCCCTACTGGTTTTTGCAACTAAAAGTTGTGGGGACTTATCTTCCTGGCACTGGAACCCTGGGCTGGGGGCCCTGGTGTGGGGCTGAGACTCCTCACTCCCAAGATATCCCTCCTGAATTTTTGTTGACCACAGGTGGGTGTGGGACCAGCCCGTTCTGTATCTGCACCCCTCCTACCACTCTGGATGGATGTGGTTTCTTTAATTCCATAGTTGTCAGACTTCTGTTCAGCTTAATTTCTGATGTTCCTGAGTGATGATTGTTCTATATTTTAGTTGTCATTTTGATGTGGTTGTGAGAAGAGGTGAGCCACGTCTGCTTACACTGCCATTTTGCCAGAAAGCTCTTCACTTTTTTTATAGCTGAGTAATTGATAATATTCCATTCTATGTATATGTACACACACACACATATAGGGATATATATACACACACATATATATAGATATATACACACACCATATCTCCTTTACCCATTCGTGTACTGATGAGCACTTAGTTTGCTTCCATGTCTTTGGCTATTGTAAATAATTCTGCAGTGAACATATGAATGCATTTGTCTTTTCAAATTAGTGTTTTGAGTTTCTTTGGATAAATACTAGAAATGGAATTGCTGGGTCCTTCTTTGTGTCTTGTTATAGATTTTGTTTTAAAGTCTATTTTGTCAGATATAAACATTGTTACCCCAGCTTTTTTTCCATTTCCACTTGCAAGAAATATTTTCCCATCCCTTTCCTTTCAGTCTGTGTGTGTCTTTTGATTTGAAGTGAGTTTCTTGTAGACAGCACATGTATAGGTCCTGTTTTCTTATCCATTTGGCCACCCTATGTCTTTTGATTGGAACATTTAATCCATTTACATTTAAAGTAATTATCTATAAAGCCCTGACTGGTGTGCCTCAGTGGGCTGGGCGTCCTCCTGCAAAGCAAAAGTTTGCCAGTTCAGGTCCTGGTCAGGCCACATGCCTGAGCTGCAGGGTTGGTTCCTGGTTTGGTCCCTGGTTTGGTCCCTGGTAAGGACACATACAAGCAGCAACCTATTGATGTTTCTCTCCCTCTGTCCCTCCCTTTATCCCCTCTCTCTAAAAATAAATAAATAAATAATGAACAGCTTGCCTTAGGGTTTAAAATAAATACAAGTAAATAATAATCAGTAGATGTGCAGTTATCGCCATTTTGTTGTTCATATTTTTCTTCATCTTTTTTCCTTCTTCTAATTCTTAAAGAAGTCCCTATACCATTTCTTTTATTACTGGTTTGGTGGTGAAAAACTCCTTTAGCTTTTCCTTGTTTGAGAAGCTCTTTATCTGCCCTTTCATTCTAAATGTTAGCTTTGGTGGGCAGATAATCTTAGTTGTAGGTCCTTGCTTTTCATCACTTTGAATATTTTGTGCCAGTACCATTCCAGCCTGCAAAGTCTCTGTTGAGAAATCAGCTGACATTCCTATGGGAACTCCCTTATAGGTAACTAATTGCTTTTTTTCCTTGTTGTTTCTAAGAGTCTCTCTTTGTCTTTAACCTTTGGCATTTTAATCATGATGTGTCTTGGTGTGGGTGGGCAACTTTGGGTTCATCTTGTTTGAGCCTCTGTGTATGTCCTGAACTTGTGTATCTATTTCCTTCACCAGATTAGGAAAGTTTTTTGCCATTATTTCTTCAAATAGGTTTTCAATCCCTTTCTTTCTTCTTTTGGTATCTCTGATGTGAATGTTGGTATGCTTGATGCTGTCTCAGGAGCTTCTTAAAGTATTCTCATTTTAATTTTTTTCTGTTTGCTGTTCTGATTGGGTGTTTTCTACTACTTTGTCTTCCAAATGGCTGATTCAGTCTTCTGTTTCATCTAATCTACTGTTGATTCCCTTTTGTGTATTTTTCACAGCAGTTATTGTATTCTTAATTTCTGTCTGGTTCTTCTTTGTGTTTTCTGTCTTCGCATTTGTTTTTTATCTCTTTGTTAAGTTCTCACTGAGTTCATCTATTCTGCCCCTAAGTTCATTGAGCATCCTATGACCAGTGTTTTGAACTCTGATTCTGGTAGATTGCTTGTCTCCATTTTGTTTAGTTCTTTTTCTGGAGTTAGTTTTCTTTCTCTCGTTTGGGACATATTTCTTTGTCTCCTCATTTTGGCAGCCTCCCTGTGTGTGTTTATATGTATTAGGTAGAGCTGCTACACCTCCTGGTCATAGTAGAGTGACCCTATGTAGTAGGTACCCTGTGGGGCCCAGAGTCACAATCTCTCGGGTCACCTGAGCCGCTGCTCCAGGTGTGTCCCTTGTGTGGGTTGTGTGTGCCCTCTCATTGCAGTTGAGCCTTGATTACTATTGGCACATCAATGGGAAGGATTGACCCTCAAGCTGATGAGGAAAGTGAGGAATGACCGTGACTACACAGAAAGAGCTGTTGACCCCATGGAACAGGAATCACTTCAGCTGGGCTCTGGTGCCTGCTGAGTCCACCCTTTGGGGGTAACCTGACACTTCTTGACCTAGGTCCACCCTCTCTGGCCTATGGCTGACTAAAATGTTTATCCTGTCCCTACTCCCGACCCAGCTGGGGTGCCTCTGTGTGCAGCTTGGAAGGAGCAAACCCAAGGGGAAGGAGCAGAGAGCTGTCAGAGTGGATCTGTGATCCAGAGGTGAGAGGTAGAGACACTGGGTAAGAACCCGAGAGAGAAGGGAGGGACTCAGTGGAGAGTTAACTGAAAATGAAGCTGAGGAGAAAGGATAGAAAACAGAAACTTGAGGGAAAGCAAGGAAGGAAGCTGTCCCAGAGCTTTCCAGCTAACTGCCAGGCATCTTGGCTTCTTAAAGGCAACAGCCGCTACCTCCACCCCTTGCAGTGCCCATCACCCCTTTCCTTGGATCTTTTTATTTGCAAGTTGGTTCCTGTCTCTGCCAGCATAGACCTAGTAGGCTGGGCCTTCAAATGGCAACCTGTGAGCTCTTACTGCCCTCTCACGTAGAGCATCTCTGAGGGCTGTAACAGGGGTATTTGGTCTACTCATGCACCTGCCCCAGCTTGGAAAACCGCCTCCCTCTTTATCCAGGGCCTGCCCTGAGTGTTGGCCTCTTAGAGGAATTTCAATAACTGTTCCTTCTCCCATTTCAGCTAGATGCCTGCTGGCCACCTGCCCTTCTCTGAGCAGTGATTTGTCTCCAGCAGGCACTCCACCTTATAAGTTATGCACAACTGGATTGAGAATGAAACATTCTTCTGGGGGTTGTGGAAAGGAGGATGTTGCCTCTGCCATGTTCCTGAAAGTCAGAGTCTATTTCTTTTTTGATTCTTAGAGGGGAACTAGTCCTCTTCATCTTTCCAGACAGCACATGGAGACTCAGTGCTCCTGCAGGCTGTGAGAAGGCAGGCAGCATCTGTAGGATGTGCTAATCACCACATCAGTGCTCAGGCAGTGACCGTTAGCACCAGAAATGGAGGCAGAACCACAGGGTGTTAGCACCAAGGAGGGAACTTAGAGAACCACTGGATGTGAGCTCTCACCCCCAGCTGCATAAAATCATCTGGGAGCTTCACCAAATGACAGAACCCTGGCCCCATGTAGAACTGGAATGAGAATCTCCAGGGTGGGGCCTCAGGGTCAGTGTTTTTGTAAATGCTCATTAAATGAATCTAAGGTATAGTCAGGGTTGAAAACCACTGTATCAGCCCAGTTTCAGGGGCGCTTTTGGTCACAGGTGACTTCCCTGAAGCTGCAGGGGAGTTGGTGGCAGAGCTGGAGCAGAGCCAGGGCTCCCACCCCCTCCCAGGACCAGTGCTCCACTCCCACACTCCGCCTATTGGAACAGGCTCTAGGGCCCCTCTCCAGGCTTTCCCTCCTGTGCCTTCTCAGGACACAGTGGTTGGTTGCTCCCCCTGATATGCCCATGGCAGGACTGATGATGAGGCTGTGTGACAAAGTGGGGGGCCTGCCTTTCCTATTACTTTACTGCCACCCAGACATTGAGAGGCTTCTCCCTGGGGTTGGGCCCTCTGGGACCTAGTCACCT
This sequence comes from Trachops cirrhosus, assembly GCA_028533065.1. NCBI lineage: Eukaryota > Metazoa > Chordata > Mammalia > Chiroptera > Phyllostomidae > Trachops > Trachops cirrhosus. Next base: position 98,921,362 of record CM052539.1, on the reverse strand, counting down.
CGTCTTCCTAATGCTCCCTCACTTTCTCAGCACTAAGTGGTGAAGGGCAGCGCCTCCCAAGAGACAAAGACTTTGTAGTGGTGGGTTTCAACCCTGTATGCATCTCAGAACCACCTGAAGGAGGCTTTTGAAAATACTGATGCCTCACACACCACCCCAGACCAATTAATTTAGAGCCACCAAACCTGGGCATCACTATGTTTCAAGTTCCTTGGTGATTCTGATATTCCATGAGAGTTGAGGAGCACTGCTTTATGGATTTGGGACCCACAGAGTGTCAGGCTTAGGAGATACTTAAAGATGTGTTGAAAGGGTTAGTATGCAGGTTGTATAAAGAACTCCTACAACTCAACAATTAAAAAAATGATTAAAAACAAGCAAAGGGCTTGAATAGGCATTTCTCCAAAGATGTACAAATGGCCAATAACCACATGAAAAGGTGCCCAACATTACTATTCGTTAGAAAAGTGCAAATCAAAACCACAGTGTGATACTACTTCATACCCATTATGATAGCTATTATTAAGTATGCACACACAGAGAAAACAACAGGTGGTGATGAGGATGTAGACAAATTGGAACCCTTGTGCATTGCTGATGGGAAAGCAAAGTGGTGAATTGCTGTGGAAAATAGTTTCTTCAAAAAATTAAAAATGGAATTACCATATGATCCAGCAGTTTAACTTTTAGATATATACCCCAAAGCACTGAAAGCAGGGACTCAGAGAGTTATTTATACACCCATGTTCAGGGAGCATTGTACACAATAGTCAGAAGGTAGAAGCAACCCAAGTGTCCGTCATGCAATGCGTGGCTAAACAAAATGTGGCATTTACACACAGTGAAATATTATTCAGCCTTAAAGGAATATCTGACATGGATGAACTTTGAAGACATTATGTTAACAGTGAAAGAAGCCAGACACAAAAGGGCAGATACTATATGATTCCACTTATGTGAGTGAACTACAGAAGTCACGTTCAAAGACAGAAAGTAGAACGGTGGCTGCCAGGAGCTGGGGTAAGGGAGGAATGGGGAGCTAGTGTTTGATGGGTACAGAGTTTCAGTTTTGCAAGATGAAAGAATTTGTGGAGGTAGATGGTGGTGATGGTTGCACAACAATGTGAATGTACGGAATGCCAGTGAACGGCACACTTACAAATGGTAAAACTGCTACAGATCCTGGGTATTTCTGCCCCAGGCTCCAAAACCCAGTCTAGGTTCTTCTTCACCCAAATATGTAGGGCATCTGTGTTCCTTTTCTTTTCCTGCACAGTTTCTTCCCTGGCCCCAGCCAAGTGCCTAGGGAAGCGATAAGGAAACACCTCTTTGATTAGCAAAACCTAAACCAGGGCCAGGTAAACTCTGGAAGCAAATTTTCTGGAGGAGAGGGGCAGTGGCCCATGGTGGCCCTGGCTTGTTCATGGGGAGTCTTCTCCCATTGTGTCTCTTGATGATTTCTGTTGTTGTCACCTAGCTGGCCTCAGGAACAGCTAACCCAGGTGGTAGTGGTGAAGGTGTAGAACAGTGGAGAAAACTTAGGCTCTGGAGGCATATACCACCAACAGCCTGAAGATGCTGAGCAACTCTGTGATACTGTTGACTTACGTTAAGTTTGTAGTCAACTCATAAAAATACCGACATTTATTGAGCTTACTATGGACCAGGTTCTGGGTTACTGCCTTACTACTAATGACAGTAATATTTCCCTCATTTTACAGACAAGAAAACTGAGACTTAGAAAGGTAAAGTAACTTGTCCAAAGTCATATAACATAAAAACAGGGGACCTAGATTTGAACTCAAGTCCGTTTCCCAAGTTCTCACTCTTTACTGCTGTGCTTTATGACCTCCCAAGACTAAAGGCATTTGAAAGATGTACTTGAGTGTATCATCCCTCCATCTAATTATGCACCCCTGTATCTAGCCAGTCTAGCTGGATGGGGATTATGAGAGCATGAGGCCCTGCGTAGTGCCCTCTCACTCTCCCTCCCACCTCTGGCCTCATGTGCTCCCTTCCCGAGGGGCAACAGCAGCAGTCAGACAGGTTTCGTCCCATGGGTGCTTTGCTCACTAGAAAAATTCTGGTGTCTCTGGCCAGATCAGAACAACTTCGAGCAGCACTCTGTACAGCAGGCTGAACTGGTCCAGCTCTGATAGGGGTCAGCCTGCTCCTGGAGCTGGTCCAGCCTGTCCAACAGATTTTCCGCAGGATGGGAATTCCCTGAATTTTCTGCTGCCAGGAGCCAAAATGCTCCTTTCCTATCTCCTCCACTATCAAATCCAGAAACTTACAGGCTCCTCCTGCCTGCCAACTCTGAAGAGTCCACCAAAAATCAGCCTTCCTCTCTCTCTCTCTCACACACACACACACATACACACACACACACACAACTCACTCACTTTTTCAGCATAACTCTGCATTAAGAACAATGATTCTCAGATTTTGTTTTACTCCATAATGCCTAACACAGGGCTTTATCACCAGAAGCTGAAAAATAATTGAAGGATGAATAGTGCCCAAACCTTTCCTTTCAGGTATGAAGTGACACGTTACAAACTACAGCTTACTGGTCCGTACCCCTGCCCTACCTGTACAGCCACACATCTGTAACTGTCCAGCTATAAAGTAGCCACTTTGACATTCAAAACTCACTTCCTCATTGAACAAGATTATACACGGGAGAGGGATGAGTGATGATGGGAAGAGGTTTCCACCCTAGCACACAAAATTTACATAAATTTACATAAAACAAAGCTATTCTTGACCAGTGTTCCCATTATATTTAATAAAATAAAAAAGTAAAAAGATGGAAAAAAGAATAACATAGCTGAATAAAGTATGTTTGCAATAAAAATAGTGGTACAGTAAAAATCATAATATTTTTGGATAAGAATAACTGAATTTGAATAAAATGCAGCATTTGAATAAGAAATGTAATTAACTTCAGTGCTGGAACTTCTTGAAGATAGGTGTGCTTAAAAATAGCAGAGATATATTGGTCGAGATTCTAAAAGGAGCTCCTAGTCATTTTTCTGAATTTTGAAGAGTTAGAATTAAACTTTCTCCTTTTATAATTAAACCAAAGTGTTCCTTGATTAGATTTAATTTCCTTTCGGAACATTGGCTTTTAAGGGGTCTTAGAATGTTAGAATCGAAAAACACCTTAGGGAAGTACACAAGACCTCTCTGTACTAAGATGGTGGTGTAGTTAAACACAGCTCACCTCTTTGCACAACCACATCAAAATTACAACTAAACTAACAACCATCATTCAGAACCACCAGAAATCAAGTTGAATGCAAGTCTGACAATTACGAAACAAAAGAAACCACATTCAAACTGGTAGGAGGGGCGGAGATGCAAAGTGAGCTGGTCCCACACCTGCATGTGGCAGATAAAAACCTGGAGGGAAATCTCAGGAGCAAGGGATCCTTGCTAGCAGTCCTGAGAGGAGTTTGTAGCAATACAAGCCCACCTAAAGAAGACAGAAAAATCTCAAATACAACCTAACCCTACATCTAAAAGAACTAGAGGAACAACAATAAACAAAGCCCACTGAGAGTAGAAGGAAGGAAATAATCAAGATCAGAGCAGAATTAAATGACATAGACACTGAAAAAAAAAACAATTCAAAAAAATCAATGAATCCAGGAGCTGGTTCTTTGAAAAGATAAACAAAATACACAAACATTTAACTAGATCATAAAGAAAAAAAGAGGACCCAAATAAATGATATCAAAAATGAAAGAGGAGAAATAACAACTGATACCACAGAAATACAAAGGACTGTAAGAAATTACCAAAAACAACTGTATGCCAATAAATTGGACAACCTGGGCAAAATGGATAAATTTCTGGAAACATACAATCTTCCAAAACTGAATCAAGAAGCAGCAGAAAACCTGAATAGACCGATTAACAACCTGCAAAATTGAAGCAGAAATCAAAAAACTCCTGACACACAAAAGCCCTGGACCAAATAGCTTCACAGGCAAATTTTACCAAACATTCAAAGAACTAACACCTATCCTCAAACTACTCCAAAAAATTCAAGAAGAGGGAAGACTCCCAAACTCTTTTTACAAGGCCAGTATTATCCTAATTCTAAAACCAAATAAAAACACAAAAAGAAAGAAAATTACAGGCCAATATCTTTGATGAACATAGATGTTAAAATCCTCAACAAAATATTGGCAAATACATCAAAAAAGATCATACACCATGATCAAGTGGAATTTATTTCAGGGATGTGAGGATGGATGTTTATTGATATTTGCAAATCAATAAACATATCACAAACAAAAGGAAAGACAAAAATCACATGATCATATCCATAGATGCAGAAAAAGCATTTGATAAGGTATAGCACCCGTTTATGATAAAAACACTCAGCAAAGTGGGAATAGAGGGAACATTCCTCAACATAATAAAGGCCATATATGACAGACCTACAGCCAACATCATACTCAATGGGCAAAAACTGAGTGTTCCCATTAAGATCAGGAACAAGACAAGGGTGTCAGCTTTTGCCACTCTTATTCAACATAGTACTGGAAGTTCTAGCCACAGTGATCAAAAAAGAAGAAGAAATAAAAGGCATCAAAATTGGAAAGGAGGAAGTGAAACTGTCATTATTTGCAGGCAACATGATAGTGTACATAGAAAACCCTATAAATTTCACCCAAAAACTACTCAACCTGGTAAGTGAATTCGGCAGAGTAGCTGGGTACAAAGTCAATATTCAGAAATCAATGGTATTTTTGTACACCAATAATGAACTATCAGAAAGAGAAACTAAGAAAAAATTCCCATTTACCATAGCAACAACAACAAAAAAAGTACGTAGGAATAAATTTCACCAAGGATGTGAAAGACCTATACTTGGAAAACTACAGAACACTGAAGAAAGAAGTTGAAGAAGATATAAGTAAATAGAAACTATACCATTTTCACAGATTGGAAGAACTAACATCATTAAAATGTCCATATTACCCAAAGCAATCTATAGAATCAAAGAAATTCCCATTAAAATACCAATGGCATATTTCACAGATCCAGAACAAATATTACAAAAAATTATATGGAATCAAAAAAAGAACCCCCAAATAGCCTCAGCAATCTTGAGAAAAAAAAAGAACAAAGTTGGGGGAATCATAATACCTGATATCAAACTATATTACCAGGCCACTGTAATCAAAACATTCTGGTACTGGCATAAAAACAGATGTAGATCAATGGAACAGAATAGAGAGTCCATAAATAAACCCATATCTCTATGGTCAATTAATATTCGACGAAGGGGAAATGAGCATACAATGGAGTAAAATAGTCTCTTCAATAAATGGCATTGGGAGAACTGGACAGGTACATACAAAAAGAAAAGAGAAGAGAAGAGAAAAGAAAAGAAAAAAACCAAAACTAGACCACCAACTCATACCATACACCAGAATAAACTCAAAATGGATTAAAGACTTCAAAATAAGTCAAGATACCATAAAAGTCCTAGCAGAAAACATAGGCAGTAAAATTTCAGATATCTTATGTAGCAATATTTTTACTGATATATATCCTAGGGCAAAGGAAATAAAGGAAAAAATAAACAAGTGGAATTACATCAAACTAAAAAGTTTCTGCATGGCTGTAGAAAGCATCATCGAAATTAAAAGGGAACTGACTATATGGGAGGACATATTTTCCAATGACATATCAGACAAAGGTTTAATCTCCAAAATATACAAAGAACTCATGTGACTCAAAACCAAGAAGACAACCAATCTAATTAAAAAATGGTCAAGAGACCAGAATAGACAATTCTCCAAGGAAGACATAGAAATGGTCCATTGACATATGAAAATATGCTCAGCATCACTATCACAGAGATGCAAATTAAAACCACAATGAGATACCACTTCAATCTGCCAAAATGGCTATCATTAAAAGTCAACAAACAACCAGTGCTGGTGAGGATGTGGAAAAAAGGGAACCCTAGTGCACTGTTGGTGGGAAAGCAGACTGGTACAGCCACTGTGGAAAACAGTATAAAATTTCCTCAAAAAAATTAAAATGGAACTGCCTTTTGATCCAGTGATTCCATGGCTTGGAATATACCTGAAGAATCCCGAACACAAATTCAAAAGGACTATGCACTCTATATTCATAGCACCACCATTTGCAATAGCCAAGAGTTAGAAACAGCCTAAGTGCTCGTCAGTAGATGAGTGGATTAAAAAACTGTAGTACATTTACACAGTGGAATACTATGCAGGAGAAAGAAAGAATTCCTACCTTTTGCGATAGCATGGATGGAACTGGAGACTGTCATGCTAAGTGAAATAAGCAAGTCAGTGAAAAACAAATACCATATAATCTCACTTACAAGAGGAATCTAATGAACAAAATAAACCAATCGGCAAAATAGAACTAGATACATAGAATCACAGAATGGACTGACAGCAGTAAGAGGGGAGGTGGAGGGGGAACTCTTTGAAGGAAGGCGAAGGGATTAGCTAAAGAACATACAAGGTCTGTCCAGAAGGTATCCAGTCATGTAATATGAAAAACACATTTATTGAAAAAGATACAAGATACAAGGAACATTGTACATAGGACAATGATGCCTCAGTCCCCTTCAAAACAGGCACCTTGAGGTCTCACACAGTTCTCCCCATCGCCATCAGCTGCCCTGTTGTATTTTCCTAAGTCTCATCAATGGTCTGAAATCTCTTCCCTTTCAAAAGTGATTTTAGTTCTGAAAAAAAGCCAGAAGTTACAGGGTGCCAAATCTGGGCTATAGAGGGGCTGAGTTACCTGGGTGGTTTGATGTTTTACAAAAAAACCCTGAACTAGATGTGATATGTGAGTGGGTTCATTGTCGTGATGAAACTGCCAATTACCACTTATCCATAGCTGCAATTTTCTGAATCATCCAAATAGTTTCCACGGAGAAATGTTCAAGCTTAACACAAAATTTGATGCCCTACTTGCTCAGTCATTTTGAATGCAATGGCCACACAGTAAACAAGCTCACTCAACAATGTCTACCACCCACTGACTAGTACAGGGAAGTCACTGTTCACACATGTGCATGCCAGACCTCTCTCCTTGGCTGCCAGGTTACATTGATGTCATGCAAACCATTCTCATTATATTAACAGTGACTGGACTTTTTCCAGACAGACCTCATATATGAAGGAACCATGGACATAGACTATAGAGTGGGGATTGATTGTGGAAGTGGGGAGCAGGCTGGGTGGAAGAGGGCAAAGGGTGAAATTATTGTAACAACTGTAAAACAAAAATAAAAATAAGATGGACAGAGATGTATTGGTAGAGATTCTAAAAGAGCTGCTGTCATTTTTTGAATTTTGAAGAGTTAGAATTAAACTTTCTCTTTTTATAATTGAACCAAAGTGCTCCTTGATTAGATTTCATATCCTTTCTGAACATTGACTTTTAAGTGGTCTTGGAATCTTAGAATCGAAAAGCACCTTAGGGAGGTACACAAGACCACTGTGTACTAAGATGGCAACATAAACACCGCTTGCCTCCTCACACAACCACATCAAAATTACAACTAAACTACAGAAAAACCTTCATTAAGAACCACAAGGGTGTTGAACCTCTACAACTACAGAATAAGAAAGAAACCACATTGAAACAGGCAGGAGGGGTGGAGATGCAGAATAGGCTGGTCCCATACCCACACGTGTGGCAGATAAAAATCGGAGGTGTATCTCCAGAGCAAGTGTTCCTAGTCCTATATGAGGCTCCCCATCCCAGAGTTCCAGTGCTAGAAACAACTTCTGGCTGTAAAACCCAACAGGGATTGAGGCTGTGGAAGACAGAAATTTCTGGAGACCTGGGCAGTTCCTCTTAAAGGGCCCACACACAGACTTACTTGGACTCACTCCCTCTGAGGTCTAGTGCCAGGGCAGCAGCTTGAAAGGTACCAGAGGCATATGGGGAGGAACTGAAGTGTCTGGCATAAGGACAAGAGCTGGGGGACAGCTTTCTCCCAGACAGAAGTGCTGGTAGAGGCCATTTTTCCTTTCTGAACCTTCCCCCAACAGACCCAAGAGCTGTCAGGCAGGAGTTATATCTGAGACTCCATCATCCTGGCTCCCACTGTTTGTCCCATGCTGGTGATTCTCTGAGGCTCCACCCTACCCAACTTTTGGGGCCACTCAAGCTGTTTCCACTGACTTTTCCATACAAATAGCTTGTCTTGGCTCATGCTTCAGATTTTCCTAAATCCTCTAAAACAAGCAGCATCTGGTCTCAGCAAGCCCTTGTACCTCTTGCCAGGTGGCCCCAGGCCCCGCACTAGCAGCAGCTGGCCTTGGTTCACAGCTTGCTCTTGCTTGGGCACCACCAAGCTAAGGACAAGTAACATCCATCTGCAGATTGCTTTGTAGCTTATGCCAGGTAGCCCCGTACAGAACACAGGATGTGGCTGACCTTGGCCTGCACCTCCTGGAAAGCCCCAGAGCCTGCGTACCCAGTGGACAGCTACAGATCACATCGGAGCACCACCACCCAACCCCCTCTACAAGCAACACACTCAAGGGGCAGACTCAGCAGGCACCAGAGCCCTGCTGAAGTAAGTCCTGCTCTGTGGAGTAGCCCCTGCACAGCTCATCCCCCACAGTGGTCAGAGGTCAGTTGTTAGTGGTCACAACCAGTCCTTGAAAATGATCAGCCTGGATAAATTCCTCCCATTCACCTGCCAATAGCTATTGAGGCTCAACTATAAGAGGAGGGTATACACAACCCACACACCTCAAGTATCCACCTTAGGTGACAAGGGAGGCTGTGCCACTGTACCCTATGGGACACCTCCTACTTTAGGCCACTCTACCAAGCCAGGGAGTTGTAGCAGCTCTACTTAATACACATCATAGAAACAAACACAGGGAGGCTGCCAAAATGAGGACACAAAGAAACATGGCCTGAATGAAAGACCAGAACAAGACTCCAAATAAAGAACTAAATAAATTGGAGACCAGCAATCTACTAGATGCACAGTTCAAAACACTGGTTGTAAGGACGCTCAATGAACTTAGAGGAAGAGTAGATGAACTCAGAGAGAACTTCTACAGCATAAAAAAGGACATTGAAACCATAAAAAAGAACCAGTCAGAAATGAAGGATGCACAACTGAAATGAAGAACAATTTACAGGCTATCAACAGTAATGTGTATGAAGCCAAGAATCAAATCAGTAATTTGGAATATAAGAAAGCAAAAAACATTGAATCAGAACAGCAAGAAGAAAGAAGAATCTAAACAAATAAGAATAGTGTAAGGAGCCTCTGGGACAAATTCAAGTGTACTAACATTTGCATCATGGGGGTAGCAGAAGAAGAGAGAAATTGAAAACCTGTTTGAAAAAATAATGACAAGTCCAGGAAGCACAGAGAGTCCCAAACAAGATGAACCCAAAGAGGCCCACACTGAGATGCATCATAATTAAAATGCCAAATATTAAAGACAAGGAGAGAATCTTAAATGCGGCAAGAGAAAAGCTGTTGCCTATAAGAGAGCTCCCATAAGATTGTCAGCTGATTTCTCAAAAGAAACTCTGCAGACCAGAAGAGATGGGTTAAGAAATATTCAAAGTGATGAAAGTAAGGACCTACATCCAAGATTATTCTACCCGGCAAAGTGATCATTTAGAATCAAAGAACAGATTAAGAGCTTCCCAGACAAGAAAAAGCTAAAGGAGTTCTTCACCACCAAAACAGTATTAAATGAAATTTTAAAGGGTCTTCTTCTTCCTCTTTTTTTATGTTTTAGTTATTCCAATTTAAAGGAATTTCTTTAAGAAGAAGAAAATAAAAATATGAATAATAAAAGGGCAAAAAATACATATCTATCAATAATTGAATCTATCCCTGACTTGTGTGGCTCAGTGGACTGAGTGTTGTTCTGCAAACCCAAGGTCACCTGTTCAATTCCCAGTTAGGACACATGCTTGAGTTGCAGGCCAGGTCCCCAGTTGGGGGCATGGGAGGAGCAATCAGTTGATGCTTCTCTCTCACACTGATGTTTCTCTACTTTTCTTTCTCGCTCCCTTTCCTCTCTCTAAAAATAAATAAATAAAATATTCTAAAGAATAATAATTGATTCTAAAAAATGAAATAAATGAACAAGCAGAACAGAAACTGAATCATAGATACAGAGAATGTTTTGATGTTTGCCAGATGGGCGAGATGTTGGGGGTAGGTGGGCAAAAAAGATGAAAGGATTAGGAAGTACTAATTGGTTATTACAGAAGAGTCATGGGGATATAAGTACAGCATAGGGAATACAGTAGCCAAAGAAAATATATACATACACACACACACACACACACACACACACACATGACACATGGACAACAGTGTGGGGACTACCTGAGGGAATTGGACAGTCTGGATGGAGGGGGGCAAAGGGAGAAAAATTGGGACAACTCTAATAGCATAAAAATAAGATAAAATTTAAATTTAAAGAAACAAACTTAAAAAAAAAAGAAAAGCAAGTACCTTAGGTCTTATGGTTCACCCTGACCCCAATATAGGGACACCCTTCTAAAATGTTACTGATAAGTGGTCAGCCAAACATTACTTGAGCATTCCAGGAAATGGGAACTCATTACTACCAGAGGAGGCCTATTGCATTTTGGTGCAATTCCAATGGTTAGAAAATGCCTCATATTTAGTACTGAAATCCAGATACTTTTTGCCATCACTCCTCCCTAAGCCCACTAGTCCCAGTTCTCATTGTATTGAAATCCAGCAGTCTTAATTGTCTTTCTCCATCTCCTTCTGATCTTTACCTAGAACAAAGGAATTTGATTTGTATATAAAATGTTAGACATTTCTTTTCTAAGGTACTACTTAATAAGAGCCTCACAATTTCTCCATAAATTCCTTTATGAAATCCTTAGAGCAGAACAAAATATTTTGTATTAAATTCAATAATCCTAACTTACGGGAAGTGATTATTTGTGTGTGCTGTTTTATAGTTCTTTTAACCATCCTTGGACTTAGGAACTTCCATCAATATGGCTTTGCCCCTGCACATCAGGAGCCCCTGGTCTCCCTCACATATCTTGTCCCCTTCTCTCAGGGCACAAGACTTACAGGTCACTGCCTTCCATTCTGAGCCTCTCTGCAGGCTTGTCTTTTTGTCCTGGTCATTCTCTACTGTCATTCATATTGTGATTTGTTCTGAAATAGCATTTTTATTACCTTTCATTCATATCCTCACTTGGTAACCTCAAGTGATTAACTTAAGTATGCTATGTTTAATTCATCCAAGCCTAATAAAAATATCTTCGTTTGAGGCAATTTATTAGGTTGAACCTCCTGAAATTGACATTTTTATAGTCAAAAATGGTTGACTATCAGCAACTTCTAAGTAGTTCCACCTAGTATGTTACAATCAGCCTATATTTTACTTGGAAGGGCATTTGCAAATTTTTGAGAAAACAAGGGAGGGTTTTGTTCTCAGGGAGTCAGATGGACTAGGAAGCGGTCAGGGTGTGGAATGAGTGGAAAGTCACATAACCTTAGTTTTGCATCTATGCAATGAGAAGCTGATAAGATTGCCTATCTCACAGAGTTGCTGGGAGGCTCAACAGAGGTAATGTTAAGTAAAACTGCCTTTAAACTGTGAAGTTGGTCTTTTGTTTTCGTGTACAGGCTAATATGTAGAATAAAACAAAAGTGGCCTGGCTTTACAATTGTATGTAGTAGGCTATAAGGTGAGATGATGAGAGGTGTAGAGTAACTAAGGGTCTCGATGCGGAAGGCCTGAGTCTGAATCCTGCTCAGCCACTGACCAGCTGGTGAGCACCATACTTAAAATACGTACAATAGGCCAATAGTGCTTACTTCTCTCAACTTCAACTTCCCAGCCTAGGTGTACCAGAGGCAATCCATTAATGCTCATTTCCCTGCCTGCCCCTAATCCCAGTTCTGATACCTTTATCCGGGTGAGTCTAGGGTGTTTCCAGTCCGAGTCCATCTACTTTCATCCACGGGTTTTGCAAAGGCCCTGACACTGTGTCTAGTCTGCACCCTCCCCTTTCCCTCAGACTTTATCCCTGGCCTATCCAGGGCCCTGTTTCCAGCCTACCAACCTCAGATCCAAGCTGAAAAGTCTTCCTCCCTGGCTTGTACCTCAGGCCCTCTCAGTGACTGATTCTCTTTCAGTGATTAGCTCTGCTCACTGGCGGTAACATTTGGACAACACCGGAGTGATGGGCTACCCTATGCGATGGAGGGCTGTGCGAGACTCTGAGTGTTGGGGTGGCTAGGAGTGTGTCATTCTTCAATTGAAACAAGACAAAACCAAAGGGGAGTTTTGTGAAAACTGCCTTCCTTATTTCATTTTTAACTGAATTTCTTCCACTTACCTGTCTATGTTAGGATGGACCAGAAATGGCTTAATGGTTATTGAACAACCATCTGGGAGCCCTCCCAGGATGGAGGTGCAGGAAGAGGGAGGTGTAGGTGCTATGCAGTTTACACTCTTCCCCCTCCCCCGCCTGCCCCTCCCCTTGTTTTTAAAGACTAGGATCAGCAACAATGGTTAGAAAGCATGCCCCAGGCCTCCTTTGTTCTGGGTGAGATGTCGTGCCTATGACTGGTGACTATCCCTCTTATATTACTCAGGATATTTAAGGTCTTGGAATTGAAGCCTCAAATAGGAAGATGTCAGGCCAGGCCACTTCCTCCTCTAAATATATCCCAGTGTGGTGCTGCTTCCAAGTGCAACCAAAGCAGGAGCAGGACATGTGCTGTCAAGGGAAAGAACTGATCTCTCTGGGGCCCTCCTGCCTTTTTCCTTTTTGTAGGAGCCTGCTGTGGCTTAGCTCATGCCAAATGCCCGTTTCAAGAGCACATTTTCATGCCTCCTGGTGTGCACTGTAAATCTGTTAGATCTTCGTGAAGATGATGCTTGTTCTCATTCAGAAGGGAGGGAGGATGAGGCTTGACTAGTATCCTTATTCCTTGGAGCCTTGTGAGCCAGCTAATGGAGGTCAGAGCTAAGATGACAGTCAGATTTGATCCCAGATGGGGAAGGCTGCCACTGATTGTGCTTTCTCACGAGATGCTGGAAAAGGTGGAGGAGGTCACCCCAGCAAACAAAATGTTCCCCCAAGAGAAGCCCAAGTGATTTTCTCTTACTTAGAGCTAGCCAAGCCCAACACTTTCCCTCAAGAGCATAAAGGGACCATAAATGACATGCACCAAATGTGTTCTAACTGCTGGGGTATGCCCACTGTCTGCTCAGGGAAGGTCATGGGGTCAGAGGTGAATGGATTAAAGGCCACAGCTGGAGGGGCTGTCAGCAGAGGCATTCTGATACTACTTGGCAAGGCAGAGTGGTCAGGGTCCTATTCTCATCACCTCACTGCCTTCCCCTGGGTCACTTGAACCTTCCCCTGGGTCAGTCTACCACTTGAACCTTGAGAACAACTTCCCCCATCCAGGACCTTTGTAGAATTGAAACAACTTCTCGAACCCAAACCCTGCAACATGTAGTCTTTCAGCTTACAGTACTTGCTATGTTTAATACCAGCTCCCTGTCTTCCAGGAGCAGAGAGACCATTCACTCACTGAATGGCCTGTGCCCCTTTCTTTGTCCCTGCCACTGGAATATGGCTGGGCTGTCTAGTTTTCCCACCATCGCCCACCAGTCCCAGCTAGGGATGTGGATTCTGATATCATGCCCACTTGCCTCACTTTCCACAAGGCCCTGTGGGCTGCAGGAGGTATGGTGTCCTACCTTTGTACTCAGGTGGGCAAATAGATCATTACCATTGCTGGCTCCCAATGCAGGGCAGAGACCTGGGCTGAAGATCCTGCTCAGCTGAAACCATTCCCATGGCTCCTGTCTCACTGCGAGTAAAAACCAAGGCCTCCATGTGTCTGCAAGGACACTCCTACAGGTCCTGCCCTAGAGCCTCTTCTCAGACTTCATCTCATATGTCTTAGTTTCCTTTTGCTGCCATAACAAATTACCACAAACCTAGTGACTTCAAACAACACATTCATTCCCCTACTGTTCTATAGGTTTAGAAATCCCACAGGGGTGTCACTGGGCCAGACTAAAGGTGTCAGCAGGGTGGTGTTCCTGATGGAGGCTCTTAGCAAGAAGCTGTTTCCTCACCTTTTCCACCTTCTAGCATTTCTTGGCATGTGGCCTCTTCCTCCATCTTCAAAGCCAGCAGTGTTGCATCTCTCTGATCCATAGTCATGTCTTCCTCTGACCACAATAGGGAAAGGTGCTCTGCTTTTAAGAAGTCTCATGATTATACTGTGTTCACCTGGACAATCCGGGATACCCTCCCCATCTCAAGGTCCTTAACATAATCACATCTGCAAAGCCCCGTTTGCCATGTAAGGGAACATATTGACAGGTTCTGAGGATTAGGATGTGGACGTCTTAGGAGGGCATATTCTTCCTGCTACATCCTACCACTCTCCTGACCAGCCTGCCTGACTCAGCTTTTCCCCAGTAAAGCAATACACACTGTCATCTAGCACCTGCACCTTTTGTTCCCCCTACCTGGGGCACTGCAGATACTCTAGACCCTCAGATACCTGGATGCCTTGCTGCCACACTTCCACCACATCTCTGCTCGAATATCACCTGATTAGAGAGGTCTTCTCTAACTCCCACCCTCTCCCATCACACTATATAGGCCTTTCCCTGTTTCACTTTTCCTCATTGCATCATTCACTACCTGACATATTTATTAATGTTTATTGTCTATTCCTCCCACTGTCCCACCCCCAGATTCTCCCTACAAGTGCAGGAACTTTGTCTGTTTTGTTCATTGCTCTATCCTCAGCACCTAGAACAGTGGCCGGCATATAAGAAGTTCTCAGCAAATACAGGAGGGAGGTAGAGAGGGAGGAAGGGAGGAGAAGGGAATGGAAGGGAGGAAGGGAGGAACCACTGAGGAGTTCATGAGTGAAGGACCAGGCTCAGTGCATTTTCCATCCCCTAAGAACTATAGAGGAAACCAGCTTAAGCTTTAGCAGGAAGGAGCTTAAGGATGGGAACAGGAAATACTGTTCTGATGGTAGGAGTTCTGATTGAGAAAGTCTTTGAAATTCTATTTCCTGAAAAGTCTTCTGTGAGGACACATGGGCTCAGCACCTCTCATTTATTTGGAATTGTTGAAAAGTCAGAAATATAAGGATGGGCTGTACCTCCCAGAACCCTCCTACTATTGAAGTCTTCAACAAACTGATTTGAGTTACATCACAACAAAACGCACTTGGCATTAATGTATCAGAAACCTCTCCATCACACCCTGTGCGTCTACGTGCTACTGCAGCTGCTCCTGCCTGTGAGAGGGAAGGCGGCATTGACAGTCAGAATCGCAACACCATCCTTTACAGTGGGCACTTAGCAGTGGTAAGCCTTCCTAAATTGAAACTCAAAGTGAGAGACTGGCACTTCTACTGCCCTACTTTGGGAACACTTTGACCTACTTAGAAGTCAACGTTTCTGGAAGTGGACGAAACCTGGGGTGATTTGTTTTTAGCAACTCCAGCTGCACCCATCTCTCACTTTGATAAATAGCTTGCCTCCTCCTGAGCGCAGGCGGCTGCTCAGCGCAGACCTGCAGGAACCCGTCCTGGCTGCCTATGGCCCTACCTCTTCCGTGTCCCACAGTACACAAACATTGGCTGTTCTGGGGAGACATCTGGGTCTTCTGTGAAACTCCATAGTCTTCATCAGTACTGTCTGAATCACCTCCCTAACCTGGGGCCTGGTACAGACTGGAAGGTGATCAGTGAGAACAAAGAGGATGATTGACAGGATGAGCTGGAGCTTAACTTTCTTGAGGATGAGTGAGATAGGCAGAAAGAGGCAGTCAGGTGTCCGATAGGCAAGAACAGAAGAACCCATTTACACATGTAGGATGAGCTAAGTGATGCTTTAGTCACTGGAGTCTGGGAACCTTCACCAGGCGAACAGTAGTACTCACAGGGCCAGCAGTGGGGCAGCGGCCAGCCCACCTAAACAAGGATCATCAGGAGAAGAGATTACTGTGCATAATGCTGGCAATCATGCTTTTTCTGCAGACATTATTAAAATAGTACATGTTACTTCAGATTAGTTACCCACACAGACATTATACAACTTTAAAAGATATATTTAGAGTTCAAATTAAATATTGCACCTCCTTTCTCTGACCTTAAGTGTTTCAGGTCACTGATGATTATCTCCATTCCTCTTTTTTACAGAAAGACAAAACCTCTACCTATGTCCAGTCCTGGTCTGTCTCCAGTTTCCCTGTACTACCACAGGAAAAATTGAACCAACTACAACTCCTAGGACTCACCCTGTTCTTTGTCTAGGGAACATGTCTTATTCACCTTATTATTTGTCACATAAATTTCATATATTCATATATATGTGTTCATATGTTCACATATATAAACATATATAGGTAATTGCAGAGGGTAGATGCTCAGAAACCAACCATTTGTTGAATACATGGTCGGTACTTGGCAAGAATCTTAGAGTTTTAAGCCACAGTCAGGGTTAAAATTTTCTATTCATAAATGAAAGCCACGACAGGGTAATTTGGGAAAAATTGTCAACCACCCTGGCACCAGCAACCAGGCAGCTGACAGGCCAGAAATGTACACAGGGAAGATGATGGCTAAGGAGCGTGCAGTTGGCAAATGAAGAGCATGACAGGCGGTGGAAGGTGTTCCACAAGGAACAAGTGGAAGCATTTGAGTCCAGGTGCTTCCCAAACTCTATTTATTATCAACATGCAGGAAGTAATCCCAGAGTGTATGCAGGTGGCCTAGAGGTCAGTGGTTCTTAACTCTTAGTTCACACTGAAATCACCCGCAGAGCTTTTTAAAACTGTAGATATGAATCTGGATCAGAATCTGGGAGTAGGTGTTGGCAGTGAGATTCACTGCTGGAGGAAAAGTCAGGTCATTGATGGGTCAGAGTGGGTGAGATGAGGAAAACAGGGCCTGTCCTCCATGTTCACCAGGACACAGCCCAGAGTCCGTTGAGCTTATTCGAGCATGCTGGGTAAGAGGTGTGCACTGTGCTTGTCACAGTCAGAAGGTTCTCAAGAATGTCCGGCACAGTTGCTCTTCCCTCTGTCCCTGGGTTGTGCTCTCACTAAAAAATATGCAAAGTGTGATTTTGAAAAACTCTGTTCCGATAAATCAGAAGAGAACAATCCTAAAGGAAAAGTTTTCGCCACACGTGTGTCGGTGCAAAGGGCAGATGCCTGAGGTCATGGTCCAGCGTTACTGAAGCCTGTGACTGACTGGAGGGGTGGGGAGGGCAGTCCTATTAGTCCTCACTATTAGGCCCAGCATTTTGGTTTACCTGGCCAGAATGTCTGCAGACTGAGACTATCGAGAATTCTTTGGGGTTCTTCTGCTGTGAGGAATGGAGATGAGACATTAAATAGACACACAGGTAGGCAGAACACCTTATTCATATGAAAATGAACTTTGACTGGAGGCATCAGTAAAGATGAACTCTGCCAAAAATAAGCATAAGACTCAGCTGTCTGTTTGGAAATTAAGAACACTGTAAAGATATTGCTATAACTCCAGTGTTCTTAGCCTGAACTTTGGGAGTGGGTGGCTAGGTATTTGAAAACTCTGAAATGAAAGACTTTCAACTATCTTATGCCCTCCCCAAAAGGAGTTTATTGGGGGCTCAAATGAAGTCCAGGGATCAATAATACTTTGGGGAAAAGTGTATCTAGTTATTCAGATGATATTATCAAAATACCCTCTTACTCTCTCTCCCTCTGTCGCTCTCCCCTATCTATCTATCTATCTATCTATCTATCTATCTATCTATCTATCTATCTATCTATCTCATCTCATCTCTTTCATCCATGTGGGCTTTATTCTCAGCGAGTTTCTTCCTGTGTGCTTATGGCATGTTGGCCTCCAGCTGCTTTAGGCTAACATTGTACCAACTCAGAAATCTTGCGGGGAGCTGCTTTCCCAGTAGTTCTTGCTAAGGTATCACAGTTCATTGGCTGAAACTGGATCATGTGCTTAAGCTGAGCCAATCCTTGTGACTGACTGGCCAAGCACAAATCATGGACCTAAACTTGGAGGGGCCTGGGGGCAGTGCGGTCAGCCACGTCTCAAAACAAGTTCTGACGATAGAGGGCTGGTTCCTTAAAGAAAAATCAAGGTGCTATTATCAAAAACAAGTGAGCATAGATCACAAAAAGATGGGGAGAAATCCTCTAAGCTAGTGGTTCTCAAAGTGTGGTCCCTATAGCAACAATATCAGCATCTCCTGGGAACTTGTAAGCAATGGAGATCCTCAGGTCCCACCTCCACTGAATCAGAAACTGTGGGAGCTGGGCCCAGTCACCTGTGCTTTAACTCGCCCCCCACCCCAGGTGATTCTGATGCACATTCAAGTTTGAGAACCACCACCTTATACCAGTGGTTCTCAACCTAGGCTGCATATTACAAGTACCTAGGAACTTTTAAAAATACTAATGTCCACCTGCACCCAAGTGAATTAATCTGAATCTTGAGGCAGTGCTGAGGGTGGTAGGGGGTGGGGGGGAATACCCAGGCATCAGTATTTCCTAATCTTGGTTCCACCCTAGAATCACCTGACAGCTTTATAAAAATAAAGCAAAACAAAACAAAAAAACCTAATGCCTAGTATTTGCTAAAGTTTCCCTGATGATAAGCACCAGTGTTCAAAAACCATTGACCTACCATATCCCCTCTAAATTGTCTTAAGGATATCACCTTAAAACATCTAGATGCAGGTTATAGGGTTCAGGCACCTATTTTCTTAAATCCCTCAACTCAAACCTTGTTCAAATATACAGTGTTGATTCCCTTTTCACTCACGTACATGGTGAGTCTGTCCAAGTGGCTAGCTCTGCAAGGGCTGGGGTCATTTTTGTGCACCAATGTAGACCCGATGCCTAGAGCAGAGCCTGGCACATAGTATCCAAACAGGTGGATTGAGTGGGTAAACCAAATATCTATTGATTCTTGTGTCATAGCCCTCATGCCGTGAATCAGAAGCAAATAAATTTCAATTTTAGAAGGGTTGAAGATGATGGCCATTTTCTGCCCTGGGCTTACAAAGAACAGCAAAATGGGTGTTCTCTTTGGTGACATGGAAGAGAAAACTAGACAACCGTACTGGTTGCCACGGGTCAGAACTGAAACCCAGGATAACTATGATCCTTCAGTAATTCAATCCAGCAAGACGGGACTGACTAGTAGTTGGGATAATCAGTCAATCAGGAATCTGGCGTGCAGGCTGCATAAGCAACTTGAACTTTCATTTCTCTGTTTTGTATGTGGAGCACCAGAGGCACGTTTCCTGCTCAACAGTGAGATCCTTATGTAATTCTTGCCAGGAGAGGCCGTCAGGGAGATGACAGTGGTAGAACTGGAAGTTAGATTTCGTTTTCCCTATGATGTAGAGCTTTTTAGAGTTCCTTTTTAGAGTTAAACCATCAAAGCCTCATCATAGTTCATTCATTCAGTTTCCTCAGATGTAATAGAGGACTCCACCTTATAAGGTTTTTTTGTGTGGACAAATGAATTAATAGGGAGCAATTAGGAAACTTTTTGACGCATATAAATGCTCAAAACGTGTTGGCAATTGTTACCCATTAAGTTGTCTGCTATCATTTACTGAACATCTACTGTGTTCCAACCATGAGGCAGATGCTGCAGCATATAGATACATAAGGCACAGCCCTGGTCAGGTGGCTCAGTTGGTTGGAGCATCGTCCCATGCACCAAAAAGGTTGTGGGTTCAATGCCCCGTCAGGGTACATGCCTAGGTTGCAGGGTCAACCCCCCCACCCTGCCCCGCCGCCAAAGGGAGGCAACTGCTTGATGTTTCTCTCACATATCAATGTTTCTCTCTCTCTCTCTCTCCCTCCCCCCCCCTCTGAAATCAATGAGCATATCTTCAGGTGAGGATTTAAGATAAATAAGGCACAAATCTAAACAGTTCAAGCTGAGAAAGGAAACCCCAAATACTGGTAATTCCTAGAAGTCTTGTCCCTTGGCTGTATTTCTTTTGGGTGGGAATTGGTTACCTGAGTGATTCTGTTTTTTATTCCTCTAACAAATTTCCCTGTTTTTCTGATGAATGAGCCCTTTGTGCTTTATGAGTATTGCATGTTTCCAGCAATCCCTCTTTCTTAAAGCTGGACACAAAGGAATGGGAGAGATGGCCTGTGAGTGATAAACTCATTCACTCTTAGGTAGGCCCAGTGATGCAGTCCAAATGGGCTTCCTGGGAGAAGGGGTGATATGGGCTTGGCCTTGAAATATGAAAAAGATTTAAAGAAGAAAAGGACAGGATACAATAAAGAAATGACAGTTCCATGGGTGTGTGGCGGTGGTGAATGGGAGTTGCTACCGTAAGTAAGATGCGGGGCGGTTCTCTGCAGCCACTCACCCACCTGGGACCATTCAGCATCTCTCTAACAGGCACTTCCATGGACAGGTCTTTTAAAGTTCTATTAGCAATCCTTTGTCCATCTTTTGTATACTTTTTTAAATGCTGAAATTGAAGATCAAAAAAAGTGCAGTGACTTGCCTAAGGTCAAACAGCTAGTAGGTGGCAAACAGCTTTGAACTTTGATGTTATGACTCCATATCCAGAGTGCTTTGGAACAACATCATTACAGCCCACGAGCCAATAAAAAAGTGAGGTGCTATTATCAGTGTTAGCATGAAATATCAAAAGGAGAAAAAGGGATAGCAAAGGAGTTTTCATGCAGAGGAGGATGTCAATGTTTGAAGGCTGAGGGGAAAGAGAAGTTGAACCTGTTAGAGAGAAAAAGCAATATTGAGCCTTGAACCGAAATCTGGTCCTGTCCCACGTAGGGTGTCCAACCTTTTGGCGTCTCTGAGCCACACTGGAAGAAGAAGAGTTGCCTTGGGCCACACATTAAATCCACAACACTAACGAAAACTGATGAGCAAAAAAAGGTCTTAAGTAAATTTACGATTTTGCATTGGGCCGCATTCATAGCCATCCCTGGTCGCAGGCTGCCCGCGGGTCGCGGGTCGAGCACCCCTATTGGTGGCCTTTGGGGAAAGGAAGCTGCACAGAAAAGGAGACCCATCGGTTTTGTGCCAGGGGCTTGGTGTGCAACAGACCGTCCTCTCTCCCTAGTTTGCCCTGTGGCCACAGCCGCAGGCGGTAGGCGTTGCTGAAGGCTCCGAGAGCGCGGCTGCCCTGTACTCCAGCAAACAGCTGGACTTTGGAACTCCGCCCCCCTTAGGCCCTCCTTCCCGGGCCGGGCCCCACCCCTCCTGGCTCCAGCTCCCAGAAAGTGAGACAGCGACCGCGGTGTCCGGAGAGGACAGCTAAGAGCGACTTCGCGAAGGCGAGAGCTGGCTCCCGGGCCGCGGCACTGAAGTTTCCGAACCGCCGAGCTTCCGCGCGCTGCTGGCGTCCCGGGCCATGCTGGAGCGCTGGGGCCGCGCGGCAGCATGAAGGGCAGCGAGCGGGTGTACTCCCGAGGTCCCTCTTTGGGGTGGCTCTTTGCCAGGTGCTGCTGTTGCTTCCCTTGCAGAGGTGAGTGGCTGTCGGCACTTGCGCCCTCTTTTAGCCAAAGACTGGAGCGGGTGAATGCAAAGGAGGGGTGGGAGGAGTAGGGCAGGATAGTGGGAGGGCGGCAAAGGGAGACAGTTTGCTGTGAACCGCGTTTATTTCGGTTTCCCTAGCAGAATTCGCGCGGGCTGGCTTTCTCATTGCTCGGTTCTGACTTGCCTGCGGAGCTGCAGTTTGGAAACTGTTATTTATCAGCGATTTTGGATGTCAGGGCTCCAACCTGCAAGGGAGTGGGGTGCGGATGCAGCGGGTGGGGAGACAGCACTCGGAGCCGAGTACGTGGCCCCGCGGTGGCAGAGCCGCAGTTCCCTGCTCTCATTTACATATGGATCTCAGCTGTGGGATTAACCGATGACTCCTAGCTATAGGAATGCGTTTGACACTTGTCTCTGCACCAGGAACTATTTTTGCCAAGTGACAATTTTCTTTAGGGACTGGAACTGGCTTTCCTCTGCCTGGGTTTTCGCAGGCCTAAGTAGGTTTGCAACTCTGGGCCAGAGTTTGACTCATTAATTAACCAAGAACTCTTTATGTACCCAATTAGGACTGTATTTAATTATTCTGCTAATTGTAATGTTGTTAAGGAGACTTTCAGGAAGCAACTAATTCCCCCCACTCCCAAATCAGACTGCAAAACAAGATGGTGAGAAGTATGACAGAGGGGAAGGGTATCAACTGGGTAGCCTTTCCCGAAAAAAGAAATCCAGTTTTTCCTAGATAGAGTTAGCAGATGTTCCTAAAGCTGTCCTGTCACTTTAACACTTCAGCTTGGAGGGTGGGGGGAAGAGGGGTTCTGTTTCTGTGTGGTTAGAAGTGAGATGCAGCCTCTCACTTGACATTTGCCCTTTTTAAGTGTCATCTGTTGGACCTGTCGCCTCCACCTCCACGTGCAGTGCCCTAGTCTCTGGCTTCATGGTTGTATAACGAAGTCCAAATGGAACTCTCTCTCTTAATTACTGACGAATAGACTATCCAAGTGCCCCTTCACCATCTTCAGTGCCACACATACACCCTGACACATGTTCCATCCTGAGCAGCTATAAGGCTACAAAACTAATTAAATCTGAAGGACATTTCCCCAGATCAAAAATGTTCATAATCCCAGCATTAGAGTCTCTCAATCTGAATTTAATTAGAACAGCCCAGAACTGTGTGGTAGCTATCTCTAAGAGCCAGAATTCAGACGGAGATGAAATCATAGAGGGCCAGAACCCTCACAAATATCCAAGCCTCGTTCAGAGACATTTAAAACCAAGGTTGGGAATTGAAAGAAAGGGGCATTAAAAGGGCGAGAAAGCAGGAAATAGCCAAAGGGAGTCTGAGCGGGTGGGTTTTGCTCTGCTTTCACAGTGAAGGGTTTCCAAGCAGGATTTCTTAGGAGTCCATTTCCTGTCCAAAGGCAGAATTCGGGGATTTGGGCGCTTTTCCAGATGCGTGGCAGCCCAGCTTCCCTACAGAGTAATTCTCTCGGGTCTCTCCAGCTTTTGCTTTGTTTGTGAATTGGCCTGGCTGTCCCTCTGTGCTCTGGCTGAGGAGGGGATGGGTAGCTGGTTTAGGGCTCCTGCTGGGCTGCCTCCTGCCTGCAGGATCGGGAAATTGGAGGCTGCAGGCTCTTTGGCTTGGAGACAGGCACAGGAAGAAAAGTGGTGTCAGATGAGCCAGAGCTGGAGGAGACCATCGACCCTCAGCTGAACACTGAAGGACCAAAAAGGGCCAGCAGTGAAAGCAGCTTTAAAGGGAAAAGGAGGTTAACAAATGTGCACGCTTCGTCTTTACTCCTCCATCTTTCCTAGATCAGAAACATGTGAAGAGGGAAAACTGGGGCTCGAATCTGCGAAAGATGGTAGGGAAGGTGAGTTAGCCACCCTTCAAAGAACTGCTGGCTTCCGGCTAGGCAGGGCGATAGTATCTGAGGTGTTGGGGCACCTTCCCTGGGGCCGCTGCAGTCTTCTCTAACTGAAAAGAGAGATCTGAGTCTCCACCCGGCATGTGGGCATCTTTCAGAAGCAGATTGAAAAGATAAGGTCTTGTGCAGAGCTTGACTACGTCGCCCAGAGCCCCAAAACTATATGGGGAAAAGTGCCGAATTACATGACAGAGAAGGGCTTGGGGAAAATTCCGAGAGGCCGAGTAGAGTGGAGGGGTTCGATGACAGGTGATCTTTCTTCCCTACCTTGATGTTGGTGTTGAAGGTCTGCTTCCCTTTTCAGTTAAACCAGTTTCTCTGGTTGTTTAGACTTAATGCAGTTGAAAGTCAGCTTCCCCTTTTCAATAAAAGAAGGTGGTTATTGGGTCTCTATCTCTTCTCCCGAGAGAAGTTGGCTCTTTCCTACTCCTCCAGGAGCTAATAGGTTGGAACCCACCACAGTGGATCCCAACTCAAGGGGCCTTCACTGACTGGCTTCTAGTCCCTCGGGATTTAAAGAATGCCTCCTTGTAAAGTCTAAGGAAAAGGAACCAAGGGGAAATGGAATGTTCTGGTTATTTTTACCCAAAGCTAAGTGAGGCACCCTGGATTATCTCTGGTGAATCCTAAGTGGTTGTGATTGTTAGCACTAGAGTAAGACTCAAGGATTTAGTGATATACTTGTGGCCTTAAAACACCATATTTAAGAAGTGTGGAATGAAGTTAGTTGAGCTTGTCTTTTGATTCAGACAAGTGAGAAAAACAGCAATCTGTTTTTCTCTTCCAGTTTTTGATTCTGTGGAGCATGAGAAAGGTAAGGGGGCTTCATGAAAGGTGATCTTTCCTCCCTACCTTGAAATTGGTGTTGAAGGGCGAGAAAACAGAAAAACAAGGGTAGGATGGAAATGGAGATCAGGTGGGAAGGAAGAAGGACAACAAATAACATTTATACCTGCCTTTTTGGAAGTGAAAAATAGCCAAGAGTGAGATAATAGCATGCATATTTCTGAAGGACGATTTATCACTGATGTCACACTCTGTGGGAAGTTTCAGAATTGCTTTTGCTTCTTATACTTTCCTTTAAGCCCAAATAAGTGGGTCAGTTCTGGATTCTCTTTTAGTTATCTTAAAATTTTTTAAAAACAACTGCTTTCAGAGTGACAAAAGGGATTTCAAACCCCCTGGAGGTTGCTAAGCCATGGGTTTCAGACTGGAATTTGTGACTTCTTAGATCTCAAATCCTAGAGATTTTTCTGACCTCACTAGGATGGAAGCCAGTTTTAGAGCCTTTAATTTTCAGGTTAACTTGTAATTAATTTTGTGTATGTGAACCAAAGTCCCTTCTTAGAAACCTTCCTGATTACTCTCCTCCTCTGCTTCTCTACCGTGTGGGGGGATTTATTTATACTTATTTATTGCTGTATCATTGTCCTTCCATCTCAAGCACATCATGTGTCCCCATTTGCACTGTGAGACAGTGACAGGAGTCTGAGTATCTCAGAAGAAATGAAGGGGTGGTGATTTATCCAGGCTGAATCAGCTCAGCGGGGAAGAGGTGGGATCACGTTCCCATGGCTCTTTTACCAGGAGGGAAGTTGGGTTCCTCCAGCTTGCTTCTGATGTCAGAAAGTGTGGATAAGAGTTATGGGGGTTCCCAGGGCATACCAAGGCATTCTCATCCATAATTTCTTTTTCTTTGACTACTTTTCCCCAGAGTCACTAAGCAAGAACATTGACTTGATGTGACTGTCTTCTTTGACCCATAAATTATTACAGTTCATTTTATAAACTGAATTGAATCTGTGAAACCATGGCTCCAAGTTCCTTTAGAAAGGTGTTGGCAACCTCAGAGAGAAGCCCTTGTGACACTATCATTTACTTTAATTTATCACCCAAGGGACAAAATCCTTGGGACCTTTTGTTTCTTCATTTTCCAGGAAGTGCCTTTATCATGATGAAAATTGAATTGGCCATTTAACATGTATGTTTTTCCAATATACCTTCTGGTTTTCTCTGCCTCCCAGGAATATATCTTAATCGGGGGAGAATTACCACACATACACACCCTGACCCCAACCTAACCCTACCCCTACCCCTACCCAAATCCTGTGCTTCTCTTCTCATACCTGATTCTCTGACTGGGGATAGTAACAAGGATATCAGTTACTACCTGGAGAACAGTACTGACTACCAGTCAGAATGGAGCCTAGTAGAAATGGGCGTGTGTGGGTTGATGGGGCAAGGTGGAGATCAGAAACGGAAGTTGAATATCCCTCTGGTACATCTGTGGACCCCACCATCACTGATAATGCTGGAGGCGTGTCACCCTAATGGCACCATGTACTACAGGGTGGTAAGTCTTAACATGGAATAAAAATGTAAGATTTCAAGTTCTATCTGTGTTTTTATACAAAATAATTTTTTTAAAAGATTTTATTTATTTATCTTCAGAGGGGAAGGGAAGGAGAGAGGGAGAGAAATATCAATGTATGGTTGCTTCCTGTGCATTCCCTGCTGGGAACTGGCCTGCAACCCAGGCATGTGCCCTGACTGGGAATCGAACCGTGATCTCTTGGTTCACAGGCCCGCGCTTAATCCACTAAGCTACACCAG
>CM052539.1:98878552-98894714 GCA_028533065.1 Trachops cirrhosus | reverse complement strand
CATTTTTTCATCTAATTTGTGACCAAAATCAACCAACTCTGTGGGTATCCTGATCACCAGTGCTTTGAACTGTGCATCTGATAGGCTGGCTATCTCTTGGTCGCTTAAAAGGATGGGTTCTGGGGCTTTCAATTCTTCTGTTTGAGCCATCTTTTTGCTGGTTTTTTTTTTTTTTTTTTTTTTTTTTTGGTCTTCTGGAGCTCCTGTAGTGAGGGGTGGGTCTTAGGTGTTCACCAGGGCGGGGGACCCCAGTGGCTGGGTTGTGAAGCTGTATGTGGGGGCGGGGTCCGAGAAGGAAAAATGGTACTTGCTCAGCTCTCTGTAGGACCTCATACCCTTCTGCTGCTTTCTGCAAGCTAACTGGGCCCCTCTGGCACCAATTCTGGTGTGGGTGGACCTGTGCACCCCGTGGGACCTTCCTTTTCAGTCAGTGCCCCAAAGCTCTATTTCCCGGTGCTGGGACCCTGAGTTGCATGCATTGCCTTGCTTCACAATGTCCGCCTTGCTGGGTCTGCTGGTCGCCACCCCCTGGCCGGGGCCCACCAGCCACTGCTGCTTGTGCACCCAGGGTCTGCCTGCTGCGGACTTGTGCGCTGCCCCGGTTGCTCAGCTCTCCACTCTGCATCCCTCACCCGGCCTGACTCTGCCCCTCCTACCTGTCTGGATGAACGTGTCTATTTTTAAATCCTTAGGTGTCCGACTTCCATACATTTCAATTCTCTGTCAGTTCTGGTTGTTATTTTGTTTCTATATTGTTGTTGCCCCTATCATGGTTGTGCAAGGAGGCACAGTGCGTCTACCTATGCCCTTATCTTGGCCGGAAGTCCGACATCCAGTCCTGCTTCTTTATGTGACAGAAGCATTGCTGGCCCGCAGACCCAGCGTGTAAGGGAAAAGATGGGTCTGCGTGGCAGTGTGGGGAGAGCCTGCTGCCCTGACTCCTGACTGAACCTGGGCAAGTTTCATTTGTCATTTAGCTGAATGATGTTGTGAGTGTTCAATGATATCATTCTGGGCAGCATTTTTCATCCCCATTTTTGTCGTTGTGAAGCATCACTGAGTGTCAGGCCAAGCCCAGTGCCATATAGGCTATTGGGACCATCTCCCTATTTTCCTAGGGAGTGCTGTATTTACATCTTACATGTCACAGAATACTAGAATTTTACAGTGTGTCAGATCATAAAGATCTGTTTTATCCATGAGAAGAGCACTTTATCAAAGAAAATTAGTAAAATGCTGTCATTCTGTCAGTAGCATATTGCTTGTATTTTATAGAGAAGACAGTGAAATATACACTAATAGTCCTGCTCTTTTGTTTGGGGAAATTGGGAGGGTAGAGGCACTGGATCAAGTCTGTGGGGAGACTTAGCTCTTTGGAAGGAATCCAGGGGACAAAGAACCTCAGTGAACCGGAAATCACTTCCAGCTTCCTGCAACTATGTCCTAGCCACCTGCTCTAGATTTGCTTTCACAGAAATCTGGCCCACAGTACTGACTTGCATCTGGTGTTTCTAAATGTCTGGAGGGATTCTGGGGGCGGGGGTGTGCTTTACCATTCTGAAATCATAGCCAGATTCCCAGAACCTAGCACTGAGGGATAGGTTCGACTGGTCCTGATGGAATCAGGATCTGCCCCACTGGCCTGGCGTCTCCAAGCAAGGCCAGGCAACACAAGGAGGCTTCCTGTGACCTTCTAGGCCAGATAGAAGGTCAGTGTTGATCTGAAGCCAGGCCTGAACAGCCAGTGTGCTCCAATCTAATCAGCATCCCGTGAAGCCTTCTCACAGAACCCAGGGGAGTCTGTGGCTGCACAGAATTCCAGGGGCCTTACCCACGGTGTCCCAGACTGATCATCTCTGTCTCCTCCAGGACTGGAGGATAATCAGAAATCACAGCCAGTGAACAAAATGGACATGGCACAGCCCTTGTAAATTTACAGTTCAGAGGGGACAGCAGATCTCTTACACACACAGACACACTTTTCTAAGTGTTCTCAAAGGGTACTATGAGAATATCTGTTAGTAAAATAGTAAAATGGAGGTGGGAAAGAGATGGAATTTTGATTGGGACAATAGGGGACCTATCTGAGGAACTGACAAAAGTACCAATCTTGTTACTACCATCCTGCTGGCCCCCAGGTGGATACTATTTGCATTCTGGAACAAGTTTAAAGAGTCTTCCCAAAAAGTTTTTGCTAAATATTATGGAAGAAAACACAGGAGAAATAGAATTTAAAAATCATAAAGCCAGATAGCTTTATGAAATTCACATTTCTCTTTTTTTAACTTGCAGAGACTTTGAAGTTTATTTTTTTAGTTTTTTATTGATTTTTATTTTAATCCTCACCCAAACATATGTTCACTGATGTGAGAGAGAGAGAGACCGATCTGCCACCTCCTGCACGTGCCCTGACTGGGGATCAAACACAAAGCCTAGGTGTGTGCCCTGAGTGGGCATGGAGCCCACAGTCTTTTGGTGTGGGCCCGATTCAACCAATGCTCCAATCAACCAAGCCTCTTGACCAGGGCTATGGAATTCACATCTCTGGTACTTGGTTGAAGCTGATTGGCTTGCAGAGCTCACATGCTATTCTTTGATCCATAGTCACCCGAAGAGCCTGTACTCTGTCTGCAAAGGACCATTGCTGAGATCCTCGCTTCCTAATTGATGACCTGAGTCCCAGTTGAGCTGTCATATTCCTCCATATTTTGACAGTGGGATTCAGATTAAAAGGGACAGATTCCCATTCACCATTCCCCACTGGGGCTTTCCCACCTGGCTGTACTGTTTGCTCTGGGGAACTGACATGCACAGCTGCTGCCTCCTGCAGTGATGCACCACTAAACATGCCTGATGGCAGGTTTCAGCTGAGTCTGAGTGACCTCTCTTGGCAATGTTATGCACTTGACTCTGCAACATGCAGGAGGACATTGTACTCAACTGCCTCAGATCTTACCCACTTCTCATTCCAGAAAGGGATTTAAAAAACAGTGACAGTCCTATTGGTTTACTTGGATTCTTCCTGAAAGCAGAAGAAGACCTCAATAGCCTTTTGAGGCTTTTTTTTTTAGCTTTAAAAAAAATTTTAAGACCCTGTTTCTTTGTGCTTTGGTTTGGAAATCATACCCCCTCCCCAATTTAACTTGCATCCTAACCACCAAATAGTGCCTTCATTTAGACTTAGAGCATCAGCAGTCAGCTCTACCAGTGTGTCTGTGGATCTCCTCAAACAGCCAGTTTCCCAGCTCCTTCCCAGCGAGGTGGTCAGGTCTAAATTTAACTATGACCTTGCATACGCAAGCCAGGGCTGCAAGAGCAAAATCAGAGCAGGACTGTTCTCAGGGGTGCGTGTGTGACGAGGGCGTGGCAGGGGCAGTTACAGGAGAAGGTAGGCAAGGCTCCTCAAAAGGCCAGATCAGCCCCTGGGGGAGAAGAAGAGGAATTCAGGAAGAGAAGTTGAGTCATTCCAAATGACCACTGGAGTTCATCCTAGCTTGGCTGGGTCCCTTGGAGAAAGGCAGCCAAATTCTCCACCCTCTCAGTTTCCTCCCACTGTAAAGTATCCATGACATAACTCACCTGGATTCGTAATTACCTTGGCTTCCTGCCAAGCATTATACCACAATTTTGTGTTCATTCTTGTTCCTTATTCCAAAGTCACCAATCCCAGATTTATGAGATACAATCTGCACGTTTTGTTATGTAGATTTCAACCTTTGTTTGGTCATCTGGCTTGCATCTTTCTTTGGTTTGCATCCTTTTATGTATTAACAGGCACATACCTCACAGTCAGGGCCTAGTTAGTATCTGTAATTCTGTTGTAAAGTAACTTTGCAGATTTTTATACTAGAAATGTGTGAATGCAAAGCCCTGAAACTGCTTTAGTTTGTAAAATTCATCTCATTATAATTTAGTCACATCCCCAATTTGTATTTATAGTCATGATTAGCAGCCTACACAATAAAATTCATATGTACAAATATATGTGACATTTTTAGAATTGTATCAGATTATGGATCAAATGGACTGCCTTTATTTTTCAGTGTGATCTCTAACAAACAGAGGCAGGGTGGAGAGGCTGCCTTGACTGTGTGCATCTCTCAGAAATGATTACATTTGAGAGGAGAACATCACAAAGAGTCTGGAGCTGGGATTGTAACTCTCTCTGAAAATGCCCAGGTTAGCATCACAAACAGGGACTTGACTAAGAAGGGAACGTGGGCCAGTTGGCGCCCTTGTGCTCATCTGTCATTTTCTGTAAATAAACTAGAGGGTGTTTGGGGGCAAATGTCTCTTTATAGCTCGGGTCTCTAAGGGAAGAGCATGGATTAGAGAGCGTCAGACGGAGTTTCCATCCTGGCCTCAGCACTCATTAAGTTGCATTAGTCTAGTCACTTAAGTTATCCATGCTAATTTTTTCATCTTATACTTGGGAAAATAGAGGTGTTTATTTATCCCTGGGATATTCGTGTGGATTCAAACAAAGGTGTGGAATGTGTGAGTATTACTTCGCGTAGTTTGGGGCTCCCCGGTACATAGCACTCAGGAGATGCTGCCTTGTGAACCACACTGCTCTTTCTGGTTATCAGATATTTTTTTGACTTATAGGGCGGTAGTTTTAGTTGAACCTTTGAGTGAGATGGGGGATTAGTGAATACTCTTCAAACCTGTCCAGAAGACTGGTAACTTAGGCTTTTAATTACTGGCCTTTTCCCTAATTTTTGATTTTTGGGAGGGTACCTGACCAAAACAAGTTGCTGATCTGGTGGGACATGGAGTTGATTTAGGAAGACAGTTCAATTAAGAAAGAGATCAAAGGTCTCCTCCCTACACCCGGAGGCCAGTGTGTTGGGTTCTGAAGCAATTCATGCACGCCACTACTGAAGACCTTTGTATTTGTTTATTCTGGGCCTCTGCCATTTAGGACATGAAAGTGTGCGCAGGTGTGTGCACACGCCAAAGCAATGCTTATGCTAAGAGCTTTGGTGGCATAGGACCTATCCTGTGCCATTATCCTATATTCATGTTCAAAGTGATCATCTTGGATATGTTCCTTAATTACTATAATTATCCGTTGTTCTGGTAAATATCTGATCTGCCATTTATGGCTCAAAAATTTCTATTCTGTCATCAGCAGCCAATCAGAGGTTCTTGTATTCAGTGAACACATTTACCACTTTTAGTTGAAAACAAAGAAACTTAACATTTTGGTTAAATGTATTATTGGTTAGATTTAGGTTACTTTGTCTGATAGTGAATCTCACAGACCTGCATGTTCAGTGGAAAGGAGAGTCAAAAGTCCCCAAAATTGACTCCCTTTGAGTGTATCTGTGCTGAGTCAGGTCATTCGATCATCCTTGAATTAATCCTCGTGTCTCAGGGAATAAAATATCCCAGTTATGTTAGGACCCACCCCTGAGGGGACCCACTTGTAAAGCTAAGATCTCTGGGTGCTGGGGGCAAGCCAGCAGGCTCCCTCTCTGTTGACCTGTGGGCCTTAGTCTAACAAGAAACTGTGCTGAGTTTGCAGAAATCCCTCTGCCTCTTCTTCTGTATGTGCTCGGGGGACAGCATGACCACTCTTGTGGAGAAATGAGGACAATACGTACAGGGGAGGCCTTGTAAAGAGGTAACACTGGGACTGGGTCTTCAAGGGTCAGGAGAGATGTTCTTTATCTAGGAAGTTAAGCAAAGGAAGTAGCCTGCCGTGGAACTGAGTGTCTGTGTAAATAATGAACAGATAGCAATTTACCATGTGGGTCTTCAACTCTGGGGAGTCAGCCTGCACATTTCATGGACGGGAAGACTGAGGCTCAGAGAGATAAAAAGATTTTCCCCAGAGTGTATGATTAATAAATTGTGTCCTGGTTTCCTCTCATTATTCTCCTCTCTCTCCCACTTGCTGGACTGTCCAACTAGATTCTATCATTCTATCAAGTTCTAATTTTTTTAATGGCTGTATGGAATCTGGTACAATTCCATATTGTGTCCCTGTAGGGTAAACTGTAGGATGGGTTAGCAGTTCCAGAAGTAGCTTTGTCTTGTGGACTATTACTTTTATTTGCATATATAAACCCTGTGCCGCCAAAGCTCTTAACAGAAGCATTGTCTGGCACACACACATGCTTTTATGCCCTAAATAGCAGAGACCTAGAAATGTTTGTCTACTTTTGCCAACATCTGACTGTGATTATCGTTAACCACAGTCACACTTGTTTGTCTCTTAAAATAGTATTGACTCTCCCAAGGAGACTATTTCCAGTCATCACAGCCCTCCAAGAACATTGTCTCTTCTACCTGCCTTCTCCTCGTATACTTGGCAGTCGTGATTCACTGTCATTCACTCCCTTTCTCCCTCCTGAGTCTTTCCTTAGGATCTGAAGCCCTCTCCTAGTGAGAGTGTTGGATTTCACCTCTCAAACCCCACCCGTTGACGCAGGCAACTGATACCTCTCCCTCAGATGTCTGTCAGCCATTCCTCCTTGCTATCCTTGGCCCTCCCACAGGCCAGGCCAATGTACAGGGTTAGACCTCAGCAGAGAAGGGTGGCCTAAAAGCCAAGCCGTGTCTGACCTGTGGGATGGACCTAGATGACATTTGAAATGAAATATCCCTCCTGCCCCCCAGCATGAACATGAAAATTTTCTGTCCTTGCTTTGGGCTTCTGTTTCAGGGAGAGTCAGTATTCCCCTTTGCTAGTCGGGTTCCTTGTCTTTGAAGTAAAAGTTGCCTCATTTTGACTTTGAACTTAATGAAAGTAAAAAAGGAAGGGAATGGAAAGGTGTTCTTACCTTATGGTTTCTGTCTATGCATTGCCCCAGCTTCCCCCACCTCCTAGACTAATAATACATCATACCAAGCTAGGAAAAACTGCTACCAGATGGAGCCTGGTGGTCTTGTTTGAGAAGGTCTTTCTGAGAGCCTCGCTAGGATAAAGGAAATGAGCGGCGTCAACTTACACATGCAGTTCTGTGTTGTGAGCTCTAGACTTGGATCCTGGCACAAAGAGATCCCTTTTCACGTGGGTGGCAAACACTAAAACCCACAGAGTGAGGACTCTGAAAAAATAGATTGCTTTCCCAGTTTTCAAGCTTACCCTATGATTTGAACAGTGTGTTCCCTAGAGTGGGGGCGTGGAGGTCACCCACTGAGCTCCGGCAAGAGCCGCTCTTGGTGCCAGTGTTGGACTATATTGTTCTTCCCAAACCACAGAGGTCGTTTCTGCATAACCTTGAGACAGTAGAACTGAAAGTTGAGGTGCTTAATGGTGGAAAATAGAATTGGGAGATGAGGGTTGCAGATGAGCTATGGAAGCCTTATAAATATTTTTATGACCATTAAACTAAATTATCTCACTAAATAAAGAGAATGAGTACCGTGCAGTTTTCATTCTGTTGGTTAGAAATAGTTCAGACTTCTCTAACTGGAAATTTAAACAAGGTATTTTTAAGTTCATACTTGCGTGTGCAGATAATAGGTACATTAGACTTTCACCTCCACCCCTGCTGTGGTCCTTCATCCGAACCGTGTATGAGCATAGATTTCAGAGTCCAGCGGACCTGCCCCGAATACTGGCTCTATGATTTATCAGCTCTGCAACCCGTAAGGGGTGTGGCTTCTCTGTGGTCATAACAATAGCACCCATGTGCAGGATTGTTGCAAAATGTTTACCAGACATGCTTAGCATGTCTGTCATGTTGTAACTTCTCGGTAAAGAGTGGCATATAAAACACAAATGTAGGTGATGGTCGGGATTGCACACTGTTGTACACTTCAAAGTGATTAGAATGATCGATTTTATTTTATGTGTATTTTATCAAAATAAGAATTTGTAAATTACACCCCCAAAAGGTAAATGTATGTGTGAAAGACAGCAATTTATTAAGTTATAAAAGACCAGAAGGAGGTTCCCCAAAACATGCTATATGGGAGGATTCTGGGTGATTTTTTTTAATTCTCTTCTTTAAATTTTTTGATTTTTAAAAATTTCTACAGTAATATTATTTTCTTCTCTAAATAGAACATATTAGTTTACAACAAAAGGCCAAGTAGATCAAAGCATAGCTAAGTAAAATAACAACAGACCACCCACAATGTCAAGCAGATCCCAGGCCCCTTTGTTCTTCACCTGTCCCAGCACTGCTTTGGGCAGATGGGAGCAGGGTCATTAGTGCAGCCTCTCCCTGTCCTGACTAGAGTAGCGGTCAGTGTGGGGCCTCTCCTCCCGTCAGCCGTCTACCACACCCGTGGCCACAGTCACTGCCTCGAGGAGTCGGATGGAATGGTGCAGATGATCCCTAGTGGTGCACCCCCTGAGCTATAGCACCTACAGGTGCCACGTCAGGTTTTGACTCCCCATTTTAGAGTTTCAGTACCTTAGGGTTTTTTGGTGTCGTGTGTTTAAGAAAGATGCATGTGTATCCACGAGTGTTTTTCATCCCCTGTGCTTCACCCAAGGCAATGTGATGTGTCAGAACACCCAAGAGCGGAGGGGCAACTGGTTCTATCTCCATATCCCTCCTTCCGTTACACGGGACTGAGATCCCCACCCCCGAACACACACACACCAGAATGTTATTCTCACCACAGCTTCTAGCATCTCTCCCCAGGTTTTATTGGAAATCTATCTCCTGTTAACTTTAGCCCCCTTTTTATCTCAATGCCTGCCAGCTCCTTCTGATCATCTCCATACAAATGATTTAAAGATTAATTTAAGATATTCATGAATTCATCAATTTATTGAACCTAGTATACTGAAACTTAAAACACACAGAAATAAAACCACATTTTTTGAAGTTTTTGCACGAGGAGAATTGTGCTTCGGCATACTTACCATATCATCCTCATATGGGGCACTCCTAGGTCCTTGAACTTTGGCCTTAAGTGATAGTTAGACTGATGTACCCTCTCTTAGGTGGTGGCCCTCATTGGTGATGCGTGACTCCAAGCAGCAGTGGAAGAGCTGCGAGAGTCAGAGCTGGCG
The DNA here is from genome assembly GCA_028533065.1 of Trachops cirrhosus. Lineage (NCBI taxonomy): Eukaryota > Metazoa > Chordata > Mammalia > Chiroptera > Phyllostomidae > Trachops > Trachops cirrhosus. The sequence goes on along the minus strand of CM052539.1, from coordinate 98,885,731 downwards.
GTCTGTCTCTCCTATGTCTGGCTGGCTCCGTGCTCTGAGGCATGAGATGTGTAGCAAGGTTTCTTCTTAATCCTTCTCATGGTCCTGTCTCCTCAAAACTCCATAACTTTGATTTATAAAATTTGGGAAGCTTGTAAGACAAATATAAAACAGAGGTTCTTTGCACTTTCTACTTTAAAATTTTTCTGACAATAAAGTAAGGTAAATTAGGTCCCCAGTTAACATCATTATAGATAAAAATAATTTCCAGATGGGTTTTAGGCAAATGTAATAGACACTGTAAAGGAAGTTAAGACAAATGATAGACTGGGAGAAAAGACTTGCAACCTATACAACTGATAAAAGGTTACTACCCAGAATGCATAAAGAGTTCCCATGAGTCAATAAGAAAAAGCCAGCACCCCATAGGAAGATTCAGCTCAGCTGGTGCAGCTCTTATACTTAGCATTGTATCCTGCCTCTTTCACTTTATGTTGTCTGAGCATTTCCCCACAGTTTTACAAATTCATAGCCTCTAATGCTACCTTTAAATGTTTATTATAAAGTTACACACTTTAAGGCTCAAGAATAGATGGCAGGATTTTCAAGGGCAGTGAGGGCCAGGTACCTAGAGACAGAGCCCTCACCTGGCCCACCCAGTAGAAGTGGTAAGTGGAGGGCAGCCAGGTCAGGCCCAGGACTGGAAGTATGAGGAAACTATATAGCGTCCCCTCTCCCCTTTTGCCTTCTCTTCTGGTGGTCAGCAGACCTGATGGTTTCACTTCTCCCCAGCTCAGGTTCTAACTGGCTTCTGGGAGCTGTTTTCTCTGCTGTAGGCCTGCTTGAGAGTTGGGGCCAAAGGGCGGATTGAAACGTTGGCCCTCCCCTGAAGTAATGGCATCTGAAAGTCAGCTTGGAATACAAATTACAGTCTTCTGTATCTCTGAGTTTTAAAGGTGAAAGGGCTGGTAAAGATGATCTTGAGTTTTTCTTCTATTTGACAGGTTGGTGAATTAACATGCTGCAAGATTGGGATTTTCCTAAAGCCAAGCTGCAGGCTAGCAGTAAGGCTAGAATCCTCACCTGGGACTCTTGGTGTGGCCCAGTGCTCTTTTTAGTGTGCCATGAAATGTACCCAAGCAGCATTAAGTCTGCCTGCAACCCTGAGCCTTAGTCAAAGGGACAGTGGGCCGAAGGAAGGTCATGTGGGCTTAAGCTTTAGTTCATTCATTCAACGAATACCCTGCTCTACACACACAGAGATGACGTAAATGTTCTTCAGTGTTACAGGTATAATTATCCCATGGAAGAAGGACTACAGAAACTTCATTGTCTTCTATTTTTTCCTATAATGACTATGTATTACATTTGAAAGCTTGACTTTTGAAAAGTCTTCCTGTTTACTCGAGTATTTTTATTTGTTGAAGTCATGAAGTACTTCCTAGCTTTGGAGTAAGAAATGGGTGGGAAATTTTGTGAACCAGATAAGTCCTTTCTTCTAATGTAAGTCTGATAGTTCTGGGGTCTTGAACCTGAGTACATACTTGGAAGTTCTACGTGTGTCATGTCACTAGCCCATTCACACTTGTCATGCCTGTCTGTGAGTGTGTTGTATGTGTGTTTGCACTTGCTGCATTTGTGACTGATGAGGAGCAGCAGGTTATAGAAGGGAGGAAGGGGTAGTGCTCAGAAGAAGGAAGTGCGTTCTCCCTCTGTTGCTGTCTTGTGCAGGAAAGTGAAAGAGAACTCATTGATCAGATGACTCAAAGCACAGCAGTCTGATGGCTCAGGATAAGGGCTGGCTGACTCCCAGGCCGTAGGCCCCATGGGCATTGCTGTATTACAACACAACACTGTTTATTGTCATTCAACAGCCAATGTTATCATTGCTGTTTATTGTCATATAACAACCTTTCACTATTACTTTAAGTAAACATTATTATCTCAGAGGTAGGTTATCCCCACTTTATAGATCAGGAAACCACAGTTCAGAAAGGTGAAGAGGGAGAGCTGGAACTCAAATTCCAAGGTCATCTCACTCCACCGACGTCTCCTGTATTTGTCCATGCATGCACCAACAGGGGCCTTGGCTTCTTTTTTATTTATTGAATATCTAGATTAAAAAACCATGGTATTGAGCATTTTCTATAAAATCTTTTTCCGACAAATGTTTGAGTGTTTTAGTTCTATGTCAGATGAGCGCTACAAACACAGCAGTGAACAAAAGCAGACAAAAATTTCCTGCCCTAAAATCTCAGATATTTCATGCAGAAATATTTTTACTGACATGTCCCCTAGAGCAAGGGACATAAAGGAAAGAATAAACAAATGGGATCTCATCAAAATAAAGAGCTTCTGCATGGCTAAAGAAAACAGTATTAAAATAAAAAGAGAACCAACTATATGGGAAAACATATTCGCCAATGATACCTCAGACAAGGGTTTAATCTCCAATATATAAAGAACTTACACGACTCCACTCGAAGAAGACAAGAAACCCAATTCAAAAATGGACAAAGGACTTGAATAGGCATTTGTCCAAGGTGGACACGCAGAGGATCCAGAAACACATGAAAAGATGCTCAATATCACTAGCTATCAGAGAGATGCAAATTAAAACCACAATGAGATACCACTTCACACCAGTCAGAATGGCCATCATAAACAAAACAACAAACAAGTGTTGGAGAGGTTGTGGAGAAAAAGGGACCCTAGTGCACTGTTGGTGGGATTACAGACTTGTAAGACCACTATGGAAAACAGTATGGAACTTCCTCAGAAAACTAAAAATGGATCTGCCTTTTGACCCAGCAATTCCACTGCTGGGACTATATCCTAAGAACCCTGAAACACCAGTCCAAAAGAACCTATGCACCCCAATGTTCATGGCAGCACAATTTACAATAGCTAAGTGCTGGAAGCAACCTAGATGCCCATCGGTAAATGAATGGATCAAAAAGCTATGGTACATTTACACAATGGAATACTATTCAGCAGCAGGAAAGAAGGAGCTCATACCCTTTGCAACAGCATGGATGGAGGTGGAAAGCATTATGCTAAGCGAAATAAGCCAGGTGGAGAAAGACAAATACCATATGATCTTGCCTTTAACAGGAACCTAAACAACAAAACAAAGAAACAAGTAAAATATAACAAAAGACACTGAAATAGAGGACAGGTTGTCAGTGATCAGAGGGGAGAGGGGAGGGAATTTCAGGGGAGAAGGGAAGGGTTTACAGGAACAAATATAGAGGACACATGGACAAAAACTAAGGGGGTTGGAAATGGGAGGGAGGAGGGGAGGGATGGGTGGGTGGGCTGGAATGGAAATAAAGGATAGAAACTGTATTGAATAATGACTAAAATAAAAAAAAAATTTCCTGCCCTCATGGAGCTTATATTCTGTAAGGGAAGTGGGAGAGACAAATAACAAAGTAAATTCTGTAGTAGGTATGTCTTAATATAATATATTAATAGAAAATTTTGAGGTTCAGTGAGGCCAACAGATCAGGAGATAATTGCAACTAAAGAAGAATATATTACTCACAGTTCCTAAGAGGAGAAAGCATAACTCACAGAGCCACGGGAGAAAACATGGAGGTTGGCTGCAGGAAGAAAGACACCAGGAATGAGTGGACCGAAGCCTTTAAGAAGCAAGTCAGGGTCATCAGGTTGTGGATGGACTAGTTTGAATAATTTCAGCAGGCTCTGGAGTGTGGGCACTCTCCCTACTTATCTGGCACCTAGGCTGATTAGTGCTGGTGGATAGTGACCCAAAATGCAGACCCCATTAAAGAAAGTGGTTGTGAAATGGGCTCTGGAGTAGTGCTTTTGTATATAAAAGGCACAATGTCAGTTGAGTTGCATGCTATCTCTAGGAATGGGAGGGTCTGTCTCTTCAGAGTCATCCAGGCTCCAGATGTCAAGGCATTGAAAATACAGAAAATAAAAAAGCATGGATAATGCAGAAGGCTACATGGCAGTGGTAAGTGCTACAGGAAAAACAGAAGAGGAAGGGAACGGGGAGTATCATTGTGGAGGGGTAGGATGCTACAGTTTTAAATAGAGTAGTCAGGGAAGACTCTACTGGAGGCAGAGAGGAAATGAGCCATATGGGATCTGAGGAAAGAGCTTTCTAGACGTAGAGATCAGTAAATGAGAGGTGGGAACACATCTCATTGATAATGCCACCTAAAGCTGTATCACTGTGCCTTAGACTAGAGCAGGGAGAATATAGTTGAGAGATAAAGTGAAGTGTAGGTGATGGGAACACAAGCTGATAGTAGGAAGGAACGGGTGGCCCTTATGTGGGTGAGCTGAATATAGAGTATTTTGTCCAGAGATCAAATTTGGTAAAATGTTTCCCATTCATCCACATTTGGAAGACATTTCCCCCAAAATCCTTTAGAAGAAAAGGTCGTTCTTGGTAGAAAGTCGGTTCTAATTCAGGAGAACGTTATCTGGCTGTGGACCAACATGGACCAATCAGAAACTGAAGTTTGTTAACTAAAGTACAATTGTATAGCATCACCTGTCCCTTACCCCAATGTCTCTGAAAACGCTCCAGTGGTCTCCCACTGCATTTAGGATAAAGTTTCAACTCCCTGCCACAGCCTCCAAGGATGCACTCCAACCACTGCTCACCTCTCCAACTCATTTCATATCCCTCCATCCACCAGCTATGGTCCAACCACAGGAACTTCCATTCGGTAACTTGAACATCCCAAACTCATCTCTGCCTTAGGATTGCTGCCCATGGCACCATGCCTTATCCTCATCTTTAAGGGGCTGGTTCCTTCTTATCATTCAGTTCTCAGCTTACTTTTCAGAGAGACTGTCCCCAACTACTCAGTCTGAAGAAATTATCCAGGCCGCCTCCAGCCCATGAGCCAGATTTCCAGTATTGGAAGTTTTTCTAACTCCTTTATTAGTTTATTATCTGACCCCATCCCTATGCCAACTGGGATGTCAGGTTCTTACCATCAGGGACTCTGTCCTCTTCATTGTATCCCAGCCTCAGGAGCAGCACCTGGTACATGACTGCACCCAGTAAGCATTTGTTGAATAAGTGAATAATAACACAATAATTTTAAATATAAATATTATATAAATTGAGCCTGTAGGACCCAGCATTTAAGTAATAAAAGAGCCATCATATTAGGGCAGAGTGTAAGCAGTCTTCTAGGAAAGAAGCACTCTTATGGAAATAGTCTAATTGTGTATCTTTGCCGCTGAGGATCTCTCCAGGGATATCAATGGTGCTAGATGACATCCCATTCCAGTCATTGCTGATCTTGAAGCTGGGAGCTCCAGCTCTAGTAGAGGAGATGGCCTTGTCACCATTGGGTAGGCACAACAAAGTGGCAGCCCCGGGGCCTTTGGTCCTAGATGTGTAGTATTTGGCAGCACAGTGTTTAAGTTCTTTTTAAAAATATGCATATGAATTCATCAACTTACACTCTTCACTGTGCCATAGTATGCCTCTCTGAATGTCCTGTATCCAAAGTCTTCTCATGTTTACCTTAGCTGTTGGTCCGTGAAGACATCTGACCTTTGACCCCTGCCCTAGGTGAATAAGAGCCCTGTGTCCTAGCAGCCGAGTGGGCACCTTGGATGTTTCTCCTAATTAAAGGGAAGTTGAAATACCGCTGTCTTAGGAAGCAGCTCATGGCTAGAGGACAAGGTGTCAGCTTGTCTTACCTGCTCTAAAGGCATAGAATGCTTGATAAAAGGGAGTTTCTGGTCCTGATTATGCAAATGCCATACAGAGTATAATTAGGAAATGATCTTTATACTGTCCTGAGGTATGGTGTCAGTTAGTCTTTCTATCCAGTTCTTCCCGTGCTTAAGGCTTATTATTTATTACAACAGTTGAGTAACCTCGCTTAATGTTTTCTGGATTAGAGGCCAGAATTTGTGCCTCCAAGATTCTCACTGACTTATTCTCTCATCACCTACTTGCTATTTCTTCCTCCTGTAACACTCTGAAACTTGATTTGTAATAAAGGACACGCTACACTGTCTACCAGCACCTTAGAAACACGTTTCCTTTCTTTGGCCCCTGGCTTTCCAGCTGGTCAAGTCTCCATAGCAGCCCGTATTCTTTGTCTTGACAATCTCTCTGTGTTTATTCATAAAATACTGTAATGGTGAACAGAGCTAGCCAGAATTTTACACCTCCCCGAAAAACCTCCCACAGCATCTTCAGTGACAATTTCAAGAGCTACAGAAGGGGCTTGTGGGTTGAATGCAAGCCTGACCCCAGATGAGCTTTCAGAGTCCCCATGTAGGCATATGAGTTTCATGTGGAGACTTCAAATTGCCTGATTTTGTATGCCCACAAGGCTACAGTCAGCTTTAGATATAGCATGTCAAACACAGCACAACTTATAATAAAGGTTCAACAAAATCTAGTTCTAGCCTTGGGCATAACCATCTTCTTCATTATACATTGTTCAGTCTGTTTTCAATAGAGTAGAAAATTATTCTCCTCTCATATTTGCAGTTAAGAAATTGTTTCATGAGGGACTTCCGGCCAAGATGGAGGCATAGGTAGACGCACTGTGCCTCCTTGCACAACCAAGATAGGGACAACAACAATATAGAAACAAAATAACAACCAGAACTGACAGAAAATTGAAGTGTATGGAAGTCGGACAACCAAGCAGTTAAAAATAGACACTTTCATTCAGACCGGTAGGAGGGGCGGAGTTGGGCAGCCAGGCAAGGGACACGGAGCGGAGAGCTGAGCACCCGGGGCAGCGCGCAGGCCCGCAGCAGGCAGACCCTGGGCACACAAGCAGCAGTGGCTGGTGGGCACTGTCCAGGGGGTGGCCACCGGCAGACCCAGCAAGGCGGACATTGTGGAGCAAGGCACTGCATGCAACTCAGGGTCCCAACACCGGGAGATAGAGCTTTGGGTCACTGACTGAGAAGGAAGGTCCCACGGGGTGCACAGGCCCACCCACATCGGAATTGATGCCAGAGGGGCCTGGTTGGCTTTTGGAAAGTGGCAGAAGGGTCTGGGGTCCTACAGAGAGCAGAGCAAGTGCCATTGTTCCTTCTCGGACCCCGCCCCCACATACAGCTTCACAACCCAGCCACTGGGGTGCCCCGCCCTGGTGAATACCTAAGGCCCCGCCCCTCACTACAGGAGCTGGACAAGACCAAAAAACAAAACAAAACAAAACAAAAAATAGC
>CM052539.1:98767345-98878052 GCA_028533065.1 Trachops cirrhosus | reverse complement strand
AAAGAAGATAAAAAACCTGTGTAGTAAAATGACAGCAAACTCACAATTATTAACAACCACACCTGAAACATAAACAAGAAGAAATGAAGCCAACAACTAGAACAGGAACGGAACCACAGAAATGGAGAACACAGGGAGGGTTAGCAACAGGGGAGTGGGAGGAGGAGAGAGGGGGAAAGATATGGAGAATAAGTAGCAATGAAGGTAGATAGAAAATAGATGGGGAGGGCAAGAATAGTAGGGGAAATGTAGAGGCTAAAGAACTTATGACACATGGACTGAAGTAAAGGGGGGGAATGTGGGTGGGAGAGGGTGTTCAGGGTGGAGGGGAATGAAGGGGGGATAATAGGACAACTGTAATAGCATAATCAATAAAACATATTTTTAAAAAAATAAAAACAAAATAAAAACAAAAAAATGACCAAAAAAAAGAAATTGTTTCATGAGGAACTGAGTCTTTCATACAAGAATTATATTCAAACATTATTTACAATTGATTTGTACCAGAATTGTAAAACATTGAGCCAAGCATATATGCAATATGACTTGATGGGTTAGAAAATTATGTCAGTGACAGATGTCTCCTTAACCAGGGAGTCAAGGTGAACACCACTAGAATTGGGTTGTATCGATATTACATGTCTCCTCACATGGTATACGTTCTTTTCCAGGGGTATTCCTGCCAAAAATGCTCGCTCTAAATCGAATCCTAATCATAAGGGAACATTCAGCAAACCCAAATTGAAAATCCAAAATAACTACCCTGTACACATCAATCTGTCCAAGTAACGAAAGATACAACCTTTTTTCTGTGAAGGACATTATGGGAACAATTGGTAATTTTTGAGTAGAGTATCAATGTTAAATTCCTGATTTTGCTAATTGTACTGTGGCTGTGTAAAAGAATACCCTTGTGTCTAGGAAAGTTACACTGAAAAATCCAGGGATCAGAGGGAGTCTTCTGTGTAACTTATTCTCAGACAGCTCAGGAAGAGTGAGAGCAAGTGAGTGAAAGAGAGAAAAAAGAAGAAACAAGTGGTAAATGTTAACATTTGTGAGATGGGTGAATTCTTCGCACCAATCTTGCATTTTTTTCTAAATCTGAAATTATGTCAAAATAAAAAGTCTTAATGGGATGATGGCAATGGGATCACACCCGTGAATCTCATCCCCAGCAGGCTGAGGCAGTGGGCTTTCCTGGCCACATGCTCTCTCTGTGCGAGGGGTGCGCTGGGCTCGGAAGCCGGGAAGGAGGACCGTGAGGGCGCTGTTGCATGAGCTCCTGGAGCGTAGAGAAATGTGGAACAAGACCTTGTGCCTTGCTGGGAGGCACAGACTGAACTCAACTTGTTCATCTGCCGCGTTTTCCAAGCCGGATAGCCAGGACCTAGAGGAAAATTCTCTTGGCACAGATACTCGGGAGAAACAGCGCTACGTTACAACTGCAGGATCTCACACTACCCAAAGTCCAGAAGACCATAAACCTTAACACTTTCTTTCTCACCACCACCACCCCACAAAAAAAAGTAGTTTGCCAAAACAGAACACTGAAAACAGGTAGTACTGACCACCAGCCGCCTGTTTCTCCCTGAAGACAGGCAGTTTCCTCCTCCTCCTTCTCCTTCCCTCAGGTTCCCTAGGAGAATTTCCATTGCAGCCTTTTCAGTTAAGTAGTGCTTAATTACAGTCTTAAATTTTCCAGCATCACCCTGCTCAGCCTTTCCCTCTGCCTCTGTAATTAAGCCTGGCTGGGTGATCTTTGGTTAAGGTTACTACCGAAGGGCACTTTGTAAGTGAAATCCAGGTCAGGCTTCCCGCTGGCTTCTGGGTAGACTCTGAGGTGACAGTGCACAAGGCGAAAATAACTGGACCAACTGTAACTTATCTCCTACTTGAGTGTTCATAAGAGGTTTCGAGTTTGACTGGCAACCCTGCTGTCAAGATACCATCCTCAGGAATCTGACTCACCTTTTGTATTCCAGACCAATGCTAACCACTCTGCTTTCTACAACATGTTAATAGAATCTGGTACTCATATGTTCTTGGAGAGTCATCCTCTATTTGAGCAAGTTAATTAACATATTAAAGTTTCCTAAAAGTCCTGAAGTAAGGAAACAGGTACTGGTAACTTCATTCAATTAATCTTAATTGATTGGGCAACACTCAGAACGTCTTAAGGAACAGGAAGCACTGGCCGATATTAATAGTCACATCGCTAAGTTTAAGAGACTAGTGCCTCACTGACATTGAGTTTTTCTTAGAGGTCTCTGAACCTAAAAATCATCGGACTCCAATGGTTTCTCTTTTTCCTTAGCTGTTCATCACCAACCATTGAATGAGCTCCTTGGTGACCAGAGAGTTCATGCTGGGGATGTAAGGCTGGAGGACACCTCTGTGCTCGGGGACTTTGCTTAGAGTTAGGGAGGTTATGCGCACAAGTATTTATCCGTGCCAAAGGAATGGCGCAGGAAGTACTCTCAAAGAACTAGGAGAACATGCTGGACTTAGTCCTCTAAGAAGTCTTTGGACAAGCAGAGAGAGAGCAGCAGGGTGGAATGAGCAGTGGGGAATGCAACATGGGTGGCGCGGCTCACTGAACAGTTAGACTACCGAGGAGGGTTCACGTCCAATAGTTTTCTTCAGACATCAGCATACATTGAAATTACTTGGAGGGCTTGTCAACGCACAGAGTGCTGGGCCACCCCCACAGTTTCTCATCTCATAGCTCTGGAGTGGATCCCAAGAATTTGCATTTCTAACAAGCACCAGATGGTGCTTCCATTGCATGTCCGGGGGACCACAGTCTGAGGACCTTGGATTATCAAAGAATAGAAACTCACACAGCTGGAAGGCAAACTCAGACCTGGCCATGGAGAGTAAATGGCGGGCTGACCAGGTAGACTTCACTGATCCTGTTTTAAACAGTGACTTGCACAAGGCGATGTAATTGTTTTGGTAGCAGAGATAGGTCAAATGGATAAGAGAAAAAGAAAAAGATACAGAGAAACTGGTTTAGAGGTTGTTACATGGTTAAAGCAAATGATCTAAAAGTTCTAAATTCGGGCAGTGGCAGTGGGAATTGGAACAAAATATCAGTGCAGAAATCCTTGTGAATGAAGGATCTGCTTGCAGGAGAGAAAAGCTAGCTGAAAGAGCCTTGATTATTCTCTGGAAGAGTTTTCAGTTCTATACAATGATTCATATACTAGTATTTGGAGGCTTGGTGAATATTACTAAGGTTGAACTAATTTACATTCACACAATCTGAAAAGAAAAGCAGAAAATGTTACTATGTAAATTAATAAGGTAAACTTTTTTAGGAAACGCATTTAATCTACCTGAGGGCTTGTTTGAAGGCCTAGGAGCAAACTTGAGTGTGAATACATCCTAGACTCAGGAGTGGCCCTTTCTTACGAGGGAAACCTGGCTTACCTGTCCAGTACGATGGAGCTTGGGAGGGGTGCATTGAAGAGCTGCAGCTGGAGGAAGATGCCTACCCTAGCCTCGCAACTTGGCAGGTGCCATGTGTCATGATTAGATGACCTCCTTGTGCTCATGATCTCTTTATAAAGGAAAGTAGATCTCAGCTCTGGCCGGTGTGGCTCAGTTGGTTGGAGCGTCGTCCTGTAAATAGAAAGGTCGAAGGTTCAATTCTCAGTCAGGTCACATGCCTATGTTGTGGGTTCAGTCCCCAGTCAGGGCACGTACGGGGGGCAACCAATTGATATTTCTCTCTCAGATCCATGTTTCTTTCCCTCCCTTCCCCTCTCTCCAAAAATCAATGAGCAAGTCCTTGGGTTAGGATAGAAAAAAAGAGAAGAAGGGAAAAAAGAAAGCAGATCTCAGATTACCTCAGTTCTGGCTTATCCACTGATTCTTATTTCCCTGTCACAAGTACAAACCATTTCTTAAATACAAATCTGTATTTAGGTTTTATACTAATATGTCATATTTATTTCTCAGTCTGAATTTGTGAAGTGTTACCATGTTCTTTTGCTGGTTATGTTTCGAACAGTTTAGAAGCTTTTTAGAAGAGTTCTCTACTCCACAGTTAGGAAGAAATGTGCATTCCCTGTCCAGAGGCTGTGGACTGGTCTGGAAGAGTGAAATGGGTATACAGGTGGAGATAATATCTAGAATATTTACTCTTGGAAGAGCGGCACAGCTGCTTTCACTGACTTTTGCTTGATCTGATATGTCAAGCTTTGGAATCCACCCCTCGAATATAGAGAAAGTGTTGGTGAAATTAAGAGAAAGAAAACCAGGGAATTTTTTGCCCTTAACTTCCAAATACAGCTAGAAGGGTAGTGAATCAAGCAAGTCATTGTGGCAACATGTCACAGCATTGGCCTTGCATGTTTAGGATATGCTTATCTGGGGGTGAGGGCTTGGTGTCCTTTGAGGGCTCTCCTCCCTCTGTCTCTGGCTCAGAGGGAAGAGTACAGGGGAAACTGAGTTGAGAATGTTATCATTTCAACCTCTGCATTCAGTGGCATCCTGATGGAAGTCAGGGACAAGTGTGGGGGTAGGGGGAACAGGACAGGCACCGAAGAAGCCTGTAGTCATTGAGGGAGATCTGGACTGAGTTAGAACGGAACTACAAAGGGGTCTTCTAGTTTGAAGCCAGAGGCACTAACTTTTCACCCTGTGGAGATTGTTTTGTCTGCTGGAGAAGACCCTGGTATTATGAGCTAATGTCCCAATGGGCTCTGAAGATGAAAAGGATTCCTGTCCTCTGTAGATGCCACTGGGTTTGGAATCACCCCCAATTCTCAGGTCTCTGTGCACGTTCTACCAGGACAGAAACAGCAGAATAGGGAAAAGAAGGGGACCAATCAATAGAAATGAACTAAGATACAGTCAATACAATGCACTTTAAGGCTCAGAGTGGTCCTTCATTTTGTACTCAGTTTAGTAGGGGAAGTCAATCATGGATGTTCCAAATTATAAGGATTTAGATGTAAAATCAAAGTATTAAAAAATACATAAAGCCTGAGTAAAGTGGTGGGGTAAAAAGTGGTGGGTTGGCAAAGGACTCATTGGAGAAGGGATTCCTGAACTAAGTCCTATGTAAAAGCTATGGCACGATAAGCACCAGGCAGGGGCTTGCACTGTGCATTTGGGACTTGAGTATGGCATAGAGATGGGGAAAAGGAGTATCCTGAGCCAAGATGTGTTTGCCACGTGGGAGGAGCAATTGCAAGGACAGTGAGTTTCCTAGTGGTAAGAAACAGTATTTCTAGACCAGGCTGATTTTTCTCTTCCTCATTTCCAGTTACTGTCACCAGAACAGCTTTCTTCATCCTCTGGTACCAAGTGGTCAACCAAATGGTTTTTGGGGAATAGCCAGCCATGCCAAGATCTGGTGTCCCATAGCTTCGGGATCACAACTGAACGTGCAGCCAGGACATGGGATTTCACAAGCACACCACTAAAAGTCCTGCCATAGTCATTGTCTTATGCCATGAAGGGTATAGTCATAACTACTGCAGGTGTTCTGCTGTCCCTGCTTACAAAGCATGGATTTATGTGTTTATTGCCCAGAGAATTTTTACCCTTCACCTTCCCATTATATGCCCTTCTGTAGATGTGCAATTTCCAGTGTATAAATACTTTGGTAATTTTTACTTTTTCTCTTAAAAAGTTCTTTTTACTTTGATAATTATTTCACTCATATGTGGAATCGATAACTTTTATATTTAGCAAGTTATTTTTAGAAACCAAAGAAAAGAGCAATGTTTGGGTATATAATCTCTGTAGACAGATGTATTGAAATGCATTTGCCTTATACAGTTTAAGCCATGAAAAGCAATAAGGATGAGTTTACAATTACTCTTGTGACGTTGGAGCTAAAGCAAAACAAAAGAACAGGAGACTGAGGAGTCTTCTGTAAATATTTACTAAATACCTAGTGATGTCTTCTGATTTTGGTCGTTGGAATCAAAGCATCCAATACAGTATTAGGATTAATACCAGGGGGACATTTATAGACCTACTGACTATTTAGATAAAATAGGTATATTTAATATAGAACAAGAATACCTCCCCCTTTTTTTAGCAATTACACAATAGAGTATGTGAAAGACATGCCTTTGGGGTATGATAGAATGCTATTACTGAACTCCAGAAAAATGGATTGCAGATGAGTTTTTCAGTCTTAAGTTGTGCCCTTCAAAGTATTATAGAACATGATGGGTCAGCTTAGTGAGTTACGCATCCAGGGTGCTTAGGATCCGCTGAAACCTTGGGTGGCAGCTACCCATACATAGGCTCTCCAGGGGCCCAGCCTACCCCTCAGGGACACTGCTCCTGATCTTCAGGGATAGTAAACCTACAAAACTAATAAAACTGTTTTCTCCTTTTGCTTAGGAGGTATAGTCCTTCTTTACTTTCAGCTCACTTTGAGGTCAGTGGAAAGAAGGCTGAATCAACATTTTGTAATTAGAAAAATTGCAGATGACAGTCCTATGGATGCAGCCATAAGGCATTGGCCATATATCCCAAATTTGTAATCTTTGATGACTTACATACAATGTATTTTGCTTCCAGAATAGTTTTGCAGAATTTACACTGGAACAAACAGGGTAGAAGCTTTTTTTTAAGGTGCAATATAAACATGAAATAAATGAGTTGAAACTTTGTAAAAGGGAAACTGAAGTTATAAAGGAGCTGTATTTAGATATAACAGATGTCTAGTATAGTCAGTTACTACCCATGTTGTACACAAGTATCCTCTTTTTTGTTTCCTAAGGAAGGGCTACCTAAGTAAAAGAAGGACAATATTCCACATAGACGATTGACTTGCAATGACACGTTCAGTGCACAGACTCTCACGGGCTATTCTTGTTTTCATCTTCATGTCAAGCAGACAGCTCTCATCTCCTGTGCTGCTTGGAAACATGCTTCTGTGATTAAAAACCAAAACTAAGCAAGCATACCTGAAACCCTAATCTCTTCGGTTGTTCAATCGCCTGGTCATGAAGTGCAGCAGAAGCTCCCATTCTGTAGATACAAGAGATAAGGAGGCTGCTTACCCTTCCAAATGATGGAGGAGAGGGACATCAATGGCCCAATAGTCCAAGGCTGTGACTGCCTGACTCTCGGAGGAGATTGTAGGCATTGGTCATAGGAGTGGTTACGTGGTGTGGAGAGGGAGAGTGACACAGAATGGCACCTGGCAGCATTGAGTTTTTCATCACTTTCATAATGCACAAAACTTTGAAGCTAAAAATAGCCTTAAGTTATCTAGTCTAGCCTTTGGAAGAACATCCAGATGGAATGAAGGAGCATACAGAAAAAACTCACAGTCGTGGAATAAGGGAATAAAACTTTTATGGTTTTATTGATTTTGATTTAACTTAGATGGTGATTCCCATGGATCTCAAGTATCTTCAGCACTTTATAAACATTAATTCCTTAATCCTAATAACAACCCTATGGGATAGATACTAATATTATCTTCATTTACTGATGAGGAAAACAAAATATAAAGAGGCTCAGTAACTGGCTGAGAGTCACACACCTCATCAGTGGTGGAGCCAGGCTCTGAATGCATCCTGTCTAATCTTTCCACTTTGCTGATGAAGAAACAGAGGCCTGAGTGTCTGTCGGTTGCCACCTAGCCAGTTAGTGGCTGAGCAGGTTCAGAACCCAGGTCATCTCTGTGTTGCAATCCACTGAATAGGCACCAGTAGATCGTTCGCAGATGAGAGAGCAAGGCAGGAAAATTATCAGACTAGCAGAGCTTCTCAAAGTCAACTTCAACGAAATATCATTAGAAGATGAGTGTTGGTGTCAGGAAGTCTCTAGTTATTGGTTAAGCTTCAGAATATGTTTTGTGACCATATAGCATGTCTTTTCCCCTCAAGGATTAAAGAGGAGATTGAGTGGTTGAGAGAGGTAGCTCAGCTTTCAAGAAAGTAGGGGTGAAAAATAGTATAAAATCTGCTGATGGATAAGAGTTTGGCTTATTTGTTGGCTTATTTAGATTTCCTTGACTTCATTAGTATTATGATATTCCAGTGGCCAAGCACGTAAGCTTGTGCCACTCAGTCTATGAAACTGGACCTTCAGCTTCATGGATTACCCTGCCAGGTTTTCTATTTTTCCAGTAGAAAACAGAGATATTTTTCCCTATTTTGGCTGAGATATCAACTATAGGATGCATTTCCTATTGATCTAGAGGCATAGATTTTTACCTTTTCATTTCTTCTTGAAGCATTCTACATTTATCTCAGTTTACTTCCTTGAACTACATGTCTAGGGTTAGGAAGAACACATTTAATTTCTCCAGAGGAACATTATGTGCAAATGTACATAATTAAACATCAAGAAGAAGGCAGGAGGATGAGAGCTTTTGCATACAGTTGATGGGAGTAGGTCAGAGAGCAATGTGATGACACCTAGTGAAGTTGGTGACATGTGTTCCCTCAACCCAGAGCTCCACCTTGATGTGCAAGGTCTGCCCAGAAGGTGTCCAGCCCTGTACTATGAAAAATAGACACATTTATTGAAGAAGATACAAGATACAAGAAACCTTGTACACAGGACAGTGATACCTCAGTCCCCTTCAGGAGGCACATTGGGACCTCACAAAGTTCTATTAGCTGCTCCATCATATTTTCCTGAATCTCACTGATGGTCTGAAATCTCTTCCCTTTCAAAGGTGATTTTAGTTTTGGGAAAAGCCAGAAATCACATGGTGCCAGATCTGGGCTGTAATGGGGCTAAGTCACCTGGGTGGTTTGATGTTTCACAAAAAAACTCTCTGCACAAGACATGATGCATGAGCCAGGCATGTTGTCATGATGAAACTGTCCATCTCCAGTTGCCCAAAGCTGCAGCCTTCTGAATCATCTGAATATTCTCCTCAGAGGAATGTTCAAGCTTAACACAAAATTTGATGCAGATTTGTTGCTTTACTTGCTCAGTCATTTTGAATGCAATGGCCACACAGTACACATGCTCACTCAACAGCATCTACCACCCCCACTGACTGGTACAGTGAAGTTGTCATTGTTCACACATGCGCACTCCAGTCCACTGTCCTTGGCTGCCAGGTTACTTCAGTGTCGCACAAACCATTCTCATTATATTAACAATGGCTGGACTTTTTCTGGAGAGACCTGATATGTGCTTTAAATGCTGCAGAGCTGAGAGCAGTGCTACTCAGTGTGTGATCGGCAGGCAGCAAAGGTGAGCTGTTTGTTTCCAGTCCACAGTGAAATAAGTAAAGGAAGTGAGAGCAAGCACTTAGAAGCTTTTATAATAATTTGACATTTCTATGACACTTAAGAATGTGACTTAACGTTATAAAAGTATTGGTCCAAAACAGACTGGAAATAAGAAAACTGGGTCTCTGACCACAGATAAGTTTAGGAAGCCCTGTCCTAGAGGAATTCTCACACGTAAGCCAAGAGAGCTGCACAGGACTGCTTAAAATCACTACATGTCTGTGTGTGGGCGGGGAGTGTAACAGCCTAAATGTCTACTGTTATGATAACATATTACAAACATCATATGTCCTAAGAAAGAATATTATTCAACAATTTAAAGTGAATGGAGTTTATAGATCTACATATATGAACACAGATAAATCAAATAATTTTGAATTAAAGAGCAAGTTACAAAGTAATACCTACATTGTGGTAATTATGTAAAACATAAACACAACAGAATAATATATTTGCACACGCGGTAAGTGGCTAACGACATCGAGGGGAAGGTGCCCGCTGACAGCAATGGGGAATTTCACTCTGGGCAGGGAAAGTGGGGAATAGGATGGCAAAGAGGCAAAAATTTAAAAAAGGCTTCACGTATACATATTTTATTTCAGTTTTTAAAAACTGAAGCAAAAATATGGAAAAATATTTACATTTATTATATCTAAATGGTAGCTATATGGATATTAAATTTTTTCTGTATTTAAAAATATTTCATAGTAAAATTAGCCTCAGAATGTGATTTTTTTTTTTTCTGATGTGGAGAGCAAATGGGGAACATCCGGGGGACTTTATTACCTGCCATGTCCAGGGACACATTTGTCTTTCCAGTGACTCAAAACCAGACATCAGTCTAATGGGCAATTCTACACCTCAGGGCTAAAGAGGGAGCCTTGTTTCAAAGCACCAGAGCAGACATAGAGATGACTGGGTTCTGGTCCCAGCTTTGTGATCAACTTAATTGTGACAGTGGGTTTCCATATCAAAACCTCCGTTGCCTTCTCCATAAAATTAGTGCTACTGAGACTATTTTCAATGTTGCAATTTTACGACTTATATAAATTATATATAAATATGTATTTGAAATGCTACAAAGACTAGTGACTTCATGCTCCTTTTTACAATAATCGTAGAGGCTAAAGGAATACATGGAATGAACACAGATGTAAGAATGAGATTAGATATTTGTGCAGTGGAGTCATATCTGGATTGAAATCTTGCCTTGCAGACACTTACTAACTACGAGCCTTCGGGGTCCTTAAATATTCTGATTTTCTCTTTCTTAAAATGAGCATAAAATAGCACTTACCTCAGCTTGGAAAGATTTGATGAGACAGAGTATTATTGTTGAAGATGTTACAGGTGAGTACCTTAACTGCTGTGCCAGGAAAGGTACTAGAATAAATTCTCAACCAGCTTAACTACAGCTATCTCCCAGACACAGGAGGAGTGTAACACACCAATCATTCCTTGAAGTAGTAATAAACTAAGGACAAATTTTCTAAACTAAATGATGCCACATTCTTTTATAACTATACATTTGAAGTGACTTAGTAAAAGTTCTCATCACAAGAAAAAAATTGCAACTATGTGAGATGGATGTTAACTAAACTTGGTATAGTAAACATTTCTCAATATATACACATATATCAAGTCATGTTGTACACTGCAGACAAATACAATGTCATTTGTCTCAAAACTGAAGCAAGTATAAATATAAAACAATTATATCTCAAAACTGAAAGAAAAAAAAAAAACAGGAAAAGAGCCCTTGCTGATGTAGCTTCACAGAGTGAGCGTGGGCTGCGCACCAAAAGGTCTCTGGTTCAATTCCCAGCCAGGGCACATGCCTGGGTTGCGAGCCAGGTCCCCAGAGGAGGCATGTGAGAGGCAACCACACATTGATGTTTCTCTCCCTCTCTTTCTCCCTCCCTTCCCCTCTCTCTAAAAATAAATTTTAAAAAATCTTTAAAAAAAAACAAGAAAAATTTATTTAGAAATGTTTCTGTCTGAATTCTAGAGGATAAATCTTAGATTGCTTCCATCTCTTGAATTCTCTTTTATGTGGACTGTGGTTGAATGGCCCTAATTGTTTACACAGAAAAAACAAAATTGAGAATACTCGATTTGTAATTTGTACTTCGTAATTTGTACTCTTGCCGCTAATTTGTAGAGAATGCACCAAAGCAGAACCAGATGACGATGGGCAAAAGGACCGTCAGTCGAAGTTTGCATTAGTGAGTCTCAAAGCCACGTTATGATTTGCCGTGGAACGGAAAGTCTTGCTTAGTCACACAAGGCATGATTAATGAGGCTGGGCCCATTAATCTGCTGACAGAGTATTTGCTGATGAATCTAAGTTTCAAAGGCTTGGATTTAATGAAGCCATGTGGCATCACAGGGGCCTGGTGAATGAAAAGCTGCTGCAGCTTATCAGCAGAAAGATAACAGAAAGGCCCTGGTCCCACTGCCAGTGCTGGGGAGATGTTTATCACCCAGGCTTCTGAGAACAGGAGCTTGACCCATACCAACACTTCAGAAGTAATGTCAACATACTCAAGCCTGTGGCCAGCAAGGAATTCTCAGAGATAAGATTACAACCTCGTCCTTAAAGGGACGCCAACCTAGTCAGTCAGTCTCCAAATATTCCCTCAGCAGAGCAACCCTGTAAGTTATTCTTCATACCAGAGAACTTCAGGAGCTCATTTTTTGTGCTTCTAGATCCAAATATTCTGCTGTTATTTTCTAAAACATGTACGAAACTCTTACAATACCCTTGAGATCAGCTAGTTGTAGAAGATAGAGATAGCTCTCAGTTGGCAAAAGCATTCATTCACCTTCTCTCAGGATTTTGTTTCTTCTTTGTCTGGGCCAGAGAGCCTCCAAGGCTAGACTAGACCTTTAGGCTAGGTCTAGGATGAAGTTATTATGGGGAAAGGTAATTCAGACTTTGAGATAAGTGGGTATTAAAAAAAAAACCACTCCAATAATTTGTTTAAATACCTAGTCATGAGTTTGGGTTAACTATCAGCATACAAACTGGCACTGAGGTGATGGGAGGAGGGTATTGGGGGTCAAGGTAAAGCTGTTCAGATATTCCCCCAAGACCATTTTGGGAATGAGAAGAAGCAGCGTACTGAGAGGTCACTCACCTTTGATTGCTATCCAGACACTAACAGTACCACTTCTTGCTTTGAAATGCCTCACATTCATTCCTAACAGTCCCTGAACACAACCCTAGTGTGGCCTTCTAGGTTCTAACTGCCCCCTTCCCATGGATATGCTATATACGAGGTCTGTTCAGGAAGTATCCAGCCATGTACTATGAAAAATAGACATATTTACTGAAGATACAAGAGACATTGTACAAAGGACAATGATGCCTCAGTCCCCTTCAAAGTAGACACCTAGGGTCCTCTCACAGTTCTCTCAATCACCATCAGCTGCCCCATCGTATTTTCCTGAATCTCACTGATAGTCTGAAATCTCTTCCCTTTCGAAGGTGATTTTAGTTTTGGGAAAAGCTAGAAGTCACAGGGCGCCTAATAAGGCTGTATTGGGGCTGAGTCACCTGGGTGGTTTGATGTTTTGCCAAAAAACTCTGCACAAGACATGAAGTATGAGCAGGTGTGTTGTCATGATGAAGCTGCCAATCACCAGTTGCCCATAGTTGTAGCCTTCTGAATCATCTGAATCGTTTCTGCAGAGGAATGTTCAAGCTCAATGCAACATTTGATGCAGATTTGTTGCTCTATTCGCTCAGTCATTTTGAATGTGACAGCCACACAGCACACATGCTCACTCAATGGTGTCTACCTCCCCCACTGACTAGCACAGTGAAGTCATCATTGTTCACACATGTGCATTCCAGTCCACTCTCCTTGGGTGCCAGGTTACATTGAAGTTGCATAAACCATTCTCATTATATTAACAATTGCTGGACAGACTTTGTATAGATACCAGATTAATTAACAAACAAACAAAACCTTTTTATCATCATTCTGGTAAAGTCTCACAATAAAGTTTGTAACTCCTCAGGTTTATTATTAAGTATCCTCAGTAATCTTTCTATCCAGTTTCTTCTTCTCTGTTAATTTTCATTTTATTCAAAAGATCTATTTATGGGCTATGGTAACTTAACTTTCCAATTTTCCTGCCTTTATGCTTTTGTCCCCACCCTCTCCTCCTTTTGGAATTTCTTCTCCCTTCACCTCTAGTCAGACAAATCTCTTTCTCCACAGCTTTGCAGACCAGTCCCGCCAACACTGGGCTGATCCTCCTCTGAACTCTGCTGCTTTATTGTTTAGAGTCCATAACGGCACTTTGACAATTAGGCACATACTTCTGTGTGAATTTATCTTTATTTTGTGTGCTCTGACTTGCTCTTTCACTCATCTCTCCTTCTCTCTGCTTCTGTGTGAGTGAGTGTATGTGTGTGTAGCTAAGTAAAAGGTTTATGAAAATAAATGCTTTGACTTATGTATCTTTAGAAACACTAATAGTTGCTCCATAACATTGTTACTGGTTGGTAACTCTTGCTCAGGACCTTGATTTTTCCATGAAAGAAAGCGTCTTTGTCTTCTCTTCTCTCCTGGATCCACAGAACCTGGAGTGGTGCCATATACATTAGAAGCTGAGTGTGCACTGGCTATTACTGCTGTTCCTGAGAGTGTGTCCTTGACTGGGATCTGCAGCTGGCCTTGACATTCTGCCTGCGTTCTAGCTTCCTGAGGACAGAGCTGCCTCACTCCCAGGCTGGCAGGCGCTTTAACTGCCTCTGACATGCTATGTCTGTCTGTTCTTTTTCCTCAGATGCATACTCTCACTCCTCAAGTGAAAATGGAGGCAAGTCCGAGTCAGTGGCCAACCTGCAGGCTCAGCCCTCCCTGAACTCCATCCATAGCTCCCCCGGCCCCAAACGCTCCACCAACACCCTTAAGAAGTGGCTGACGAGTCCTGTGCGCCGGCTTAACAGTGGGAAAGCAGACGGAAACATCAAGAAGCAGAAGAAAGTGCGTGATGGTCGGAAGAGCTTTGACCTGGGATCTCCCAAGCCTGGTGATGAGACGACCCCTCAGGGAGACAGTGCTGATGAGGTATTAACGCATGGCCATCAGGAAGGGGCTTCTGACATACATCCATCCTCCCTGGAGCCCTGGGAGGCATCTTTCCCCAGGTGTGGTGAGCTAGACAGTCCCTAGTCCCTAGCAGTGTTCCTTATCAAGCTTAACTAACCCAAGTTCAGTGTATTGTCAAAACCTTGCCAGTTTGATTCATGACCAATTCAGACTGACCAGCACCTAGGATATCTAGCAAACAGGCCCAATTTTGCCAGATTTGGCTCCAAGGGGAGCCGGCTAGTCACCTAGTGCCCTGCCACTGCTAAGGACTGCATCAAGCCTTGCTAGGCCTATTTAGAATAAGAATAAATGAATAGAGACCATTTCACTTGGACAGCAGAAGACTGCTGAGAGATTATAGCTGTTTACAAGTATCTTGAGCAGTGCCCCATATAAAAGGGACTAGACAAGTCCGGTTTGCTCTGGAGGGGAGAATTATGATTAATAAGTGAAAGTTATAACAGGTAAGGTTTCAGCTCAAAGAGAGAGACATCACAGGGATGGAAGGGGTTGTTAACTAGTGATGGAATGAGCCTTCATGAAAATGAATGAACACCCATACTGGAAGGGTTTGGGAGGCTATATGATCTCACATAACAGAAAGATGCCTGTGTTAGCCAAGAGGTCCTTTGGGGTGACCTCTGAGGGTCCTTCCAAAGCTGAGATTCTGTGATCAAAATACAGTGGGTATGTTTTGGTTGGTAGAAAGAGATAGCTGTTTTATCTGGCAAACTAACTTACTCTAGTCACTCATATGGCTAAGAAGTACTTCCTAATATGCAACCATACTCTCTTTGTAATTTTACAATATGTCATTTCTTCCTATGAAAATGGCAGTGGAGCCCGGTGATGATCAGCTTGTGGTTTAATAGTCCTTCAAACACGTAAAAAGTTAGGCTCTCTCTGACCACACTCAGCTTTCGCATTGGCTAATCAATAAGGTGGGTGTTTCTCACATGTGCCCCCTCTTGGTCCTCACTGTCCTTCAAGGTAAGTGTACCTATTCTATAGAGGAGACACTGAGGCTAAAAAACAGGAGTCTGTTGAGAGAGGAGGTGTCTTCTGTTGCTTTTTTAAAAGTTGCAAGTCCATCGGCATTTTTAACTGTATGAAACAGTGACTAATGCTGCTCTTTTGTTCTAGAAGAGCAAGAAAGGTTGGGGTGAAGATGAGCCAGATGAAGAATCACATACCCCGCTCCCTCCGCCTATGAAGATCTTTGACAATGACCCTACACAGGATGAGATGGTGGGGCTTCTTTACCTTCTCACTTGAAAGAGCAGTGCATAACGAATGTGATTTCATTTGGTGTGGGGGAGGGGGTGGTAATATGCTCGCCCTTGCTACCCCTTACAGCACATGAATCCATGGTGATGCAGATTCTGGCTGTGTTTGGTAGGGGTCCCCTCCCTTCCCCTAGAGATCTGCCTTCGTTCTGGGCAGTGTAGGCACGTCTGCAGAATGCTCAGAGTGGGGACCTCGCACCTTGTTCTGTTGATGAAGGGTAATGGCTCTCTGTCTTTGAAGCAGCAGATCCCAAAAGGCACTATTAGTCTCAAAAAGGAATCTGAGGTGGTTCTAGACCATGATCGTTTTCTCGTACCTGATTGTATGACCTATGTTTTAGTTGGTTGTTTTCCCTATGCCCAACTCTAAAACTGAAATAACAGTAACTTCCAGTCATGCCCAGTGCTGTTAAAATTCTGCAAACACAGCATGAGGGCAGAGATGCTGCTAAGGAGAGGTTGCTGTCAAAGGTGGGCAAACCTAACATGCCAGCTTGCTCATGTTCTCTGTTTTGCAAAAATGCCCTGACTCTCTGGCAGAGAGGTTCATGAGTGTCTGAAGTGTGATGTCCTCTGGGCCTCTAATTGCAGAGTGGTCATTCCGGTTGCTCTGGAGCAGGGGCTGAGGTTGGCTGTGCTTTCAGATTCTGATCTGAGGCCCAGGGCTGCGATAGTCATGTGCTTCGTCACGTGACTGACTGACTTCGTCACTTTCCTTACAGACGTTTTCACTGCACTGTGCTTTTCCTGCCTTCTCCTAGATTTGCTGTCGTTTGGACTCTGGAGTCAGAGTGGTGGTTTCAGTTTGTGATTGTACTTTGCATTTGCTTTTGGAGTGTTGTTCGGGGTGGGGGTGGGGGTGAGAGTTGCGGGGGCAGTACCCTAGCCTCTCTCCGGGGTCTCGCTGTGCTCTCTGGTGCTCTGCCTTGCAGCGGGGCAGGCTCCTCTGATGCTGTGGCTCTAGCGTACAATACCACCTAGGGTACAATTCAAAAAGGACTACAGATGCTCCAGCATTTCTGGTGATAGCCCAGTTCTTGTTTTAATTCTGCTTTACATTTGGATCATTAACCTACAGACATTAATTGAGAGCTTCCTCTGTGCCACAGGGACAGATTCTAGGGACAGGATGATGACTAAGATGTGGTCGCCGCCACCCTCTGTGACTCACCCATGAGAAGCACACAGTTGTGGCCCCTCCTAAGGTGCTGTTGGTGACTCTGGTCTCCAGGGTCAGCTCTGACTCTTGACTGTTGGGAAGAAAGTAGCAGGAAGCGTGGCATGGTGCCATCTGCATTCCCAGAGGCCCGTCCTTGTGAGATGCTCTGCAAGCAGTGATAGTGTGTGTGGGGGGGGTAGGATGCTCATGCCCCATTACTTGCCCTCCCACACAGCCCTCCACAGTGAGGTGCCAGCTCGCATAAGATAAGTAAAGGTCATGAACCCTCCCCCTCCAGTACCCTCAGAACAGCTTATTTTGGGGAAAAGGATGTTATGTTGTTTCTGGATAACTTTTAACTGAAAATGTGGATTTACCCACAGACATTTATGTAGACTTTTCTCAGCCAAGAGTAAGGCAGATGGCAAGTGCCTTTTTACACTCATTAACCTTCCTCAGTCCTGTTTGTTGGACTTCAATGCCTTGGTTTTTCTGGAGTATTTGGTGATCCTCAGAACTTTTAGCAAATGACATTGGATGTATAAAAATAATTTTTGTAACAGTGTAAAAGGGGTTTTTTAAAGTCCACCCACTGTTAATGTTGTGTAACTAAGTCTCCATGTTTCCTTCTAATATATGTTCATGTATGTTTTATTTAATGTTTCCTAAAATCTCAATAATTTTACCTTCATAACTATAATTTCAATAGCTCGGGAGTATTTCACGTATTTGATGTGCCGTACTCAGCTTGACCCGCCCGTTTTCAGGCATCCGAGGTTGTTTCCAGTCTTCGCTGCTCTGGGTAGTGCTGCCACAGGTCCCTCGTCACGCACAGCGTTTGCTCTTTTCGTGTCTGTCCCTGGAAAAAGTTCCCGGGTAGAATTACTAAGACTGATAAAAAATTGATAACTTCAATTTCCAAACAGACTTATTACATTTTTCTTGCATTCCCCGGGAGAGAAAAAAAGAGTGTTTTTATATGTCTCTTGACTACATTGATTTCATTTGTTTTTTCACCCTATCTTAGAAGCAAAGACCTAAACTCACACTTAGATTAGGCAAAAAGAAGCTTCCTTTTTGAAACTCTCCCCCCTAACTTTGGGGACAAACTGGAACTTTTGTCCCTGGACATCCAGCTCTCCACTCCCAGAGTCATCACTGTCAGAAGCTGAAGGCGCGTGCACCCTGGGCCCTGGGAACGCCAGTGCCCTCTGCTCTGGCGTGCCAGGGGTAAAAGCTTGCATGTGCATGTAGGGTTGATCGTTTGCCCCAGTTTCTTCTCAAGTAGGAGCAGGAAGAAAACATACCGCCACCCCTCAGTGAGCAGGAGTCCCCAGACCACTGCCCAAACAGCCACATGGACTAAGCCTTATTGTGGGTGTGAGGGAAGAGGGACAGGCCCTGGCCTTGAGCCTCCCTTCTCTGTGAATAGGAGAGTCCCTCCTTCTCCAGAACAAGTTACACAAGTCCTGCCAAAGCCTTGTGTTACTTCCTAGTGTGCCAGTTTGCAGCAATTGTCTGAGTATGCATGGGGGTGGCAAGTAGGTGTCTACCTTTCTGGCCTCTAAGTGCTCTGCCCCCGGCATTTTTATTTTTGCTTGACACACAGTGAAGATCTATATTTAAGATCTACACCTAAATAAAGCAAGGATAATTTCTCTTCTTCGAACACACTTAGAGCTAGCTTTTTTGACTCCTTTCACACCCTGGAATAGCAAAGGGCAGCCCTGTAGTGCCCCAAGTCTTATCTGCCTACCACCCCAACCCCACTGCTGTCAGTAGGCACAGCCCTTACCTACTGCGCTCTCAGGGAACACAGCCCCCTCAGCTCCTTAGGTGGCCTGCATAATGAGAGCCTAGTCTCATTCCTGCTTCACTTCTGGCCAGAATTTCTGACAAAGGGTCTGGCAGGCCTGTCCCACACCCATACCCCACCCCCCCACCACGCCAAGTCCCTCTGTCATCTCCTCCCTCGAAACTCCCTAGAGCTTTGCTTGCCTTGCCCACCTTGAGCTTTGGACTTGCTGTTTTGCTTGCTAATTGCTATTCCTCATTCCTTGCTAATCTGCTTTTCCTCTGCTGCTCAATGTCTTGCAGTCTTCCTCTTTGCTAGCAGCCCGGCAGGCTTCCACCGAAGTGCCTACTGCTGCAGACCTTGTCAGTGCAATAGAGCAGTTGGTCAAAAGCAAGCTGGTAAGTGGGGCCCAAGAGGCAGCTCTGCCTGGATCTCCCTCCATGTGGCTCCTAGGGCCTGGCTTCTGTCAGCAGTGTTCTCTTTTGCACCTACCCTCGCTCCTCCTATAGGGTCGCTTCCAGCTAGTGGTGCTTTCTAAAAAGCTATGTCCCAGAGTGCTTTGGGGATTTGTTTGGGAACGGGTATGAACAGTTAACAGACTCTTTGGGATTGTGACATTGATGAGAGGTGAAAGGTATTCAAGACAAAATAGCTCCCAATAAGCCTGGTCCACTGGTCTCCAGGGCAGCAACATTTTGACAGTGACTGATGTGTGTCTGGTTAGCCTGGAAGTTAACTTTGCTGCAGAGACATGGAACACAGATCGGATCTTTGAAAGCACTGAGTAATTGTATTTGGGGACCTCAGAGAGTCTTCTAGCTTGCGAATCTCACACAAGTGGACTGCTGATTCTGAAGGAGAATGGGCACAAGTAGGTGGATACCTCCCCACAAGACACTAGTGCGTATCCTATAATGAGCTGGTGCGTATCCTGTAATGAGTCTGAGCTGGTTCAGGGCTTTGGCATTAATGCTGGT
Source organism: Trachops cirrhosus (assembly GCA_028533065.1). Taxonomy (NCBI): domain Eukaryota; kingdom Metazoa; phylum Chordata; class Mammalia; order Chiroptera; family Phyllostomidae; genus Trachops; species Trachops cirrhosus. The sequence goes on along the minus strand of CM052539.1, from coordinate 98,858,494 downwards.
GACAGAGCTCCTTTACTCCTGTGTTTTTACATTTAAACGTACTGTAATAGACTAAGCAAGAATAAAAATAATAATAATAAAAAGTGCATCAGTACAGGATGACAATTTGAAGCCCTTTTCTTTCCTTTGCTCTCATTTATGTCACTCGCTTTGTTTTTATTGCAACTCTCATTAGGATAAGTGTCAGTGTTTCTGCCAGACTTCTGTTGGGCAGTCCTGTCAATCAGCACCATTTAAACCCTTCTCCATTTCGCCCAGGAATGAGAGGGAATGATGGATGCTCTCTGGGTACAGCTACCTGATAATAATTTTAATTACAGGAACTCCCTCTTTAAATATCACAGCTCTTATGGAGTACCAATGAATTTAACATATATGACTTTCTTCTTTTCCTCCTGACTTTCCTTCCTAATTAAAAACAACTTAGCTGGTGTTTTCAGTAACGATGCCAACCTCTGGGGGGTTGTCTGTCTCCTGCCATCTCTCCCTGCCCCACTGGTGGGGCTGAGCACTGTCATGGGCCTGCACACACTTTTCAAAGCTCCCCTCTCTGGCCACTCCGTACTTGCTCCCCTTTCCTCTCTACACTCACCCATACAGCCTCTTCATTCTCCAAACACCATAAAATATTTTATTTCCTTAAAAATCACCCTGCCCTGACCAGTGTGGCTCAGTTGGTTGGAGTGTCGTCCTATAAACTGAAAGTGGCAGATTCAACTCCTGGTCTGGACACATGCATAGCTTGCAAGTTTGGACCCTGGTTGGGGTGCATGCGAGAGGCAACTGACCCATGTTTCTCTTCCTCTCTCTCTCTCCCTTCCTCTCTCTCCAAAAAAAAATCAACAAGCATGTCCTCGGGTGAGGATTTAAAAAAATCATCCTTTTTTTGCATTTTCTCTTTCGCCACCTGAGCCTGGGCCCTGACCTCATGCCTGCACTATTGCAGTATCCACTGCTTGATCTTTCCCCGCCCTGGTCTGCCTCCCAGCCTCACGCTCCAGCTGGTCTTTCACAAGCACCGTTTATTGCCTCCCTATAGCAGACATGAGCAGGTGTTTCCACTGTGGGGTGCCTTCAATACACAAGACAGTTTATTGAGATGCAGGAAGAAAAGATTGGCATCTCTTCATCTCATTGTTTGACAGTTTTGTGTATGTCTTAATATGTACATATGGTAATACAATAACACAGATATACGTGTATATTTTATAAGTAAATTACATACTTTGGATATGCATAACCAAAATTAGGCTTACTGATAGAGGTATATAATCAACGTTTGGAAATCACTGGCCCATACATAAAGTCCACATTTACTCAGATTTCTAATGTTTTGTAGCCTTCTTTCCAACCTGTGTTTCCAGCGTCCACTTGTTATAATTGATGAACTCGGAATTGTTTTTTTCACTACCCCAAACACACATTTGCCTGTGCTGCCTCCAAATTTCACTCCACTTCCCTGGAAAATTCTCTCCCTTATTTTTGCTTATCCAAAGTGTAATAGTTATTCGAGGTCCCACTCAAATCTCATCTCCCCACAAGGGCTTCTCTGACCAGCCCAGGCCAGGTGTCGTGTGCGGTCGGTCCCACAGGGACCACTCTGCAAACCGCACCCGCCCAGCCCCACAGTTCGGTGGCCCTGTTGTGTTACTCGTTAAAGTGACTTCCAACAAATAAATGAAAGTCACTTCATTTACCTCTCCAGGTAGATGCTTTGTCATTTAGGATATTGTATTCTCCTCCACTATAGGGGCCTTTTACACTTATTTCAGTAAACATTTGTTTCCAAAAGTCTGTATTTTTTTTCATACTTCAGATTACCTTTTTTCTACTACAGCTGCTCCCCTTAACACTGTCAGGAGTCTCTGTTCACCTCCAGTCTGTGTGAGCAATGGGTGTGGTGTGACGCATGTTGAGTGCAGATATTGAGAAGTCCCATAAGAGCAGATTTCCCAAAGGAGGGGGAGTGTAGGCTGGTGGTGGAATTGATTGGCCCTATAACAGGCTCTCTACACATGTCTTTGGATATATGGCCTTTCTGTGGTGAGTTTACCATAATAGGATCTTTAACTTCTTCCACTAATAACTACTTCTTGAGGACCTGCAGTGAGCCTAGAATTATAGAGATTTCTTTGGCTGGATATACAAAACCAAGCTCATATAGGGGAAAGGAATGAGGGAGCAGTGGTTTGGTTTCTCAGAATCTTCTTACCGAAATTCAGTCCATTGTCCTTCCTCCTCTCTTTCTTCCCATCCCCACACACATACCCACTATGGGGCAGCAACAGAGCCAGCAGTAGCTGGTGCTTTCCTCAGCCACATTTGCAAATACTGAGTTGCATTTTCATCTCCAAGACTTGTATTCCTCTTCCCTATCAGCTCTTTAGCTTAGAAGAGGGTAAGACCTAGAGCCCATAAAAGTTCGGGAGCTTTTATTTGACTGTAAGTACAACGATGTGAGTGCTGCCAAAACAGCCAGTGTGGTCATAGGCTGGGTTAATGGAAGTACAATGTACACATTCAGCAGAGTAATAGCCCCATTGCACTCGAACTTTCATACCACACCTGTCATGAGCTGTGTGTGAGGCATGCATTGGGTTCTGAGCCTGGCATTTCAAAACACTCTTGAACTCAATGGAAGTTGCCCCTAAAGGGGTAGCCAGAACCATGTGGTCTATGTCATTTGAAAGAAAGCTGAAGAAACTGAGGTCAAGGCCTGCCTGGTGTGGTTCAGCTGGTTGGACATCGTTCCACAAAGCGAAAGCTCACTGGTTTGATTCCTAGTCAGGGTGCAGGCCTGGGTTGTAGGTTTGGTCCCCAGCCGGGGCATGTGCAAGAGGAACATGTGTGAGAGGCCACTGATCAATATTCTGTCTCACATTGATGTTTCTGCCTATCTCTCTCTCCCTACCTTCCCCTCTTTCTACAAAAATAATAAAGTCTTTTTAAAAACTCTAATTAAAAAAAGGAAACTGAGGTTAAGTATGGGGAGAAGTTAGGAGAGAAAGGACACGAGAGCTGTCTTCTAATGGTTGAGCACTGCCGTGGGAAAGAAGGGTTAGTCTCAACACTTTTTTACTTCCAAGGATGAATCCTAGGCCTGTGGGCGGAAGTTCAGTATATCTTAGTTCAGTATAAGAAGAACTAATAAGGTCCTTTTCAATGTACAGAGTCTGGAAATTTTACAGGAGTATCTAGTATATTTGGACTTTTATATCTAAGGCTTTAGTTCTGTTTTGGTTGCTCCAAAGATAGCCCCAAATTCTGCACTCAGAATTCACATGGCCCCCTAGCTCTTCCCAAAAGCCAAGGTGAGATCCCTTGTGTCTCTGAGTTTCAGAGCTGCCCTGGGTGCTTATCCATGCTTAGGACTGCCCCGATGCTCCCTCCCCGAGTGTTGTGGCCTCTGCTGCTTGCGAGCTGCTATTAGGGAATGAGGACAGGCATTCTCTGCTCTGGTGTTATGCCAATAAAACCCCTAAAGTCCCCAGAGCCTCCTTTGGCAAGTCCCTCCAGACCTTAATGAGCACTTCTGAGTTCTCTCCAGCTAGCCTGGGTCTTTAACGCAGGCTTTGGTTTACCATGAGAGGATGCCCACCCACCTTCCCAAATAGAGCTAACATACTTGTTCTAGGTTTTGTATTAAGGTATTGTCTTTAATTCTGAGGCAAGACTAAGGACTCCCCCTGCTTTCACTGTTTGATTTTTAATTAAGCATTTTCCAGACATATGGACTGGAGGTGGTGTGAGTATATAAGGAATCAGAAGACCTAGGTTTTGGTCCTGCCCCTGCTACTTACTAGCCCTGAGCAAGTTACTTCAGCTACTTGGGCTTCAGTTCTATCTCATTTAACAACAATGCTGGTTCTGTCCACCTGAATCTTATCTCAAGAGAGTTAAGATGAAGATTGAGTGAGGTGTGAATGCACTTGGTAAACTGGTACCACAAGCATCCTACAAACATTAGCTGTTAGCCAACTCATAAGTACTGTGAAGGGCAGGGAAAGGAAATGTGGTCATACTTTATCTTCTACAGCCATGCCCTAGGCCCAGGAACACAGTATTTGTCAACCAGGGTATTGGTAATTGGGTGAATGGTGCTGGGTAGTAGCTTAACAATCTGTATGACTTGGTTTTATTCCTCTAAACAGCCCCAAGATTCCCCCACCTGCCTGAGAGGAAGGGCTGAGCCTCTAGAGAGAAAGCCTCCTCTCTGAGGAGGGTCCTCAGGCGGCCTCACAACAGTTCACTGGGCTCAGGAGGCACCAGTAGACCCTTAGCTGATAATCCTCTGCCTGTAGAGAAGGGGCTGGCCAGGACTGAGATTTTCTTCGGTCTACCTGTGGCTTGGCTTCCTGAGAATGTGTCACCTGCTTCAACAAGACTGCCTATCTTTGGGACTTCTGTTTTGAGAGCATTCAGCATCCTTGATCTGCCCTGGTCAGTCATGGTGGGCCACATTATCTGGGTGAGACCAGGCTGCATTCCTGTGCATGCCTTGCTCTCCTTTAGATGAACTGACTTGCTTTGTCAGTGGCAAGGTAGAGTGAGCAGAAGTCCAGAGTCCAGATGGGAGGATATACTGGCCCCTTATGTCCATTATGAAGGTGTATGTTTTCAGGAACTGGGTTCCTCTGACATCCCTCTATGGAAAATGTATTGAGCTTGTTGAAATAGAAAAGTTTAGCCCTGGCTGGTGTGGCTCAGTGGATTGAGTGCCAGTCTTCGAACCAAGGGATCACCAGTTTGATTCCCAGTCAGGGCACATGCTTGGGTTGCAGGCCAGGTCCCCACTTGGGGCGTGCAAGAGGCAACCGCACATTAATGTTTCTCTCCTTCTCTTTCTCCCTCCCTTTCCCTCTCTCTAAATATAAAAATATATTTTTTTAAAAAAAAGAAAAGTTTAGATTTCCACAAAAAAAAATTTTAACCCAAAGTCACAAACCTGGAAGTCATTTGCCTGGAAAAACTGGACTTCGGTTTTCCTGCTCTAGACTTGTTTTCCCTAACCTCACCCCCAACTTGCCTGGGAAAGACTGAGATCTAATACCTCTCATCCAGGGAATACTGCCCACATTTGTACAAAAGGATGGGGCAGCTAGAAGTTGGTGTGGTAGGTAGTGCTGGACCAGCACCTGGCCTGCTTTTTCATCAGATGAGCTTTGACCTCTCTGCACGAGTTCTGTAGCATATTCAGTGCATTCTTGGGGTCCTACTATGTGCCAGCTCTGGGATCAAGCACAAAGCCTTCCTTAATGGGACTTGTAGTCTAGGGTCAGTGCTCAAAATCCTCTCCCACCTGGACTGTTGCAGCCATTTTCTCTCAGAGTTCAGTCTATTTCTTTACATGACTGCCAGAGGGAACTTTATTTTCTTTCTTTTTAAAAAAAAACTTTATAATGGTTCTTTTTGACTAATAAAAGCAATAGATGTTCATTCAAGAAAAATTGGAAAAACGAGCATAAACAAATTATATCACTTATTATCATCTAGACATAATTCAGTGTTGAAATTTAGATATATTTTCTTCTAGACTCTTTTAAATAATGTAATCATAGAGCATATAAAATTTAAGGCGTGTTTTCCTTTGGTATCATATCAGACATTTTTCCAAGTCGTGAAAAAAGAACATTAACACCGATCTTTCTAAAACTTAAATTCAATGACTTTGCTTCCCTGCACAAAATTCTCCTGTCACTGGTGTTAGAAGGTGAGGTCTCTCCTTAATGCTACACACAAGGGTCCTTATGATCCGACCCCTGCACACTTCTGCAGGTTTCCCTCTTCCATTCCTCACCTCTTTCCCTGGTGCTGACCCATCCCCAACTCACATAGCACAGCTATTTGCCACCCTTCCGCCCCCACCTCCTGCCTATACCAGGCAGCTTCGGGCTTCCCAGGCTGCCCTGTGTAGTCTCACAACCTGATCCTTTACTCACAGTGCTGCTCTGGAATGTCCTCCCATTGGTAAATCCACTAAGACCTTTCTCATTTCTCAACATTCAGTTCAAGGTGCCTCCTCCATTAAGCCTTTCCCTTCCCTCCCCACCCCACCACAGAGCTGCCAGCTCCTTCTTCATCCTGCGTGGTGCCTCTTCTGTCTGGAAGAACACCCACTGTAGCTTAGATTATGGAGGGCAGGGAACCCTATCTTATTCATCTTTGTTTCTCCAGTACTTTGCAGATATTCAGCATGTAGACACCCATGTGCTTTAGCACAGAACAAACGATCATTTACAATACTGTGCCATGAATGCTGTGCAGGGGGTGTGTCAAGGGTGGTCATAGGGGCCCAGAGGAAGGGCGTTTTATGGGTATGTGATCCAAGACCCAGCACACAGGAAATGTGTTCATTTTTAATGTAGGGACAGCCTTCCTCCACACTTAATCTGCTTTTTTAATTCTATTTGCATTTCTGTTCCATGACCTTGGACCAACTCTAGGAGCACCCATTGTGCAACTTTTGTTCCTCCCTCCTTTGTACACCTTTTCCTTTGTCTGCTGAGACTGTTGTGACCTGAGTCCTGGCAGGGCAATTCTGCCTGTGCCAGTGCACAACGCGGCACACAGCAGCCCCCCACCACTGGAACAGCACCAGCAACTGAAGGTCACCCCTAGTGGCCCTTGAGTGGGACCTAGTATCCCACCTCTAGCACAGATAGCTAAGTCCTCAGTTGAATTATTATAAGTATTTACAGCCAACGCCATTATTTGAGGCAGATTACCAGCATGCAGCTGAACCAAACCCTTTACTTCCCTCTTCTTCCTCTTGCACAGCTTCTGCCCTTCTCAGCTCCATCCCAGAGATCACCTGGGCAGGGGGAGATGGAACATATTTTTCTACATGACATTTTGGACTCCTCGCATGTCCTTCATTCTGCAGAAGAGTTGAGAGTGGACCACGCCAAGCTGGATGTTCCACAGGAGAGCTTCGTAGGCAGAGATACAAGCCCGTTTCCCAGGCCTTGCAGCCAGCATTCTGCCAGCCTGCCAGCTGCAGAACAGACTGTAACAGGACACTGGGGCGGATGGGAGGGAACTAAAAGACATGTAATCAGATCAATCACTCTCTGAGTGCATCTGCCTAGGGAGCTTGTCTCTGGTGGTGGCACCAGGGGCCATGTCACATGTCACTGAAAAGCCTGCCTGTCCGGTGGCTTGTCAAGCCTCAGCACCAGACATTCATTTCCTTAATAACTGGTTACAGATCCTGAACCTATAAATTTAGCTAAACTCTTCCTGACCTTTCTATATTTTTAGACTCTGCTGCTTCTCTGGATAACAGAGCCCATGGTTGATTACTTGTTCTATAAAATACCTTCCTGTCAAATTAAAAGAAATTCTCTTTCTCAAACTTAAAAACCCTGTCTTCTTCACTCTAGTTTCTACTGTTGATAACAAATTCCTGTTTGGCCCTGAGCACATTCTGTTGATTTGGATGTAGATTGGGGAGCAGCGGGGAGAAGGTTGACATCTCTCTTCAGCTTTAAGTTTTTTAGCTTCAAGTCTTAATATTCTCCACCTGTTCTCATGTAGTGGCCCTTTGGGCCCCTCTTTGCTTTTTGTTTCATTTTTCTAGGCATTTTCTGCCTCTGTTTGGCCTATGTTGAAATACAGCAGTTGAGGGAGTTCATGACAGATGTTCCAAGCGCATGTTATTTAAGACCATGCTGAAGCCTTTTGTTCCTCCTACCTTTTTGGACACTTTTTTTTTAAATTTTGAAAGAGAGACATCATTGTGTTGTTCCATTTATTTATGCATTCATTGGTTGCTTTTTGTGTGTACCCTGACTGGGAATCAAACTTGCAACCTTGGCATATTGGGATGATACTCTAAGCAACTGAGCTACCTTTTGGGACACTTTTCAATCTTCATGACTTCAACCTTACGGCTGATGTTTTCAAAGACTAGTAAAGTGAAGCCTTTTCTTTTAGCAACAGTGGCAGTTGTAGACAGGCGTCTTGTACAGAGAATTTGGATTAATCTCCCACATTTGTTTTACAGTCGCCCACATTGACTCAATCTTCAGTCTCCTGTTCACCCACATTGTTTCTGCCAATTTGCATAACGAAAGGCTAAGTGTCACTGTGTGATCTTCCTTCCCTGGTACTTCTATTCCTTGGAAAGCTATAGAAAGGAGTGTTCTGATTTGCAAATTGAGGAAAACTGAAGCATGTAATAACTTTAGCTGTCTCACTAAAGATAATCCAGTCACTGGTAGCTCTGGGATCAGAATCCTTTACATTTTGCTCTTTCTAGAGCACCATATTAATCCCTTTAAATGTTTCTCAATCCCATAGCAACTAAATTAAAAGAAATGAAAGAGATTAATAAATGGAAGGAAGCCCTTGGTAAATAGCCTTAGCAAAGATGTTTTTAGAAAAGGCTAAATCCATTGACTTCCTCAAAAAACATCGTAGCTGATTAAACGAACATGATTTTTAAAAGAACTAGTTTTCGTGTCACTACCCTCCCCTATCATTTGCTTTCATGTTCCTGTCTCTGATTTTCTTTTCTAACTGCTTGTTTGGTTAGAATTGCCATGATTAGCTTCACTTCTGGAGCTCTTACCTGGAGATAAACAACTTCGACAATTTTCATTCTGTCTGATGTTTGGGAAATTGGCAGGCAGTTCATGCCGCCAAGCACATCCTGACTGCCTGGGAAGGCCGCAACTCTGGGCTCCCTGCTGCAGGAAGATGGGAGTCTCTGGTCTCCTGCAGCTCTCACTGAGGTTCAGTGAGAACGGCCTAGGCTATGTATCTAACAAGTTGCCTGTGGCTGGGGTGGAGCGAGGGGTGCGGGGAACACGGGGCCTTCCAGAGGACTTTTGAGTGCATCCTTCTCTAAGGCTGTTTACTCTTCTCTTTCAGAGCCTAGAAGGAGGCTCATACCGGGGGAGCCTGAAAGACGCAGCAGGCTGCCTGAATGAGGGGATGGCCCCACCCACACCTACTAGAAACCTGGAAGAAGAACAGAAAGCCAAGGCCCTGCGAGGCAGGATGTAAGTGGTGTCCCCAGATTCCATGGACCCTGGTGCACGTGTGTGCAGGAGGCAAAGGGGAAGGGTCACAGCAAGTGTCAGGAGAATCAGAGGGGGTTAGAGAGCCCTTCAAGGGAAGAGATGCCAGGTCCACTAGAAGCGCCTAGTCCAGTCCCCTTCCCAAGACAGCCCTCAGTGGTTCGGCAAACAGTTTAGGATAAAAGTATTGCCTGGAGACAAAGAGCTGGACTTCATCTCATCAGAGTGCCCTTCCAACCCCAAATTCCCACTCTAACTTCCCTATGGGTTTTCTTTTTACCACTTTGTTCCAAGCAGTAACTTGGGCTGTGCTAAAGCTATATTTAAATACTTTTATTTGGCCTTGCCAGTTCCTTCCTGTGGCCTACAACACATGTGTGTCTTAGAGAGAGGGAGCTGGTTGGCAGTGCTGGACATGCCGATAAAGAGGCATGTGTTCCCCGGCTTCCTCCCCATTGCCCCAGGGCCCCAGACCCGAGGATTTGGTGGCTTCTCTGTGCTGTATAGATCAAGAATTTCAGATGAATTGCTTCCTGGGTTCAACCCTTTTACTGGGGCCCCTCTTTCACATCTCAAACTTTATCCCTCCTGCTAGTTGGGCCAAAAATGCAGTTGTGTGGCTCCAGGCAAAACTCTTTCAAATGTAGATAATACTTGTCAGACTCCAGCAAGCCACGCAGCACCCAGCCAGTGCCAGTGCAGGGCCCTCAGTGCTCTGTGTCCTCTTCTTTACTGTTGGGACAGAAAGGGAAGTGTTTGGGTTTGGTGCCTCGGGGACTCCAGAGAGCCAGTCTGAGTGGTTTCCCAGGCAGCGGCAACAGTGAAAGAGCTGACTCTCCGAGCTCTTATACAAATGGGTTCAAATCTCAGCTCTGCTACTCACTTTGCCCTCTTGGGCAATGCCACCTGAGTGTTTTCATCCACACACAATAGGGTTTGCAATCCCTACCTTGTTGTAAGCATGAGAAAACCCAGTGAAGCACCTGGCACAAAGTAAGTGCTCTAAGAGGAGGAAATCATTAACAAGAAAGCAAATGTCCTTGAAGTTGTTAAATCCCACATCTGGTGGCTGTGCATTCAAAGTTGTTATTTTGGAATGTCCGCAATCAATCTTCTTGGCCTTGACTGGGGATTTTGCAGGCCAGTTACCATGGATACCTATCTGAAGAACTGTAGTCTCTATATCGCAAAGCCTCACTTGATGCCAGTATCTCTGAGGCCTGAGGTTTGTTATCAAACAAATATCTTCTCCTCTTGTCAAGTGAACAATGGAGCTGAAATGAAGGGAGAAAAGTCTCATGTTGGTCCCTTGGCCTCAAGCTTTCATAACTGAGTTTTGTCAAAGTATTGTTGTTCCTTCTGCCCTATGTCTTTACAATTGTTCAGCTACAGGTGAGGGAGGCAGAGCATAAAGAATAGGACGAAGAATGCTGGGCTGTGAGTGACGTTCTTTGTCTGACTGCCGTGTCCGTCTGGGAAAGCCCCTCCTCTGCCATGGTGCCCTCAGCCGCTCCATGCAGGCCTCTCGTGGGGAGAGCGCCAGTGAGCACGGTCCCCAGGGGTGCCGAGTGTGGGCTTCTGGGAGGTCTTGTCACAAAGGCAGAGAGTAACTTTCCTGTGAACTGAAGTGTGAAGATTTCTAGCTTCACAGTGAAGAGGAACCCTCATTGTTCTTCATCTCCTGCTCAGGTTTGTCCTGAATGAGCTGGTGCAGACTGAGAAAGACTACGTCAAGGATCTGGGGATTGTGGTAGAGGTGAGTAAGTGGCTCGGGTGGTCGCCTGACCAGGGGCATATTGGACCCTAGCGGGACTGAGGTGTCTTACTGTGAGAGTATGTAGTTTACTCTCTCTAGGTATTTGCAGAAATGAAACTAAAAATGGTAATAGATTAATTAGAATATGTAGGTAAGGTTTTCTTTTTTTCTTTTCCCCTTGAACATTGTAAGAGATTTAGAGGGAGGTAGGGCCCCAAATGTTGCAGCCTCTTGCTTAGGGCTGAGAACATTCACCTTGTTTTAGGTAATGAAGTTTTTGTCCAAAGTTTTCATTGGTGTTTAACCTCATGGACATAATATTCTCCAGAGCTATGAGCCACTATGACTGCACTAAGCAGGTCACTCTTAGTGAAAGCTTGGGGCTTATGTGTTTCCTCAGATTTAAAGAGAATGTTGTGAACATGAATTCCAAGAAGACAGACAAAGAAAAAACCACCAATAAGGCAAGACTGACAGGCCCACATTTCACAGTCAACTTGGCAGTACATGAAACAGCTCTTTCTCCAGAGGGGTTTACTTTAGGGGGATTTAGACACTTGGATAAGAAAGTCTAAGAAAGTAAATGTATAATTTAGATAACTTAGAGCCCTGTTGCTAAACATCTTAAATGAAAGAATGTGAATTCTAAAAATTGAGTGTCTGATACCTAAAGCTCCTTCTGGTTCCTCACACTGGACCTAGAAGTCCCCATCCAATGAAATCTGCTGACTCAGGGTTCGTATGCACCTATCCTGAACCGTGGGTAAACGAACTCACCTGGCATACAGAGGATCTGACTTCTAATTTATGGAAAGTTATCCTCTTCTCCAAGGAAGGGTGGGGCAGGCAGCGGTACAGCAACCTCCATACAGAGTCCAGCCCAGAAGCAGAGGGCCTGGGAGTCTGGAGGCTGCGATCCGGGGCGTGGACATCAGCAGTGCGACTGTCGGGCAGGTCACGAGACTGCCCGTGTCTCGGCTTTCTCATGTGTCGGGGGGATAAGTGCTGCCTGGGCAGCCTCAAAGCTTGACCTTAAAGCTGGAATGAGATCATACATGACAACATTTTACAGAGTAAGACTTATTTCTAGGCCAGATGTGTCTGGTTCTGAGTCTTTCACGACACGTAACAGATTAGGATAAAGGAGAGGGGCGAGTGATGTCTTCTTTGGTTCTGCTTTCTTAAGGGGACTGGAGACAAAGAAAGAGACCCAGAAATTCATTTATTGATTTTTTTAGAGAGAGAAAGAAGGAGGGGGAGAGAGAGAGAAAGAAACATCAATTTGTTGCTCTTCTTATTTTTTCATTCATTGGTTGAGTCTTATATGTGCCCTGACCGGAGATCGAACCCACAACCTTGGTATATGGGGATGACACTGTAACTGACTGAGCTACCCAGCCAGGGCCAAGAGCCAGAGATTTACAAAAATTCTGTGTGTCACTCAGCACAAGGGTATAGTCCTGGTTGAATAGTGAGAAACCACAGAAGCACCTGCCCTTGGACTCGTGCAGAGACTGGGAGCCTACACAGGGCTGCGTGTTGTGCTCGCCCCAGAAAGCTTTCTTGTGAAGATGCTCAACTCATCATTGCCTCTGCCCTACAGGGCTTCATGAAGAGAATAGAAGAAAAGGGCGTCCCTGAGGACATGCGAGGAAAGGACAAAATTGTGTTTGGAAATATTCACCAGATTTATGACTGGCATAAGGAGTAAGTACTACATCATTCTGAGGACTGGGCCATCCTAGGACTCCAGGACCCTCCTGTCCCCCTCATCCCCTGCCTCTGACCTTAGGGCTAGGGTTCAGGGAGAGTCTTCAGTCATTTATCTCGGCCTTGAGAAATTATACAGTGCTGAAGAATGTGACTTCCTTTTTCTTTATCCCCTCCCTCCTTTTAGTTTTTTCCTGGCTGAACTGGAAAAATGCATCCAGGAGCAAGACAAATTGGCACAGCTCTTTATTAAACATGTGAGTGTTTCCTGCGCCTTCTCCCCTCCCCTGCCACCAGGCTCGCTTACATGCATGTTTAATTTCCTGTCTCCCCCGCCATTCATTTTCACCCTTCTCTGAGTTGTTGTTAACTTTCTTGGCAGTTTGGACGATGGGCTCTTGCTACTCCATTTACTCTTCTACCCTTGATATGTAACGGCCTTGGTGCACCCCCAAGGTGTGGGCCATGTCAGTGTCCTGTTGCTGTGTAGACCAGCAGAGCACTTGCAGACCCTGAGGTTCAGCGTGGGGCACGAGGGGACTGAGTGCCTGCCCTCTGCCTTTGCAGGAGCGGAAGCTGCACATCTACGTGTGGTACTGCCAGAACAAGCCGCGCTCGGAGTACATTGTCGCTGAGTACGATGCCTACTTCGAAGTAAGCTGCTCCGGCTTTGCTGAACTGGGGTCGGGGGAAGAAATTCAGGCCAAGATAGCCACTCACAGGTGGCCCCTACACAGCACTGGTGACCCCTTCAGGACAGGGATGGCTGCCTTGACACAGCCGTTAGTTCCTTCTAAATTCTCAGGAGCCCCTTTGCCAGAGAGGAGCTGAGGTGGCCAAGCGTGCTTTTACAAGCCCCCATGGTGACACAGACTGCTTGAGAAACTGCGGTCCTCCTTACACGGCCCCAGGGCCCGCGTTTTTCCTCACTAGCCCTGGACACTGCTTGCTGAGGACCCTCCCCGCTGTGGTGGTGCTTGCAGTCCCCTCACAGTCTCTGCTTCCGTTCCCAGAGGTTCTGTCCAGCACCTCAGAGTGTTTGTTCTGCCCCAGCCTGCAAGTGTGCATGTGGCCGGAGGAGAGGCAACCCACACTTGGAAAGAGCCCTCAATGGGGTGTTGTAGATCTGAGTTGAGGGCCCCCAGGTTGTCGTGTCCCAGGAGAAGCCCGTCACCCCTGACTTGCCCTGGAGTGGTGGAGAGAACAGAATACCCATTCCTGCTCGTCCCCCAGGACTTGAGGCGAGGACACAGCATATGAAAGTGACTGACCTGCCGAAGGTGATGATGTGTGTTCTGTGTTATTAATAACACAATAGCAGCACTGTAGGCAATTCTATCATTCACGTGGTTTGAACCTTTTAAAACTTCACTGGCAAACTCGAAGGCCTGTCTTGTTTGAAGCCTTGAACCCTGATCCAGAGCACCCCGGTCCTTTGGCTCCTGTTTTTCTAACAGCTCCCTTGTGTTCCAGGAGGTGAAACAGGAGATAAATCAAAGGCTGACGCTTAGTGACTTCCTCATCAAGCCCATTCAGAGAATAACAAAATATCAGTTGCTCCTCAAGGTAAGAGAGCTGTGAGCCGGGGTCAGGGCCCGAGTTAGCAAACAGGTTAGCTTGAGGTTCTGTCTCCCCGACACTATTCCCGTGGGCTCGAGGGGGCACCTGTGGGCTTTTATCTTGTCTGTCGTTTACTTGTGTCAGCTTTGCCCTCAAATAAATTGTATACCCCTTGTTCCCAACTTTAAAGTTGGTTAATTCATTTTCTTTTTTTCAATTTCTTACTTTGTCACAAAAAGTAAAAAATAAGAAGCATAAAATCAGAGTGAGATACAAGCAGAAAGGAGAGGAAAGGCCCTAGAAATCTTAGATGAGTAATATCTAAAATTTGATCATATTTTACTCTTTTTAATGGTCTAATTTGATGTGTCTAACAAAAAATAGGAAGTAAATGAAAGAGAGATGTAACTTCCCTTTCTCCCATCCCTTCTTCTCCTAATCCTCTTTTCTTCTCTCGTCCTAATGTTCTCTCCCCCTGCTTCCCTTCCTCCCTCCCATTTCTCACAGTTTTGAATCTTTGACTATCCTGGGGGTTTTCTCTGTGATGTATGTATATTATGGCTCATGACTTCCTATCTCAGCTACTGCAAAGCATTGCCATCTCTGTTGGGAAGGAAAGTCTTCTGGGTGTTATCACGGTTTATGTGATGGTAGGTTTTTTATAATGCTCTATTTTCCTAACTGATTTCACCCTTCCCACACCCTTCCCTGCTTCCCCGACTTGCTAGGACTTCCTGCGATACAGTGAGAAGGCGGGTTTGGAGTGCTCAGATATCGAGGTGAGCGTTTTCACGTGTAATGCTGGCTGTCTAGGGGTGATTATTGGGTGTCTGTCTCCAAAGGGGAAAGGTTGTCTCTGGCTGACCTAGGGGCCAGCTGGCTGACCCCTCTAAGACAGTCAGGGCCCTCCAACCGGTGTTGAGCAGGATGAGGAGTCAAGAGTACTAATGCACACAGTGAGTGTTTTTCTAGAACTCAAGGATTCTGTCCTGGGCCACACCAGAGCTTAGCGCCACTGGTGTTCTCCTTGTGGCTACCAATGACGTGTGGTGGGAAAGCACGATATTTGAATCCTCTAACATCCTTCTGAGACTGGGTGTTTCAATGTGTAATTCTATCCATAAATCTAGGTACTGTTTGAATCTAACATATAAAGTATTCCACTTTCACTCCCTCCCCCACCGCCAAGGATTACTCCTTAAGTGAAGTCCTTTGAGACAATGTCACCATGGGGATTATTTTAAGCCAGAGAGGCTACAGACCATTCTGGCAGGTTATTTTAGGTTAAAACCTCTAGTGTTTCACAAGCCAGGCTAAGCTGTTGCTTGTGCAGCTAGGAAGCAACAGAGAGAAGAAAGAACATACAAGAAGGGGAGGGACTTGATAACCAAAAGTGGGAAGGTAGGAAAAGGATGGGCTGGGCAACATCGTCCCCATGTGTGAAGCCCCTGCACCGAGGACCAACGCCCCCACCTAGAACAGACAATCCCCCAGCCCTCTGAGCGTGGGCGGCAGGGACCAGTGTCCTCTCCTAGAATCAGGAACTACTAGGGAGCCCCTGAGCTTCCTGTTTCCCCTCCTGAGCTGCTTTTGTTGTTTCCCACAGAAAGCCGTGGAGTTAATGTGCCTTGTTCCAAAACGCTGCAATGATATGATGAATCTGGGACGCCTGCAGGGCTTTGAGGTGAGCCCTTGAGAGTGCTCCTAAACTCCCTCTCCTCTGGGCAGCAGGAGCCCAGGCTGCTGCAGCTTCCCTTTGAAGTCCTGTGCCTGCCTCCTCTGCCTCCTCCTCATGCACCATCTACTGCTTTGTGCCTGGCTGCTCTGGTTCACAGGCCTAGAAAACTCATCTGTGTAGGATATCAAGTGACAGGGCAATCAGACACACTTACAGAGCAGTCAACCAGAGCAGCGACAGGGCAAGCAAGACCCAGAATTCTTTGTAACTGTGGACCTGGCAGTGACGTCTTCCCCTTCTTTCTTGCTTGAGAAATGCCAGCTATGTGAGGGAGACGGGGACTATGTGATGGAAATAGAACCAGAGTGAAAGTACAACACTCCTGTGAGAGGGTGGTTCTGATAAGCAGGCCTATACAGTGGCTGGCTTTTTAGTTAAATGAGCATTCTTCTGTTCTTTGAAGAGAAGAATCAAATTTTAGAAGAAACAGCTAGATGTCCCCAGCATTTTGGTTTCAGTCAATGCACTGCTGCGCTAGGGCTGCCGTAACAAAGCACCACAGACTGGGTGGCTAAAACAACAGACATTTGTCATCGCACATCTGTAGAAGCTAGAAGTCCAGAATCAAGGAGTAGGCATAGTGATTCCTTCTGAGAGTTGTGAGCAAAGGGTCTGTTCAGGTCTCTCTCCTTGGCTGATAAATGGCATCTTCTGTTCACATGGCATTCTTCCTGCATATTCTGCTCACCTGCCCTCTGGATCCAGATTTCCTCCTTTTATGAGGACACCAGTCATACTCGAGTGCGATCACCACAATGGCCTCACTTTAATTTTGTGAGGACCCTATTTCCCAAAAAGGTCTCATTTGGAAGTGCTGGTGTTAAGATTTCGACATATGACTTGCAGAGGGTTATGATTCAACCCGTAACAACGAAACTTTAAAGAACACGTTGATTTTTCTAATTTAAACTTAGTAAGTGGTTGTCATTAGTTTATATCCAAACCTCATATATTAATGAAACATAACCTGTTTGAACATCAGTATCATAAAATTGGAACTGACACAGTTATTGGCTGGTACACAGTTGTCGTTGAGCCCCTTAGAGAAAGATGTAAGTCTTCCGGTCCTGTTTCCTGATAATCCTACAACCGAAGATTTTATTATTCCATTTTGGAGAAAAGGGATCCCTGAAAGTTGACATCATTAAGAAAGTAATAGAGCTCTTTCTTCTGGCTAAATTAAAAGAGGTAGACTAGAATAAATATAAGATAGGCTGGTCCATAAGTAAATTTAGGAGATGCTATATTCAGGTTTGGGTTCTTGAGTTGGGTTCATGGTTTTATTGAGGCCAATCAATTATTTTGTCCTCCTTGCCCTTCCAGCCCATCCTGATGTCCCTGTCTGATTCCACTGCTTAATAGGGACCAGGAAGTAGGTCAAGGGTCTTTTTTCATAGGTTCCCAGTCCTCCACAGCAGACCTGAGGCAGCAGAGTAAGGAGGTTTTGCAGCAAAAACATATTCTGTACTCTTACACGGCATCTTAGTCTTACTAGGTGAAGTTTTATACTTCTTCCGTTAGAGTTATGCCAGGTCTGAGGCTATTCTGCACAACACTAGTAACTGCTTTCGCTCTTAAACCTTGATGTCTCCATGTTTTCTGAGCTGGAGTCTGGCTTGATTTTCTCTTGGGCTCTGGAGAAACTCAACACTGACAAGAGGAACAGCACCTGATTTGCTGCCTAATTCAAGCCAGACTTCTCAGGAACTGTGTTGTACATACATGTGTGCGTGTCCGCAAGAGACCATATACCAGGGTGTTTAATTGTTTTCTCTTTTAAATCAAGTACCACCATCTCCTTTTTTCATCAAGCCCCAGAGAATCCACTTTGCATTCCTTCAGCTAATCGGGAAGGACCCCGAACATATTTCCATTCCTGCTAAAGCCAATGGCTTTGGGCCAGGGAGAAGGAAGCCCCTTCACTTAGAGTCCCTCCCCAAGTTTAAATCCTTCAGCTTTCCCTTCAGCATTGGCAGGGCTATTCCTCATGGGTCAGGCTCTTATGTAATATTAGTAGAGCTTTTAGGGCTTTCCTGGCTAGCTGGTCACTGGCTTAATATTAACTTTGGACCAGGGTAGAGATAAGCCTGTTTGGCTGCTGACCTTGACAGTGAGGAGCATGATCCAAGCAGAGGTAAGGTGTTTCTCAGGAGCATGAAAGAAAAGTGACCCATGTGCTGGGTAACGTTTGGAATGTGGCACCATGTGAAAAGGATGGCCCAAATTTGCACTAAAGGGTCAAATTGCCACCTGAGAGAGTATGATTTGGAGGAAGCCCTCTGGCTGCTGGTTCAGATGTCAGGCTTCTTCTTTTGCAGAACAGTAGGAAAAGCAAGGCTCTTTGACAGCATCTGGGAAGACTTGCATGATTGAGCCATATTTTCTTCGAAGATGTGAAGCTGTCTCTGAAAATCTGGTCAGAAACTGGCAAACCAGATAGGCTCCACCTCCTAGGCTGCGTGTCAAGTGGCCTGGTAGCTGGAGGCATTTTAAGCAGGATCACGGGACCCCCAAAATATCTACTAGCTTATAAAATATGGGCACCTATCTACAGTAACCCAACTTTACATGTTGATCTGTAGCAGGAGACTAAGACCTCAGAAGAATTTCCTCCATTTTAAAATAATCGGAGAAAAGAGGGGCCCAACTTATCAGATTATTTGTGGTCCCGCCTACATCACTTCTCTTGGCCACAGGTGGCTCTAGGTTCATGGCCACTGGAGGACTCCAGGTCCTTGTGCCATGCTGCAAGGCAGCGGGGCAGGCGCTCTTCTTGGAGCTCCAAGGACAGAAAGGCCACTTCTAGCTCCAGACATCACTTACTTTCTGTTCTCCTTCTAATAAAACAAGAAGGGCTGGGGTCATTTCTGATCATCTTTTTAGCTAATAATTTTACCTTCCAGCAAGAATTTTCCTGGACCTGCTTCTTACCCTTTCCTTGCCTTCTTTGCCTTTCCCTGCAGGGCCCTTGTGCCTGCCCTAGATGAATGGGGGTGCCCTAATTTGGTCTCTTACCACAACCCTGAGGATTTGGGCTGTCCACTTGTCCATGTCCCCAGAAGGGAGAATCCGTGGACCAGGGGGCTGTGGTCGTCTCCCCGTTTTTCACTCACTTCACCCTAGCCCTTCTCTCCATCAGGGCACCCTGACCGCTCAGGGCAAGCTGCTGCAGCAGGACACGTTCTACGTGATTGAGCTGGACGCAGGCCTGCAGTCCCGGACCAAGGAGCGGCGCGTGTTCCTCTTTGAACAAATTGTCATCTTCAGTGAACTGCTCAGGAAGGGATCTCTTACCCCAGGATACATGTTCAAAAGGAGCATCAAGGTGAGGATCCAATGGGGATGAGTAGGGACAAGGAAAAGTCAAATTTGGGGGAGCTGCTCCCCTAAAACAGAGGAGTGAGTGAGGTCCTGATCACTGAAGGCCCTTCAGCCTAATAACCTTCAGGCATGAGGAATGGATGTGTGTGAGAAGTGACAGGCTGAGTGCCAGTCCCTATCTCGGGCCTGTGGGTTCTCCAGGGTCGTGTCATTAACTCAAAGACGGAGACCAAAGTATTTAGCTGTTAGATCCAGGGCAAGAGTTTGGAAACATCTCCCGAAATAAAAACTGGGAGGAACTGTAGTATGTTCCTGATTTTTATTAAACCATTTAAACATGAAAAGGATTGACTTGGTGTCTCCCAGATGAATTACTTGGTCCTGGAGGAGAACGTGGACAACGACCCCTGCAAGTTTGCACTCATGAACAGGGAGACTTCGGAGAGGGTCATTCTGCAAGCCGCCAACGCCGACATCCAGCAGGCCTGGGTGCAGGACATCAATCAAGTCTTAGAAACACAGCGAGACTTCTTAAATGGTGGGTCCTGGGCCTAGCTTCTAGCAGCACAATTATGTGGGACCCCGCACCTCTGATATTCCTTGGGTCTGGGTTCATGGTGTGTTATAAGCCCAGACCATGTTTCATGTGAAGTTCACCTTTGTAGTTTTCAAAGACACTTTGTTTAGAATTTTTCTGAACCTGAATATACAAGTGGAACAGATAAAGCATTGTAAAGAAGCCCCATCTTTTCAAAGGAAGGGATATTCCCTTGTAATAGCCTACACATAGGATATATGTCTTGTGGCTGCCATTACCAGCTGGTAATAATCGAGGCAAACGTCTGAGGTGGGCAGGTCCTCTTCCTCGTAGGGGCTGTCAAGGACATGTGTCTGCCCCTTTGGTGGCTAATGGCTGCTACTCTCACAGGTTCTCTCGTGTTAACTACAGACAGCTGGGAATTTGGCCGATCAGTTCAAATGCCCCTTCCCTCGCCAACAGTGTGAAAGCCTGGATAAGTCATCTCTTCCAGGATAGGAGATTTAACACCCTGTGTTTATCTTAAAACAAATGAAAAGAAATATATAGCAGGATGCCATGACTTTTTAAGATAGGACATGAAACTTCAAAGCAGTTTCACACTGGTTCCCCAACTGTAGAATAGTTTGAGAAAAAATAAATAAATAAAGTGATCTCTAGGGTTCTTTCTCGTTCTAAAAAGTCTAAAATTAAACACCAGCCCAGCCCTGAGGGATAGTAATGAAAGTTGTATAAAATTTACAGTGTCTGAATGTAAAACTTTGAATTAATACTTATGTTGATAAAACAGCTTCATACAAAAATATGTGCACACATAAAATATATTTATTAAATTTCACTGTATCAGGAATTTCTTATAGACTGTAAGCTGGAATGAGGCTTCTAAGTTCATCTGTTCAGGACAAAAGAAAACTAAAGTAGGACAAGAAGCTGAAATCAGAAATAACTGAAATGGCAGTGTGGTGGCCATCCTTTCTCTGTGGCCAGGCCCCATGCAAAGCATCTCACAGGTACTGTCACACTTAACTCTCACATCAACATGGAAAGATAAGTACTGTCATCATATATTTTTGAGGTGAGGATAAAGAGGCTCAGAGAGGTTAAGAAACTTATCCAAAGTTGCAGAAACAAGAACTTAAACCCAGAACTATGTAACTTAAAATGAGGGTCTTACCCACAAAACTGTGGTATAGCAGCTCATGGCAGCATGCACATTTACATGTGAGCTCCCTACCAAACAAAGCAAAGAAAGAAACAGGATCAGGCGCAAGACACTGCATCTGCCAGCTGGAAACAGCCCTGTCAGGACACGCACCGCTTTCCTGATGCCTCGACCTAAGTTATGCAGATTGAGGCTGGCGGAAGGACACGGGCTCAAATGCTTGAGCGCAGTTACTGCAGGTAATCACTTCAGGCCCCGGGTCCATGAGACAGGCGTTGCCTCAGCAGGTCGGTTTGACAAGGCCTGCTTCACAACTCTCTGAGGTCTACTTAAAACTTAGAACTGCATTTCTTGGAGCAGTGTCAATGATTCAGACTGGTTCATGGCTCCAAGAGACCTCTCTCCTAATTTTAGTGAATTGTGAAGCTGTTACTAAACTAGATTATCAGCACCTCAATATTTTATGCCTGCAGCACACTCCAGGGAGAGGGGCTGACACACTCAAGGGATGTGATGATGGGCCAGGGCCAGGCTTACTCAGAGACACGTGCAGGCATCTCAGAGCCCGCCTTTCCCTCCTGAGACGTTAAATAGAAAGGAAGTGTGACCTAGGTCATTTCCTATTGGAGTTCATACCTATCACTACAGAAATATCCTTATAATTGAAAGTTCTCCGAGCCCCAGCTGTTAACCCACTTAAGTATTTGTTACAGTGAATACCGATAAAACCCACACAATCAGGCCAGCCCTTGAAGCCATGATTACAGAATTTGACCGGTGTGGCTTTTGCCTGGCTGTTTAGGACTCAGACCTTGGGACTTTATTATCTTCAACTCAGTAAAACAAAGTTCACATCTTTGCTCCTTGACAACCATTTTCCCAGCCTCCAAACCCAAGCGACCCTCGATTCCTGGCTTCTTTTCCCATCTAGGCTGGTTGGAGTCGAGTCTGCCTCCAGAGCACTTGCTGCACCACATCCGTCCACATTCCCACTGACTCGCTCTGGTTAGCAGTCTCTCCTCCCAACCGCCGCTTAGTGTTCCTCGAGTGTGGTTCTGTTGATAGAATCCGAATTTAAAACGTTCAGGTTCAGTGAATCCAGTCACTTTTCTTGATCTTCAGGATTAGATCCAGACTCGGTTTTCTAGATCTCTCGCACCATGGCTCCTCCAGCCTCCCCTACCCCTCATCTCCTCTTTTCCCATGGAGATGCGTGGTCCCACCCTCCTTGTGACCTGACTCCATCCTGTTCCCCAGACACACTTCACACCTGCTTCCTTCCTGCAGAGTCTGCGTGGCAGAGTCTGACAGCCGGCCCCCTTCTGAAGGTCTTATTGCCACCACCTATATACTTATACACCCCATGCGCACACATACTACAGAGCCCTCTCTCCCTTCTTTTGCACAACGCTTTGCACATCACATACGGCAACCATTTGGGCTTTGTACGCATATTTTCATTATTCAGGTAGGTTTCTTATTCTCACAGTAGATTACAAGTTCCTTAACAACAAGGGCAGGGTCTTCCTCGTACATCCCCAATATGCCTGTCACGGAGCCTGTCCCTAAGAAGCCTCCATATTCTGTGGGATTCTAAAAGCTCTAAGTAACTGTCAGCTCTTGTTCTGCAGCACTACAGTCTCCCATTGAGTATCAGCGGAAGGAGAGGAGCACAGCTGTGATGAGGTCCCAGCCTGCTAGGGCTCCCCAAGCCAGCCCCAGGCCCTACTCCTCTGTCCCCGTGGGCTCTGAGAAGCCCCCAAAGGGCTCCAGCTATAACCCGCCTCTGCCACCCCTGAAGATATCTACCTCCAATGGCAATCCAGGGTTTGACTACCACCAGCCTGGGGACAAGTTTGAGACCAGCAAGGTAAGTGACAGCCCATTAACCCCATCCTTACCACTCTGAGGGTACAGCCTTAGGGGTCACTTTTAGGAAGTAGCATTTTTTAAAGATTTTATTTGTTTTTAGAGAGAGGGGAAGGGAGGGAGAAAGAGAGGGAGAGAAACATCAATGTATGGTTGCCTCTCGCATGCCCCCAACTGGGGACCTGGCCCACAACCCAAGCATGTGCCCTGACTGGGAATCGAACCAGTGACCTTTCATTTCGCAGGCCAACACTCAGGCCACTGAGCCACGCCAACCAGGTCAGAAGTAGCATTTTTTTAATGATCATTTTGGCAGGAACAGCCCACTGGATACAGACTAGTCTGTTATTTCTCTTTCTTCCCTGCAAGTTGAGTGTGATAGACTGTTCCCTGTGTCTCAGACATTCTGTTCACGGGCTATTGTCATCTACAGAAACTCTCTACAAGTCTAAGGTATTACTGTATTAGCGGTTATGAAAACCGGGATTTACACCAAATAGAGTAGTTGTGCTGTAGATCATCTAAAAGGCACAACTCTAGTGGTTGACATTTTAAAGAGATTGCCTTTTCTAGTGATGAGCTGCCAATGTATAAACTCAGTTCTTCACTCCCCATTGGCTGATGTGGCAAGCAGAAGTTACTCGAGTGTGTGGTGGGACAGCCAGCCTTGGATTAAACATTTACCTACATAATCCATCCTTTAAACATCACCTTCGGGCAGCCACAGACTTAACTGTGCACCTAGTCTACGAAGTTGTTTTGATCCTACAAGGTCGCAGGAACCAGAGAACAAATGGGAAAAGTGCTAGATTAGGAATTAGGTGATCTGGTTTCCATTCCAAATTCTGCAGCTCACTTGCCCTGGAACCTCAGCAAGTTAATCAGATTAGGCCTCAGTTTCCTCTGGAACTCAATGGGTCTGTGAACAGGAACATCTCCATTTCGACCTGCAAGTTCTGATTTTACACTTTTATTCTTTTTACCCAAATTATTAGATGATATTGATTTTTTCATTAACGTGTTTAAATTCACTTCTGTGTTAGAGTAACTATACTGACTTTATCGAATCACCCAGAAATGATTTGCCACCTTAAAAACCCCCTATTTTCATGAATAAGTTGAAGTCATATTGATATTTTGTCACATATTTTGAAGAATTTCTGGCTCTCACTATGCTCTATGAGGCAGCCAGGCCTCCGTATGAGTTGCAGGTCTGTCTGGAAGCAGCTTCCCTAGTGTAGAGCCACGTGAAAAGGCCGTGGATGCAGGGCTTCTGTATAAATGAGGGCAGGGGGACCTGGAGGAGTTCTGTTCCCACAGGAGTTGGGTCAGGGTAGGTCATGATCTTGCCTATGAATCGGGCAAATGTCTCATTGTTATTCCTATCACAGGGAGGGTCAGAATGCAGAGTAAGACCAATGCTTTTTCAAAAGGAAGAAAAAATGTACCAAAGCATCTGTGTTCTTTCCACTGGGCATTATATGACCCCTTACTTGTTTGCCTTGGCTTCACTTCATCCAGATGCTCGTATGTCCCTCTGCCAGTACCACGCTTCTCCCTCCATTAATCCAAGGATGCAGGCAGGACGGTTGCACGCTAGGGAGGGGCTTCCAGGTGGAAGGTGTGGTTACCCCTTTACCTAGGCCAGACAGTATCTCTACCTGTTCACCCTTGATTATATATTGTGTGAAACAAGAGGGTTTATGAGTATAATGTCATTACTCCAAGATAATATTCTGCCTGTTACGTACCCTGCTAGTGGGAGGTTTGGCTTTTCAGCACACAGTAGGATGCCCAGCAAGCCCCTGCAAACCAGCCTTCTTGTATCTGGGTTCCTCTCGCCCTGTCTCCCAGCAGAGTGAACTGGGAGGCTGCAATGGGACTTCGTCCATGGCCGTGATCAAAGATTACTATGCACTGAAGGAGAACGAAATCTGTGTGAGCCAAGGTGAGGTGGTCCAGGTCCTCGCCGTCAACCAGCAGAACATGTGCCTGGTGTACCAGCCTGCCAGCGACCACTCGCCCGCGGCCGAGGGCTGGGTCCCGGGCAGCATCCTGGCACCCCTCACCAAAGCCATGGCAGCGGCAGAAAGTAGTGACGGGAGCATCAAGTAAGTGCCTCATTGGCTTCCCCGGGAGAGCAGTATGTGGATTTAAAAAATTCCAAAACAAACAAAGAACCCAAACATGCAAACACACGGTAGGGAATCACTGCTACTTAATCTCGACAGTGCCACCGGGACCCATGTCCGAGTGCTGGAGCCGCACGCAGCGGGGCGCCCAGGCTGGAGTGCGCTGGATTTTTTTGTTTTCGTTGATGGTAGTGGCGGTGGTTTTCCTTTCCTTTTTGTTTATAATTTTGTGTTCATTTTTTCCCTCTCCTCCCCCCCGGTTAAGAAAATGACCCTACTGAGACCCTAGGTGACAAAAGCACGCCTTCCGTTGCTCCACTTGACCCACCACAGGATTCACTGGACTGGACTTCTATTTATATTGTATTAAGTTACTGATATATATATATTTTTTTGATTGACACCAAAAAATTACCTTAGCACAAATGCCAGACAGACCTGTGAGGTCGGAGGCCCGCTGCTTCTCCCAGGAGAGAGGGAACTTTTTGGTTGTCTGTGGCAATTCCTCTGTACAGATTGTACCTTTTTTTTTTTATTTCCCCTCCCCTGTTCCTTTAATATGTGTTCATGGCAATTTGTAAGATATTTCTTTTCCTTATTTTGGTTGCAAAGACCCTTCCGAACACATTCCTGTATAAAGTATTTTGCACTATTTAAAGAAACCCATGCGGATGGAGTCAGGCTGTGCAATATAATGGAGAGTCACAATGTTCACCATTGTACCTGTGCTGTAACTAAGGATTTTAATGTGCTATTTTAAATATGTAAATAAATTTTCACCATGAGCATGTTTTAATGAGGTTAAAGACTAGTTGACCCTTTTTCCCCATGTCACTATTCTGGGACTTTCAATATGCAAATGATTCTTCTCCTACCCCACCCCCCACCCCTGCCCTTCCTTTTCTGTTCTTTTTCTGTATTTTAGGACTTGGTTGAATGCATTGGCAGTCTTTTCCTCCACAAACAGTTGCTAAAGCTCCAACCCCAGCCTTCCCTTCTAAATAGCCCCTATTGGTTTTCCTCTAACCTCAGATGAGGAATGATGCAGACTGGATGCTGTCCAACCGGGTGACCTTGAGGTGCTTACACGAATTAATGACTAGAGAAGGTAGTGTTTGGCTCGCAACCCCCACAGCTTGCCATGCTGTGTGGTCACTGATGCCAGGGGTGGAAGGAGCTCCCATTAGACGTCTGAGCAGGGTCACCAACACAACTGTGCTTCGTGGGCCTGTTCCGTAGCTCAGGCGTTAGAGGCTCCCGACCTCGCCCTGGCCTTGCTAGGTAACTACAGGCCCAACTGCAAATCAGCAGTGCCCCCTAAGGCACAGATAGGCCCGATTCATTTTATTCTAAAGGTGCTTGGCTTGGGTGCCCTTTACGGAGCCTTGGAAATAAAGACACTCAAGGCATTGAAGTTCTCATTCATCAGTGGTCTTACAGAACTACCTCATCATGATTTGTGGTGTAATTATCTAAGCCCTGAGCTCATCCTCCTCCTCACCCTTGGGTCTTTCGATCACTTTTTCACACCTTCTGTGGGAAGGCAGGAAGGAGGGTTGTCCGGCTGGGTGAGAGACAACAGACTCGATACAAATTGGTCATTTTGGTTCCTTGTCAGCCATTCTTGTACAAGGCGGGGGTGGAGCACAACAACAGACTAAAGCAATTGTCATTTACCCGTGAAGGACACACAGCACCCCCACCCCAGGGCCTGCTGTGACCGCAGAGGTCAGAGTTAGTGTGACGCCTACACGATCGATGTTGCTGCAACCCTGTCTCCATATCCATCTCCGGGTTTGTGGCCGCGAGATGGGGGCTCCCCAAACCTTGATGACGAGTTCTTCTGGGAAGAAAATGTGAAATTGAGCCTGTCCTGCCATTTGCACTACTCTGAGTCTCCCTCCTGAACATTATTTATGACATTTGCAGCTCCTCACCAAGCACACTCAGTGACCCATAGGGTGCCAATAAACACAGGGACACACCCCACCCTCACACAAGCACACACTGCTGTCTGCCCTGGGAGTCCCCAGCAAGCACTTGCCTGGCTCAGGACGTTCTCAGAAAGAGCTAAAGGCATGGATTTGGGGGTAAAGATGTGGGGTGAAAGTCTGAAGTAACACAGTGATGTCATCTGAGGTTAGCTTCCACGCTTGGCTCCCATTCAGATACAGCGGATGGAGGAAGGAGCTGGTGTGCGTGGACCCCAGACAGCCTGCCTACCTAGGAGCTACAAGGGAAGGTCTGGCCAAGACATTCTTTCCTGCCTTTTAAAAGAGCCCAGTTTTCCAAAACAATTCAAGAATGTGATGATGATTGCTCTTGCCTATGCAGAAGGTGGATTTTTGACCATGTGTGTTAGAGATAAATATTTTAGGGACACCTTTCTCAGAACATCCTAAAATTCCTAGCATATGTGGAACTTCGTGGAGGGGATGCTGTACATTTTGGGCTACCTCCTTCCTCCTGAATCTGCTATGCCTCTTTCTCTCCTGTCTCCCTCAATGGAAGTGCTTTTCATTGAGATCTGGTCTACATAGGCCTAAATCTGACCAGGAGACACTGAAGGGAAGCCAACCTCACTTATCTCAGACAACCTGAGAGCTTCATCCAAACTCTGTGACCGCTCCTGAAAGTGACGATGCCTGCCCAGGGCCATTGATGGTGTGTGTGACTTGGCTTTTGGTGTCTTTGTCTTTGAGGCATAGCATATCAAGAGCTCTGCTTTGAGCTTCTCTTTGCAAGTCTGTGGAGAAGTACCCTCGAGGTAAGAAAGAAGTTAGGACAGTGTGAAAGGACATTGCTGCCCACCCCTCCCCGAGGGCATATTGTGGTTCTTCTCCCAAAAGGAAAACCTCTTAGTGGTTGACAGAGCCCTATATTCATGAACACTGAGTGATGTGGACAACACAGGCCAAAACACCCTTTATCCTAAACTGTTCAGATGAATGAGTGGTGCTCACTGTTCATTAAGTCGAATGCCCCAGAAAATCCTGTGTGTACTGCAGAGTTTGGGAGTGGTCACAGCCCAAGCACAAATGAGGATATGGAAACCTGAAAATCACCCTTTTGGGGGTCTATGCCTGGTCCCGGGAAAGTGCCAGTAGCTTATGCAATATAGAATATACTACTTTTATCTTTCCTGTGCCCCGCCCCCATTCTTCCCCTATCCACCATACCCTTCAGGAAGGGAATTCCTCAGTCCTATAAGACCTCATCAGTAATTTTATAAAAATCGCCCTTGGTAGCGTTTAATAACCTAGTACTCATATTTTTCTCAAATGCTGCAGTCAACCTTGCACATCTGTCAGGAGGAGTCAGAGTTCATCCTCGCTCGCTTCCCAAGGGAGGCGAGGTCCACCGCGCGCCACCGCAGGGGCTGGTGTGCAGGTGTGTAGGTGTGGGGCCTCGGCAGCGGGGCACGACTGGAGCCCCTCACCTACTGACTCAGCACGGGTGGCGAGCCCACCCACCGCTTCACCCTGCCCTGACCTGCCATTTTGATTGGTGCATTTTTTGGTACAACAGGAAGTCATGTTCATGGCATACTCTACGCATGAGAAAGCGGGCGGAAGTGGAGAACACGGGTAAAAATGAAGCCACAGGGTCTCGTAAACCCAAGGATATTCTGGGCAACAAAGTCTCTGTTAAAGTGAGTAAGGCATTCCAGAGCCGTGTCCCACCTCTCATCCACTCCCACCCCGCAGCATTCTCACGAGGCGATCTGGGAGGATGGGGCTTTTTTCCCCAGTGTGGGAACCAGAGGGGAGGTAGTTTAACAGGATTTTGCATGCAAGATCAATTTATTTTTTATTTTTTATTTCTCCTGGCAACTTCGATTCAAGTAAGTAAGTATCTCTTTTTTTCTTTTATGACTTTATACTGTGCAGATGTTTTATAGCAAAATTATCTGCAGCATTATTCTCTTAGAAATGCAAGGCGCTTGATTCATACTGAAGTTCTCCAAGTTGCCCACGCAGGCAGTGCCCTAGGTTTGAAAACACGTGCCGGGTAAAGAGATGTGGGGTACTTTCCAAACCCTCAACCCTGTGACGTCTGAGGTTTGGAACGTAAGGGCCACTGTGTCCTTGGTCAAGTTTCGTTTCTTTTCCCCAGAATCCAGACGTCACTCTCAGGCCTGTGCAGGGCAGGGAAGGGTGGCACATTGGTGAAGCCCAAGTCACTGCTTTGTGATAATCCACTTATTACTCTGAACTCACCTATTACAGGCTGTGGCAGACTCTCGTTGCCTCCCGCCTCAAAACATTGGGATCTGTTTTCTTTCCGCTGTGCCCTCTGGAAAGTGCTGACTCTGGAAAATGGAAATTAGATGGCCGAGGTTCAATTGTGCTTTAACGTGTGTTTATCTACCTGGCACTTTCCCCCTTCCTGAGCAAATAAGAACTGAAACCCATTCTAACGTCCTTCTTGGGGAAAAGAAATTGTACTCTCTCCTCACCCTCATCTGGGAAGGCCAGCCTGCCACACAGAAGACCACTGTTCAAATTCAACAGCACTCATGCTTCATTCAGTTGCTTCCATTGCTACTTCCTGTGAGATGACGGCTGTCCGGCTGTCCGTGGTCCCAGCCTCCACTCCTGAGCAGAGCATGCTGCCACCCTTGGTGACTCGCACCCCACCTGGTCCTTCTCTGCCCGGTTTCCCATTGCCCATGCTCCTCTGAAGTTCTCCTCGCTCTCTAGCAAAAGCTGCCTGTGTTCTAACTGTGTTCTCTTTCTTCCCCCTTCCTCATGCTGCCCATCAAGGAGACGAACAGTTCCGAGGAGTCAGAGTGTGATGATCTTGACCCTAATACTAGCATGGAGGTAGAAGCAGCTATTGTTGTCCTATTTTTTTTTTACAATGATTGTCTTTTTTAATGTGTTCTGTGACAGTGGCCTTGCCAAAGTGACCAGCTAGACAAGGATAATTGTTATGTCAGAGCATCTGTGGGTGTTCCATTCCAGCTTGAAAAACAAACAAACAAACGTAATTCAGTTAGATTTTGATAGAAAACTCTCCCTAGATGTCTTTGTTGAAAACATACTCTTAAATGCTTGCTTGGTATTCTTCTTTTGCCAGTTTGACTTTATGTAGAAAATATTTAACTTCATTATTGGAAACTTAGAACACATTTTTTTTGTTGTTGTTCATGGAAAACAACATTATAAAGAGTGGTTGCTTTCTAGCTAAAAAACAAGAACGCATTAGTTTTAGTTTTTCCCGCTTTTGCCTCTCCCTCCTCCCTTTTCCCTCCTTTTGTATCCCCTTTACCCTCCTTATCTGGTTCTTCCAATGGGACCTATTCCTCCCTTAAGAGTCCAGCAAAATCGTGTCCTGAGTATGATTTTGTGGAGACCAGACACCAGTCACTGTGTACTGCTCGCTTAATAGCAGATGAGGAACAATTAATTGCAGCATCTCCAGAGCCCGCCTCTGCCTGGCCCCAGGGCTTCTGGGCAGTGGCTGTGCCCCGTGCAGGAAGAGGAGTCTGGGATGGCCTCCCTCCCAGAGTCTTCGCAGAGGCCTCTCTAGGGACAGGGAGACAGAGACACTGCCCCGGGGCCTTTCCCAGGCTCTGGGGTGATGGGATGTGGGAGTGGAACCAGCACCTCTGCCAGCAAGAACATCAAATTGACTTCCAGCTCCTTCTAGGCTAGAAGCTATTTGGGGTTATGGAAACAGGCTTCTCACCTGCCTTACCAATGACTGACAACCATTGTGAATTTAACCCCAGAGAATTCGAGTGAAGTTGGGGTTGGCCTCCCATGCCATTTTTTCTTTCAGAGTTCATTGAAACTCTCTTCCCCAAATCTGTGACTCCATCTCCAATAATGGATAAAAGTTTAGAGATTTCCTCTAAGTTCAAAGTAGAGAATTTTTAAAAAAAAACTCTTCTTTTTTGTAGCCCTAAGCCTTTCACTTAAGTAGGTGGATTTTTATTGTTTTTATTCTAATTTGACCTAATCTCAATGAAGTCCATTACCCTATTATGACAATGACCACAAAATCCAAGAAAGACCATGCTGCCCAAGACGTGGTAAGTTCTGTGGAAGAAGCCAATGGAGTTGAGTCAGGGCCAGAGACAAGTGGTTGAAAGTAGGAGTTCTGCCAGGACAAAATAGTCCCCTGTGGATGTGGGTAATGCCACAGAACTAAATCCAGCAGGTGCGGGTTGGTGCAATGCTCCGCTGTGGGAGGAAGTGCATATTGTATGTGTAGCCTAAGTGTGTCTTAGAGAAGGAGGAGGCTGCGGGGAGGAGGGTCTGGCTCTGCCTGTCTTGCATTTCATAGGATAGGCACCAGCTCCCATGGAGCCCACAGCTGTCAGCTTGTAGGTGCCCGGTGACCCCTGGATCTCCAGCCTGTGCTGCTGGCACGTATCAGAGATGTCATCTGCAAGCAGAGGGAGGGAAATGCCAGGTATCTGGGTAAATGCCCAGAAGGCAATCTGGGAACTTTTTCAGCTCTGGGGACTGGGAGAGAAGAGTGAGTGACTTTGCTACTCTGCTCTTTAAAGCAAGCAGTGGGCACAGGGGAATGTGATGCCAGGTGAGGAACACACACTGAGGTTAACTGCTATAACAGGATGCTCCACTCGACATTTAGTGAAGCAAAAGCGCACATATCTTAGCCTTGCTTTGTTAATTGCATGCATTTCTGAGGCTCCTATTCATGCAAAGCTTGCAGCCTTTGCATGGCCTGAGTGAGATGGGTCCCGGGGAGGTGCAATGAGGCACAGAGGCAAAGGCATTAGGGTGTCAGTGCTGAACAGAGAAAAGCCAAAACTCGTCTTGATGCAGGTCCAAAAAGTTTTCAAATTTCAATTGACTGGAACTCTCAAGGGGTGTGTGGATGGGAACTGCAAGTCTTCTGGTTAACCCACATTTCTGTAGTAGGTGTGCACGCAGCCCTTGCATATTCCACACGGATCCTTCTCAGCATCAATGAGCTCTTCTGAACTGTGTTGCCACCTTGAAATTAACTCCAAACACATAAGCAGGTGCTGAGGGAAAGCAGGCATCTTGGCACTGCTAGCTTAGTGTTTTCAGACACAGGTAACAAAAAAGATATGGAAAGTCAAACTGTTCGATATGCGTTGAGAGCTTTCTCAAGGGGGAGGTAAGTAGAACCTCACCGCAGCGTCCATTGCAGAAGGATGGCCACAGATGCACTTGAAGGCAGCTATACTTTGAAGACCTGGCTTAAGAAACAGGTGGGAGGACCACCTCTTGAAGGCCTCTTGCTGCTAACACGATGGCTTTGGACATCACTACCAGGCCCAGTCCGGTCCCCAGCCTCACTCCTATCTTCTGAACCTGACGATCGGGACAGCCGGTCTCCCTGTGGGAGTGTGTCCCTGTGCTGTACTGAGCTGCACTGTGACTCCGCGGCCTGTGCTGCCAGCCCGTGTCCGCAGCCTGCTGACACCCTTGACCCAGTGCCAGCACCTCGACGCCTTCCTTGCTGTGTGGGCCCTTATCCAGCCTCCACATGCCTGTCACTACCCAAGCATTTTTTGTTTTTTCCTCAGTCAGTGAATTGAAGCATTCCTATAAGGAGCTGTTTTCTGGAGTCCTTACTTCCACACCAGCTGCTTGCTACCCTCAGAGCTGGCATATGTCCCACCATACCGTTTTAGGGAGATATATTGACACATCCTTCGAGGCTAAGAGAAAAATTAATCACTTTGAACCCTAGGAATCTGATTTACAAAGCTTTCTAAGAACACTCAATTATTTAAAGGAGGCAATTCTGCTCTAAAGTTACAGCCTTTTCCCCTGTAGGGACTCTCGTGAGTGTTCCCAAGTACAACCCCACTCCTTCCAGCACCACCAGCCACACCACTGGCTGCCAAGAGATTGGCTCCAGATCTGTGTGATCCCCTCACAGTCCATCAGCCCTTTCTCCTGATGACCCGTGACAACACCTCAGAGAGAACTGTTCCCAGAATGACAAGGATCTTCCCTGGTTCAGCTTACCTCTTTAGCTTGCACAGATCACACTTTGGGAACAGGAATGCGGGGATATTATGGATAAGGGAAATGTTTCCACGTGGAAGAGTCAAATCAGGCTAAAAATCAAACACTAGGCCATCTTGGGAACAAGTCAATATTAGTTCAGTCGTTCCAGGACAGCTTAGAGCACTGATCACTTTTTGTTGAAAAGGAGCATAGATGCAAAGGCAGGCTGGACACAAC
Organism: Trachops cirrhosus; assembly: GCA_028533065.1. NCBI lineage: Eukaryota > Metazoa > Chordata > Mammalia > Chiroptera > Phyllostomidae > Trachops > Trachops cirrhosus. The sequence goes on along the minus strand of CM052539.1, from coordinate 98,825,484 downwards.
AGCTTCACAGGACTGCCGCTGCCCGGCACCTGCGCTGATACCCGGGCTGAAACCAGGCTCGGGGCTTGAGACCCAGCATCTGCCCTCTGAGCCGGCAGCCCTTTCTGAGAAGTCTGAGCTGGAGTGGATTTCTGCTAGGACCTGGGCTGGGCAGGGTGCCCACCCATGCCACCTCTGAGAAGTCGTCTGAGGGCTGCGTGGGTGCTCTGGCTTTTGTGCCTGCCTTCCAACCCCAGTCCTGCCACTCACCTGCATCGTACACTGGGGTAGGGAGGCCTGAACCTACCTCCCAGGCTTTGTCTTCAGGGACAAGGATTCTTAACCCAGCTTTTAGGTCAAGCCCAATTAAGTACATGCATTTTAAGTTTTCTTAAATGCCTAGTACCACCTTCAGCAGAGAGGTCAGTCCCCAGCCACGTAACTCGGGACGTGACTGAGGGCAGACGTTGCCCGTGGCCGTGGTGCCAGCCGTCAGGTGTTCCGCTCGGAGGCCCACTTTCTGCAGTAAGAGCAGGGCTGGAATCTTGTGGGAGAGGGTTCTGAGAGATGAGGGAGAGGAGACACGTGGAAAGGTGAAGCTAATCTGGGAGAAAATTTCCAATTAGAATAAAGACTTTCAGAATTAACGAAAACTTGGAAACCTTCAGTGGGCTCATCCCCTTTGTGCACTTTTTAAACTGTGTAAAACATACGCAACATAAAATGCACCACCTCCACCGTATGAAGTGGCATTAAGTGCCTTCACAAGTTGCGCAGCCGTCACCACCATTCATCTCCGGACTTCCATCATCCCGACTGCAGCGGTGCCCCACAAGCGGCAACTCCCCATTGCCTCCTCCCTCCAGCCCCTTGGGAGACTTTCAGAAGAGGGAGCTGAGGCAGAGGAAGCTGTGGTTTTCTGTTGGACCACGGGAAGTTGCCCTGAATAGTCCGTCTCTGGTTGTCGCTGGCCCACGCCGCCCCACCTTCACCACCCTGCGCCTCTCCTGCTGCTCCCTGTCTCCAGGTTGCTTTTAACTGAAACACAGGTCCTGACCAGTGACAAAACCTGCCCTCGTGTGCCAGGTTTTCTGTATGAATTTGTTATTCAGTGTCCCAGCTCAACAAAGAGGAACATGATTTCTGCCCAACCCAGCTTTGCAAGGCTGAAGTATGCTTTAGATAAAAATCACACAAAAGCAGCACCACATGGCAAGAACCATGGAACGGGAATCAATACCTGGGCTCAGTGTGGGCAGCCTTTCTGAGCCCGGGGTCTCTCTGAGGGGTCACACAGCTCCAAGGGGAGAGGTGCTTCTGTACGTGACGTGGAGCCCTGTGAGCACCGTGCAGATCTAAGGTGTGATAGATACCAAAGGGCTTTGAGACCCTTTGTTCTGAGCTTCTGATACTGAAAACAATGAGACTCCATCAGAAGAAGAAACAGAAGATTCTGTACCTTGCTCCCAAAACTTGCTGTGCAGGGGGTGTGGCAAGAATGGCCTCCTGAGACCTGACTGGATCGTCCACTCCCTGCTCTGGGAAGGGTTGGAATGGCTGGAGCTGCCCCTTCTTTCCTTCCCCACCCCCACATTCCCCAGCTCCAGCTTCCACGCCTTCAAAGAGCTAGCCTGCTGCTCCCACCTCAGGTGCTGTGGTTCCTTGTCCCAGAATTGGAGCTTCAAAGTAACCTGGCCAGACAGGTGGACGAAAACTTGCACCCCTAGTCAGCTGACTGACCTCCTGGCATCGCCAGCGTGCTTCCACCGACCGATGCCTGTTTCTGCGTTTTATAAAAAGAATTCCTTTTTAAGAAAAGAACTTTTTGGAGAAAAGGAAATGAAGCATCACATTCCTCTCATTTTATTTTTACAAAATATTGTCTTTGTAATATATCTGATGGCGCTGGCCTGGAGACTCGCTCCTCTTGCCCAGCTTGGTTCTGACTCTCCGTGCAGATCGATTTCTTTTCTGCCACGAAGAGCAGGGCATTTAGCTTTGCTGGAGCGGGTGTTTCTCCTGGAGACCTTCCACTGCATATTCACAACTGTTATGCTTTCTGTTCCTTCCAACCACCCGGTGAAGCTGGAGTTTTCTTACTCTCCAGAGAGGTCATGGTAATTCAACCAATAAAAGGAGCAGGTCTTGATTGCAGTGCTTTGAGTGGCCGAACTTGGCAAGTGACACAGAGGAAGACTGTCACTGAGGTTCTGACCCTCCCTTGTTGAATATCTACTTGTTGGAGGAGAATTTCTTCCTTAACTTTTTAAGTCATTTGACAGTTGGAGTAATTAATTGTCCTCACCCACACCCTTGCCCAGTGACTCAGGAGTCCATTCATAGAAGCCCAGAAAGACCGTTCAGTTGTACGAGTTAGAAACATCCGACTGGTTTCCCAGGCCCACACACAAGTCAGTGAGCACAGACTCACTCATGCGCGTCCTGCGGCACCCTCCCCTAGAATGCAGGTCTGGGCCCTTTCATTCCTGCTGTACACTGATGGGATTATGAAGTGCATTGACCCAGGAGAAGTTGCTCTCAGAACCTGCTAGTAGAGGAGCAGCGGCCACACCCCACAGTCCCGCCCACCCTGTGCTGTCAAGGTTCTCCTGCAGGCTCACTCAATGTGATGTCCTACTCGATTCAATGTATCAGACTCTGACAACACAAAGCCTTACTGTATTGCAGAGAGTACTGTGGAGAATCAGCAGAGGGGCACCAGGCGGGGGGGTGTCCCTAACTGGGGACTGAGCTCCCAGATCAGCCTTGTACCTTCCCATGTCCTCAGAGCCCATTCTAACCTCTTGTGGGTCCTGAGACTCTGGGAGGTGGTTTCATTCATTAAAAAGAGTTTAGGGGATAGGGATGAGAGTTCAAAACATTCATCCAGAAAGACATCCAAAGCTGAGGTCCTGGCTTCCAGGTTGGAAATGTGATTTATGAAAAAGAAGTTACGACACTGCCACCGGCTGTCCTCGGCCTCCATCCTCCGCCCCTTCCTGACAGGCCTGTAGGCTGCTGGGGGCGCCCTGAGAGTGATGCATATAATAGTCAACCGCCTTCTGCTGTTCCTTTCCCCTCAGCTGTTCTGTGGGACAGGTTATAGATTTCTTGTATTATTCTGTTAAAAGTCATATTTTCATCCTTCTTATTTTTGAGGACACACCAAATGTTCTCTAACCAAAATACCAAGCAAGGCTGGGAGAGGGAGGTGGATTAGAAATCCCCATAAAACAATCTGACTGACCCATGGCCATCCAGAGAGACCTGTACCCTACAATCAGTGCCCGTGCATTCTTCTCAAGAACCCTCGGAACTTTTTACAAAAATTGATTCATATAGCAAGTCTCATCCAAAAATCAAGAAAACAGTATCCTTTAGACCAACTACTCCAACCATGATACAATTAAGTTAGAAATCAGTAACAGAAGGATATTTTTTAAAAATCTCATACATTTAGAGATTATAAAACATTTCTATTACAATTGAGTCAAATAAATCGAAGTTGAAGAAAAAGTACTTAGAACTAAATGATAACGAAAATAGTTGGGAAGTAAGGAGCTAGTTCAGAGGCAGTTCTCCTGCTTTTGGGACGGAGTTGCATTTACATATTTTCAGTTGCAGCTTCACGTCCATTTAGGAATGAGCAGAGAGGTAGGAAGATTTTCTAAAATTTAGAAAAATATTTTCTACAATTTTAGAAAATCATGTCTGGTCTGGCTGGATCACAAACATGAAGGGTTAAGAGACATGGAAATAAAAAGCAAACTGACAGTGACCAGTGGGGAGGGGGAGGAGGGATGGGGAAAACGGGGAAGGTCGTCAAGGAGCGGGTATGAAGGACACACGGACACAGCCAAAGGAGGGTCGGATCGAGGCTGGGGTGGCAGCCTGAGGTGGGGGGAAAGGGAGACAACTGTACTTGAACAACAAAAAATATGAAGGGTTAAAACTCCAAACCAGAAATCATACCCACATTTTTAGAAATTGTTTTCCTTATATCCGTTCATTTAATTCCCAAGTCTCATTATCTCAAATAATCTAAAATCCCTTTTCCTTTCTCCTCTGAACACAGATTCCCATGAAACAAGCACAAAGGGGCAGAGAATAGAAACGAGGGTTCACTCAAGGTTTAGGACATTTATTTTGAGTTTTCTTTGATCACTTTTATTCTTTTAGCATTCTCAATACGTAGTTTTGAACTGTGTTTTGTGGCTGGTGATGAGGGATTTAGAAAAATGCGGTGGGGATATTTTTACTCTGGAGTTGGTTGCTACCTTCTTTTCTAGACATACAAGGATTTTGGCCCTCACTGTCAGGTCGTAGAGTCAGAATCTTGGACATTGACTGGCAAGAAAAATACCCTTTGAAGATTTCTTCAAAGATCAGCTTCTTATTCAGCGCTGGTTGATTTTACCTGCGGTTCTTTCCCGTCACCTCACCGCCCTCCCACTTTGAAGGAGAATCAAGGACTGGAATTCCCTCCAGCAGGAGGAAACGCTGCCACCTGGCGCCCTCTGCTGTTCAAACAGAACCAGGTTCCGCCGCAGCTCTTCGCCCCGCAGTCTGCGCCAGCCTCGCCCCTGGGGCCTGGGTCTCCCCCAGAGAGAAGATGTGCATCTCAGATGAGGACGGCCATCTTCCTGCACTGCCACATCCACTCTGGATTCCAGTTCTCTCCTTCCCATCTACCACTCCACTCGGACGCCCAAACTGTTTCTAAGGAAGGAAAACATTAGGCTTCAAGAAATACCTGCAGCTTATGATTAACCCTTCAGGTCCCAGCCTGATACCTCAGGTCCCATTACATATGAACAAGATCATTAGACAAGGTGGTCAGAGACCAATATTCTGACAATTGTGTGACCTCAGTTAAGCTGACTCAACAAATACTTGATCTCCTGCTTTGTGCAAAATGCTCTGTTAAGCAGCATTACATAAACCATGTAGAAGGGTTGCTATCTGTAAAGAGTTTAGGAGATGAGTGCAACAGTAACATCCGGAGAAGAAGTTATGACAGATGGGCACGTGATCAGAGCCAAGGAAGAGCACTCTCCACGCGGGCTGGCCGATGAAGTTCCAGAGCCAGACACACTCCCGACTAATGGAAACAGGAAAACACCCCAAGTTCATGGCAAGACGTTTTCTCAACTCTCCTCCCCCAAATTAGGATCCCACCACCTGAAATTTCCTTTGACTTGACAAATACAAATGTAGCACCTAAGTGTCAGGTACTGTGGTAGGGTCTGCAGCAACAGCACTCTGCAAAATGCGAACCTTACCCGCATGGGCCCTGTAGTCACAGACAGATCCACAGGCCTCACCTAGAGCATGAGGAGGCCCTCGAGACCCTCCTCTGGTCCACGTTCGGATTTGCTTCCAAGTAGAAAGAGGAAAAATGAGGGAGGGATCTTCTATGGGCATGATCCAGAGTCAAAGTTGGAAAAACCATTAGCATGGATTTTGCCCAGGCTCTTGGTCCTTGCTAGAGGAATTCAAGGAGGAGGACTAGGTAGAGATGGGCTGGAGAGCAAGGTGGGAGAGTCAGAGTAAGCAGGTAGGTGAGCCTTTGACCTTGAGGACAAGGTTTCACAATGCTTTCCCAAGCCCCTGCCTCTGCACCAAATGCTGGGCTGGAAAGAGCACCTGCAGCCAGTCCAAGGTCACTGTCTCTGTGATCTCACGTGGCCTTCCCTATCTCATCGGGAAATGGAAGTGAGGGACCCCTGCCCGGCACTTGCCCCTGGGGTTCCGGAGGAGCAAATGAAGGAGTTTGCCGGTAGTTTATGTGCCTATGCAGTGCAGTGCGGCCCCAATCAGCGACGTCATCGCCGACATCAGCAACACCTGGGCCAGCCGAGCGGCAGCGTGGTGAAGCCAGTGCCCCCACCAGCCCTTCCAGACGGAGAGCCTGCTGTAAAGCCTCACGGGCAACGTTTCTATCCAACTTCCCCACTAAAGTCTACCAGGGATGTCCAACTTTTTGGCCTCTCTGGGCCACACATTAAATACACAAACAAAAACTGATGAGCAAAAAAAAGGTTTCAAGTAAATTTACGATTTTGTGTTGGGCCACATTCCTAGCCTTCCTGGATGGCATGCAGACTGTGGGCGGCAGGTTGGACACCCCCCGAAGTAGGAAGAGTTGAACAATGTATTTAATGCAGTTGGGGTGTGATGGGGAAGGGAAACAGGGCAAGAAACCCTCTAAGCAGCAGTTTGGAGTGTTGCCTGAGAGCCCTGCACGGTGCCAGGTTGTGAGACCCCACTGCAAACTTTGTAACGTAGGAAGCTGCTATTCACTCTCCCACTGCCCTGTGTCTCCTCTCTGAGACTCCCGGCCTGGACTCGCTGTGCTGCTCCCTTCGGGCGGGCTCCCCGAGGGGCGGTGACGACACTGAACAAAGTGGGCCCAGTTCCCAAGTCGTTTTTACCAGAGTCCTTGTCACTGAATGGAAGTGGGAGGGGGCGAGGGCAGTGCTTCCTGTTCATTGGAGGCCGGTCATTAAGCTCAGCCAGGCACCATCCGGGACACTGTACAGATGTCCTTTACCTCCATCCTTCGCACCAGACGGTTGGCCCAGCGAAGGTAGTCTGCCTTCCTCCCTGCCAGACACCGCCACCTAACCAAGGGGCAGCTCAGTTAATGAGTCCTTACACCAAACAGCCTTCCAGGTGGGCATGATCGCCCCCAGTTTATGGATAGAACTGAGGCCCGAGTGACTCCCAGCATGTTTTCAGGGCAGGAGGGCAGGTCTGGCACCCATGCGCTCTGCCTACTGGCAGAGCTGACCTCCCGCCTGCACGGTGTGCTGCTGAGAGCCTCCTCTCTCAGAGGCAATGGCTTTTACTGCTTTGTAATCATTTTCCAGAAAGTTTGCATCCCGTCTGTATTTGAAAACAGGACCTAGGCAACTAGTATCAGTCGTTGCCCAGAAGTGTTACAGTGCTTTATAGATCTTTTGGTCCTATTTCCAGATTCTGTTTATGAACTGGTCCTCAGTTCTTGGGAGAACTGCAAGGAGGACAAAGATCAAATAGTCATTCAACCGACATGTATTAAATGCCCACTGTGCAGGAGACCCACACTCAGGGCCCGAGGCATGAAGATGAATAACAAGGGGTTCGAGACCTGGAAAAACCTACAGTTTAATAGCTCTGGCTGCACCTTTTCTTCCTTTAAAGAAAAGTTATTACAAAAGTGAGACATTCTGGCTGCAGAATATTTGGACAGCCCAGGTAAGAGGAGAAAGAAAAGAATCACCTGAAGTCCAAGTAATGTTTTATAAACCCTAGGGGCAGGGCCTACGTCTTAGCATCTCTGCATCTGAGCAACCTCAGCCCGGCCTTGTGAGCTGGCAGTGAATGTTGGTTGGATGGGGGAGGCCGCCCTTTATCCCACCACCCTGGGATGGCCACTGTTGCATCTGGGCAACATTGCTAGTCTCTTTTTCTCTGACTGTGAAACCACTGGTTCGGATGTCATTCCTCCTGCCTCAACCTAAGGCAGGTGTAGCACCACCTACTAGCCCACCATGTTTGGGTAGCCCTCCACCACGTCTCCTCACATAGAGGGGTCTCAGGTGTGGGAGAGGCAGAAACTTTTACCAGATGCCCCACGCCTCCCCAACCCACCTCAGAAAAGCCTCAGGGGCAGGAAGCTGGTTCATCTGAGATCTGCCCCCTTGGATGGAGGGGGACTTCCAGGAGCTTTCCTCAAGCCTGAGGCAGGTTTCAAAACTCCTGATGCCTGGACTGCCTTTGCACTAATTAAACAGAATCTCTGGGCATGAGGCCCAGGCATTGGTCTCTTTGTATTTTTTTCTTTTTTAAATTCAACTTTTTTTAAAATTTTAATTGTTCAAGTACAGTTTTCTGTCTTTTGCTCCCCAGCCCACCCCCCCACACCCTTCCCCACCTCCCTCCCATTTCCACACCCCCCTCCCCCCGGCCAGTCTCTTTGTATTTTTAAAGCTGCCTGGGTAAAAGACTGACAACCACCGATTTAAAGGAAGGCAGCCAGTGGTGCCAGCAGCCTTTAGAGACGCGCCCTGAGAGGACGGGCACCGCAGGAGTCCTGCGGGAAGCATGGGGTAGCGTGCATGGGACGTGGTCTGCAGAGGGGGACCCCCAGGAGGAAATAGCATCTTTGTTCCAAAGGGTTCCTGTGGGTGCCCGAATGAGGGAAGAACACACAGAAACCAGGTTCGCGTATGAAGTAAATACCGGGAGCTAACTGTGAGTGCCCCAAAGGGCTGTTTGAAAGGCACATGAGCTCTCTGGCTTCATTATGAAGGAAAGAAGAATTTTGCAAGATAATTTACCAGAGATAAACCACTGTAACAACAGGTTGCCTAGCGTAAGGGAGATGATTAGAATTAGATAATCTTTCTTTATGTAATTAGTCACTGAAGACTTGTTACTCGTCAAGCACAGTGCTAAGCACTTCACATGCATTATTTCATTTAATCTTTGTAATAACATTTTGCACCGACTATTATTTATTCCCATTTTATAGTAGAGGGAATCGATGCTAATGATTTTCAAGTAATCAGCGTACAATCACATTAAATAGGAGAGGTGAGCCCAGCCTCTCTGACTGCAAAGCCCAAGGTTTGTTCACCCTGCCAGGTTTCAGCCAGACTTGCGTGATTAGAGGTAATACCAAGGTGGGAGGAAAGTCAAGGCTTCCATCCTCTCGAGGAGCCATGACTTTCCGGCATGACCCACTGGCCAGAAGGCGCTTCCTTCTGTGAAGCTGCGTGGTGTGAGATGGCGGCCAGCACGCTGTGCAGAGAGCTCCAGCAATGCCTCTGCTGCCCAACCAGGTGACCCGACAGGTCACCCAGGTGGTCTACGCCTCTGTTTTCACACCTGAGCAGCCGAAAGGGCTGGAGCCACTGGGTCGGTGGTTTTCAAGTTGCCCTGTGGAGGCCTGGGGTACAAGAGGCTGTGCTGGGGACAGGGTGAGGGGCACAATTATTCTCTTTCCCCTTCAACCAGGCAAGCTCTGCCTTTAGCTGCTTCACGAGATGTTTCCCTGCCTGAGGGGAGGGGGTACGTTCAGAAGGAAACCACTAGGTTAGTGGTGAGTGATGAATGGCCATGATCCTTCCCATCTGGTAAATGTCAGGTCCTCTGTTTCTGAAAATTCATGGTGCTGGGAAGAATAAGTGCCATCCTGACACTTGGGTGGATATTGAACAGGGTGGGCAGGAAAATGGCCTTTTGTGCGTGTGGCAGGGAGGAAGGGCCACGGAGGACAGAAAGGCCAGCACGGACAGCAGAGCTCACACTCACGGGAACCACCACCCGGAGTGCACGTGACCCACCAGAGTAGACAGGAGAGCGAACCAGGTGCCCTCGTTATCGCTGTGGTGGGGACAGGGTCACAAACAGCAGAGGCTGGGCTCTGGGCTTCATCCCCCTCATTTGTACTTCTTTTTACTCAGTAGAGTAAAAGTCTCCTGTTCTCTTTTAGTAGATTAGGATTTAAGCAGTCTTCTGTTTCTTTGTGTTTTTCAGATCTTAAATCCAAATTTCATCCAAGAAGGTGAGTTTAAAAAGCGGTAGTCTTGAGAACACGGGGCATGGTTAAATAACTCAGGGCAAACCCAGTGCTGAGCAGGAGCCTTGCAGCCAGCGGGGGGGCCGGCTCCGTGCGCACCACCAGGGGGCGTGCTGGTGATGCACACTGGGAGGCGGAAAGACCGCAGCGTGCATTTGCCCAGGGGGTTCAGCTTAAGTAAGAACATGTGTGTTGGTGTGTTGAATTACAACCCGAAAGGGTATTTACCAGAACGTTCACAATAGTTGCCTCTGGATCAGGGCATCGTGGAGCTTTTTCTTCTCTCTGCTCATCTGTGTTTCCTGATTTGTCTGCAGTAAACATTTACTACCGTTAAAATACTTTTTCATGGGACACGGCTTAACCAACAGTGTTAAACTGAAGGTTATTTTAACTGTTACACACATGGGTGGGAAATAAGAGTAATGTGCTATAAAATGACTGTTTTACTCTAAGTCCTGACTGATGTGAATTTATGTCAATTTAACCACAGTGGCCCCAGAATTCCTTGTGCCCTTAGTGGATGTGACCTGCTTGCTTGGGGACACAGTGACACTGCAGTGCAAAGTCTGTGGGCGACCAAAGCCCACCATCACCTGGAAGGGTCCAGACCAGAGCATCCTTGACACTGACAGCAGCTCAGCCACATACAGCCTGTCCTCCTGGTGAGCAGCCCACCCCCTCCACACCATCAGCATGTTCGTGCATTGCCCAGAGGCTAGTTCTGGGACGCAGCTCTGTTCCCGTGATTTAGTTTCTCCCAGAGAAGAGCTGCCCTGGAGCCTATTCCAGAGCAAACACTTGGCCTGGACTAGGAGAGAGACCGCGCCAAAAACCGTGGGTAGCCCACGGCCTCGCACTCTGCCCACACGGCAGTGGTCCCTGGCGCGAGCTCAGCACAGCCTCAGCCTGAGGGACACTCAGGCCGTGACCGGCACGCACTCACCTGTTGCTCAGCATTGTGCAGGCATGCTGAGGGTCAGAAAGGACGGTTCAGAAAGACTGCACCCTGCACCCACATTAAACAAAGAAGGACGCACACGAACCTTCTTTCTCTCAGGTCAAGCCTGAGCCACCTTTTGAAGAGCTCTAACAGTCACTGACTTACCTTCAGCCTATTTAACTGTCTTTCCCTAAGTATTCCCAAGAGAACGTCTATGTCGGATGTGAGGAGGCCGCAGACCAGTGGTAGGAAGGTGGTCCTCACGTCTGGACGTCCCAGTGTTCTCTGTGCGCCTCAGGATCCTGGGAAACAGTGATGTAATCAATATTTAGCTCTCCCACCAACCTGAGAACAATTCTCTTACCAGAAAAGACAATAACCCACTCTAAAATGTATAACAGAAAACAGAAAATCCAGCCACAGCATGCTTCTGGGCGAAAAGGGTATTTAACAAAATTTGGATGACTGCCTCCCAGTCATTATGTTAATATTTATTGCTACTAAGTATGAGCTTTACTGTGGACTTCTGCTCGCAGTGCAGAGCAGTAACAAGCCCTAATACTTAAGAAACATCTACACGAGAAACACCTAAGATCGAGACTCTTTCACCCACTAACTTAACATTGGTGGATGTACAATAAATGGTGTTGCTGTGGAGCCACCCAGACCCTAAAATGCCAGCGAGCCCAAGGAGGTGAGTGTGAGGGTCAGTGTTCCGTGCAGATCACAAGGGTCGCGGCTGTTTCACAACCGGTGAGGGACAAGCAGGGCTGCCGGGGCGTCTGCGCTGGGCCCCTTCCGAGCAGCCGGTCCCGTGTGAGGTCCAGGCCCCCCACTGGGACCGCTGAGACAGCCACCATTTAGTGGAGGAATTTGCCCTTTATTTAATTCACTTAATTTTTGGAGGGTTCCACATGTATAATTTGAAATGTGTGCACACTTTCATTCTTTAGTCTTTCCTTTTTCTTTTTCTTTCTTTCTTTTTTTTTTTTTTTTTTTTTTTTTTGACCATTCATTCTTGATCTGTGAGACTGGAACTATTCAAAACAAAGTTGCTGGTGGTAATAATACAAGTAATACTGTGAACAGTGCTTGTATTGGACTTTACAGATTTCAAACCATGTTCTAATTCTTATCTCATTTTACTCTTTTTCTATCCCTATCCCTTATATACAACAAGCTTGAGAGAGGGGCACGGCAAAAATTTTTGCCCCATAATTAAGGAAATGAGAATGTAGGAAGGCAAGGTGACCCCCGAGGTGTGTACATACCCGGGGCTAGCCCTTGGGCCCAAGGACTCAGCTCCGCACAGCAGGTGCCAGCCCCTCACCTGTCCGTTGTCCCATTGCTGGAGTCTGAAGGCATCTTTTCGGTGTCCCTAGTGATTCCGGGGAGATCACCCTGAAGATCTGTAATCTGATGCCCCAGGACAGTGGGATTTATACCTGCATCGCAACCAACGACCACGGGACCGCATCGACGTCCGCTGCGGTTAAAGTGCAAGGTACAGACCCCTTTTTTTAAGCACGTTTTATACTTGTTAAAATACTTGCTTTTATTGTCATAAGATACACGTAACATAAAATTCACCATCTGAACCAACTTTAACCGCACAGTTCAGCAGTGCGAGGTGCATTTACACCGTGGAGTAACCAGCCTCTTCACCTGGCAGAACTGAAACCCGCCGCCCCGGCCCGTAGCGGCCCTGCTCCCGCCCCGGCAGTCCCGTTCTCCTCCTCACTCTGCGCCTGGGTGTCAGCCAGACGTTTCTGTGGGCATTACCGGGGCTCCCTGAGACCTGGGCGGGGTGTGGTCCGGGGAGCCACTGTGAAAGTCCCAAAGTAAGGTTTTAGCGGACGGGAACAGGACGAATTTTCGATCGGAGATTTCTGTGTTCTCTCCAGCTCTGACCAAGTTTCATCTCCCATGTGCCGGATTTAGCCCAAGGAAGAATTTCTTCCTTTTTGAAAAACTTTTATGTATTGATTTTAGAGAGAGGTGGTGGAAGGGGAGAGGGGGAGAGAGAGAGAGAGAGGGAGGAGGGGTGGGGGAGAGAGAGAGAGATTTGTTGTTCCACTTATTGATGCATTCATTGGTTGGTTCCTGTATGTGCCCTGACTGGGGATCAGACCCACAACCTTGGTGTATCAGGACGATGTTCTAACTAAGGAAGAATTTCCGACAGCAAGGTGTATCTCCCAGGTCATAGGAAAAATTTGAGATGCAGATTAGGTAACGTTTCGCAGGTGACATTCAACCCCGGTGTAAAATACCAAGTTCTGCAGAAATAGTACTTGACCCTAATTTCTGTCCCCGAAGGTGTTCCGGCGGCCCCTAACCGCCCCATTGCCCAGGAGAGAAGCTGCACCTCCGTGATTCTCCGCTGGCTGCCCCCTTCCAGCACCGGAAACTGCACTATTTCCGGTTACACCGTGGAGTACAGAGAGGAAGGTGGGCCTTCTGGTTGTCTCCTCCCCCTTGTAAAGAGGGCCTTCAGAGGCATGAAACTATTGGTCTTCGTGTGTCTCCCAACTCAGCACAAAGGCCTCAGCGCCACACTACAGCGCCTTCTTGGATCCCATACACCCAGCAGCGCTTTTTGACAAAATGATGACTGGTGGCAGATTTCAAAGTGCCTTCACGTGCCCATCCCTGCCTAACGAGCCCAGTCCCGCAGGCTGAGACCGTCAGGCCGGTTCTGCAGATGAGGAGGCTGAGGTCTGAAGTACAGAAGCAGGAGGCTGAAGTTAGAGCCCAGGTCTCTAGTTTGCTCATTTGTGATCTTTCTCCCAGGAGTAACAACTAGGGGAGCAGGAACAGAGCCTTACCTTACCCCCACACCCCAGACATAACCGAGATATATATATAACCTTTATATATATAGTACCTTTTTAAACAAATTGTTCGCTTTTTAAATTTGTGACATTTACATGCTAAAAGTGCATACATTTCTTCAGCAGTTGTAAGCAACCGAGCCTCACACCTACTTAGAGAGAAGAATCAGCTAAAATGATAAGCTGCCAGGCAGCTGATTGTTAATAACACATCTCTGAAGCACACGGCGAGTTACACGAGGGAACTGAAAGTGATGCTTGCACCCAGAACCCAAATCGTGTGTTACTGTACCGTCCATTCCTCTTACTATTTTAGCTCTTCTTTCTCCTGGGGAAGTGCCGAAGCTGTTCATTTCTGCTCTTTCTCAGGCTGTTCACTCCTGTGTCTCCCGACTCAGCACAAAGGCATTGATGCTGAGCGGACGGGCAGGTTCACAAAGTCCGTCTTCGCCTCAGCAGTGGGCAGTTGTCTTGTGAACGTTGCTGGGGCTCTCTGAGTGCGGGTTTCTTCACCTGTGCAGTGGGACCCATGCTCCTGACCTCACAGGGTCCCTGTGAGTCTCAGTGAGCGAGTGAAATGAGAGGTTTGTGTGAGGACGCCGCCCGCGGCGTTTTACAGGCACCTCATGCTCAGTACATGCTCGTTTCTGTTTTGCTTTGATTTCCAAATGCAGCTTCTCAGTTTTGTTATTACTTTCTGTTTTCCTGGCCTTATTCAAAACTGGCCCATGTTCCTCTGTAACTTCTGTGTGGTCCGTGTGTCCTCCCAGGCTCACAGGTGCACGCTGGAAATGGCTGCGGCCACCTGCTCCAGCACCTGCGGTGGTGTGTTCCAGCGTTTGGGAAGGCAAACCCGAACCTGCCGCAGTCGGCCCGCAGGCTTTCAGAGCTCCACACGGCGACCACAACTGTCCTTCGAATGGAACGTGTCCATTTTCCTTTCTTTGTTCGCTGAAGGTCTCTGAAACAATGTTCCTCTGGCTTTTTCTCTTTCTCTCTCCTTGGAAATTGTGCACTAGGTTCCCAGGCCTGGCAGCAGTCGGTGGCTTCGACCTTGGACACTTACCTTGTCATTGAAGACCTCAGTCCCGGGAGTCCTTACCAGTTCCGAGTCAGTGCCAGTAACCCCTGGGGGATCAGCCTTCCCAGTGAGCCCTCGGAGTTCGTGAGACTTCCAGAATACGGTGAGTCCCGACACGCCCAGGACCCAGTCAGTGAGGCCAGGCGCCTGGCCAGCGGCGGCACTCGCCAGCACTGTCTGTCCATCAGCGTGTCAGCTGCCATGCAGCAGGTGGCCTGGATTTGCTCAGAGGCCTCAGTCAAATAACATTTCAGAGGCCTGGTGAAGAGTGTTTCCATAAAGCGTGATTTCAGGTGTCTTGGGTCAAGAGTTTGATCTGCTACCCATGTGTAGCCTGGGCCAGCCAGGCTCCCTGGGCACCAGGCGTGTCCCCAGGGACAGAGGTGCAGGCAGACGTTGAGAGTCACTCGGGTGCTCGTTGCCCCTCTTCTGAGACGGAAACACCACAGCCCTCCTCTCCCCTGGGAACCCCTGCCAGGCATAAGTGCACCTCACAGTATTAGGGACCCCCTGACTCACCAACGTAAAATGTGGAGAGGAAAGGAACCTGGTCAAAGGGGATGATCATTTCCCCAGTCTCTTACCCTCCCTGAATACACTTTTAGGTGGGTGTGCCGAATACTCGATGAAGATACACATATAACCAGCTACACGGGACTATTGTACAAACGAGGCTCCTGTTTCGCCCACCTCTTCACTCTCTCACCAAGCCACCTTGGTCCCCAGGACGTTTTGAGAGAGGACACTTGTTAGCCTACAGAAATCTTCGAGAAGTGAGGTTTCTGGCAGTGCAAGGGAGTGGACTGTGTGTGTCGGGGAGGACGAAGGAGGTCACTGTACTTAAAAGGCAATGAGTCTATGTCTCTTGGGGTTAAGGGAATCCCAGAGCCTAAAGAGGGACTCCAGAAACCTTCCAGGGTCTCAGACTACAGCCCCGCCCCCAGCTGAAGCCGGAAATGCTCCCCAGCCCCGCCCCCACTGGCTCAGCACCCTCCCAGTGGCTTTGTTCCGGTGGGGCCGTGACTCACTGGGATACCCTGGCCTTGGGTCTCTCTTTCCTCCAATTGCAGTGCGGATGGGCACCTTCAGCCTCAGCTGGGCTTGGGCAGCCCCAGGTGACTGGGGTCGGAAGAGCTGTGCTGCTGGCTTGGTCCTCTCTTTCCAAGTCCGACTCAGGGGTGGCCCTGCTCACGGTTTGCTCCTTGTCAGCCTTGGTCCCCAGAGAAAACCCACAGATAGGAGTGTGCTTTTGCGTGTGTGTGAGCCATTACCAGGGAAATAACACATGGCCTAAAGTAATGCTGCAGAGATTCTACTCGGGCATGTGGTTTGGGTTAAGGTAAGTAACTCCATATACGGGATAAGCTCATTAATGCCTGAGACCAGGAGGTGAGAAAGAGCAGTCTTTAGACCCTTTGGAGCACAGTCCTTTCCCTCCTCCCTTCCTGCTTTGTGACCTTCCCCAGCACCCCCCGGCCGCGCCCCCCCTCCCCAGCCCCCCACAGCCCTGACTCTCACCGGCCTGTCTGGCTTTCAGCACGGTTTTCGCTCTCCCTTTTAATTTTTTTATCCTCACCCAAGGACATTTGTTTTCATTGCTTTTAGAAAGAAGGGAAAGGGAGGAGGGAGGGAGGGAGAGAGAGAAACATCAATATAACAGGGAAATAAATATTGATTGGTTGCCTCTCGTGGGCTCCCCGACCAGGGATTGGACAACGCTCCGACCATTTGGGCCACACAAGCCAGGGCTCCCTTTTCATTTTTTCTGCAAAATACTTATCTGTAAAATATCCTGAACTTACATTCCTGACTCCTCGAGTCGTAGGCAGCACAAGGAGGGAGTCTGACTCTGTTACATCAGTTTCCCCTTGGATCGTATTTGTAAAATGAGAATGGCAGAGAATCGTGCTGTTTTCCCACTGAGCGAGACTCGGTATTTAGCCCTGGTTTGGGGTGATGCTGGAGCTTTTCTGCTAACCTTTTTGTTACTCTATGTGACTTCCTCAATGTCCTAAACGGGTTCTCTCTCTTCCGAAGATGCTGCTGCTGATGGGGCCACCATTTCCTGGAAGGAAAACTTTGATTCGGCTTACACTGAGCTGAATGAAATCGGAAGGTAAGGACCCCGTTTTCTAGTCCTTCACGCATGAGCACTTAACACCACACCAGAAGAATGACCTGCTTTTATTATGTGTTTTTTTACTAAGTGCATTCCCTCTACAGTAGGAAAAACGAGAACACTTACGTGTTTTCTATTGTCCTTTCTCTAACTTCTGAAGTTGGAGGCTTCCCTCATCAACTTCCAGCCTTTCTGCTTTTCTGATACAAGAATTGAAGGCTCAACCTTTTCTTCAAAGAACAATTTTAGCTACATCCCCTCGGTTGCTATGTGGCATTTTCATTTTCATTCAATTCTAAGTATTTTTCCTTCACCTATGATTTTTTCTTGGATCCAGTAGAAGAAATGGAAATGTTTTCAAATTCTAAATGTATGAGGTTTTTACAATTATCTGCTTGTTACTGATTCTACATTGCATGGTGGTTGAAGAAGTCGGTCTATATGACAGTGACCCTTTGCTGCTGGGGACACTTGCTTTAGCAGTAGTATGTGGTTGGATTTTGTTAGAAGTTTCATGTGTTCCTGAGAAGGGCTGTGTAATCACTGATTGTTGGGTGCGGATCTTTGTGGGTGGACATGCAGCAAACCCAGTGTTTTGTCGACATTTCTAGTCCAAGTGCTCTCTCTCTCTCTCTTTGTATTTTGGTTATAAAAGTGTGTCCTCGAAAACAAAAAGGATAAAAGTATGACTTTTAAAAGAATAGTGAAAACATGCATCACCTGTCCCACAAAACAGTTGATGGAAAGGAACAAAAAGGGGGCTGTCCTGTGTGCGCACTAGCCTCCAGGTGGTCTCAGTGAGGCATGTGGGCGGGGCACCTTGGAAGCCGCTGGCGCCCTGGGTGTGTAAAGAGAAGAGCACCGTTGGCAGCATCTCCATCCCCAATGGGCGTCTCTCAGCAGAGCACAGAATCTCCTAAGCAGGTGGCTGTGACAGAGTTGAAAGAGCCCAAGTCTTTGTTGGTCCCATTTTTTAGGCGGTAGTCACAACGTAAATCACTGCTTTCAGTGTAGCACTGTTCACCACAACCACCACCACCACTAACAACAACACACAAAAACACAACAACCTTAGCTCTACTTCGCTATCTTCTTTGTGTAGACCCAAGGCCGACAGACATTTATGTGGTGTTGATGATGATGAGATGCTTATTGAGCATCTATAGTGTTCCAGACACTGGGCAGATATTATATAAAAGTTACTTAATCCAATTCTGTTACTCAGTGTTTGAGTAGATTTACGGTAGCTGTAAACTCAGTCTTAGGGGGCTTAAGTAGCTTCCTCGAGGTCCAGGATTCAAGCACTGGGCCCTCCGACCCTGAGCCTGTGCTTGATTACTTGCAGATGTTGTTTTGTATCACAGCAACTTTTGTGATAAATAAGCAGTGGTCATTAAAATCTAGTTTGCTCCATGATACTCAAGTTTGTGAAGCTAGATAAGATTCTCATCCGAGCAGGTCAAACTGGTTTCATCACCTGGATGTCCCAGGTAATTCCTCTCCAAGACAGAAGTCTGCTGTGGATAGCCTTAGGCTAAGGCATGCTTCAGCTAGAGGAGATGGGTGTTTGGATAGTTCTCAAAGAGGAGATCAATGTTCTGATCTGTTTGAAGCAAGCAGTGGTTTTTCAAAAATTATATCTCTAACAACCTGAAATTTTTCCTCTCTCCCTAATTTGGTCCTTATATTTTCAGAAGATCCTTTAAACCAGGGGTGTCAAACCCATTTTCACCAGGGCCACATCAGCCTCACGGTTGCCTTCGAAGGGCCAAATGTAATTTCAGTGCCTTAACAGTTAAGGAGCAGTTACATTTACACAGTCCTAAAATTATTTCGGCCCTTTGAAGGCACCCATGAGGCTGATGTGGCCCCGGTGAAAATGAGTTTGACACCCTGCGTTAGACACACTGTGCACTAATAGAGCGGAAACAAAGCATGCCGATACTTACGTGGGACGCATGTAGGACGATCGCGCCAGGGCTGTACAAGTGACCCAGTTTTCTCCATCACACCTACACCCAGAATCTAAGCGTGTGTGACTATCTTATTATAAAGAGCCCTCTGGTAACTGAATATTACAAAAATCATGGTGCAAAAAGAAATATCTTCACGCCTATAGCCCAATCATGGAAGCAAAGGGCACACGGGCACGGCGTGTTAACCAGAAGTGAACCGCACAGGCACCAGTGCAGTTTGGGGCAGCCAGCGTCACCCCGGGAGTGCTGACTGCTCACCTGTACAGAGTCCAGCAAGGCAGCAGAACCAGGCCCCCAGGGAAGGATGGCAGTTGAACCAGGCGTCTGTTTTCACTCCCTCCTCAGGCTTCACTAAATCTCCTGTAAAAGAATTTTTTAAAGCAGACACATAAGGATGAGGACATTAGAAGAAGTGACAACAACAATAAACTATCAGAAGCAGCAAAAACAGGTTGAAAGAATGGCAAATAACTTGGGAAACCTGAGAAAACTCAATCCAAGTCCGTCGTGGGGGCCAGTGAGAGTCACAATAAGTGACAGCAGAATTCCCCAGAGGCTCAGCTGCTGGCAGCACCCAGAGCCTCTGGAAATAGGTGTGAAGAGGATGTTCCTGGTTGGCAGGATTGGCTGAACTCTGTGTGAGGAAAAGTTGCAGCTCCAATCTCCTCCCGAGCCTCAGGCAGCTGCACAATTGTCCTTCCCCACCCAGGAAAAGGCCAGGGGTTTCCGCTCCCAGAAAGAGTACAGCAGAGGGCCTCGTTCTCAAGCTCGCCAGCACAGTGGAGGGCAGCAGAGCCCTCCCCAAACAGGCCAATTATGAGACTACATGCCCACCGGATGCTGAGGGGCCCCGCTCTCCTCCACTCTCAGAGCTTTCAAGCAGCTTTTTAGTCCCCACTTGTTAAAATGAGCCAACTTCCCACACTAGCCAAGATGGAGTAAGCCCCTTGTAGCTGTCTCTGTTCTCTCCCACTGACCTCAACCAGAACCTTGGCGGGGGGAGGTGCGGGGAATGCAAAGAGCAGCTACTTGAGAATTCTGAGAAAAAACAGTAGCAGGGAGATTGGGGAAGGAAGTCAAAACTTGATGAAAGATGACAACAGTGGCTGTGAGTTTTCTGTTTGATTTTTTCTCCTTTGACCCAAGGGTGGGCCAAATCTAGACACTGCAGCCCACACAGAGATGGAGCATCCCAAGACAGATCTGTCTCTCTGGCCAAAAGACAAGGCAAGGGAGTCCCTTGGAGCTGAAAAGAGCAGGGAGCATTCCCTGGTCCCTGCTCCTTTCTCTCACTTCTTTGCCCCGAGGGCATGCATGCAAAACAACAGTCTGGTGAAGTGGGGAGCTGAAATTCTCAGGCAATCCCGTCTTTCTGGCCAGAACAATAGGAGGGGGCCCATGTGAGCCAGGGAATGTGGGAGAAATCTCAGTGAGGGACATAACAAAAGGTTAGGAGTTATAATGCTTTGGACATTGACAGTTAACATCATCAATTACCCTAGAAATCAGAAGGCAAGGGAATAATTCCACCTAGAAGGTAAATGAATTTTTCCACCTAGAATTACACTCAGCAAAACTAACAATCAAGTATATAGGTAGAATAAGCACACTTCAGGTATGCAAGTCTCAAACAACTAATTTTGCCAGGCACTCTTTGTCAGAAATGACTGAAAAGTGCATTCTGCCAAAAAAAAGGAAAAATATTCATAGTTTCCTAGAGGTTCAGTTGTAAATAGCGCTGACATAGTTCCAAGAATATAAACACTAAAATGGATTACAGTATAATTCTGTTGGGAGATAGGGGGTGGGAAAGTGGCTATGAGGTGGAGACAGAGGGAGGAAAGTCACTAAAGTCGCACCTTTCAGACTGGGATGTCAACAGATAATAAGTAAAATTGAAAAAAATCAAAATGTAGTCACACAAAACATACTGTATTTAGAGTCATAGAAGTAAATAATCAGCTAAAATATATTAAACTCATATATTAAACTGCTTCTCAGGAGGAAGATGGGGATGGGTGGGATGATGGGATGCTTTTGTTTTCAGTGACAAACATTGCAAGGCTAAATGACTTTCTAAACCATGGGGGTGTGTAATGTTGATACACACAAGTTAAGATTGAGGTAGCAGTGCTTTGCCATGCAGTTCAGGAGACCTTACCCAGCATTCATAGTCCTCTGGAAAGACTGACTTACAATAATCAAACTCACGAGAGTGCAGTTAAAAGTCAGAATGACTGTTATTAATTCATGACGTAAAATAGAACTTCCGGTCTGACCAAATACTTGTTCATTATGCCAAGAATGATGTCTGGTACAAAATAGGTATTCAATTAACTTTTCCCTGATACTTGTTTTATTGATTAGCACACTCTCTCTTTTGGAGAAAATCTATAGGAAAAAAAAAACAACAAAAAATTATTGTCAGGAAGTTGCTCGGAGAGCACAGAGCCAAGCCAAGGAGCCAGCCCTGGTCACGGCATCTGGTGTGTCCACTTCCGCTGTGGGCATAAGCTGCTCTTCAGACCCTGCACTCCACCACTCATGAGTTAGAGCACCTTCTGGACAGGCCTTGCACGCACCACTGGCTTGTCACCTTTTTGACCCTCCCTTTCTCTGCTTCTGTGCTGATCAGCCCACCCCTTTCTACCACTCTCTCACTCCCTTCCATAGGGCTACAGCTGAGTCTGGGAACATTTTATTTCAGATGCGGTTAATTTTCTTAGATGTAAAAATGGAATGGTGGTTACATACTTGTTAAATGTCTTTGTCAATTAAAGATGCAAACTGACGTTTAATAAATGAAATGACATGATATCTGGATTTTGCCTAAAACACTTCAAAAAAAAAGCAGAGGGCAGGAAAGGAATAAAAGAAATCGGGTTGGCAAAATGGTGATAATTATTGAAGCTGGCTGTTAGGTGCTTAGAGCATCTATTACAGCATCCTCTCTACTGTTGTGTAAATTAGACATTTTTCATAATAAAAAGATAATAAATATAAAATTAAACTAGCCCTGGCTAGTTTAACACTGTAACTCAGTGGATTGAACGCAGGCCTGCGAACCAAAGCATTGGGGGTTTGATTCCCAGTCAGGGCACATGCCTGGGTTGCTGGCCAGGTCCTCAGTGCGGGGTGTGCTAGAGGCAACCATATGTTGGTGTTTCTCTCCCTCTCTTTCTCCCTCCCTTCCCCATCTCTCTAAAATAAATAAATAAAATATTTAAAAATGAATAAATAAAATTAAATTAAACTAAAAATTACCTCTTTAAAAATGTTTTTGAAATTATCACAAGTAGAATTCCTCCTTCTTTAACATTGTCACTATCATTATTATAGCATTTTATAGAAATACACTCTGTTTAGAAAAGAAAACTGAACCTGTGCTTGATGTCCCACAATGACAGAAAAATATATCGACTAAAAAATTCTATTAGTTTTTATGCATGTCAAAGAATCCTGAAATGTGAAGGAACAAAAAATGGTGGATGATAACATTATGATTAAAACTACAGCCCTGGCTGGTGTGGCTCAGTGGATTGAGTGCTGGCCTGTGAGCCAAAGGGTCACAGCTTTGATTCCCAGTCAGGGCACATGTCTGGACTGTGGGCCACGTCCCTGGTTGGGGGTGTGTGAGAGGCAACAGATCAATATTTCTCTCACACATCGCTGTTTCTCTTCTTCTCTTTTTCCCTCCCTTCCCCTCTCTCTAAAAGTAAATAAATAAAATCTTTTTAAAAATACAGTCATACCCCCTTTATCCATGGTTTTACTTTTCACAATTTCAGTTACCTATGGTCCACTGTGGTCTGAAAATATCAAGTGGAAAATTCCAGAAATAAAGAATTTGTAAGTTTTAAATTGTGCGTTGTTCTGGGTAGCTTCATGAGATCTCGTGCCACCCCACGCTGCCCCACGCAGGTTTCGAGCCACCCCTCTGCGAGCACCCACACCACGCCGCTCCCTGCCCTCAGGCACTGACAGCTGTCGCAGTTGCCAGGTCAGCTGTCGAGGGCACAGCACGTGTGTTTCCGTCACCCCTATTGTACTTAGTGATGTCCTCAAAGCACACCAGCCGTGATGCTGCCAATCCAGAAATGCCAGAGAGAAGCCATAAAGCGCTTCCTTTAAGTGAAAAGGAGAAAACATAGTATGTGTAGGCTTCAGCACTTCCTGCGGTTCCAGCATCCACTGAGGGTCTTGGAACATACGCCTCTGGAGGGGCAGGGGGCGGCTACCATACAGGAAAATAGACTTCCTAATAAAATGTTACTATCTGACCACTTCAGAGAAAATGCCATACATCCTGAGTAAAGTAATGGCTACTTGATTAATGAGTCTTTAACAAAATGCTTTCTCCCTTTGGTTTTCCAGAGGCCGTTTCTCCATAGTAAAGAAGTGCATTCACAAGGCTACCCGCAAAGATGTTGCTGTGAAATTTGTTAGCAAAAAAATGAAGAAAAAAGAGCAGGCTGCCCACGAGGCTGCCCTGCTTCAGCACCTGCAGCACCCGCAGTACGTCACCCTCCACGACACCTATGAGTCTCCCACGTCCTACATCCTGATTCTGGAGCTGTGAGTACAGGGTCATCCCTCTGAGGTGGTCCCCTGCTGTAGGGCTCAGTTACTAGCAGTTCTATCTAATGCAGTGTCTTATAGCTTCCAAAGTCTGTATGTCACATGCACTCTGCCCTCCATTTTATAAAAATGTTATTCTTATTTTATAGATTACAAAATCAAGGATAAGGAAGCTCCTTTAAATAGGAACTGGAAAAGCTGGGACTTGAACCCGCATCTGTCTCACTCCAGTTTTCATCTTCTTTCTGTTATGGACCTTTGAGCTGGGCAGTTGAGGAAAAGCTTTTGACAGTAGGCTAACTGGCAGGGGTGGAGTTGGGATGAAAGGGAGAGGCTTGCATACCAACCGACTGTCATCTACCATCTGGGAGATCCTTCTGGGGCGGAACCTTACCTTCAACACATTCCACTCATTCCAGAGTTTCTAGGGACTCAGGCAACCATATGGTTGACCCCAGTTGGCTCCAGGACACATCAAATAAAGCAGTAAGTTCACACTCTTCTCACTACTACCCCAAGCTAAGACCAGACAACATGCTCTGTGGTTTAGAGAGATTTTACACAGACTAAAGAAATATTTTCAGAAGTACTGAACCCTCACAGGAAGGCTATCAGATTGGTGCTGATGAGGCCCTGGGCCTGGAAATGAGACAGATATTTGCACCCAAGACCGATGCCATGTAAGGCTTCACAAGAACCCCCATTCCGTAGAGAAGCACCTCCATTCATAGCTTTGCAATGTCTATGACATTGCAATTGCTTACTCTAGCTCAGCAATTTTCACTGGTGTGCTGCAAGAATTTTTAAAGCATGCAATACCACCCTGACTGGTGTGACTCAGTTGGTTAAGCGTTGTCCCAGAAAGCAAAAGGTCTCCAGTTCGATTCTCAGTCAGGGCACATGCCCGGGTTGGGGCTGGTCCCAGTTGGGGCGCATGTGGGATGCAGCCAATCAATGTTTCTCCCTCCTTTCTTCGCTCTCTAAAAATAAATAAATAAAATCTTTTTAAAAAACATGCCATATCTGACTACTGAGTCAGGAGCACTAACCTCTTTTTCCTTAGATTGTCAAATAAAAAATGACAACAACCAATAGAACAACAGCTGTCCGGTATGAATGAATCAAAATTATACCTATGTTTTTGTCAGATCAGCAAAAAGTACATTTTTGGGGTGCCGAAGATTTTTAGTAATTAGTTTACAAGTGCCCTGAGATGAGAAAGGCTGAAAGTCACTGGTCTAGCTGTATATGTATGTGGGTCTTTGAAGAAGTGATTCATCATAACTATTTATGAAGAAAAGAAAAGCCAAAGTGCAAACATCTTAGGCTAAACTTTTAAATTGGTTGAAAAGAAATGAGAGGAGACCAAAACAACACTGTTAGTATTTGTGATTCTTCTGTGATATGGATACAGCTGTGTAGTAGCCAGAACATTGTCACTTCGGACTTAACCAGGACACTTAAAATCAGCCTTTCAGAGCCTAACCTGTTTGTTGGGAGCTTCCTAACTCAAAAAGGTGTATTCTGTTGACAGTGAATTATCTTTGCTTACAAGTGACAATAAAGTGCTGCATTGACTATACTTCCAATGAAAGGTATTGGCACTTGCGTACCAAAGTGGTGCAGCAACCCAGAACCTTTGCCCCTTCAGATTTGCAGGCCAGCATTCCGGGGGAAGGTGTGAATTCCCAGGCTCTCAGTGCAATGGAATGAAGAAACTGGGTGCTAGTCCCAGTTCTGTGATTTGGAGCCAGTGTACTTGACTTCCTGGACCTCAGGGTCCTTATCTGTGAAGTCTGAAGAATTATTCCTGCTTTTCAGAGGTGTTACAGGGATTAAATTAGATGAATACTGGATTATACTAGTTTCAGCATTTACTGGTCACTCACTATGACCTGGGCCAGGGTGGGAGGAACAAAGGTGAAAAAATAGTTCTTGACATTGAGGAGTTATAGGTGGAATGAGGAAGACCAACTGCTAATTTCAATATAGCATGGTAAATGCATATTTTGCATTTACCCTCAGAGTAGAAGGCCACTCTGAGAACATAGGAAGGGACTAGGTTGGACCTGAAGTTTAGGTAAGACTCATGAGAGGCAGTTCCTGTGCTAAATCTTGGTTGCGCTGTGACTGTGTAGTCCCTTTCTGTGGCCACCCAGTCACTGGCAGAGCTTTTCTCTACCAGGCAACTGAAGCAGACAACTGAGGTTCTGATCCTCTGGTCTATGGCAAGGCCTGGACATCTGCATTACCCAAGGGCTCTAATGGTGAGCTTGGTCACTGAGACTTTTGGATCTCACAGTAGTGCTATTGTTAATTTCTCCTGTTAGTGCTCCAAGAAGCCCAGGGGAATGCATCAAACAAGCCCAATACAACTATACTCCATGCTCACCACTCACACCCCAACCCTGGCAGAGACAGAGAAAGGAAGGCAATGCAGATTTTCATTGGTTCTAACCTTTGCTCCCATCAAGGAAAGCAGAATAGACCAGTAGGAAGCAACAAGCTAGGGAAGAGATTGGAAATTTGGCCGGGGTCGGGGCTGAGGGCAGTTTTCAGCAGTGCTTGGAAGTAGTTTCTGACTCTTGCCTCAGGCTTCTCTGCCTGGGCATTTCCTGGGGGTGTGTTTTTCACAGCCCCGTGCACTTTAGAGAGTAACTGCCTGACGTGTGGTCACTCCTTGCTAAAGAGGACACAGTGCACCTGAAAGTAGCTGGCATTTATTGAGCTCTTACTCTTGCCACCAACTGTGCGTTAATGCCTCTTCTCACCTGATCCTTGCACATTTTTCACAGGGAAGTAGGTAATTCAAATAGGGGTCTGCCGGGCTCCGCCTACTTTGTCTCAGTCACAGTTTTTAAGGTTGGAAAATTGCTAAAAGGCAAAGGATTCAAAAAAGGGGTCAAGAATGCCAAGGCTAAACTTTGCCTCCTTTCAGTTTTTCCCCAATGAAAACTTGACAAATAAAAGCGATTTGCAAGACATATGTGGGGCTGCTTGTAGGCAGGCACCAGGTTCCTGTTAATCAGGATTTGCCCAGATAACTCTCAGTCTCTCTCTCCTCCACCCCATCTGAAGAACTTCTCTGTTTTGCAACCTCACCTCTCAAAGGATCTTTGAGTTAGAACTTTCCCCCCATGAGCAATTTTAAAAGTTAACAAAACAGCCTGGCCAGTGTGGCTCAGTTGGTGGGAGCGCCGTCCCATAACTGAAAGATTGTAGGTTCGATCCCTGGTTGGGGCACATACAGGAGGCAGCCAATCAAAGCTTCTCTCTCACATCAATGTTTTCCTCTCTACCTTCCCTTCTCTTTAAAAGCAATGAAAAAATGTCCTCAGGTGAGGATAAAAAAGTTAATTTAACAGAATGTGTCTTAAACAAGATTATATAGATTTCTTCCCTGAAGTATACCATGTTTATCATTTGCTTTACTTGTTTGCTTATTTATTTATTTTAGTTCTGAACATTATCCTAACTTAGGGCTCTAACTAGAATATGCCTGTATTACCACGTTGATCTTTATCGTAGGGAGTGGGAAAGATCTTACAGGTTTGTATGTGTGTAATTTTTCTGTTTTTTTACAAACCCATTTCCTTAGCCGTTTCCTCCCTACTTGCAGGATGGATGACGGCCGGCTCTTAGACTACCTTATGAATCACGATGAGCTCATGGAGGAGAAGGTCGCTTTCTACATCCGAGACATCATGGAGGCCCTGCAGTACCTTCACAACTGCAGGGTTGCTCACTTGGACATCAAGGTAATGAGAAATAGCAACTCTTGCAGGGACAAGACGAAATCCAACCTGCCAGTCATTGCCCTTGAGAGATGTAAATGCTAATTCATCTTATTTACTTAGATTAGAATCCCTATGAATATTAAAAAGAAACTAGGTTATCATACAGTTTAAGTGTATTATTCATGAGTTGATGAGAACACAATGACGCAACAACGTTTGGAGTGAGAGAAGATAGGCAAGCTTTGGCCACTACGTCTAATTTTGTCAAAGGAAGCAAGTAAATGTCAACTTTTCCATGATGCTAAAAAAAAAAAAAAGCCTCTGTTTTCCCAAATGAGTAATTTATTCTTCACTTGATTCAGTGCAGAAATAAGAGGTAGTTAAGGGACATGATTTTCATGAAAACTCAGTTTAGCTTAGTTTGGAGCCTCCTGTGCACTTTGAGGAGGGAATGTTCCATGCCCCAGGGGTCAGCAACTGCGGGGCCTCTGTTAGGACC
The DNA here is from genome assembly GCA_028533065.1 of Trachops cirrhosus. Taxonomy (NCBI): domain Eukaryota; kingdom Metazoa; phylum Chordata; class Mammalia; order Chiroptera; family Phyllostomidae; genus Trachops; species Trachops cirrhosus. Next base: position 98,798,170 of record CM052539.1, on the reverse strand, counting down.
CGCTGCAAGCAAAGCTCGCCTGAGCTCCACCTCCGGTACGCTCCCCCCTCCCCCACCCCGCCTTCCATGATACTGGGACCTGGTGTCAGAAAGGTTGGGGACCAACCCATTCGTTATAGGCTTTATCAAAGAGTAGCAGCGCTGTGTTTGAACTAATGTAGTCCTACTGAGAGTCAAAGCAGAGAGCTGAACTTGCCTTCCCTTCTCCCTGCCTCCTTGCATCTCCTCAGCCGGAGAACCTGCTCATTGACCTACGGATTCCAGTGCCTCGAGTGAAGCTCATCGACTTGGAGGATGCTGTCCAGATCTCAGGGCACTTCCACATCCACCACCTGCTGGGGAACCCTGAGTTTGCTGCCCCGGAAGTGATCCAGGGCATCCCTGTGTCCCTGGGCACCGACATCTGGAGCATCGGGGTGCTGACGTATGTCATGCTGAGTGGGGTCTCTCCCTTCTTGGATGAGAGCAAAGAGGAGACGTGTATCAATGTATGTAGGGTGGACTTCAGCTTTCCCCATGAATACTTCTGTGGCGTGAGCAATGCCGCCCGAGATTTCATCAATGTGATCCTGCAGGAAGACTTCCGGAGGCGACCCACAGCAGCCACCTGCCTGCAGCACCCCTGGCTGCAGCCCCACAACGGCAGCTACTCCAAGATCCCTCTGGACACCTCCCGTCTGGCCTGCTTCATAGAACGCCGCAAGCACCAGAACGATGTGCGGCCTATTCCCAATGTCAAGAGCTACATTGTCAGCCGGGTCAACCAAGGGACGTAGCCAATGAGGTTACACCCCAGCCCTTTAGGTTTCACATGGAAGTGCAGTGTGAGCCAAAGCAAGACTGAATGTGTCTGTAAATAATTCTGTTCATTATTTCACTCCATGCAGTTCTCTGGATTGAGAGATGGTCCCTCTTAAACCTCGTCAGTGGTTATTCAGGATCTGGGCAGCAGTAAAATCACCCAAGATCCAGGGCTTTCCAGAAGGTCGTTCACAAGAGATAAAGGAGAAAGTCACAGAGAGTATTACAAAGAGGGCCAAGGATAACAAGAGTATTAGCTGTCACAAAATGTTAATTGTGCATTCCAAAATGAGTGGGTAAGTGGGCAAAACTTTAGCTCATTGTGGTGAGTATAAAAGGTTTCTGCCTGTGCTGAAATTTCAAGCAAAAAGTTCTATTTAACAGAGATGTCAAGTATGCCAACCATTCTGGTTTACATTACTTATAGTTTCTTAATAAGATTCATATACACACACAGTAAACATACCCCATTCAGATTTCAGATTTTTATAATAGAGAGATATATATGAAATCAATCAAAGTAACTTTTTAGTGCTCCAGTTAAGACAGTAATTTATCTGCCGAAGCATTACATTGTTTTGACTAAGCACAATTAGATGACAAGATTTGTAGAGCATTTTATAAATCCTGTATAGAAATCTTTACCAGAACCTGTGCATTAAGAGAAAGCAGTTCCCCTTTAGAAATCTGTGAACAAGAGTTTTCTCTCAGTCACAGGCATCTGACTAACATAGGTTCTGTATATGAAATGCTATTCCCAAATTCGCTGGCAGCTCAGAGTCAGCCTGGCAGGAAAGCCTGCCAGGAACTAAGTCCAAATTACAATAAGAGTTGTGAGCTCTTTTTATGTCTACACTTGGTTTCAAGTTAATAGCGAATATAACAGGTTCGCACAAAAGGGCAAACAAAAACCTTTCCTACAGTTCCTCTGAACACTTAACACTTTCCGCTGTCCTCTACAGCTGTAGAACTCAGTCCTCAGAAAGCTGGTCTACTTGATTTCTAACCCTTGTAGAAGTTAAGGGGTGCTCACCAAAAGGAGGCAGCCATGTAGGCCTTTTAAAGGCCTGGTCCCAAGTCCTTTTTGAAGCCATGGAATAAAATCTGCTACATCACCCTGATAGAGCATTGAATTTTAACTGCAATTGCACTGGCTACCACCACCCAGCCATCAATGTTTCCCGGCACTAAAAGGACTAATTGCACTCGGAGGTCAACGCTGCTTGCTGGTGTACATTCTCCACACTAGATGCCTGCTAACTGCCCTTTTTTCTGCTAGTGGAAGAACAGCTAAACATGAGCATTTCATGTTTTTTCTTTCTCTGTTTTGGAAAGCATTTTTGTTTTTGTGTTTGTCCGTAATCCACTCTTTGTTTTCTAAGGTGTGTTTTGAAACTTGCAGTTATGCAAATAATATTTTAAAAACATAACTCAAGTGTTTGTCCACGTCATATTGAATGGCATTGCTTCTCTCCTGTGATAGGACTGAGAAAATTTAAATCATGTAGCATGGAAATGCAAGCACAGAGTTGATGAAGGGTAAATAGAACTACAGACTTAGTTTAATGAAAAGGAATTTTGGAAACTGAGCCTGAACTTGCATATGTAAAAACACTTATTTCCACAGTGGAAATGTAGAATTGAAAACACTCATCATTCTTTCCCACTGATTTCAAAGTCAACTTCCTCATCTACCCTCCAATTCATCCCATCCAAGGTTGTAAGTTAATAAATTACTGGAAAGGATAAGCAATAAGACTAGATAGCACTTCATGTTTTCAGAATTAACCAAATATGTGGAGACTGACTTTGACTATATCCGTCTCCTAGTTTTCGAATGGCCCGGGGCCATCAAGGACCCCTTCCTCTGAGTGCTCTCTTGACAAACCCTCCATAGTCTTCATTTAAAAAGAAATGTATATACAAATGCTATATGACATAATATTTTAAAATTTAAAACAGTTTACTAAAATCTCTTTTAGCAAACATGTCTTCATTACAAGACATGTCATAAGAAGAAAGCCTGGTCCCCGGGCTGGTGTGCAATAGAGTGCAGGCCTGAGGGGTCCAGATCTCCACCTAGTAGTATGTATGGCTCAGCAAGCTCCCTTCTGTCCAAGGGGACAGTGACTAAAGAGCCTCCTGCTGAGCCATTTGGAGTGTTTGTGACCATGCAGGAGGCGAAGCTGAGTTTCTGCTTGGGAAGGGTAGGGCCTAGGACAGTGGTGCAGATGGCACAGGAGAGTGTTAATGGGATTGTGTGGTGGGAAGGCAGTTGACAGAATGTTGGAGCCAAAGCTTTTGCATCAGCTTTTACAGCAGAGTGGGGATGATCCAGATAGGAGGTTGCACGGAACCCCTCACCCCCAGGACACTTGTTGGGGAAGTGAGGGGACAGGAGAAGAAGGACATAGACATGAAAAGTAGCATGATTTTGTTAACTGGAGCCAAAGTACAATCATTAGAGTAGAATGAATTTAATAGAAGCCCAAAGAGAAAGGGCGTATATTTTATATAGTTTGGTAACTGAAGGAAAACAACAGGGAAGCTCCCTGTCTGCAAAGCTTCTGGTTCCTCCCAACAGGAAAGAGATAGCAGCTCTGGTTCAAGAATTCTCCCTAACAAGTTGCAGGTAACAAGGAATCCCAGAACAGGTCTGTCAAATGTGCTTTAGGTTGCCCTGTGGGCAAATGTGAGAGATGAAGGCCCAGGGACCCCTTTCTCGTACCTGTTTTGGAAGAGATGTTTATGCCTTTGTGTTAGGGAAGAGGAGAAAGGAGAGACAATAGTCCCCTTCCCTAGTTACGGTGGTCCTTGACATCAAAACTTAATGAGGAATTAGTGAAAGTGAACTTCTGGTTGAACTGGGGAAAAATAAGTGTTGGGTAAATTCACAAGTTTCTTGCTTGGCTTATACTCACTGCATAGGTTTTGTGGGGGGGTTGTTCTCTTTTGTATAGGTGGGATGGAGAAAGAAGGGAAAGATCAGGGACAACCCATGGTAATTTTTAAAAGGTATAAGGATTTGCTGCATCTTTTACAATTGTTTCAAATTAAATAGATTTATATCCACTCACAGCTGAATGTGGGAACATTTTTAAGAAAAAGTCGTCATGTTGGCAGTGTGCTTCAGGTCTCTCACAGCCATGAACACTCGGGGGAGGAGAGGAGGCAGGGAGGCAAAGCCGGCTTCACTGCTTTGTGGCTCACAAAGCTTTATACTAGTAGTGCCTTTCAGAGGGGAGGATGGGAGATAAAGAAGTCCATTGTGTTTAGACTGACTGATGTTGCAGCATTTTTTCTTTATTTTATAATGTCTTTTAAATGAAAACATCTGAATATAAAGTGAGCCTAGGAATTCTTGAGTTCCAACCTCAGTTATTCCTGATTCGTCCTTTCTGACAGAAAGTCTGTATTTTCTGCCCCAGATGTCCCCGTTGTTAAAATGGGAATTAATGGGAAGGAGGGCGGACATTAATTTCATAGGGGTGTTGGAAGAATACCTTCGTTGGGATGTCTAGATAATACTTGGATTTTTTAAAAAGTGCTACACACTGCCAGTGCTAAGAATTTCATTGATAGGAACTTGAACATTCCAGGTTTTCAACATTCATGTCTTTAGATAACCATTTGCAAACCCATGAAGTTAAATTCTACAAATTGATTTTAATTGGAAGTACTAGGTGCTCTTTGTCTAAATGTTATTTGGTCTTAGCCTATAATTTTGATCATTTAAAAGCTTGTCTACAGGAAAAGGTTAGGAGAGCTGATTGAAGTCTTTATGTCAAACTGTTTTCACCGGTGTTTCTTGTGGCAGACGCAAAGAGTAAGATGCCCTCCAAAGCAACCACTACTCTCTCTTCTCAAGCCTTGTGCCCTGGAAAAATTGGCAGAGAAGAACCCAAACAGCCACTTTCCTCACCAGGAGGGCAGAAGTGAGAGTAAAATACTGTCTGATCTCACACTCACTATTTCAGAGTCTCACAGTCATCTGCTATCAAAGGGGCAAATGAAATGCCCGGGTGTAGAAATGAAGAGACCTCTTGGTTTTTGGAGGGAAAAACTTTGGATCCTTTTTTAAAGATAATTAGGTTTTTTCAGGAGTGTAATATTTGCCTCCTGATAGTCTCCATGATTTAGTGCCTGTGAGCTAGTCATTACTTTTTTCTCACCTCTGTGGAAGAGCATGGAAATTTGTGAGAATGTGAGGGAGCCAATGCGTTATACACCAGATGATGGTTATTTCTGTGTATTGACTAAAACTTTGTCCCATGAGTTTATAGAGGAGGGTATATTTCACACAGAAGGGGTCTCTGAGTAGGGCAAAAGTGCAAATACCATTTCTTGCTCAGTTTTGAGGAATTTTGACCTATTCCTTTCTCTGCTGTGCAGCATCTCTGTGGAGTCCGGGCTAGGCAAACACAGTATGTGAGCTTTCAGTGGATTATTTGTATTATGGTTTTTCTTAACTATTTAAAATCTAGGAATCACTTGAAAATGAATGAGTAAACCTGGGGCAGGGTTAGGAAAGATAAGGTTTACACATACTCCACTAAGATAAGGGAAGCTACTATGTTAATATTCATTTTCTAAAAACTCTAAGGCTCTCATTGTTTCACTAGTTCTAGAGGGTTAAAAAGGGCTGAAATTTGTCCACAGCACTAGCCACTTAGAAAATATTATTCATGTCAGAAATCTATACAGAAATAGTAGAACACAGAAATATCATAGGCCATATTTTCTTCTTCATTTTAATATATGTAGAAGTTAGAGGAGAAGAAATTACTCTAAGACAAATTTTCATCTTTAAGGGATATTTACAGAAAGCCTGATATTAATACTCACAGGCTTTGTGTCCTCCTCTCAGTTTTATTGCTGGGAGAGTGGAAACTGTTGTCAGATTTAGCTTCTATTTGAATATTTGAGATTAACTGTTTATTCAGATAACTTATTTTGGAGAGTGAGGGTAGCTGAGAAAAGGGAGGGTGGTGGGAAAACATGTAAGTAAAATTCTTGAAGTCCCCACTCCTGAGGCTTAATTTGAGCAAGCTAACCTGCCAGCCCAGGAAGAGCTGGCATAAGAGCTCCACCCATGCCTGACTTCTGTCAAGAAATGTATCCACATCCAGGAGTATCACACGAACTGTAATGACCTCACAGACTGTGGTTGTGAATTTGAAGTTAACAAATACACGTCTTCTTTAACCAACTGAAGCCATATCTGTCATCTCTGTGTTTGAATCTTTTTTTTTTTAACCCTGGTGCTTTCCCCTCTGTTTCTGCCAAACTTCAGCCTACTCTATGGGGAAGAGGAGTAAAACTGTAGTTAGGATAAATGTGAGGACCGTGAAAAAAACTAAGCCTCCTCTTCACAGTGAGATCCTAGCCAGAGAATGGTAGTGATCAAAATGCAAACTGTTGGAAAACATGGATATATGTACATCTGTACATGTATATAGTGTATAATATGTATGTATATGTTATTGCTCATATGCAGAAATCTATCCATTTGAAGACAGCCCAGGTGGGTCCATTTTTCTGTTGGAAAACCATCCGGGGCCATTCAAAACAATTAGGGCTGATGGGTAGTTACATTCTACTGAATTAGGAATTATTTGCTGTCTTTTGAAGTCCACAAAACCAAATCAATGAAGCCTAAAACATAATGGGGCCACCATTTTGGTTATTATGTTTATATGGAGTCAGAAGTACCTTTATATTTGAATCATTAACAGTTGGTTTGCAAACTGCATTAGCACCTTTTGGTTTTGAGTGACCCCACCCCAACAAGTCTTTTGAGAGTTTGACGTGGCTTCTCTGGCCATTTAGATAAAGGGCCTTATCCATCCGTGGACAGGTTTCCCCATAGAGACCATTACACATATACATATAAGTACATATGTCCATCAGGCTTGTAACAATTGGTTTAAAAATCACTCCACAGTATTGATAAATAGCTCTATATTTTCAAGGTGCAGAAGAATTCCACAGCCTTAATTATTTCAGTGTCTTGCTGGTCTGCCTTAAGTGTATCTTCTGGGTTTTGGTTGTCTGATTATTTTTAAAATTTTTCTGCAGTTATTCATTTTGTATGCACACAATGTCATTTTGTAAAGGTAGGTTGTATATATTTTATTTGTAAGTCAAATTCACTCACGTGTAATGTTGTAAAGTGATGACCTGCTGTCTTGTTATACTACAGTAAATGTTATAAGTTATGGATGACTTCAAAATGTACATCTCACAAGTTACGCATTCCTATAAATATACTATACTAAAGATCATTATTTCTGGTGGCCTTTTTGTTTTCTTTCTAATTAAAACCTGTGTTTAAAAATCATATTTTTTCTCTTTTCCCAAGTATATGAAAGCCTTTGACAAGGTAAACAAAATCACATTATTATTATAATACTTTTTATCCAGGATTTTGCATAGAAAGTAACAATTTTATAGTCCGGAGAAGTATGCTAAAGTATTTCTTTATTCAAAATATTGCCAAATAAACCTCACGTGTGCATTGTTAACTTCATTCTAGTGTTTCATGTGGCAACTTTGTGAGCAAATTTGAAGGCCATTTGTGCTGGCTCTCACAAGTTTATGCATCAAGTATGAACTTGAGGAATCTGGATTAGCCTATGGGGACATGGTCAGGCTTTGAAGGACTGTAAGTGCCACTGAAGTGCAAAAGAGACTGATTCAACAGTACAGTGTCAGCTGGTTAGAGTGTCAGGGATTGAAGTGTTTTGATTAGCCAGTAAGAACCAAATGTCTTAATATCTGGCTTCTATTTCATCAAGATTTTACTGCATTTATTTAAAATGGAAACAAGTGTCAATGCACAGGTTCTTCACACTGGCTGGTCAACACAATCTCTTCAGAGAAATTACATAAAAAATATTGAAATGAGCCCTGGCTGGTGTGGCTCAGTGGATTGAGTGCCCGTCTGAGAACCAGAGAGTTACTGATTGTATTCCCAGTCAGGGAACATGCCTGGGACGCAGGCCAGGTCCCCAGACGGTGAGTGACAGGCAACCACACATTAATGTTTCTCTCTTACCCCTCTCTCTAAAAATAAGTAAATAAAATCTTTTTAAAAATATTGAAATGAAATCAGAACCAATGTGATGGGTAACAATCATTAGCCTTATGGCTTTATGAATTATTTTCCTTAAAGTATTGCCTTCTACACATGTGAATTTCCTCCACTTTAAGGGATTTATTTGCCAAGACCAAATTCGCTTGGGTTTTCAGATTAGCAGGCCAGGCTATCCCCTGGATGACCTTGATACCGTCAGTTCATCCTCCTCTGCCCTCCTCCCTCGCTTCATCAGCTGCACACCTATTACGTGCCAAGCATTTGCGTGATCTAAGCGTAATAAACATGTATCCACCTCCAGGACGTGTAGAACCCACAAAATGAATCAACCTGCTTGGCGCTCTAGAGTCCCGTTTGAAAATCGCTCACATTGTCACGTGACCAATGCCACGAAGTTCAAGGGAGAATTGAGAAAAGGTCCCTGTCTTTGAGATCTTTATTTTTCGAAACCGGATCGGGGGCGTGGCTAATAAGCAAATAACTACTTAGATGGCCAAGTAGGAAAGAGAATTCAGAGGACACTAAGCTTAAGTGGGCAGGATTCACACAGCCTCTTGAAAGGCTTGGCCTCGTGATCTTGGAAGCGATCTAACTCTTCGAGGCTTTAATCCATGGATCCCATCCAGGGGCAGCCAGAACTAGCGTAAATCTTACGGCAAGTTTCACGGCAGGCAACACACTCTCGCTATCTAGGATCCAGAGGCGCGCGCTCGGAGCCCGCCAGGCCGCCTGAAAAGGGGACGGAAGAGGAGGGCCTTCTCCGCTGACGTCACAGGAGCGCCGCGGCCCCAGCAGTCTTTGACCTGTGGAGCGAGTGTGCAAGTCCCCACGATGTCGGCCACCGAAGCTGCTTTGGGATCCTTGGTAACGGATCTGTACGACGTGCAGGCCTTCAAGTTTGGGAACTTCGTGTTGAAGAGCGGGCTCTCTTCTCCCGTCTACATAGATCTGCGGGGCATTGTGTCTCGACCGCGTCTTCTGAGTCAGGTGTCCGCCCGGGAATGGGAAGAAGGGGGGTGATGGCGGAAATGGAGATCCGCAAATGGAGGAGAGTGAAAGGTGACCGGAGTTGGGCTGTGGGTGAGAGAAAAGAGCCAAACAGGAGGATCGACCCTACTGTCGGCCTGGGGAGTCAGTTTGAGAAGCGCAGGGCCAGGAACTGTTAGTTTCTTGGGGACAAAGAAAGCAGCCTGCTCTTTTACCCACCGAGTTTGACACGTGCTTTACAAGAGTTGGGACCTCAGTTTGGGGCCTCGTTTCGCATAGAAGTGGTTGAAGGAGTTCTGTGTATCTAACCTCGAGAAAATTAGATGTGGGGAAAGGTGGGAGGGGGAATTTAGTAGCTGCTCAAATAATTGAAAGGACTGTTGCTTGGAAGGGGGTTTCGATTTTGCACTGTGTGACCAGGAGCAGCAGGAATTAAGGCCTGAGGGTGGACATTTCGTGGAGGCATTTTCTTTTTTTTGAGGGGGGAGTCAATATTAGGAAAAAGTTATGCAAATTAGAGGTTACTAGCACAGTGCTTCTCAAACTTTAAGTACGTATGAATCACCTGGGGTTTTTGTTAAAAGGCATAATATGATTGAGTAGATCTGAGGCAGGGCCTGAGGTTAGGCACTTTTAGTAAGCTGCCTGCCAAAGCTGCAGACCACACTTTGAGTAGAATAGTCTAAATGTGATGTTCATTCGAGTTGCTACTACTACATGTGAATATTGAGCATTGTGAAGTTTTAAATTTAAATAGTCACCCATGGCTATCATATTGGACAGTGCACATATAGAACATTTCCATCATCACACAAGTTCTATCCAGAAGACACATGAAAGTTCCTCCTGTCACCTAAGGGCTTTTATGTCCACCGTTTGTGTGGTTGTTATGAAAGGATTGAAGCACTAGTTGAAATGGGTTGGACTACCCAGGATATTGCTATGGCGTGTGTCATCCGTGCTGAGGAAGTGAATGATTAGGGGGCCTTCTCATAAAAAATTGTATACCTTTTAACAAGTTGTCAGTTGATAAAAGACTGAAAACTATTTTTTGATACTAGATGTTGGCGTGGGTGTGATTTTTGGTAGTTAATTTGTAAGGAGTCGAAATGTTGAGAGGCCTGGCTGTAACAGAACTTCTTTCATGTCTACTTTATTCTAATAGGGTTTCTCAGTATTTGCACCCAGAAAAGGCAGTATAATTTACACTAAAGTCTAACTTCCTACTAGTAAGGAATATTAAACTATAGTATACACATAAACAAATGCAAGGGGGAAAAGGTACCATTCATCTCACTAAGAAATGTATTTCTGAAATAATCAGTTTTTATGCTTTTACCAGAAGCATAAATTTTATGCTTATAACAATTGTAAGTGGTAACTAAATACAGAAGAATTTTTAACACTTAGAGATTTACAGTAAAATTTCAATTTAAAATTTTGTCATGAAGAAAATGATCAGTAAGAGTTTTTTGACATAAATATATATTGCATTAGAATATAATTCCTTGGAAACAGTGGAATGAAAATATGAGTTCCCCAAAATGTAAATTTTTCCAAGTACCATAGTCTTAATATTTTCATTTTTTTTCAAATGGAGATGTTGAGAATCAAATCACTATAGCATCTGGTTCCCATTGTATTCACTTAAAAGAGTGATGTAACAGTTCTAGGATGATACGTTAATGTTTTCAGTACTCTAGAAATTACATCCTTTGCAACTTAAAAATAGATTTTTTTCAGCTCTTTAGAAATACCTGAGCAGAAAATTTTGAAGACCTCTGATCCCTAAGCAGCTGTGAGTGCTTGTTTGCTTTTCCTTTTTTAAAGTAAGGTTTTGAGTGGGAGTATACATTTTACCATTAAAATATGATGATTTGTGTGGAAAGAATATTATAAAATAGTATCTCACAATAGGTTCTGTATTTATGCAACTTTTATTTTTTAACATTTTTGTATTCTTCCATTGATGTTTCTCAGGTATAATTTACATACAACATTCTGTTAGCCTCAGGTGTACAACATAATGATTTAATAATTGTATATATTGCAAAGTGATCACTGCAGTAAGTCTAGTTAATATCCATCATCATACGTACTTAAAGAATATTTTTTCTGGTGATAACTTTTACGATCCACTCTCTTAACAACTTCCAAATATGCAACACAGTGTTGTTAACTGTAGTCACTGTGCCATACACTGCACCGCCATGACATTTACGTTGTAACTGTGAGTTTGTGCCTTGTGCCCACCCGTACCCATTTCATTCACCCTCAGCTCAAGCCCAGCCTGCACCTCTGGAAACTACCAATCTGTTCTCTATAAGTTGGATTTTTCTTTTCACCTTTTTTTTGGTTTGTTTATTTTAGATTAGACATATAAGTGAGATCATATGGTATCAGTCTTTCTCTGACTTATGTATTCATCCATTTGTCTATGGATGGATGTCTAGGTCGCTTCCACATGATGGCTATTATAAATAATCCTGCGATGAACATAGGAGTGCATATATCTTTTCAAATTAGTGTTTTGATTTCTTTAGATAAACATCCAGAAATGGAATTACTGAGTCAAACTAATTCTATTTTTAATTTTCGTGGAATTCCTGTACTGTTTTTCCATAGTGGTTGCACCAATTTACAATCCCACCAACAATGCTGTGCATTGGGGGTTCCCTTTTCTCCACATGCTTGCCAACATATGTTAATTTGTTGATGATAGCCATTCTGAAGGTGTGAAGTGATACTTCGTTGTGGTTTTAATTTGCACTCCCCTGATTTTGATTAGTGATGTTGAACATCATACGTCCATTGGCCATCTGTATGATCTCTTTAGAGAAATGTCTGTTCAGGTCATCTGCCCATATTTTAATCAAGTTTGATTTTTTTCAGTGTTAAGTTGTATAAGTTTCTTACTGTTTTGAATATTAACCCCTTATCGGATGTATCATTGGCATGTATCTTCTCACTCATCAGGTTTTCTTTTCATTTTGTTGATGATTTCATGCACTGCAAAAACTTTTCAGCTTGATGTAATCCCACCTGTTTACCTATGTATTTTTTGTTTACCTTATCCACTGTTACATATCCAAAAAAATGACTGAGAGCAATGTAAACAAGTTTGTTGCCTATGCTTTCTTCTAGGAGTTAACAGTTTTAGGTCTTACTTACATTTTTTCAAGTCTTTAGTGCATTTTGAGTTTGTTCCTGTATATGGTGTAAGAAAGTGAACAGTTTCATTCTGTAGAATGTATCTGTTCAGTTTTCCCAATGGTACTTATTGAAGAGCTGTCCTTACATCATTGTATGATCTTGCCTCATTTGTCATAAATTATTTGACCGTATAAATGCAGGTTTATTTCTGACCTCTGCTCTGTTCTGTTAACACACATAATAAATTTGTGTTTTATGCTAGTACCATGCTGTTTTGATTACTATGTCCTTGTGTAATTTGATATCAGGTAACCTGATACCTCTAACTTTGTTCTTTATATCACTTTGGCTACTTGGGGTCTTTTGTGGTTCTGTATAAATTTTAGAATTATTTGGTCTACTTTTGTGAAAAAATGCCATTGATATTTTGATAAGGATTGCATCAAATTTGTAGATTGCTTTGGGTAATATGGACATTTTAATGGTGTCAATTTTTCCAACCCATGAACACATGTCCTTCCATTTACTTGTGTCTTCAGTTTTTCTTAGCACTGTCTTCTAATTTTTAAAGTACTAGCCTTTTTACCTCCATTAAATTTATTCCTAGGTATTTTGTTCTTTTTAATGCAAATGTAAATGGGATTGTTTTCTTCATTTCTCTTCCTGATAGTTCATTGTTAGTGTATAAAAACACAACCAATTTCTGAATACTAATTATGTATCCTGCAAATTTACTGATTTCATTTATTGTAATTATTTTTTGGTAGAATCTTTACTGTTCTCTCTATATAGTATCATGTTATCTGCAAATAGTGACAGCTTGCTTTCTTTCTTGCTTGCTTGCTTGCTTTCTTTTCAATTTGGATGCCATTCACTTCTTTTTCTCTAGTAGTTGCTAAGGCTGGGACTTCTGATACTATGTCAAATAAAAGTGGTGACATAGACATCCTTGTCTTGCTCCTGATTTGAGGGATAAAGCTTACAGCTTTTCGCCTTTGGGATGTTAGCTGTGGTTTTTGTCATACATGGCCTTTATTATATTGAGGTGTGTTCCCCTATATCCACTTTGCTGAGAGTTTTTATTATAAATGGGTGCTTGATTTTGTCAAATGCTTTTCTGCTTGATATGATCATATTTTTTTATCCATTTTTATGTGGTATATCATGTTAATTGATATGTGGATGTTGAACCAACCTTGCATCCTGGGAATAAATCTCACTTGATCATGGTATATGACCTTTATTATTGTATTGCTGAATGCAGTTTGCTAATAATTTATTGAAGATTTGTTCATCCAAGTTCATCAGGGATATTGGCCAATAATTTTATTTTTTATAATGTCTGTCTAGTTTCGATATCAGGGTAATGTGTGTCTTATAAAATGAGTTTGGGAGCCATCCTTCCCCTTTAATTTTTTGAAATAGTTTGAGAAGTGTAAGTATTAATTTTTTGTTGAAAGTTTGGTAAAATTCACTTGTGAAGCCATCTGGTCCAGGGCCTTTGTTTGTGCGATTTTGTTTGTATGTTTGTTTTTAATAACCTACCTGTGTTTTTTTTTAATTCTGTTTTATTGATTATGCTATTACAGTTGTCCTGATTTTTCCCCTTTACCACCCTCCACCCAGCAACCCCCAGTCCCTCAGGCAATCCCCCCACATCACTGTTCGTGTCCATGGGTCATGCATATATATTCTTTGGCTATTCCATGTCCTATACTGTACTTTACATCCCCATGGCTATTCTGTAACTACCTGTTTGTACTTCTTAATCCCCTCACCTCTTCACCCACTCCCCCACACCCCACTCCCATCTAACATTCTCTGTATCCATGACTCTGTCTCTGTTCTTGTTTCTGTAGTTTGTTTTTCAAATTCAATTGTTGATAGATTTGTATTTATTAAGATTTTATTGTTCATAGTTTTGATCTTCTTTTTCTTTACTAAGTCCCTCTAACATTTCCTACAATAATGGTTTGGTGATGATGAACTCCTTTACATTTTTCTTATCTGGGAAGCTCTTTATCTGCCCTTTAATTCTAAATTATAGCTTTGCTGGGTAGAGCAATCTTGGCTATAGGTCCCTGCTTTTTATGTCTTGGAATATTTCTTGTCAGTCCCTTGTAGCCTGCAAAGTTTCTTTTGAGAAATCAGCTGACAGCCTTATGCGAACTCCTTTGTAGGTAACTAACTTCTTTTCTCTTGCTGCTTTTAGGGTTCTCTCTTTATCTTTACCTTTCACATCTTAATTATGATGTGTCTTAGAGTGAGCCTCTTTGCATCCGTCTTGCTTAGGACTCAGTGCTTCCTGGATCTCCATGTTTATTTCCTTCATCAAATTAGGGAAGTTTTCCTTCATTATTTTTTCAAATAGATTTCCAAGATTTTGCTCTTTCTCCTCGCCTTCTGGCACCCCTATGTTGCTAATGTTGGAATGCTTGACATTGTCCCAGAGGCTACTTATACTATCCTCATATTTTTGTATTCTTTTTCTTCTTATTATTCTGCGTGGTTGTTTTTTGCTTCCTTATGCTCCAAATCATTGATTTGATTCTCAGCTTCATCCACTCTACTGTTGTTTCCTTGTTAATTGTTCTTGATTTCAGTTAGTGTATCCTTTGTTTCTGACTGGGTCCTTTTTGTGCTGCTGAGGTCCTCACTAAGTTCCTTGAGCACCCTTATAACCAGTGTTTTGAACTCTGCATCTGACAGACTGTTTATCTCCATTTCATTTAGCTGTTTTTCTGGAGTTTTGATCTGTTCTTTCATTTGGGCCATGTTTCTTTGTCTCTTCATTTTGGCAACCTCCCCATGTTTGTTTCTATGTATTAGGTAGAGCTGCTTTAACTCCCTGTCTTGATAGCATGGCCTCATGTAGTAGGTGTCCTGTAGGGTCCAGTGGCACAGCCTCTCCTATCACCCAAGTTGGATAATGGAGGTGTGGTCTTCATGTGGGCTGAGTACATCCTCCTCTTGTAGTTGAGCCTTGGTTGCTGTTGGCAGGTCAATGGGAGGGATTTACCCAGGCCAGTCAGCTGCAAAGACTGGCTGTGACCACTGACCACCAACCTCCACTGTCCATGGAGAATCAGCTGTGCCAGGGCAGGGTGGTGGTGCTTGGCAAGGTCTGTGGCTGCCCATTGGGTGCACCAGCTCTGGGGTTTCCTGGGAGGTGCAGAGCAGGGTCAGCCCCCTGTGTTTTCCCTGGGACCACCCTGGCTAAACTATAAAGCAATCTGAGATGGCTTCTACTTGTGCTGAACTTGGAGATTCCCAGGTGCCGCCAAGATGTGAATCTAGGGTGGCTGCTGCTAGTACTGTGTCTGGGGTTCGCTGAGGCCAGCTGTTGCTTGTTTGAGAGGATTTAGGAAGTTGTGCAGCATGAACCAAGACCAGCCATTCAATTGCAAACGCAGCTTGGATAGGCCCATAAGTTGGGTGGGGTGGAGTCTCTGGGGATCTCTAAGGCAGGTCAAACAGTGTTAGGTTGATGGAGTTTCAGATATGGCACCAGCATGCCAGCTCTGTGGCTCTGTGAGGGGAGGATTCAGAAAAGGGACAATAGCCTCTCCTTGCTTTGATGCCAGACACTTGTTTCTCCCAGTATACCACTGGTGCTTTTCAAGCTGTTGCCTGGGTGCTGGAGCTCAGAGGGAGTGAGTCTGAGTAGGTGAGTCTCTGTGTGGGTTCTTTAAGGGGAACTGCTTGGGCTCTGGAAGTTTCTTCCACCCACTGAATCCCTGCTGGTTTTGGCAGTCAGAAATTATCAGGACTTATCTTCCTGGCACTAGAACCCTGGACTCTGGGATCTGGTGTGGGGCTGGAACTCCTTGGTCCTGAGATATCGCTCCTGGATTTTCATCCACCATACGTGGGTGTGGGATCAGCTTGTTCCACATGTCTGTCCCTCCAACCAGTCTGGATGGATGTGGTTTCTTTAATCCTGTAGTTATCAGACTTCAATTCAGTTTCATTTGTGATGGTTCTGAGTGACGGTTGTTCTATATTTTAGTTGTAATTTTGATGTGGTTGTTCAAGGAAGTGAGCCATGTCTGCCTATGCCACCATCTTGACCATGAGTCGGGAGTTTTTTTTGATTACTAATTTAATTTTATTAGCAGGTAGTAATGTCTTCAGATTTTGTTTCTTCCTGATTCAGCATTGGAAAATTGTATGTTTCTAGGAATTGACCCATTTCTTCCAGGTTGTCCCATTTGTTGGCGTACAATTGGTTGTCGTATTTCCTTATAATCCTTCATATTTCTGTGATGTCATTTGGCATTTCTCTTTTACTTCTGATTTTATTTATTTGGGCTCTTTCTGTTTCTTGCTGAGTCTGGCTAAAGGGTTATCTTTTTTTTTCTCTCTTTTCAACAAAACAGCTCTTAGTTTCGTTGATGTTTTCAGTTGCTTTTTTTTGTCTCTTTTGTTCATTTCTGCTCTGATCTTTATCGTTTCCTTCTATTCACTTTGTACTTTTTTTTTTTTTTTTTTTTTTTTCCTGGGTGTAAGGTTAGAATGTTTTAAGATTTTTTTCTTATGGTAGGTCTATATTGCTGTAAAATTGCCTTTTATAACTGCCTTGACTGTGTCTCACAGATTTGGGGTCCTTGTATCTACATTTTCATGTGTGTCAATGTATCTTTTGATTTCTTCCTTGATCTTATTGTTAACCCACTCATTGTTAGTAGCATGTTGTTTAGCCACCACGTGTTTGTGCTTTTCAGTTTTCTTTTTCTAATTAATTTCTAGTCTCATCCCATTGTGATCGGAGAAGATAGGAGGCTTGTTTAGTGGCCTAACATTTGACCTACATTTCAGCCAGTGTGACTTTTGATCTATCCTGGAAAATGTTCCATGTGTACTTCAAAACAATGCATGTTCTGCTGCTTTTGGGTGAAATGTCCTAAAAATAATAAGTCTCTGTGGTCTAATGTGCCATTTAAGACCCTTATTTCCTTGCTGGTTTTCTGTCTGGAAGATCTATCCAGTGATGTCAAAGGAGTGTTCAAGTCCTGTAGTATGACTGCGTTACTGTCGGTCGCTCCCTTTATGTCTGCGATATTTGCTTAGATGTGTAGGTGCATCTAGGTTGGGTATGTAGATGTTTGTGAAGGTTATACACTCCTACTGAATTGATCCAATCATCATGAAATGCCCTTCTTTGACTCTTGTTTTAGCCCAGTTTTTAAAGTCTGTTTTGTGTGATACAAGTATTGCTCCCTCAGCTTTTTTTTTATTTTCATTTGCATGAAATACCATTTTCCATCCCTTTACTTTTCAGTCAGTGTGACTTTTGATCTGAAATGGGTCTCTTATAGGCAGCACCTGTATTGGGTTTATTGTTTTATCCTCTTAGTCCTTTGTCTTTTGATTAGAACATTTGGTCTGTTTACATTTAAAGTAATTATTGGTAGGTATGTAGTTATTGCCATTTCACTCATTGTTTGCTGATTGTTTTTGTAGTTCTTCTCTGTTCCTTTCTTATTCTTTTGTTTTCTTGTATGTTGATGACTTTCTGTAATTTTTTTTGTTCTCTTTATTTCTTGTATATCTCTTACAGATTTTTGGTTTGTGGTTACCATGTGCTTCCATATACCAAGCTATGTTTATAGCAGCCTATTTTAAGGTGATAGTCACTTAAGTTCTAACACATTCTAAAACCACTACAATTTCTACCCCCTCACATATTTATATTTTTTTACTTTTGTGTGTGTGTTTGTGTTATCCCTTGATTGTATTTAGACATGATCTTCATACATTTGCCTTATAACTCATACTAGCTTTATTGTTGGTTCATCCACTGCTTTTACTGTTTGCCTTTGTCAGTGAGGATTTTTTCCTTTCCAGTATTTTCTTAATCACATTTTGTATCTTTTCTGTTTAAAGAAGTCCCTGTAACATTTCTGATAATACTGGTGGTGATGAGTCCTTTAGCTTTTTCTTGCCTGGAGAATCCTTCTCTCTTGTTTTTTTAAAAAATATTTTACTTGGTTATTTTTAGAGAGAGGGGAAGGGAGGGAGAGAGAAACATCAATGTGTGGTTGCCTCTCACGTGCCCCCTACTGGGGACCTGGCCTGCAACTTCCCAGGCACTTCCCTGACTGGGAATCGAACTAGTGACCCTTTGGTTCACAGGCTGGCAGTGAATCCACAGAGCTTCATCAGCCAGGCTTTTCTCTCTTCTTTAATTCTACCTTGCTGGGTAGAGTAATCTTGTTGTATGTCTTTGCTTTTTGTCATTTTGAACATTTTGTGCCAATCCCTTTTGACCTGCAGTTTCTGTTGAGAAATCAACATATAGTCTTATGGGAACGCCCATGTATGTAATTATCTGCTTTTCTGTTGGTACTTTTAAGATTTTCTCTTTAGGTTTTGGCATTTAATTATGATGTGTCTTGGTGTGAGCCTCTTCAGGTTAATCTTTTTGGGGGACTCTGTGCTTTCTAGACTATTTTGTATATTTCCTTCACCAGGTTAGGGATATTTTCAGTCATTATTTCTTCAAATAGTTTTTTTCTTCTTTTTTGTCCCTTTCTCTCTCTCTTCTTCTGGGAACTTTGTGATGCACATGTTGGTGTGCTTAATGTTTTCCCAGAGGTCCCTTAAATTGTCCTCATTTTTTAAAGTTCTTTTTTCTTTTGGCTGTTTCAGCTGGGTATTTTTCACTACCTTGTATTACAGATTGCTGATTCAGTCTTCTTCTTTATTTAATCTGATGTTGAGTTCCTCTAGTATATTCTTCCCTTCTTACTGGTTCTTTTTTGTATTCGAGGTCTCTTTGTTGAAGTCTCACTGAGTTCATCTATTCTCCTGCATTTATTGAGCATCTTTATTTACCAGTGTTTTGAACTGTTTATCTATTGGATTGCTTGTCTCCATTTCCTTTAGTTCTTTTCATAGAGTTTTGTTTGTTCTTACTCTTAGGATGTGTTTTTTTGTCTCTTCAGTTTGGCTGACCCTTTGTTTGTATATGTGTTAGGTAGATCTGCTGTTTCCTGGTCTTGAAAGAGGGGCTCTATATAAAAGGTATCCTGTGGGGCCAGTGCACAGTGCCCCCTGGTCACCTGAGGCTGGTGCTCCAGGGGTGTTCCCTCTGGGGGGGGTGTACGGTCCTGTGGTAGTTGAGTCTCTATTGTTGTTAGCACATCAGTGGGTGGGGTTGACCCTCAGGCTAACTGGCTGGGAGGGCCTGCTTTGACTACAGGCGGACAAGCTGTTTTGCAGGGGCTCACAACAGGGAGCAGAATGTGCTTTAGCAAGTCTCTGGTGCCAGTCGTCAGGTGTATTGGTTGAGAAGCTGCTTGGGAGGGCCTCTGGTACTTGTACATTTCAGCAGTTTTTTTGTGCTGGGTTTGGAGGCACTTGTGGGAGGCAAAGATGCTAGCCAAGGCTGGCTGCCACTTGTTCCAGGCTTGGGACCATTTGATGGGAGCTTGTGCTGGGCATGGGGCAGCTTAACTGGAGCCATGCTGCAAGCCAAGCCTGGTCTCCCTTATGCCAGGCTTGAGACCACGCGGCAGGAGCTACAATGTAAGCTGAAGCTGGTTGCTACTCATGGGGTTTGTGGACCTTTAGGAGAGTCTGCAGCACAAGGCTAGGGAGGCTGCTTTGGAAGAGGCTCCAGCTAGGTGAGCAGGTTGAGTGGGGCAGGGTCTCAGGGAGATGCTAGGGCAGGGCTTTGGTGTTAGCCAGGTTAATGAAGAGTGGCATTTTGTACCCATCCATGCCGGGACTGCTGGGTGTGAGGAAAGCTGAACAAAGGAACATTGGTTCCTACCAGCATCCCCTCAGAGAATTCTCCTAATCCCTGCTCCCCCAGCACTCACCCTAAAGTTAGTCAGTTAAATTCCTTGATATGACTCAGGCCCTTCTGCCTCTGTATTGGTGCTTGGAGCAAGTTTGTTTGTCCTTGAACCCTTTAAGATCAGGGTCTCAGCCTCCCATAACCCTGGGACATAATCCCCACCGGTTTTCAAAGCCAGATATTGTGGGTACTCCTTTTCTGGCTCAAGTACCCTGTGGCTGGGGAGCCAGGTGTGGGGCTTGGATACTTTGCTCCTCAGCAGGGACCTCCATAGCCTCGCTGTCCCGTTTATTAACCCCTACTCTGTGGATATGGGAACCTGCTCAGTCTGCGTTTCTATCCCTCCAGCCCCCCACCTGTCTCCATGTGGCTTCTTTACATCCGTAGTTTTAGAAATTCTGTTCATAGGTGGTTCTCCATGATGGCTGTTCTATAATCTATTTGCAGTTTTCTGTGTTCATGGGAGAAGATGAGTTCAGGCTTTACTTACTCTGTGATCTTGACTCCACCCCTTGCCTTTGGAAAGTTGATAGGGATTGCATTGAATTTGTGAGTTGTTTTAGTAGTATGAGCATTCTAACAATACAGTCCATGAGCATGGAATATCTTTCCATATTTGTCTTCAGTTTCTTTCACGACTGTCTTTTCCTTTTTTAAGATTTTATTTATTTATAGAGAGAGAAGAAGGGAGAGAGAAAGAGAGAAATGTTGATGTGTGAGAGATAGATCGATTGGCTGCCTCTCGCACACCCCCCAACTGGGGACCTGGCCTGCAAGCCAGGCATATGCCCTGACTGGGAATTGAACTGGTGACCTTTGGGTTCTCAGGCCAATCCACTGAACCACACCAGCCAGGACTCATGATTGTCTTAGTTTTCAATGTACAGCTCTTTGACCTCCTTGGTTAAATTTGTTCCTGGGTATGTATTTTTCTTTTCGATGAAATTGTAAATGGGATTGTTTTTCTTAATATGTCTTATGAAACTTCAGAACAACTGAAGACTTTCTTTCAGGAGGAAAATATAACTAGTAAGTGATAGAAAGGTTTAGATACTGAAAGCATAATAGATTACCAAGGGAAGCTGAGAACACTGGGGACCATCTTTAGTGTTTGAGGTCAACATCATAGCCTTCCCTACATTGCCCTGAGAGCAGACCTTGAGTCTAGATGAATAGTTTTATTGTTGTGCTTTTATATTTGTAGATGGGTTTATGCAGAGCGTGATTTAACAAAAAGCCATATATAGTTTTCTAATCAGGTTTGAGACTGTTTCCCTAATGGGTCTACTGTCCTTAATGTTATATTGCCTTCTTTATACACAATTTAAAATGGAATAATAGAATAATAATTAATAATAATAAAAATAGCAAGGAATGGAATAGGCGGGCTGACTTGAGTTAAGGGAGGCTTCTTCCTTCTAGGGTTTAAAGCCCTGTCCCTCCCTTCCTAGATGGTGAATCTGCTTATTTTCTCAATTCAGTGAAAAAATAAAAAAATAAAATAGAATAATAATAGTTTATGTGTTCTTTTTTTTTTTTTTACAGGTTGCAGAACTTTTATTCCAAACTGCCCAAGATGAGGGGATCAGTTTTGACACTGTCTGTGGAGTACCGTACACAGCTTTACCGTTGGCTACCGTTATCTGTTCAACGAACCAAATTCCAATGCTCGTTAGAAGAAAAGAAACAAAGGATTATGGTAACATAAAAGTAGTATAAGGATTAAGTTGATGTGTTACCTCATACTGCTAGAATTTTTTCTTCTAGGCACTGCTCTTTTACCAGTCACCTTGAATATGTTTTACAGGCCCTTTAAGTTGTTGTGGCTTGTGGAATTTGTTCACTGTTGCCATAAATAAATCATCTTCCTTTCATTTAGAGTCTAGGGGTGAAATGGCAATGAAAAAAGTGCTTTTTTGCACTATATCTATATGACCCAACGTTTTTACCAGCCCTTCCTTCATCAGCAGAATATTCTAAGAGCACTTTGTCAGTATATTTATATTTAAATCATATGAAGAGAAATACATGAATAAAATTACTCAAAGCAAGATAAATGCCACATAGAATTCTTAGTGGAGATATTTTTTTTCATGGGCCATGGCAATAGGTTATCAGGTGGGTGTTTTAAATATGTGGGCTTGCTTTAAAACCAAACCAGTCTAAAAATATTGGAACTGACTTGATATTTGATAATGAGGAAGTAATGGGGTTTTCTTATTTGTTTGTTTTGCATTGTGTTGGTATGATAGTATTTCTATTATATGTTTTTTAAAAGAATCCTTACCTCTTATGAATGCATTTAAAAATTTTTATGATGAAATCATGATTCTGAGAATTGCTTCTAAAAACGATGTGGGGAGGGAGGGAGTGGGGGTGGGGATGTAGCTGGAACAAGATTGACCACAAGTTGTTAAGTGCTGAAGTGCTATAGTTAGGGCTGATTGTTGATCTCCTTTGTCTAGTTTTATTTGTTTGAAATTGTCTGTATAAAAAGTAGTAAAAGTATTTTTGCTGCTTGAAGGCGCAGTATTTATGTGACTCACTGCTCTTAATGAAACTATTACTTCTGTTTTCTTATGTTTCTTCAAAAATACTTCTTAGGGTGAGATTATTAATTTTAAATATGCCTATAACTACTTGCAGTTTTGTGTTATAATCCAAGCTGATTCAGTTAAACTTGACAATTCTTCAATGGGGAGGAAAGGAGTTGAGAGGCAAGAGATGGGAAAGGACAGAGATGCACCTGTGGTAAAGCTCCAAAAGTGGCCAAAATATTCACCAGTTCTATTTCTACTTCAAAATAAGGCAGATTTGGTAGTGGAAAATATAAAAATGTGTATCTAAAAATGAGTCTATAAAGTCTACAGCCTGAGTTCCTTACATTTTTAGGTCATCTTAAATAGTTTATCTTGGGGGTTGGAATGGGAAAGCACATTTAGTCACATTGCACTGTGTAGTTCATGAAGTTGTGGTGGTTGGTCTGACTGGTTGCTGAGTGTTTCCCCCCTGAATCTGTATGTGTGAAGGCCGATTTTGTGGCTGAACTTGAGTGATGAACTGATGTGTTGATGGAAAAAGGAATGAGATCATTGAGGGTATCGAGTTGTTATTTGTTTCATCACTTTCCTTGATCTAGGTGATCTTGCTTTAAGAAATCCCATATTTGAAATTTGGAGCACAAACATGTTAAGTGGTTTTTATTTACATTGCAAAATAATTTGTTAGTTTTACAGTAAATATTCTGTATATGTAACTGACAATTTTTGGATACAGAGACATTGAATAAAACAGTAATTATTGCACATTGAAGATTCATCAGAAATGAAATAGCTCCAAAGTAGATTATCTGAAAATAAGATTTAGGTCATCCATCTCTTCGTAAATACATTCCAAACTTATTTTGTAAGGTACATCTTGAGTTGAATGAAGTATTGAATTGGAATCAATATAATTCTTTCTTGTCCAGGTACCAAACGTCTTGTAGAAGGGGCTATTAATCCAGGAGAAAACTGTTTGATCATTGAAGATGTCGTTACCAGTGGATCTAGTGTTTTGGAAACTGTTGAGATTCTTAAGAAGGAGGGCTTAAAGGTCACTGATGCCGTAGTGCTGCTGGACAGAGAACAGGGAGGCAAGGATAAGTTGCAGGTACATGGGATTCGTCTCCACTCAGTGTGTACACTGTCCAAAATGCTGGAGATTCTTCAGCAACAGGAAAAGATTGATGCTGAGATGGTTGAGAGAGTGAAGAGATTTATTCAGGAGAATGTTTTTGTGGCAGCTGATCCTAATAATTCTCACCCATCTATAAAGAAAGCACCCCAAGAACTCAGCTTTGGTGTACGGGCAGAGCTGCCCAGGATCCACCCAGTTGCATCGAAGCTTCTCAGACTTATGCAAAAGAAGGAGACCAATCTGTGCCTGTCTGCCGACATCTCAGAGTCCAGAGAGCTACTGCAGGTAGCAGATGCGTTAGGACCCAGCATCTGCATGCTCAAGACTCATGTAGACATTTTGAATGATTTTACTCTGGATGTGATGAAGGAGTTAACCGCTCTGGCGAAACACCATGAGTTCTTAATATTTGAAGACCGGAAATTTGCAGATATAGGAAACACAGTGAAAAAGCAGTATGAAGGTAAGTAGTCAGTCGTCCCTCGCTATGTCGCGGTTCAGTTATTGAGGCCTCACTGTATTGTGGGGAAACCTGCTATAAGTGAACCGTGATACAGCGAGGGACGCCTGTACTTCACTGGTGAGTACCTGTGTAGAATTTTATATGTTGTTAAAACTATGTAGGTTTAAGAGTATAGAAAGTGTTTAAGAGCATATGAAGTGTTCATAAGAGTGTGGGAAAGGTTTATAGGAGTATGGGAAGGGTTTATAAAGCCTTAAAATATGTATCAATAATAAAATAAATATCGCGCCGCCACTTCACGGATTTTCACCTATCACGAGGGTCTCTGGAACATAACTCCCGTGATAGGTCAGGGATCACTGTATTCAGGAATCTGCAAGAACCAGAAATGTATTGGCTCACATCACTGAAAGTCCAGCCACAGAACAGGCTGTCAAGCATGGTTGGATCCAGGAGCTCACGTGGTATCTTTGGACTTGCTTTCTCCTCTTCTGTCAGCTCTGCTTTCTTCTTTCTCAGGTAGGCACACTCCTCATGCCTACCCCAATTCAGTCACTGGGGTGTACAGTACCTTTAGGTGTAGAATGACTAAAGGTGTAGCTAACCTTTATTAGCTTGCCTGGGTAATGTGCCCTGCCCTTGGTAATGTGAGGTTAACTTTGAGTAAACTTATTAGCTGAGGTTGGTCACGGGTAGTTCCCCTAAAGAAAATGGATGTGCTGAGGCCTGAAGATGGGACATGGGTTCTAGGCCTGCAGAAATGACAGAGGTTGTCCCTGGCAGAACACAGTGAGTTCTAACATTTGAAAAATGGAAATTGCAGTGATAGGAAACAATGAAAAGGTAGTATAAAGTTGTAGCATTTATTTTTAGCAGAAAAAGATTTGTTGATATACATTCTTTTAAAAAATTATCTTAAAAATAGGAACTCAAAGTAGAGCGTATGTCAGTTGAAAAAATTGCTTAATTCCCTACCCGTTCTTCTTTGCAAATTTCTGTGATAGTGTACATAGCTAATGCTTTTTCCCCTTAATGCTACATTTCATCATGTCAATAACCCTTATAGGCATTTTCCAAGATAATTTCTTAAAGTAATGCATATTCTTAAGCTATTTCTTTAGATTTGTCTACAAAATATTTTTTATGTGCTTAAGATGTGCTGCTTAGTTTAGTTTATTGACTAATATAAAAGTTATACAAACTTTCTATAGGTTTACATATAGTCTTTTCAGAAATCAATTAGGGTTATTGCTCTTAGCTTTTAAAACAAATACAATTGCCTATTGAAATTTGAATAACTAAAGAGACATTAGGAATAAGTGGAAGATTTGATAAATGGTAAAGTTGCTGCAAGATCCCTGCAGAAGGAAAATTTGTCATCTTCAGAGGAATTTCAAAATGTTGATATCTTTGACCTCCATAAACACCCATCTTCACTGGGGTCCATTTCTTCTTTTTTTTTATTTTTTTTTTTCGCATTTTCTTTTTTCATTTAACTTTTGTTGTACTTTTTTACATTACCTTTTAGTCCCCTTATACCCTCTGTCTCCCTCCCACCCCCAATTTCTAACTGTATAAGTTTTATTGGTGGTCACAAGCTTCAGCCTATAAGGAAAAACAGTCTTAGCGATGCTTGTGAACTAAATGCAGAACTTTCAGTAGTTTTTTCTCATTATGATTGCTTAACTAGCTACTAGGTGGGCAGATACATTTTTTACACTTAGAACTGTAGGTCTACTGGAACACTAAAATTCTCGAAGTGTTTCACTATTTCATTAAAGTGTTATAGGACATTATTTCATATTGTAATTGGTTGGTTGGCAAAAAGTTAAAGGGTTTTATGTGAAATTGAACAAATGTCTCTCCCCCGCCCCTCTTCTTAGGTGGTGTCTTTAAAATAGCTTCCTGGGCGGATCTAGTGAATGCTCACGTGGTGCCAGGCTCAGGCATTGTGAAAGGCCTGCAAGAGGTCGGCCGGCCTTTGCAGCGGGGGTGCCTGCTCATTGCAGAAATGAGCTCCGCTGGCTCCTTGGCCACTGGGAACTACACTAAAGCAGCGGTAGGTGACAGAGGGACTGGGCTGTTACACTACATGTTTCAGAGGAAGAGTATCTTAATTTGGGCTCTATGAAACCCTACTAAAAAAATGAGCCGCTGTTAGTGTCACAGTATGTTAATACTATTTGGCTAGAGTTCCCTGATAATTATTAGCATTTTATACCTTATAATATACCTTGCAGTGGACAGTTAGAAGATTTGAATTATACGTCCAAGAGAGAAACATTGAAACACAGATACTTGGTCAAATAAACATCTGCCCATATGCTTACTGACCTTTAAGATAGTGTTGTTTTGTCTCGTCTTGGCTTATCTTGTCTCGTCTTGTCTCACCAAGGGTTGAAATTGAAGAGCTTCTTCCCACACATATAGCAGCTCAGGGTCCCCCAAGCCCCACAGAAATGCATTCTTGGGACCGTAGCTCACATGCTGTGGCATTTTCTGTTTTAGTCTTTGATATTGATTGGTATTGTATGAGAAGACTCTTAACTGGGGCCTAGACATACTGTTTTCTCCAGTAACTCCATTATTAAAAGTCCTTGTAATACTGTACATGTTAATACCAGCACCCATACCTGCATGCCAGAATAGAATGAGAGAGGATAATTACCTAGTTAAAAAGTTTCATAGTTGGATAGTCGCCTAGAAAGTTGGATAGATCACCTTTATAGATATTTTACTTTTAAAAGTAACACATTTTTACTTTAATAATATTTTAATTTTTACATGGGAATTTATTTTTTCATATCAAGTACTGTCTGTGAAGATCTCACATGGTCCTAGGACCAGGTTTGAACCCCACCCTTGAATTGTCCATAAATGTCCATGATTTCCCAACTCTCATAACAGAGAGTCTGTGAGTCATTCTGGGAGTCTGGGTCTGGCACAAGGACAAGATGTCACTTTCTGGTGGGTAGTAGTACTGGCGGCAAGAAGACAACAGTGTAAGTCTCAGGGAAGATTCAAATTAGGAAGCCAGGGAGACCTAAAGAAACTTCTGTGAATGTGGGGTAATGGTATAGAAACTGTGAAGGCCTATTATTGGCAAACATTAAAGAAGAGCGAAAGTGGTGGAGTTGAGATTACTTTGGCTCTTGACCACATAACTGTTTGTATATGGTGGTTATCCTTGAATATGGAGTATCCTGTATAGCTAGGCATTAATCTACAGTGTGGTTTTATGCCATTTAGAAATATATGCTAGAGTACTTTCCTCATATACTTTTTGTAATTAGGTGGATCCCCAAGTATTATTACAAATAAGAAATTATGCAGAGTCTAGATTCTGGACAAACATAGTACAGGATTTTCAATGTTTTTAGGATATGGTTAATTGGGAGAAGGGGAGAGATGGAGTTAATGGAGCAAGTATATAGATTCATATCTAAGATTGCCCATTTTAGATACAATGAGTTTAATGGGAAATGAGAAAACACATCCATAAAACAGTAAAGTTTCTTACTAGTTAATAGAGTCAGTTTTTTATTTTACTTGTAGAACTGTTATTCTTTGTAATTAACTGCTTCTTGTAATCTGTCCTGTTACATTCTATTTAGGTTAAAATGGCCGAGGAACATTCTGAATTTGTGATTGGTTTTATTTCTGGATCCCGAGTAAGTATGAAACCAGAATTTCTTCACTTGACTCCAGGAGTCCAGTTAGAAGCAGGAGGTAGGTCTATCCACTGATCCTGGTTCTTCCAAAATGTTTCTTTATCCAAGTCAGCAAAGGCAAAATGAAATGTTGTGTGTTGTCATAAAGTTGCTAAAGAGAAAGCTTGTTTGTCAAGAATAATAATAAATGAGCCCTTTGGCCTAGTGGTACTGACCTAGGTATGCAAAATTTTGGGTTGGCCAAAAAGTTCACTTGGTTTTTCCTATAACATGGCTCTAGTAGCCCTGGCTGGTGTGGCTCAGTGGATTGAGTACCAAAAGGTCACCAGTGCAGTTCTCAGTGAGGGCACATGCCTGGGTTATGGGCCAGGTCCCCAGCTGGGGGCATGCGAGGGGTAACTGATCAATTTATCTCTTGCACATCAGTGTTTCTCTCCCTCTCTTCCTTCCCCTCTATTAATAAATAAACTCCTAAAAATGTAGACGGC
This sequence comes from Trachops cirrhosus, assembly GCA_028533065.1. Taxonomy (NCBI): domain Eukaryota; kingdom Metazoa; phylum Chordata; class Mammalia; order Chiroptera; family Phyllostomidae; genus Trachops; species Trachops cirrhosus. Next base: position 98,770,029 of record CM052539.1, on the reverse strand, counting down.
TCTAGTAGCACTTAGTTGTCTTTAACTTCCTTCCAAACAATTCTGTTAGATTGTATTGTCACAGCTGTCATATTAGTGTGCATTAAAAAAATCAAAGTTGGTGAATTGTTGTATTATAGCCATTTTAATACTGAAGATGGAAGAAAATAATGCAACATTTTTGGCATGTTATGCTTTGTTTAATTTCAAGAAAGGTAAAAACACAACTGAAACACAAAAAGATTTATGCAGTGTATGGAGAAGGTGCTGTGACGATCAAATGTGTCAAAAGTGGTATGCGAAGTTTCATGCTGGAGAGTTCTTGCTGGATGATGCTCCAGTCGGGTAGGCCAGATAAAGTTGATAGTGATCAAATTGAGACATTGAGAATAATCAGTGTTCTACCACATGGGAGATAGCCGACGTGCTCAGAATATCCAAATAAATGAAGTTATTTGTGAAAATGAACAATGTGTATTTTATTTTACGGTGGAAAAAAAACAACTAAAGGGACTTTTGGCCGACCCAGTAGCTTGCAGTCTAATTTTAGGATGAAAATTTAGAAAACTGCTTCTCATTGAAATGTACCCAGGTATTTTAGTTGTGTTTCCCAGCTGATGTTCTGAATCTGCTGCCAAGAAAGGTGTTCCGTGCTCCAGGAAGAATGCACCAAGCTAAACAAAATCACATGTTCGCTTCTTTGTTAGAGGACTTTGCAGAGCTCCAGTGTGGAGATATGTGGTCTGTCATGACTCCCAAGCTTATTTGAATATGTTAACACTATCAGCAATCTAACAAACACAGTTGCAGTGGCTAAAAACAGTGCAAATTTTCTCACTGATAGTCTCTAATCAGTAGAGGAGTAACTGAGTTGTAAAAATATACATATTTAAATGTCCTTTGGGACTCAGTGAAGCTGTTTCAGTTTTGAATGTGGAAGAAATGATGACTTGGAAAACTATTTTCCTTAAAAGGCTATTGTGCAAGAAACATTGCTTATGGTGGCTATGGGAGTTTATTCTATCTTGCTTTCTATCTTTTTCCTTCTTTATGGATTAGGTTAAGAAGTTGGAGATTGGAACTCTGAACAGTAAGTAGGGTTCTTAGTTAGTAAACCTATTTAAAATGAAAACACTTAATGCTTGACCTCTGGCCAAGATGGAGATGTAGGTAGATACACTTTGCTTCCTTGCACAACCAAAAAAGGGACAAATTTAAAAACAAAAAATAACCAGAATTGCCAGATAATCAAACTGTATGGAAGTCTGACAACCAAGGAGTTAAAGAAACACTCATTCAGACTGGTAGGAGGGGTGGAGACGGGCAGCCGGGAAGGACAGGATGTGCTGCAAAGCAGTGGCTGGTGGACCTGGTGATCTCACGTTTGTGTGGTGATAAAGCAGGAGGAACCACGGGGTGTGGGGAGGCAGTAAGACAGACCACACAATCCAGGGTTCCAGTGCAGGAAAAGAAAGCCTCTAAACCTCTGGCTGTAAAATCCTGTGGGAATTATGGTGGTGGGAGAAACATCCAGCCTCATAGGAGAGTTTATTGGGAGACCCACCGGGTCCTGGAACGTACACAAGCCCACCCACCTGAGAATCAGCACCAGAAGGGCCTGATTTGCTTGTGGGTAGTGGAGGTAGTAACTGAAAGCCAGCAGAGAGCTGAGCAAGCGGCATTGTTCCCTATTTGACCCCTCCCCCACAGGCAGTGCCACAATGCAGTGACATGGGTTGCCCCGCTCTGGCCAATACATAAGGCTCTGCCCCTTACAACATAACAGGTGTGCCATGACGAAGAAATATGGCTCAAATTAAAGAACAGATCAAAACTCCAGAAAAAGAACTAAGTGACAAGGAGATAGCCAGCCTATCAGAAGCAGAGTTCAAAATACTGGTAATCAGGATACTCACAGAAATGGTTGAGTATGGTCGCAAAATAGATGAAAAAGTGAAGGCTATGCAGAGTGAAATAAAGAAAAATATACAGGGAACCAACAGTGAATGGAAGGAAACCAGGACTCAGATCAATAATTTGGACCAGAAGGAAGAAAAACATTGAACCAGAACAGAATGAAAAAAATAAGAATTTTAAAAAATGAGGAGAGGCTTGGGAACTACTGGAATAATTTTAAGTGTTCTAACATCCACATCATAGGGGTGCCAGAAGGAGAAGAGGAAAAGCAACAAACAAGTGGAAAACTTATTTTTTCAACAAGTGGAAACAATATTTGAATAAATAATAAAGGACAACTTCCCCAAGCTGACAAAGGAAATAGACTTCCAGGAAGTCCAGGAAGCTCAGAGAGTCCCAAAGAAGTTGGACCCAAGGAGGAACACACCAAGGCACATCATAATCACATTAGCCAAGGTAAAAATGAAGGAGAGAATCCTAAAAGCAGCAAGAGATAAGGGGACAGTAACCTACAAAGGAGTTCCCATCAGACTGTCAGCTGATTTCTCAAAAGAGACCTTGCGGGCAAGCAGGGGCTGGAAAGAAGTATTCCAAGTCATGAAAGACAAGGGCCTACATCCAAGATTGCTCTATCCAGCAAAGCTTTCATTTAGAATGGAAGGGCAGATCAAGTGCTTCCCAGATAAAGTCAAGTTAAAGGAGTTCATCATCACCAAGCCCTTATTGTATGAAATGGTAAAGAGACTTACCTAAGAAAAAGAAGATAAAAAATGTGTAGTAAAATGACA
>CM052539.1:98755708-98767245 GCA_028533065.1 Trachops cirrhosus | reverse complement strand
AGCAACAGGGGAGTGGGAGGAGGAGAGGGGGGAACGGTACGAAGAATAAGTAGCATGGATGGTAGGTAGAAAATAGGCAGGGGGAGGGCAAGAATAGTAGGGGGAATGTAGAAGCTAAAGAACTTATGACACATGGACATGAACTAAAGGGGGGAATGTGGGTGGGAGAGGGTGTTCAGGGTGGAGGGAAATGAAGGGGGGATAGATAATAGGACAACTGTAATAGCATAATCAATAAAATATATTTAAAAAAGAATGAAATGGGATCACTATCTTCTACCATACACAAAAATTAACTCAAAATGGATAAAAGACTTGAAGAATGTAAGACCTGAAACCATAAAACTCCTAGAAGAAGACATAGGTAGTAAGCTCCTTAAAATTGCCTGGTGATTTTTTTTTTTTTTTTTTTTTTTGATTTGACATCAAAGGCAAAGGAAACAAAGGCAAAAATAAAGTGGAACCACATCAAACAAAAGTTTTGCACAGTAAATGTAACCATCAAAATGAAAGGGCAACCTACTGAATGGAAGAGACTATTTGCAAATTGTGTATCTGATAAAGGGTTAATATCTAAAATATATAAACTCAGTAACAAACAGTTGGATTTAAAAATGGGCAGGTCTGAAAAGACAGTTTTCCAAAGAAGACATACAGATGGCCAGCAAGTTCATGAAAAGGTGCTCAAAATCAGTAATCATTAGGGAAGTACAAATCAAAACCACAGTGAGATGTCACCTCATTCCTGCTGGAATAGCTGTTATCAAAAGGCAAGACATAACAAGTTGTTGAGGATGTGGAGAAAAGGGAACCCTTGGGTACTGTTGGTGGGAGTATATATTTGTGCAGCTACATATGGTTTATGGGACAGTATGAACAAGTTCCTCAAATTAAAAAAAAACTGACACATGATACAGCAATTCCAGCTGTGGGTATTTTTCCAAAGAAAACAAAATCCTAACTTGAAAAGGTAATACACACACCTGTGTTTCTTGCAGCATTATTTATGATAGCCAAAATATGGAAAAACCTTAAGTATCTGTTGATGGATAAATGGATAAAGCAATTGTTTTATGGAATATATGTTATTCAACTATAAAAAAGAATGAAATACTGCTGTTTGCAACAACGTGGATGAACCTCAAGGGCATTATGCTAAATGAAATAAGTCAGAGAATGACAAATCCCATATATGCTCACTTATATGTGAATCTAATTTATAAGCTCATTGACACAGGGAGCAGACTGGTGTTTACCAGAGGAGGGGGGCAAATGGGTCAAGGCGCTTAAAAGGTACAAACTTCCAGTTATAAAGTAAGTCATGAGGATGCAATGTACAGCAGGCAACTGTGGTCAGTAATACTGTATTGCATATTTGAAAGTTGCTAAGAGTAAATCTTAAAAAATTCTTGTCACAAAAGAAATTTTTGTGGTCATGCCAGGTGATGGATGTTAAGTAGACCTATTGTGATCAATTTGTAATGTATACAAATATTGAATCATTTTGTTGTATACCTGAAGCTAATGTTATTATGTCAGTTATACCTCAATAAAAAATACATAAAAAGAATGAAAAAGCCAAAATTAAGGATTAGGCTTTGTATACAGGGTGGGGCAAAAGTAGGTTTAGTTAGTAGTTGAGTATCTGAAACAGTTTATCCATGTATTATTATTAACTATTATATTATTTTCCACATGAACAACTGTAAGCCCGCTCTCTGCCCACTGTGTATAGTCTGAGCACTTGACGGGTTGTGGCAGAAACGTTCACACATGTGATCATGGTCCAGTTAAATGCCTTGTGAGGACTTTGCCAACGGTGTCACTGATTCTGAGATGTGTACTAAAATTGCCTTAGATTTAAGGCCTATTTTTCTTTTTTAAAAAATACTGTTAAACTATAAATGCTCTATAATTGGACAGTGAAAAGGAGTTGGCTAGCTTCCTTCTGCCCCGTGGAGGTCTCTGGCCATCCGGAGTCTGTCTCTTCACCTGCGTCTACTCGCTGTACAGAGGAGCATGGAAAGCAAGAGCATAGTTTTGTTTAAAGCTGGTTACTTTTCAGGAAAGGCATATGACAGGTTTTCTCATGTTTTTTGTTATTAAATGGTAACTTTTGTGTTTTTGCAGGTGACAATCTTGGCCAACAGTACAGTAACCCACAAGAAGTTATTGGCAAACGGGGTTCTGATATCATCATCGTAGGCCGGGGCATACTAGCATCAGCTAATCGTCGGGAAGCAGCTGAGATGTACAGAAAAGCTGCCTGGGAAGCTTACTTGAGTAGACTTGGCAGTTGAGTGTCTCAGATACATTCTGTAAAGGTTTGAAGACCCATTGTCTCCTGAGAGGTATTGGCCGGAAATGACAAGCAGCCTTTGAAACTGTTTGGGTTCTTCCATCAGAATGACTTTCTAAAGTTACCACAGTGTTAGGAAATATTGAGTGGTTGTAATCACTGCATTATTGCTGTAATAAGTTCATTTTTAAGCATTCTTTCAGTGAGACTGATGTCAGCTATGCAATTACAATCCTATGTTAAAATCTCCCCCACTATCTGTAGATCAGATTTCTTCTTTTAAGTGCCATGACACAAAAATTTTAGGAAATACAGAGTACAACAGTTCTTGTGTCCTTTATTCCGTGTTTAATGTGATAACTAAATAATACTAAAATATTAGCTGTTCTCTTAAAAGTGCTGGTCCAGGCATCCAAATGGTGCAGGTTCGCAGAACTGCCATTGCTCCCTCAGCAAAGGTGGGTGGGGCATGAGACGGTGACTGCAGCTGAGACTCTGAGCCCGTGTCTGACTGTCCTTGCAGCAGAGCCCGATTCTTCCCCTGAGCAGCAGCAGCGAGCCTGTGCTGAAATCCAGTCACAGCTGCTCTTTGCCTTATTTGGATTACAAATGGACCAGCTGCTCCTTCATGTATTTAAAAAGACGGCAACATCGAGGGCTAAGGTTCATTTGGAGGTTTGCTTGAGGATCGTAATTGTCCCAACTGTCACTGACAGGGAAGTAGGCCTTCACTAGCCCTAAGGAGAAAGGACCTCGGCAGCAGAGCGGATGCTGTCATCCATGTCTCTGGGTTCCCACCACACCTCTGTAACGGGGCCAAGGACGGCCACCTGTCCTCCCAGCCCCCACCTCACACAGGCAGCCCTGTCCTCACTCAGGTACCAAATGCAGTCTTTCCCAGAAATGCCTGCCAGTTTCTGGAGATCTATTTCTTTAGTCTGTTCAGGAAGCCCCTTGGAGGGGGGAGAGTAAAGGATGTGGGTTCAGATGACCTTTTTCCCCATCAGCATTTATCCCCCCCATACCCTCTTCCACCCCCACCCCCACCCCCCATTCACCACGCACTTGTCCATGTCCTTGAGTGCTCTCCTTTTTTCTGTATCGCTCAATCCCTCTGCCCACACTGTGCCGTCAAAGCCCTGTCTGAGCAGGGCCAGGGGGCAGTTGCATTTGAAGACTCCGTTCTGATTCCGGCAGCACTCTGACGGTCTGCCTTTCCTTGTTGGGACCATTCCTGCGGACGGCAGGTGTTGGCCAGCATGTCCTCATGACAGCTGTTCCCGTCCCTGACTGCCCCACTCTTCTAACGACTCAGGTGGAAGCCGGGGATTTCCGTTTGGGTTTCGTGGCATTCCCCCTTGGTGTCTTCCTGAAGAGCTCTGGAGTCCCTGTGCTGCGTCTCCAGAGAAGTTCCTTTTGGAAAAGGCAAATGATCAAGGAATACAAAGCCCAGAAGGAAAAGGAAGGAGTGTCACCCTTGGGACTCCTCTGAAGGAGCTGTTAAGAGAAATACCGATAAAATCAGCAGGAGCCAATTAGATCCCTTCAAAGTCTCGGTGACCCTGAGGCTGAGAGACCTTTGGAGTGATGTGCTGGGTGTTATTGGTCACTTGATGGATTGAGAGGTCAATGATTCTCACACTTCAGAGCATGTGAGAATGACCTGGAGTTTTACGTCATACTGGCTCTAGCCCCAGCATCTCTGACCAGATAGTTTTAGGATGGACTTGAAAATTGGCATTCCTAAGGAGTTACTGGCAGTGCTGATGCTGCTGGCACAGGGACCACACTTTGCAAACCGCTGCACTGCTTGGTCGCTTGGTCACATGATCACATATTTCTACTGCAAGGAGACCCTTTTGCAGTCTGCTTCCCTCTCTTACTGAGTTACCTAGCCCTGCCCTTCAAAAGTGTGGATTGCCACCCCAGGGCTGGCAGAGCCTGTCCTGGTACTGAAGTTCACCTATGGTCCCATCTGAGTAACTTGAAGGGAGATCAGCAGGGCATCAGAGATCCTGCTTTAGCAGATTTGGTGTGTGGCCTAGAAGGTTGCATTTCTCACAAGAGCCTAAGCCCAGTGTTGTAGATCTCTTATGTAGGCAAAGCCCAGACCATCTGGAAGTCAAAACTGTGGGGAACAAATTGACCCAGATGAAGAATTTAGGTTGTCTCGGGGCCCATGAGGGTGCTTTTCAGCATAACACTGTTTTGGGGGCATTAGGTAGTTTAGCCCTTCTCAGTCAAGGGATATTCACCGAGCATGAGCTCTGAGCACTGTAACACCTGGTCCTGCTGAGGAAAATGGACGGTTCCCACAGCGTGGCCAGCACATCTGTACAACTAATGGGAATGGAGAATTATCTCCTGGCATCTCCCAGTGCCCTAGGCATTCTGTAGAGCATAAGCCAATATACTTTGTAGTGCTGGGGGGAGCCTAAGCAACCTGATAGGGCTCCCTTTACATAGACCCAGAATAGTACAGAGGGATCAGCCCACAGCCAGCCTGTGTCTCAGTCCCAACTCAGCCTCGTGCTGATGTGAGTCGCCTCTAGGAAAAGCTCCCTAAAGCCCCTCCAAAGTCTCTGGGAAAAGGCACTGGAGGGTAAAGATGATAACCTTTAATGTTCTTTCAACTCCCATTCACCCACCACTTCTGAACAAAATGGCTGCTGGCTCCACTAGGACGAGGCCTGGAAGCCCGGGTCACAGGCTCTGCCTACAGCTCCGGAGAAGGGCAGGTGCAGGGTATTACCTCTGAGTACGTGGGAGCAAGGAATAATAGAGGGGAGGCTCAGGACTTGGGGAGGAGTGGCATGTATGTGAGTGAGTGTGTGGGCCCGAGACCCACCCGGATCCTCCTTGCTGGAGAGGAGCTGTGGTCTCTGACAGCCTCCTGCTCAGTGCAGTGCCGGCGATAGATGCAGACCAAGGGCCTCCTGTCAGCCATGGGTTTGCCACCACATGAGGGTCCACCACGCTTTGCAAGGCATACAGAGCCGAGGGCAGGCAAAAGAAAAAGTACCTGAGGAAATGCAACCAGGGCAAGGAAGCAGAGAAAAGCACCTGCAACAGGTGTAAGCCCCCAAGAGAGCAGGGACTTCACGGCTGTGTTCACTGCAGTGCTCTCTGCACCTGGAACGGCCCGGCAAATGTTTCTGAATGAATGCCACGGAAAATGAGCTGCCACAGAGGAATGCACTTCGAAGACCAAAGTAACAAAAGCAGAAAGACATTTTGTTTGGGGAACTAAAAGAATTTTAGTTGTGAATGTCAAAATTTGATGGAAAATTGAAAGATAGTATAATGTTGCAAACTACATTTGTGGGCTGGAAGATCAAGTGGAAGGAATCTTCAAAATTCAAAACATGGAAATAATGGAGTAAATCAGAGGCTTAGAAAAGACATAATGGGAGTAAAGGAAGTAATTGTAGGAAAAAATAAATCCAGTTTGAAAAAAAAATACACCCTCAGGAAAGAGAGGCCACAATGGAAACACAAAGAGAAATTAAACAATTAGAGTAACTTTTAAAGTTCAAGGTTTTGGCATAAGAACTGCTTCAGAAGAATGTTCACCCCTCTCCTTCCCACCAGGGCAGCGGGGGAGGAGTCCCCCTCTGGCCTGGAGGGAGCAGGAGGCAGAGGGGTGGTCACCGTCACACCTGGTAAGCCAAACCCCTGCGAGGAGGGGGAGGCAAGCCAATGCCCAGACAGCAGAGCTGCTGGGGGCGTCGACCATCCGGAGCCCCCACTCCCGCACAGAGCATGGCAGTGGACTTGACTTGGAGGCCATGTGTGTCCTGGGGCAGAGCCTGAGGCAGCCTGAGCTTCCTGTGGCTCCAGAGTGACATGACAGAGAGGCCAAGCTCCCCTGAAAATGGCATGGAAGTTAGCTGAGAAACAGGCCTGGGGGACAGCCGTCCTGGGAGGACGTTGCAGTGGAAAGTGGTTCTCACGAGGACAGCGGCGTGGCGGCAGTGTCCCTGTGCATAGCCTTGGCTCTGGGCGCCTGCCTACCGCCCGCGCCCTGCCTCTGCGCTGTCCCCTGCGGTTAGCAGCCCACCCCATGAGGTGTGGGGAGGATCCTGCATGAGTGTGTTTAACAAGACGTACTGTCCCTATTTACCTAGTAACGCTTTCTCCCTCACTTCGAATAGACACTTGAAGTAGAGATAATGTTGAGTTCAAAGACAAAAACAACATAACATTGTTTTTTGCTTGCTTGAATGGATGACCTGAAGCTTCCTATTCACCTTATAGAATTTTCTCAGGGAAAATGGCCTAGTCCTTTGTCCTTTCCTTCCTGTCCTCCTCTCCTTCACCTCTGCCATCTTGCCACCCTCTGACTTTCCCAAAGCCTGGGCTACACCGCCTCTTCCTCACTTTTTTGTCTTCTTCCCCCATTAAAACTCCAGGTCTATCCAACAGGGGAATGTCTCCCAACTCAAATCAAGCCTGCAGTCTCATGGCCCAAGCTTGAAAGCCCCTCAGAGCCGGCGCTGGGTAGGCAGGAAAGCCGAACCTCCTCCATCTCACCTGGACCATTGCCCAGCTCGCCCACCTGTGTGGAGACACACAGGGCACGACCCGCCTGGCCCTCAGCTGTGTGTTTTGCTCAGTGTAGGTTTTCTGAAACACTGTTTTATGGCCACAGGCTGGGACTTGGATGCCAGCTCTCCCGTGGCCCCAGGCCTGGCTGGTTGGCAGGGAGAGCAGCTGTGATCTTATGCCGAAGGTGTCCCTGTGTCAACCCTGGGGGAAGGAGCCACAAATCATAACATCTGTCATGATGAACTCATTTTAAAATAGTCCTTTGAATTGTACCTGGATTTTTAGTTAATGTGCAGCTACCAAAGCCTGCTTCTGTGATGGGGATGAGAGAAAAAGCTACAAGGAGGAGGGAACAGGGAGGCCTTTACTAACCTTCCCGCGGTGGGGATGTGGGCCCCGAGGCAGACACTCTGATGACCCCCCAGCCGTACCACTGAGTCCTGGGAGAAAACAGTCACTCTTTCCAGCACAGAGCATGGAAAAAGAGGAACGAGCATCAAATCAGGAGGGAAGCCTGTACTGGAGTCTCACTCGCCAACCCTCACCCCAAGTGTGACTGACCTCAATTTCCTCCTTTGTAAATGGGGGAGAACTGTTTGCTGAATACCTTGCTGGCCTAGTGGGAGGGTCACCTAAGGAGAAGCTGCTTTTAGTCTCGGGTTTGGTATTCGGTGTGGATAGGACCAATGAAGCTTTAATTATTAAACCTTCCAGGTAAAACATGTTAAATGATACCTGGTTGCCTTGATATATAGGTCCAGACTTTCTAGTATATTCCCTACTTACACATTTATAAGGGTTACTTCTGATAAGGAGTCTATAGTGTTCAGCAGACCTCCAAAAGTGTCCCTAACGCAGAAAGGTTAAGTACTCTGAGCCTAGGAGGTTGCTGGGCCTTAGGACTCTGTGGTGACTTTTATAATTTAGGTCTTGCTTTTTGCACCAAGAATTTGAGGCCACTTAAAATGAAGACATGATGCACCAAAATATCAGTCAGGACCAGAAACCCTGTGTGGAGGCAGGGCGGGCGGTGGGGAGTGTCGGGAAGCCCGAGGAGGAGGCAGGGTTTGGTGGAGGGGAGAAGGATACCAGTAAAAACTGAAGGTTACGTTGTGTCGCATTTACTTCCCAGCTTCCTGACAATCGACACCCAAATGGGCCAGATTATACAGGTCCCCTTGTATGACAAAATGAAGCATCAGAACTTGCCTGCATGGAATTCCAAGAGAAATAAGTGGCATATGAAGCCCTTGTCACTGCGACATGTCACCCGGCCCATCTTGGAGGCAGCTCTGTCAGATGGACCAGCTGGGCAGTGACCAGCTGGGAGTCTTCCCAAAGCTGCCAGCTCACAGGAGGAACCCTGGGGGCTGAGGCCAATTTCTAGGCACAGCTCTCTTGCCAGCACCACCGACTGCTCAGCCTTCCCTTGGTCATCTCCAGCAGGGTCTGAAGCTCTGAGTGGAGCTGTGTCCTAAGAAGTCTGCAGCCCCGAAGCTGGGAGGGGAAGGAGGGGACAGAGCCAGGTGGGGCACCTAAGCCTCCTCAGTTTTCTGGCCCGAATGAGGGACCATCGGAACACACAGGCATGCCAAGGGCCACAACTAAAGCCAAGCTCCCTGGCAGGCAGAGAGCCTGCCCCGCACACACGCGCCGTCTGCATGTCCCGTCTCGCTCAACATCCACACGCAACCGACTCCTGAGGTGCCTCAGACACATAGGCCCAACACTCACCTCTCCTGAGTTTCATCCGAGCTGCCGTCCTCTTCTCTTCTCCACTGCTGCCTCTCAGCCAGTCGCAAAGCCCTCCCGGTGCTGAGCACGCCAGGCTGCTCTCCTCAGAAGCGAGCAGGAGCCCAGCAAGCCGAAAGCCCTCCAAAGAGCAGCAGGGGCTATTCGGTTAAAAGGCATCACTGGACAGAGGTGGACCTCTCCTGTCCTCATCTCCCCATCTGTTTGCTGTTCCTGAAGTCCATTTCAAGAGTTTCATGATAATCATCCTCAAGCTTTGATCCTAATTAAGCAAATTAAATCATGTCTTCCCAAAGAGGTGGCTATTACTTTAGTTTGACTAATCAACCAAGCTGAATAAAGAGTCCGCAGTCCTTATGACAGAGGTGTCAAACTCATTTTCATCAGGGGCCGCATCAGCCTCGTGGTTGCCTTCAAAGGGCCAAATATAATTTCAATTCCTTAACAGTTAGGGAGTAGTTACATTTACACAGTCCTAAAATTATTTCAGCCCTTTGAAGGCAACTGCGAGGCTGTTGTGGCCCTGGTGAAAATGAGTTTGACACCCCTGCCTTATGAGAATGACATTATAATCCTAATTTGGCTCAAACTACATGTATCGGCATAGGAAAAAAGACTGAGAAGTCCTACACAGGAGGTCAGGAATGGCTGTCTCTGCATGAAATGATTACAAAAGACTTTCACTTTCTTTATAACCTATTTTCCATCCTTTCCACGTATTACTTTGGCAATTAGACAGTTGTTTAGAATCAATAAAAATAAGTACCGTCTGGAAATCTGTTTATCAACACAGACGAGACTGCAAAGGGAAACGGCCAGCTTCTCCAGTGGGCACACTCCTCCTCGTTCCAGACAGACCCCAGAGGGGCGTGCTCCGGGGGATGCACCTCGGAGAGCCGCCCTGACCTCACAATGGCAATTGCTCTGCATTGTAAGGCTCACTCCCACCTGTGCTTCCACAGCCAAGTAAGGGCGGCAAGGGCAGTGTCAGTCCTTGGTTTGAGAGCTTTCCGGCCCATCTTTAGCTCCTGCTCCATTATTTGTGTTAATTGGGGAGTGGTAGAGTGAGGGGGAAGGGGGCGTGGCCATATTGCCTAAGGAAAGGAAAGAAAGAAGTCGCAAACAGTCTTGGGTCAAAATCTCAGAAAGCAGGTCTCCAGTTTGTCCCAAGAGATTCCAGCAGGGGGCAGCGGGTACTGTGAGCATCAACAACCATCTAGTGTCATGGGTGAAATGCCCCAAATTTCCACACCAACAAGGGTCAAATCCTTTGCTGTCCCGGCTCTCAAGAATACTGAACCCTTACACAGTAGCTCGGTAGAAAATGAGACTTCGAACAAGTTAATGATTTGTCTCCAGGAAATTCACAATTAAACAGAAGAGAAATCCAGGATTTCTTCCAAGATTCTATTTTCTCAATTTACAAAGTTTCAAAGTCACCATTTACCTATTTTATTTTTTTTTTGGTATTTTTATTTATTATGCTGTCACAGTTGTCCCATTTCTTTTCTCCCCTTTTTTCCCCTCTGCCCTGCACTCCCCTCCCTCCATCATTCCGCGCAACCCCTTAGTTTGTGTCCATGGGTCATACATGTAAGTTCTTTGACTTCTACATTTTCTATACTATTCTTAACCTCGTCCTGCCTATTTTGTACCTACCAATTAAGCTTCATATTCCCTTTACCTTTACCCCCATCCTCCACTTCCCCTCCCCCGAAAACCCTCCATGTGATCTCCATTTCTGTGATTCTATTCCTATTCTAGTTGTTTGCTTAGTTTTTGTTTTTTAGGTTCAGTAGTTGTGAGTTTGTTGTCATTTTACTGTTCATATTTTTTATCTTCTTTTTCCTAGATAAGTCCCTTTAACATTTCATAAAATAAGGGCTTGGTGATGATGAACTCCTTTAACTTGACCTTATCTGAGAAGTACTTTATCTGCTAAATGAAAGCTTTGCTGGATACAACAGTCTTGGATGTAGGTCCTTGCCCTTCATAACTTGGAATATTCCTTTCTAGCCCCTTCTTGCCTGAAAGGTTTCTTTTGAGAAATCAGCTGACAGACTGATGGGAACTCCTTTGTAGGTAACTGTCTCCTTATCTCTTGCTGCTTCTAGGATTCTCTCCTTCATTTCAATCTTGGGTAATTTAATTATGATGTATCTTGGTGTGTTCCTCTTTGGGTCCAACTTGTTGGGACCGAAACTTTTAAGGTGCCCTGTGCTTACAGAACTTGTATGTCTACTTCCTTTGCCAGATTGGGGAAGTTTTCTTTCATTATTTTTTCAAATAAGTTTTCAAATTCTTGCTCTTCCTCTTGTCTTTCTGGCACCCCTGTGATTTGGATGTTGAAATGTTTGAAGTTGTCCCAGAGATTCCTAAAGCCTCTCCTCATCTTTTTTAAGTTTTTTTTTTCTTCTGTTCCAAATTGATTTGGGTCCTGGTTTCATTCCCTTCAGTGTTGGTTCCCTGCATATTTTCCTTTATTTCACTCGGCATAGCCTTCGCTTTTTCCTTTATTTTGCGTCTATACACAATCATTTCTGAGAACTTCCTGATTACCAGTGTTTTGAACTCTGTATCTGATAGGTTGGCTATCTCCTTGTTGCTTAGTTCTTTTTCTAGAGTTTTTTTTTAAATTTTTAAATATATTTTATTGATTATGCTATTACAGTTGTCCTATTATCCCCCCTTCATTTCCCTCCACCCTGAACACCCTCTCCCACCCACATTCCCCCCCTTTACTTCAGTCCATGTGTCATAAGTTCTTTAGCGTCTACATACTATTCTTGCCCTCCCCCTATTTTCTATCTACCTTCATTGCTACTTATTCTTCGTATCTTTCCCCCCTCTCTCCTCCTCCCACTCCCCTGTTGCTAACCCTCCATGTGTTCTCCATTTCTGTGGTGCCATTCCTGTTCTAGTTGTTTGCTTAGTTTCT
>CM052539.1:98712748-98755208 GCA_028533065.1 Trachops cirrhosus | reverse complement strand
TCACCATTGGTGCCCTGTGCATCTTTCTTCATTAAACTTACTGTAGCCTGCATTTTTTCAGCTAATTTGTGACCAAAATCAACCAATTCTGTGAGTATCTTGATAACCAATGCTTTGAACTGTGCATCTGATAGGTTGGCTATCTCTTGGTCGCTTAAAAGGATGGGTTCTGGGGCTTTCCATTCTTCTTCTGTTTGAGCCATCTTTTTGCTGTTTTTTTTTTGTTGTTGTTGTTTTGTTTTGTTTTTTGGTCTTGTCGCACTCCTGTAGTGAGGGGCAGGGCCTTAGGAGTTCACCAGGGCAGGGCACCCCAGTGGCTGGGTTGTGACGCTATATGTGGGGGCGGGGTCCGCGAAGGAACAATGGCGCTTGCTCTGCTCTCTGTAGGACCCCAGACCCTTCCACCACTTTCCGCAAGCCAACTGGGCCCCTCTGGCACCAATTCCGGTGTGGGTGGGCCTGTGCACCCCGTGGGACCTTCCTTTTCAGTCAGTGACCCAAAGCTCTATTTCCCGGTGCTGGGACCCTGAGTTGGGCGCAGTGCCTTGCTCCACAATGTCTGCCTCGCTGGGTCTGCTGGTCGCCACCCCCTGGCCAGGGTCCACCAGCTACCGCTGCTTGTGCGCCCAGGATCTGCTAGGTCTGCCAGTCGTCACCCCCAGGCTGGGGCCCACCAGCCACTGCTGCTTGTCCGCCCAGGGTCTGCCTGCTGCGGGCCTGCGCACCACCCCGGGTGCTCAGCTCTCCGCTCCGTGTCCCTCGCCTGGCTGCCCGACTCCGCCCCTCCCACCAGTCTGGATGAATGCGTCTATTTTTAAATCCTTGGGTGTCCGACTTCCATACACTTCAATTTTCTGTCAGTTCTGGTTGTTATTTTGTTTCTGTATTGTTGTTGTTCCTACCTTGGTTGTGCGAGGAGGCACAGTGCGTCTACCTATGCCTCCATCTTGGCCGGAAGTCTGATCGCTTTTCTAGAGTTTTGATCTGTTCTTTCATTGGGCCATATTTTTTTTGTCTCAGGGCACTTCTTATGTTGTAAGGGGTGGAGCCTTAGGTGTTCACCAGGGCAGGGCAACCATGTCACTGCATTGTGGCGTGTCTGTGGGGGCGGAGTCAGAGAAGGAATAATGCTGTTTACTTGGCTCTTGCCCTTCTTTCAATCACTTCCCCTGCTACCCACAAGCAAATTGTGCCGTTTCAGGTGCTTCCCCAGTGGGTGGCTTAATTCACTCGCTCCAACAGACTCTCCTATGAGATTGAAAGTTTCTCCCGCTGCTGCTACGCCCAAAGGTTTTATACAGCCAGAGGTTTTGAAGCTTTATTTTCCCCAAGCTGGAACCCTGGGTTGCATGGTCTGTCTCACTCCCCAGTTGTTCTTCCCAGTTTATCTACATGCGAATATGGGACCACCTGGTCCACCAGCCACTGTCTCACCATGCGTCCTCTACACCTGGGCTGCCCATCTCCACCCCTCCTATCCATCTAAATGAATATTTCTTCTTTAACCCCTTGGTTGTCTGACTTCCACACAGTTTGATTTCCTCGAAGTTCTGGTTGTTTTTTGTTTTTAAATTGGTGGCTGTCCTTTTGGTTGTGTGAGGAAGTGAAGTGTATCTACTTATGCCTCCATCTTGGCCAGAAGCCCATTAACCTATTTCATATATTTATTTACATTTGGCTTTAATCCAAAAACTTTAAGGCAGCTTCACCAAGTCACAAGTTCTCCTGTCTGCACAGGACAAAGGAAACACAGTCTGTGCCATTTGCCCCAGGTATTAGGCCCTATTTACTGATGAGCATTTGTCTTAACTTAGTGTTCATCAAAATGAAGGAGAATTTGATCTCAGGCTGAAAACAGATGAATTTGGAATGAAAGCCCAATAGCCTTGAAGTAATGCCAAAAGCAAAATAATAATAATAATAATTACTGAAGCCCTGGCTGGGTGGCTCAGTCGATTGAAGTGTAGTCCTGTGCACCAAAAATTTGCAAGTTCCATCACAGGTCAGGGCACCCACCCATGTTGCAGTAAATTCTCAGTTGGGGTGCATATGGGAAGCAACCCATTGATGTTTCTGTCTCACACCAATGTTTCTCTCTGTCCCTTTAGAATCAATAAAAACATTAAGGATTATTTATTTGTTTATTTATTTGTTAGGCGAAAGGAGGGAGAAAGAGAGGGAGAGAAACATCGATGTGTGGCTGCCTCTTGAGTGCCCCCCCTTCTGGGAATCTGGCCCACAACCCAGGCATGTGCCCTGACTGGGAATCAAACTGGCAACCTTTTGGTTCACAGGCTGGTGCTTAATCCACTGAGCCACACCAGCCAAGGCAAAACAATGACAATTTTTAAAAAATGTTTAAAAAATGATTCGTGAAAGAGATTCTACAAAAAAGAGCAGGTAGTGGGAGGCTGATGCTCTGGTTGTGACCCGGGTCTTTAGTAACAGTTTGTCATGAGTTAGCCTCCTGACACCTGGACAAGCTACCTTCCCTCGCTGGCAATCAGATCAAACTTGTGGAGTTCCTTCCATCTCAGATATGGAGACCTAAGGGGACTTTAGGGCCCTACAGGGGGAAAAAAATGAAATGGGTTTTGTGCTTCATGCTTTGGGTTTTGGGCCTGGTTGGGACATAAAGTTTGGCTGGGGAAGGCATTGAAATAATGAAGTGACTTTCATACGGAAACCACATCTTGACTTGTACAGTCTATTTCTGGCCTCAGTCTCTGGGAACTGGGGAGGGAGGCCAGGGGGTGATTTTCACAGGTTCTAGCCTAAACTCTTTCTTTAAACAAAAGCTGGAAGGGTCCAAGGGGCACCTGCTCAGCCCTCCGTGGAGCCACCCCATGCGGCTGCATCTGAAGAGCCCTGGTCTGGAGCTTCGGACTGGTTTGAGCAATCCTGGAGGGGCGTCTACAGCCGTTTCAGCCCCCAGAGAGGCACCACTCAAGACCACTGCAGAAAGCAGCAACGTGCACATTGTAGAGAGTGTCAGGCAAACACGAAGTATTTTGGTTTTAATCTTTACTTTCAATCCCCAACAATCTCTTTCCTTTTCATTACAAAAGTACTAAACAAACATGGACAGAAAAGGGACACTGACATCTGCAAACTGCCTCCAACAGGCGTCTCAGTAATTCCATCACCAACACCTGGTGCAAGGCACGGACACCCGGCAGACAGCCCTCAGGAATCAGAACTGCACCATAAATGCACGATCTTTTTATTTCACATAGAAATGATCAAACATGAAAAAAGCCAGGCCATGTGTCGACTTTATGCACTGGCACTCCCAGGAGCCGTCTCCTCTGGCCAGACTGGAGGCCCAGCCCCCGGAAGGGCAAGGCAGCGCAGCATCTCAGCAGTTCATGGACAGGACAGGGCGAATGTGGCGTGGAGGAGGGGGGGCCAAGAGCGCCAGGCTCCCCTGGCCTTTCCCAGGCTCAGAGGTGTGGCTGCTGAGCATGGCTCTGCCCCAGAAGCCAGGTGGCATGGCTGGTGCCTTCCCGTGCAAGCGAGGGCTGGCTCCTCCCCCAGCCTCACGGCAAGGTCCCTGTGCTTGTCTATCTAGGGAGCCGTGGTTGAGTCCAGCAGCTGTCCAAAGCGTGTCAGTCTCTGACATTATCATTTGTCCCCTCCAAGCCCTTGAAGGAGAAGGAGGCGTCAGTCCACTGTGCCATTGTAGGATTTGTTAAATTTGTTGAAGGTGAAATCCACTGTGTGTGTGGAGATGGGCTTTCTGTACAGAGGGTTTGAAGCCTACAGACACGGAAGGCAGAAGGACATGTGTTAGTTGATTCATTTCAGTGCACACCCTTGGGGTAAGAGGCCCTTCCTCGGTCAGTCACCAGGAAAGGCAGCAGGCAGAACACACAGGCGGAGCCGTGGATCAGCTGCCTTCAGCTCCCATGCCCTAGGGCAGTCCTGCCCCCCTCTGAGCTTGCAGTCTCCAGATAAGGGCCTGGAGGCGGTCTCTAAAGTTCCTTCTACCTAAAGGTAGAAACTGGGGATTCAGGCAAGTAACTCCCTTATTCTGTGCTCAGTCCCTCGAGAGCATGCTGTTTGCTTGGCAAGACATGACTTATGCCTATGGATACTGTACTAGACTAAGAACTTGAGGTCCTTTCCTGGGTCTGTTGTCTCTCTGAGACCACGCAGAGTCTGTGCTGAGGCTGTGCCGAGCACCTCTGCCCCATGAGTCCCCCGACCGGGGTCTGTCGCAGGGCTCTGTGGGCCCTCTGTGCCCTGGGACACATACTTCTTGTCGTCCAAAACCGGGCACACACCACCTTTCAGGTTTTGCTCTTTGTTTTGAATGCTAAAGATATTAGTGGGCCTTTATCACTTACTTGAACTCAACCAGACCTCTAAACTTGGCACTTTTTTCTACTTCCAACTTCCCAATGGCTTACCATTTCATAGCGAGCCCTGGATCGCTCACTCTGGAACTTCGCAAACTCTCTGCGGTCGTGGATGGTGACAAGCAGTTTCCAGATGGCCAGGAGCGCCATCCCGATCAGAAGGATACTGCCGACCACAGCCAGGAGGATGGTCATGGCATTGGGGGCCGTTCCGCACTCTGCAGAGGACCAGGAGGCACAATGAGCAAAGGCACCAGCAGCAGCATACCCCTCCTACCCCCAACCTCAGGTGCATCTAAAATGAAAGGTACTTGTCTTGCCCAAAGCTCTTCCCACTATTCTCTTAGAAACTCCCACTGACTCCGGGAGACTCGGGTGGCAAGCATGCAGGCTGGCTGCTTCAGTGCACACGAAGAGAAAGGGTCAGAGAGGAATGGTGATGGTTCCAGCGAGTCTATGGCAGTCTAGATGAGAACCTTGGTGGCTGTTCCACTTCCTCCCACGTGCCACATACATGGCTGCGTCTCCTCAATTCAAGGTCCCCCCGCCGCCCTTCGGCCTGGCCCAGTCCCCAGTGCAGGACGCCAGACCATGCCTCAGCTTCTTCGTAAATGGTTTCAGGACCAGACTGGCAGGCAGGAGGTTCATGAAGCCACTTCCGGCAGGGCTGAGCTGGGGGTCAGCCAACATTTGTAAGCCCTTAGTGCAGTGCCCTTTGGAGCAAATGTGCTTATTTTCAGAGAACTGCAAAGACAGTGCTTGGAAACAAAGCTTCATTCTTACAGGCACGCATCCTGGGCTGGTACCACACCTCCCCCTGCCTCCGCCCAGGGAAGGCACACTATGTAGCCTGGTCCAATTTGGAAAAACAGTTTGCAGCGCTGTGAATGAAAGAGATCACATCTTTTTCTGCTCCCTCTGCCCCACTCCAGAGGAGAATAAAAGAGGTAACACTAGAAAACTCAAGGACCCCAAGGCCAAAGGCCACTGGTCCCCGTCGGGAACAAAGCAGGAGGCAGAATGGTCTGTGTCTGGGTCAGAGCTGGGCCTCCTCAGTAGGAGCACAGCAGCATGCAGGAAGTGTCCTCGGTGCGCCCTCTGCCCTCTGGGACTCCACACTGGGAAGAGCAGCAGGCCGACAGGGCTGGGAGGCTGCCCAGATGCTCCCTGGCGCAAGCGCTGCCTGCTCAGCCGTCGGCGTGCAGGCCCGCCTCGCGCACTCCTCAAAGAGCCCAGAAGCTCCCCACCATTGACCTTTAGCTCTGCAGGGTAAGTACGTTCTGAGCTTACTTTCACCCTGTGCTCTCTCTCCTCCAACATGAGACACCCCCCAACCGGGGCAGGGCCCTGTCCTCTGATGCCCATGCGCCCCAGAACTGTGCCCCAGCAGTGGGTCCCCAGATATGCACCCATCTTCCTTCTGAACTCTATGCGTCAGGTAGGGGTGGCCTTACAGTCTGATCTTTGTAAGAAACTGTAACCAGCCTTCTCTGGAGTTTAGGAAGGGCAGCGAGGAGAGGACGGGCACCAGGGGCTTAGCCTCACCCACCTGGCTCCCTGAGGACCGTGAGGTTGGACTTCCCGCCGGGCAGCTCTGTGTAGGTGAAGAGCATGACACAGTCCTTGGCAGTTTTGTAGAAACAAAGCACAGCTTCCTGGTCGTCTTTCACTAGAAGGAAACCAAGCAGGAACGTCCTGGGCTTGTCTGAGTAACCCAGAACTGCTGACGGGGCGAGGAGCCTAATGCCTCACAGGAGAAAGGGGGTGCAGAGGCGCTTAAGGGGGAGGCTGGTCCTTTAGAACTGAGTTCGGGTTTCTCACATCAAGAATGCAGGCCCAGGCACTGACTTTAGTTTGCTTTGGGGACAAGAATCCCCTTGGGTGGGAGGGACTGCTGTGGAAAGCAAGAGAGAATCTTCAAACCTCCAAAGTGTTTGCTGGGGTGAAGTGACATGAAAGCAAACATCAGTGGGGGGCGGGCCTGGCACCTGGAACTGCCTGTGGAGATTAAAGGGATGAAGATAGGAGGGGCCACCCTGGAGCCCCTGGAGGCCTGAGTGAGGGTTCACACTTGAGCCCACTAGGCTGAGCGCTGGCTGCGGAGGCCGAGCACCGGAAGCTCTTTCCTGGGATATAAAACCAAAAAGACCCACAAGGGATGAGAATATTTGGATAAAAGACTGGTAGCCACAGGGGGGTCACTCCTCACCTCCCCCATCCCCTGACTGTCCCCCACTGGCTGCAGCGCCACAACCCCCACCCAGGCCTGACCTGCACCCCAGGGCTTCCCTGGGAAAGGCTGAGACTGGTTTCTAGGAGGGGGAGGGGCTATGGGAGAGTGTGAATGAGGTCCCTGTCATGGTGGGAAATGCTCCCGGCTCTGGCCTTGTAACCCTGTTGTTGTACAAAGGAGTTTCAACCTGGAACCAGATAAATCAGTGTGGTTTTCAAACATGAAGGCCTGGACTCAGCCCCCAACCCCCAAACCATAAGCCTGGTCTGGGTGAGTGTGAGTGTGTATGAAAAAAGTCAAGGAGAAGGAAGAAGAAGGGTAAGTGGTGAATTCAGACAAACTTTCTCTGTGAAGCAACCACTTCACCCCACAGGGACAGACTGAGATGCAGCTGTGCATAGACAGCGCGGCTGCTCCGGGTGCGTCAGTCAGAGCGCACGGGCACGCACTGTCTGAGCTTTTCTGTGTCTGAGTTAGGGGCGACTGCAGGCAGAAGTTCTGCCTTAAGTATCCAGGCAGAAACAGGCAGGAAAACGGGTATGAGAGATGCCGCTCAGTAAGCTCCCACTGGCCCCTGGGTCCAGCACGTAGTCAGTGCTCAATGAATATGGCTGCATGCGTGACTCAACATATCAGGAGCTGTGATTTGACCAGAGGGGTCAGTCAAGATCAGGGAGGCAGGAACAGGAAGTCTACAAAGAGGGCAAGTCAGGGCCAAGACAGACAGGTGGCAGGGCTGGGAGTGTGAGGCAGCTGGGGTCAGGGCCAGGCTCCCGGCACGGAGCCTCAGATGCAGAGTCCCCTCCGGGGTCCACAGACTCTTTCCCCCACCACATTAGCCATTTACAAGTGTACAGCTCAATGGTTGCAATATATTCACAATGTTGTGTGGCTGTTCCTACTGTCTAATTCCAGAACTTCTCCATCACTCCAAAGAGAAAGGCCATACACATTAGTGGTCAGTCTTGAGTCCATTTTCTCCTCGTTGCCTGGCAACTACTCTGTCTCAATGCTTTTGTCTACTTTGGGCATGTCCTATCAATGGAATCATGTAACGCACGCTCTTTTCTGTGTGGCTTCTTTCCCTTAGCGTCATGTTTTCAGGGTGCATCCATGCGGTAGCATGTGGCAGTACTTCATCCTTTTTATGACTGAGTAATATTCCATCGTGTGGATGGACCACATTCTATTTTTCCATTCCTCAGTTCATGTTAGGTTACATTTAGGTTATTCTCAACTTTCGACTATTAAGAACAATGCTCTTGAACATTTAAGTACAAGTTTTTGTGTTAACCTATGTTTTTAATTCTCTTCTGTGTACACCAGGAAGTAGAATTGCTGGATTGTATGGTGACTCTGTTTAATTTTGAGGAACTGCCAAATTGTTTTCCAAAGTGTCTGCACCATTTGATATTCCCACCAGCAGTGAATGAGGTTTCCAACACAAGAGATACTCTGACTTGATGCAAATAGTGTTCCAGAGCAGTCCCAAACCCAGTGACATGCTCAGAAACTCCTCAGGCTGGACACCAATGGCAGCACAGCCTGGAGGGCAGTACTAGAAGGATATGGTTGAAGACCCGAGATGGTAAACAGCAAACATTTTTGTCCCCTGTCTGAACCTCCTTGTAGGCTCACAGTCAGCAATGGACTTGTAGTCATTTGTGTCAGAGGTAAAGGCAGAGGGAAGGAGGGATGTTATCAGACTGGAGTGGCTAGGGTGAGAAGAACCTTAAGATGTAAGCTGCCGGGCAAGACAACAGAACATGGAGTGGGCAAGATCTGCAGGAATGGGAGAACCACCAGGGCATCACTCACTCCCGGATGAGAGCTCTGCCCTTTCTGATGCCTGCAGCACCGTGAGAGCTGCACTGGGCAGAGGCCAAATGGTACAGACGCTAGCCGTGGTTTCCCCGTTTCCTAGGTGTATGGCTGGACTACATTTCCCAGCCACCCTTGCAGTTAAACATGGACGAAGTTATGTGCACCACTTCCAGGCCTGGCCCATATAAACCTTCTTTGTGATCCTTCACTCTTTCCCCATTGCTGAGTGGAAAGGATTCTGATGACCTTGAGGAGGGAAGAACCTTGACAGAGAGGGCACCTGGATTCTCGAATGAGAATCCACATGGAAGGCCTTGTCAACCAGGAGCATCTTCACTGGACTTTCAGTGAGTGATAAACTCACTTATGTTTTGCTAAGTCATTGAGGTTCAGGGTTTGTTCATTATAGCAGCTAACATTACTTATTCTAACTAATATGCTAACTTTGCAGAGAGCACGGGAGAAGACTGGGTTCCAGAGATGGGACAGAAACTTATAAACAAAGAGGCCTTACACTCTGGAGAATCTGGAACCTATACCACAGCAAAGGCACCCCAAGTCCTCTTGAGGGGCAGCAGTCACACCTGGAACATTGAGGCTATGCTTCCTAACTCAAGGCTACAACTACCCTCCCTCCCCGCAAGCAGCCCTGAAGATCACCCCACAGGAAGAAAGTCTCTAAGGATCCGCAAGATCCAAAAGGGGACAGCTGCCCAGGGCTGTCCCGGCACACTCACCGATGGTGTCCACCCACGTGATCACCTCATCCTTGCACAGGTTTTGGCAGGTCTGGTTGTCAGCCGGGCTCCTTGAGTGAAGCAACAAGCACTCGACACAATCTCTTTGGAAAAGAGGCAATAAATGTGGGTGTTGGACGCTGTGGAGTAGCTCCACACACATAATAAACTCCCAACAATGCAGACCCCAGCCCTCCTGGGGGCCCCGAAAGCTTTAACTTTCTGCCTGTCTTCCGATGTTTGGCTTCAGAGAATGTTTCTGTTCTACCCTTCCTGTGGCTGTTATGCAGGGAAGCCCAGGTTCTTGGTGGAACATATATGAGTTTAGAGCCACATCTGGTCTACATGTCAAGTTTCAGGATGGATTCCTTTCAAATTCTGACAATGGGACCCAAATCCACCTGCACTATGTGCATTAAACGCCAGACTGAGGAATCTGCTCCAAGCAATTAGTTCCTGAGTGATAAAAACTGTGATCCCAGCCTTGGAGAGAGGTACTCACACCCCACAGCCAGTGCGTGATGAGCCCACACTACCCTAGGTCCCAGGATTCTCCCCACCCCTGGTCACCACAGGGCAGGGCTCTCAACCCTCCTGCATGATAAGACTCCAGGGGGGTTTGAGGACAGGATGTCCTGCCTGGGCCACCCGGCCCATGGAATCACATTTCTAGGGCAGAGCCTGGGCTCCTGGGAGTCAGATAAAAACAGTGGGGGCTCAGAACCACTGCCCCAGAAGCAGTAGCTCTCAGCCCCTACTCCCTTCCTAATGGAGCTCACCTGGTGGGCCCCAGGGGGCCTGCTGTCCACTCCCCCATTAGTTGAGCCACACTAAACTCTCATAGAGGCCACAGGGTGGCAGCCCTCTTCCGGGGAGCCCACATCTCAACGGGTGCCTTCTGGAGAAAGCAGGTGAGCAACCACACAGAGGCACTCTGAGCCTCTTTCCTCCCACCTCAAACTGACAGTTTAAATCAGATATTATGTGACCTGATTAAAATGCTCAATTAATAATTAGTATTTATGCTTTCCAGAGTCAAAACCAGGCTCCAGAAATTCTCCATCCACCTTTAGTTACATCAGGGAGAATATAACTCCTAAGGCTGCCAGGCCAGAGAAGTGAAGCTTTCACTAAGGGTCCGTGAAGCTTGCTGAGGAGGCAGAAGAGCCCTGACCCCTCTGGGGGACTGTGGGGTGGATGGGGAAGCAAACGGGATGGTGAGAAATCAACTCCAGGGACGAGTGGGCTGAGGCCAAACAACCAGCTGACAATACATTTTCAGGGACTCTGTGAAGCAAAGAAGTGAGAACCCCCAGAACCTGGGCTTCCTCAGGAAACTGGGTGAGAACTCAAGAGCCAAGTGTGCTGGGAAGGCCCCGGGCGCCTGCAGCTGCGCCCTGGCCCCAGCACACAGGCGGTGAGCTCACAGAGCTGGAGCCTCATGGCGGCAGCTGCCCCACAGGCCTGTGGGGCCAAAGGGGCTGCGTGTCGGGAAAGCTCCGCAGCACAATACAGAGGGTGTGTGAGCACAGTGCCTCGCCTTTGCCATCATCGCCCCTTTCTTAATTCCGTGAGATTAAGAGGCCGGGGCAGAAACTGTGGACTGGAACATCAGAGCTGGAAGGGAGCTCGGAGAGCATTTTGTCAAGTTCCCTTAGTTTATAGATGAGGGAAACAAGGCCAAAGGGAAGTCAAGGGAGCTGGATCCAGCACCCAGGTGCCCATTTGTCAGACGACCTCGTCCCCAAATCTTGATTCCACTTTCTCACCATTGAGGAGGAAAGGGCAAGTGAGTTGCTCATGAAGAGGAGGTGGATAAATAAGCTTTCCTTCAGAGCGTTCTCATATGCTTAAGAGCTCAACTATCCCAGAACTGGCCACAAAAACCCCACTCCCCTGGGAATGACTTCACGGAAACATTCCGGAGTTACAAGCAAGCTGCCAATGTTTGCATTTCCCCTGAGACCAGAACTCCAAAGGGCATGTGAGTGAGGCCTGGCTGTGGTCCAGGAGCGGTGGCTCCAGCTCCGGCCATTCCCGCTGACCCAGCTCCTCACCCTCCTTCCAGCCCCTGCACCAACAAGTGGTGAAGAAGGGAGGCTGCTTCCGGTCTCAGCTGGGACCCACTGCACCCTCCGCCTGTCCTGTTGTCATTAGACCACGGAGACACTTCCAGGAAATGACCCTCATTATCCACACAGACACATCAGTCTAACTTGTGTGATTCGCGTACCGGGCTGAGACTTGTGATGGGCTGTCATCACGTATTAGAATGAGCCTGGTTTTTTAAACAAACAAGTTGCTGAGAGAGACTCTGCCCAGCATCAGTTAATCAAAGTCAGCTGAGGCTGAGTGTGAACTCATCCAAGGTGAAAGGTGTATGTGGTTAGTTCTAGAAAATACAGATCAGCTGCTCTGAAACCCCAGGGGAAAGAACAAAAGGAATTCACAAGGTGGCTCTCAGCAAAGCAGCAAGCAGAAAAACAGACTGATATAAGTCACTATGAAGGGGACTTTGTTTAAAAAAAAAGTTGCAACCGGGCCACGAAGGAGAGATAGGGTCAGAGAGATCAGACAGTGAGAAGGGCCGTGAGGTCCCTCACGGCATCGTTTTGCTCTCCTTGCTCCTTTGGTTTTGCTGAACAGATAACAAATTATCAAGTCTACGTCTTCTGGGAAGTGAATGCTTTAAACATTTAAAGCTAGGACTGCCTTCCCATGGGACCTTTTAACTGCCCTACGCCAATCCAGAGGAAGGGATGAAATGGGCTTGATTGACTTTTATTGATTCCACATGTGTTGTTCTCACTTGCCCGCCCGCCCCCCACCCCGCCCAACTCCATGTGCTGCAAGAACTGGGAACAGATACTCAAGGGGTTCTGCTGGGAGGGAGGGCACCCCCCTCCAACATACAGTGGGCAGAAGGTCTGTGATTCCATGCTCAGAGGGCCACGGCTTTTTGGGCTGCAGATCCAGGATCCTGAGCCCCACCCCTGAGTTGTTCTCTTTGAATTTCTGTTGTTTCTCCACTCTTAGCAAGTCTGAAGTGGATCTGTTTTTCTTCTCCCTTACTCTCCCCAGCTCCCCTCCAATAACACAAAAGAAAATCTGGCCCTGTCTATCTTGTCTCTTGATCTGCAGCCAGCTTCCAATTACCCACGCCTGGCCTGTCTGTGGCCAGCATCCAACCACGGGCCCTGCCACCGAGAACTTTCCTGAGCACAGACCGACCAGCAGCCACGTTGGGCTCAGGAGCGTGAACTCATTTCACTGTCAGCCCAAGCCAGACGTTTGGGGGGAAGTCTGCCAAGAGAAAATTGCACACTGGTGTTCCCCAACCGAAGAGAAAGGCCGTCTGTGTTATTATTTGTTTCTAATTATCTGTGCCTCTGCTTCCCTCCCAGCTGGCCCCTGAGCATGGATGGTGACCACACGGCTGTTTCTCCAGTGAAATGCAAACGAAACTATCTTGCTTTCCTGACGCAGGACGGCTCCTTGCACTCCCTCACACTGGGCAGTGATCGGGCAGTATGAAGAGCAGAGCTGTGAGGGGGTCAGCCCGGGGAGCAGGGAAGGGGGAGCGGCCCGGGGCGGGGGCTGAGTCAGTGAAGGCCGGTGCCGGGGCCACACAATCTGTGTATTCATCAGCCGCACGGAGCCTCGCTCCATGCTCTGCATAAATGGAGCAGAAAATTCAACAGCCGCGGCGGTTTGTTTTTGGCGTGCCTCAGCCGGGCCAGGTGCCCTCCTGCCCCACGTGCCTTCTGATTATGTTTTGTTCAAAGCAGCACTTCCCAGGCTGTGTCCTGTGAAACTCGGTTTGGGAGATGTGAAATTAGCAGGGCAGGGGATCGAATGCATCTGAAGGACTGAGGTACCCTAGATCCCCTTCTGAAATGCTCAAAAGCCCAATGAAGGCTCTGAGACGATGTTATTTTGGCATAGAAACCAGTTTAATTTCATGTAACTCCGTAATCTTTTAATTTCTAAATCTGTCAAGCAATTAAATGGCTATATTGGTTTTTTCTCTGTTTTGTTTTGGATTCTTACAAAATCCCTATGGAACTAGAACCTCAAAGATGCTATTTTAGTTAATATTAGTAAGACTTCCGCTCCCCAGCAATGCTGAGAGCATGTTGATGGGGAGCGAGAGGCAGGCTGGCTGGACTGGTAAGAAGACAGGCCTGGCCCAGGGGAGAAGCTCGGGGCGGGGGGGCCAGTACCTCTTGGTGCTGCAAGCATCTGGGCAGGTCGGGCACTTCTCACACGTCTCCCCAAAGGCTCCTGGCTCTGTGCACTGGCACTGCCCGCAGACGCAGCGCCCACGGTCACTGCAGACCTGGCCATCCTTGCCCCGGCACGTGCTGATGTCTGTGGAGCAGTTACAGTTGTCCCCGATGTAGCCTGCGTGGCACTTGCATTCTCCGCAGTGACATTCACCATGCCCTAAAAGGACCACATAGCGCATTAGCACTTGCCTGTATGAGTACACAGGCGCCCACCCAGTGCCCACCATGTACCAGGCACCGGGGACCCGACAGAATGAGCTGCTGCACCCTCACAGTCCATCTGGGCAGAGAGGACCCAGTGCCGACGGAGTGACAGCAAGGGCCCAGGCACCTGGTGTGGCCCAGCTGGGTCTGGGGCGTGCTCCAGCGGCCCCATGTCCTAATACCCGGAACCTGCGAACCTTACCTCATACGGCAAAAGAGACTGCAGAAGCAACCGAGTGAAGGACTGTGAAGATGGGGAGATTCTCCTGGATTATCCAGTGGCTCTAAATGCCACCGGGAAGGTCCTTTCAAGGGGAAGGCAAAGGGAGATGGGACAACAGAACCAAGATACTGTGCTGCTGCCTTTGAAGATGGAGGAGGAGGCCTGTGGCCAAGGAATGCAAGGAATGCAGCTCCAGAAGAGGGAAAGGCCGGGACGCAGGTGCTCCCTGGGGCCTCCCCCAGAGCCTCTGCAGGGGTGCTGCCACCTTGACCTTGGCCCAATAAAAACGATTTCAGCTCTGATGTCCAGGGCTGTAAGAATAAATTTGTGTTGTTTTAAGTCACTAAATTTGTGGGAATTTGTGACAACCACAATAGGAAACTAACACAGTTGTCATCCCCGGGCCTTGGTGAGGTGCTGATTTCTTGCTCTGGCTTTGGACCTGCAGCCCAGAGCGGGGGGGCTGCGGAGCGGGCACAGGCAGCGGTGGCCAGCACTGACCCGTGCTCACTGCAGGCGCGTCAGGCCCCACAGCGTAAACTTGATGGCGTCTTACAGCCGTCGGGCGTAGGAGTCACCACTATCTTCACTTCCCAAGCGATGAAAATGAGACACAGAGAGAGAGGGTGGGTGGGTGCAGATCATATGGCCAGCAGGCCTCAAGCTAGGACATGAAATAGGGAGTCTGGTTCCAGGACTGTGGTCTGAACTCCAGGATCCACGGTCTCCCAGGAGAAAAGAGCACAGAGCAGTCCTGAGCCAAGATGAGAACCGGCTGAGGGCTGCCTGCTCCCTGTTGCATGGAGGGACCCCGGCAGGGGCAGGGGCAGGGGCTGGGCGTCCCCTGGAGACTCAGCAGACGTCAAGGGCAGGGAAGAACGCAGCCCCAGGGTCAGGTGTGAATGTGTGCACCAGGCACATATATGAGTGTATGTGTAAGAGTGTGTACACCAGGCACATGTGTGAATGTATGCATGAGAGTGCACCAGGCACGTCTATGAGTATATGTATGAGAGTGAGCGTGTATACCAGGCACATGTGTATGTGATAGAGTGAGCATGTGTGCCAGACACGTGGGTGAGAGTAAGCGCATATAGCAGGCACATGTGTGATTGTGAGTGCATGTGCACCAGGCACATGAGTGCATGCATATGTGAGTGCACACACTAGGCACATGTGCATGACTTAGCATGCACGCCAAGCATGTGTGTGCATGCATGTATGAGCATGTACCGAGCACATGTGTGAGTGTGCGTGCACACGCCACACACATGTGAGTGGGTGTATGTGCATGTGACAGGCAGTGCAAAGCATGGAGATATCTGCCAAGGAGGCCCGCAGCCTGGCAGTTAGTGGATTCTCCATTCTGTACATTAACAGAGGCTGCAAGCAGTGCTACAGATGGCACTTAATTGAATTCGTATTTACCAAGCACCCACCTACACACAAGCAGGACACTGGACAGGTGTGAACAGGTGGGAGCCTTGCATTTCACTCCCACACCTGAGTCAGTCAGCCTGGGGGTTGGATCCCGCACCTTCTGTGAGACCACCAAAGAGAGTGACCCACAACTCAGGCCAGGACCCAACTTCAGAGGGCCTCTCACCACCACTTACTTCCTGCTCCCTGTGGAGCAGCCAGGCCTCCCAACCCTCCCAGGGCCCAGAGCCACAGCAGACTCTGTGCAGGGCCAGGGCCCCTCCCTCCTCACAGGCAGCCCAGTGGGGACACAGGGCAGTCCTCTGGGGGAGGTGAGGAAAGCCAGGCTGCCACAAGGAGTGGGGTGTGACCCATGAGACCCAGGAGAGAGCAGCACCCTGCTGGGGCTGTGGGGGAGGGTGAACAGCAGCCCCTCCTCTCCACCATCGGGAACCGCACGGGTTTGAAGACGGGCAGGCAAGAAACCATGCCCCACAGGAAGTCTTTCCAAATGAAATGGCAAAGTTCCCTCACTCTCCAGGCTCAGGGACCTTACTGGTCAAGAGCCTGTTTTAAATTAACATGGTGCACTTTGGGGAATAATCCCGCCCCCCCGACACACCCTGACATTCTATTATGAAAATGTCCAAACCAGCAGCCAGGTTGAGAGAATTGTGCAGGGAACATTCACGTACTCACCACCCACATTTCTCCGTTAGCATGTTACCTGCTCGTCTATCCCACATCTATCCAGCCCTTGATCCGTGCATCAAAATGGTTACTCAAAATGTACTTTGAAGTACATTTTTAAAAATATGCACGCACACAGTACAGACATCGGTGCTCTTCAGGGGGAGGTTTTTATAGCTCCGGCTTGTACACCACATCATCCCATAAAGCGAAAATACAAAAAGTAAAAGGCATGGTCGGTACTGAAGCCAGAGGTCCTGCTTTGCTTGAAATGGTGAGTGTTGTTTTTCTTCCTACTTGACTTGTTTTTGGCAGCACTATAAAATTATCCAGCTAACCTGACACAATATTCCAAAGTGTCAAAGATTTGGAGAGGAAGTAGTATAATATTTTGTGGAAGAGTTGGGTGTTGGTCGAAGTGTGTGTGTGCTGGAGGGGGAACCTGCTCCTCCCCACGGGGGCTGGACCTCTCTGTGAAAATGAGGGAGAACCAGGCAGGGCTGCCTGCTGTTCTGTGCTTTCCACCAGGACGGCTGATCAGCAAGTAAACCCAGCTGCTTTGGGTACATCTGACACCGTGCAGGCCCGAGTGCTCCAAAACCCAGCCCGAGGCCAATGCAGGTGAGTGTGCCCCAGGCCTGGGGTTCAAGCAGAGAGTCAGGAAGAGTCAAGGGCAGGGCATAGAGGGAGCTGAGGATTCTCCAAAAGTCACCTGGGAAAAGAACAGGCCTCACCACCACAGCCCATAAGCTGTTTCCCGAAAGCCTCCCAAGTGGGAGTCACTAGGAATGTTAGAAAATTCTTATTTGAGTAGACTTTGACCTCAAATATCTGATAATTCCAAAGCAAAGTTGCAGCAAGCCAAAACTAAGAAAGAAACTCTTGGCTCCTCCTGAATGTCTGTCCTTGGTGACAGCCTTGATAGTTCTGCTTTAGTGTGTCAGAATGTTCGTCACCTTTTGAAGACAATGGAAAGCAGCTACAGCAAAGATGAGGCCCGTGCCACCACGGCCTCCTTCACACCTGCGCCCGGCAGTGCCGCCAAGTCCCGGGAGCCTGCCCTGCAAGCAGGTCCTTCCAGCTTGTGAGAGTAGCACATCTTGGTTTAAAGCTTCCAAGTCTCCTTTAGAAAGCATGAGACATACAGTGTCATAAACTACATAGACTACTGGTCACATCTTATCCAAATGTCTCAGGTCCTGCAGCTGGGCCTCAGCCTGCCCTCCCCTCAACTTACATGGAGATTTCTCACCCCTTCTGGCCAGTCCTTGGTCTCTCCTAGCACCCTAGGAACACACGTTATTAAAATGATGAGGGTCGTTTGGCTCTGTCCCCAGGACCAATGACAGGTCAGTCGCTAGTGAAACTGAACGGAAGACTGGCATGTGACCCTGGCAGACAGCACACAGAGGCCTACTGCGTGACGACTCTTCATCAAAGCCAAGCTCATTCAGAGGGTCATCCCAGCACCTTGGCAAAGTGGGCTGGGTTTAGTGATGCCTGTTTAATACTATTTTCATCACACATAGATAGGGGTACTGAAGGGCACGCGAAAGCACTTTGTAAGCTTTGAACTGCTACATGTGCAAGTTATTATTAGCACTACCTCTGTTAAGAGGATTGACAGCTAAATGGACAGGACGTGGTAAATGTGTCTATTTATACAGAATTTCAGCTCTACAGAATTCAGCAGCTTTCCTCCAGCACAGCAGTGCTTGTGTGGGCTGGGGGCCAAGACGCAGCCCCTTGCCGTCTTTCAGAAAATAGAAGTCCGGCTATCTAGAGGAAGAGGTGCCCTTGAAGAAGGCTGGGGGAAGGAGCCAGAGGAACCAGTGGCCTGGAAGCCAAAACGGACGTGAGAGGCAGCCCCGGCACAGCGCTCTGCAGGGGCCACAGAGGGCCGTTCCTGCAGTGGCCCCTGGGTTTCATCACAGTCCATAGAAACGCACAGGACGCAGCTGGCAGGGGGTGAGGGAGTAGTGACAGGCGGCACAGGCAACTCCACTAGTGACCTGGCTGTGCAGGGGCAGGAAGCGATGAGGAGGAAGG
Source organism: Trachops cirrhosus (assembly GCA_028533065.1). Taxonomy (NCBI): domain Eukaryota; kingdom Metazoa; phylum Chordata; class Mammalia; order Chiroptera; family Phyllostomidae; genus Trachops; species Trachops cirrhosus. Next base: position 98,737,179 of record CM052539.1, on the reverse strand, counting down.
ATGGGATTTTGAAGGTGGGAGATATCTGAGCATATTTCTGATTACAGAAGAGATCCGGAAGAGAGAGTCTGGGGGGAAATAGAAGAATCGAGTGAATGGCAAACTCTAGAGATCCCAGCAAAGAGGGAAAGGGAGAGGACGAGCTAAAGGTGCTGGTGGCTGTGGCCGAAGGAAGATGCTTGTTTTCAGTCCCAGCAATGGAGGTCAAGGCCATGCGATCAGCTGCATGAAAGGCTACAGTGCTGTGCTGGAACCAAGTTCAAATCCGTCCCCCAGCATTTGTTATACCCCCTTGGGAAAGTCACTAAGTCTGTGTGATGATCTGTGTCCTCATCTGTCAATGGGGACGACGTCATCCTCGCGGGGACGCTGTTAGGAATACAGGCACTACCGTGAGCACAGGCCCTCACACGGCGCCCGGCACACGAGGGTGTCCAGGATGTGCCCGCTGGAATTGCTGGGACCGCCTCTGAAGCTGAGCCATTAGGAACTCGGGACAGTGCGTGGGACAGCTCACGCCACAAGGGAACGCAGCAGACAGTGGGACTTGGGGGAGAGGAGGTGAGTGTGAGGTGGAACGTAGCGATGACCAGGAGGCCAGTAAGAGACAAACGGGGAAAGGGCGAGGGCCACGCCAGGAGCCAGGCAAGTGCTGACGAGGGTGTGGGAGGAGGCCAGCATCTCCCGAAGTGCCTCCAGCAATGTTCTTAGGGACCAGCAGTTTCAGGAAACGGAGGGGGGTGGGGATTTCTGCACAGGCTAAGAATGATGCACAGTCTGTTAACCCTGAAACACAAAGGGTGAAGATCAAAGCAGGGACAGAAGGACCCATTCAGGAAATGGGCCGTAGGGTGTCGTGGTCGGTGCGCCTGCACTCGAACAGGCTGGCCTCCTGCGCCTGCCTTTCACCAGCAGGAACGTTTGACTCCCCTGCATGTTGGCGTCTTCATTTTTAAAATGGGGCTAATAAAAATGTCCCCCTTGCAGGGCTGTTGTGTGTGTCAAACACTCAATCCACATAAAGCAATGAAGTTCAGCATGTAGTAAGTGCGTGCTCACTGAATGCCAGCTGTCCCCATCATCATCATCATCACCATCGTTGTTATAATGGGCGTGAGGGGAGTGGAAACTTGGAGCAGGTTTTCTTGGAGAATGGGAGGGGAAGCACTTTCTGGGAGCTCAGATCAAAGACTTTCAGGGTTAAAAGCTCCCATAAGCACACCTAATCCATGTCCACCTGAAGGGAGAACCCCCGAGGGCCCCCAGAGCCTCAGGGAGGCTGACACACCAAGGTGTCTGAGGCTCAGCCTGTGTGGAGCTCCCTGACAGGTGCCACAGGGTAGCAGGGAATGAGCAGTGTAGTGGGCGAGGGAGGGAATCGAACCTGGCCCTCAGCAGCATGGGCAGAGCGAGATGTCTGGGGCAGGGCTATGTGATCTGTGGGGTGCATGCATACTGCCTCCCCACACCCGTCCAAAAACAGTTGCCATCCAGCTCCGGATGCACTGTGGCTCCCCTCGGTGGGAGCTTCCGCCTGCTCTGGGCGTCCACTCTGGCTGGCGGAGAGCAGGACTGAGCTCAGTTCCTGAGACAGGCAGGATGCTTCCCTTCATCTTCTCATGCTCAGTCTCCCTCTGCCTTTCTCACTCACACACGATCACTTCCTCTTTCATCTTTCCTGCTCTCCTCACAGCACTAGGCCCCCTCCCTCTCCCTCTCCTTCCAGCATCCACTTCAATCACAGCCCTCTGTCTGCCCCAGAGTCTTCCTCTCCTTGCTTTCTCTTCCCCTTTGACAACTGGAGCCAGGCATGTAAACAGGAAGTGGTTAAGAAAAAACAAAAGAGAAGAGGTGTGTCCTGGAAAGCCTTTGCTCATTTGGGATTATTTGCCTGTCACTGGAAGTCAGGTCCTGTCTGTGGTCTGGACACCTCTGGGTGAGACCCTGGGCCAGCCCCCCGAACTCCAAATACCATGTTAAAAAGAGCAGGAAACCAACTCAGAGTTTTCTGTACTTCCTGTCACCAGGGGGTCCATGGGACTCAGGCCCAGAGAATCTGCTGAGCCAGGGAAACTGGGAGTGGATCCCACAGCCCTGCCCTCTTCTGCATCAGGCAGATGTTTGGACACCTCTCTGAGCCTGTGGACACAGCAGGGAGCAGCCTCACATCACACACATTCTGGCACTTACCCAAATCTCCACGCAGAACCAAAGCCAGACGCAGCTGACCTCTGCGGCCAAAGGCATACACAGGCTTGCTCGCACAGGGTGTGGCCTTTCTGTCTGGGGCTTCTGCACAGAAAGGGGAACTCCCTCCTCAGCAGTGCTGTTCCTCGTTCTTGTTGACTAGCAAGTTAGTGTTACCTAACAGGCCCTCTCTTGTCCTGAGGGTCCCTGCTGCTGTGTTCTCAGGGTGTCTCCGCCAGGTCCCTGGGGATCAGTTTATCCTCCTCTTTATCCTGCCCCTCCCACTTTATCCTCCTCTTCTATGCACTGGCTTTGGTTCCAAAAGAGTAAAAAATAGAGCTTTCTGAAATGCATAGCACATGTTCCCAGTTCCCTATTAAGGGATCTTAGCCTAGCTCCAAGCTAAGCAGAAACTAAATAAACCGCCAGGGGCAAGAGAGAAGTCACACACTGTAAACACTGGACTACTTGCCAAGGATGAGTTACTGACGGGAAGACTGGAGAACCTGCCAACTGAGGCGGGCTCCTCCCCCCAAGAAGGCACAACAGGCTTCGTGCTAAATACCAACCCTGAATGCTGCTGTGCAGAACGGCTCCTCTGACCAACTCCGTCCCGTGCTCATCACTCTACTTGAAACTCCGTACAACTGTGCGGCTGGGGACATCCTTTCAGAATGGGTGCTACTGTGCAATTTCAGCTACCTACTCGCTGCTCTGGGCAATGGCCCAGTTCCCTTAATAAAAGAGGGACAGTCCCTTGTCTATCTTACAGGATTGGGGAAATCCTCTGTAAATGTACAACAGAGAAATGTAAGATTTAAGCGTTTACTTGGATGACCTCATTAGTCCTCCCAATAACCCTATGTGGTGGTATAATTATTACCCTAATTTTCCCAAATAAGAAAAATAAGGCACAGGAAGGCCAAGTAATTTATCCAAAGTCACACAGCAGGTAGGAGTCAGAGCTAGGATTTGAACCACATTTGTTTGGTCCTGGCGCCCATATTCCTAACCATTATACAAACTGCCTCTCCAGTATCACCCAATCATGATTAAGTGACAAAAATTAAAGCAATACATAGGATAAGTGTTCAAGGTGACCCAGGGTGTTGTAAAAAACCACTTTCCCTTAAAACCGTTCAATGGCCCATCAACACTTCAAGTATCCCTTCCATATTTATGATCTGGGCACAACACATGAGGCCTTCCATTGTCCAAGGTTCCAGGCTACATCTCACACCTGTTCACCTGCCCATGCCCACAGCCCCCAACCCCACACTGCAGGCTCAGACTGTTCCAAACCACTCACAGCCTCTAAAAGGTGTGAACATGAACATATTTTTTGTTGTGAAACAATCACTTTGCACTGTGAAGAGTAGAGAGGCTGGATGTGGGTAGCAGATCCAGAGGAGAGACAAATTTCAAAATGAAAGACGTGGTGGCATGTGGGATGTAGGAGCTGAGGAGGAAGTAGGGAAAAGGGTGATTCCTGGGTTTCTACCTTGCACAACCAGATGAAAAGTGGAGACGGAAAAATCAGAAGCGAACCATGGCTGGGAAAAAGATCATGAGACCAGTTTGAGACTTACTGAGGCTGAGGTGCGTTGAAGACAACCAAGTGGAGATGTCAAGACGGCCAGTGGCTAAAGGAAGCTCGGGAGCAAGTCTGAGCAACATGTGGTGACAGAGGCTGTGGGTTCTGGGGAGAGGAGGGCTGGGCCATGCCTTGGACAACCCCAGCATTGAACATGTTGCCAGAGGAGAAGGATCCGCAAAGGAGACTGCAATGCGTGACCATTCCAAGGTGGGCGGGCATGGTCAACCGTGTCAAGTGCTGCTGAAAATTCAAGATGAGGCTCAAAGAGTCTATCGGATGTAGTGGGGCGAGGCCACTGGGGACCCGGGAAAACCTATGTTGGTGGAATCACAGGGCTAGATCCAAACTGGACTGAGGTGAGGCTGAGTGGGAGGTGACAGAGGAAGACAGGGCCGATACTATTTTGAGAAATATGGCTGTGAATATGGAGGAAAGAGGAGCTGGCAGTGATTGGGGGGGCACTGAGGGTGTCTCTTCTGTTCTTTTCCTATTTTTTTAAAAAGATTGAAGAGATCCAGTCAGTGGTTGTCTTTTCATTTTCATGATGGTTTCCTTTGCTGTGCAAAAGCTTTTTAGTCTATTTAGTCAAACTAAATAAAAATTTGTTTTATTTTTTCCTTTTGTTTCCCTTGCCCAAGGAGATATATCAGAAAAAAATATTGTCATGAAAAGTGTCCAAACTATCCAAGCTTCTACTGCCTATGTTTTCTTCTAAAATTTTTATGGTTTTGAGTCTTACAATTTTTAATACATTCTGAGTTTATTCTTCTGTATGATATAAGAAGGTGGTCTAGGAGAAGGGATTATGCCAAAAAAAGAAAAGCCCATACACAACAGTATGAGTAATCAACAGTGTAGTGATTACTAGAGAGAAAGAAGGCTGAGTGGGAGGTAAGAGAGGGTAAAAGGGGGAGTAAGTGGTGATGGAAGGAGACTTGACTTTGGGTGGTGAACACACAGTACAGTGTTGTATTATACATCTGTACACTTGAAACCTATATACCTGGGGGACCTCCAGTCAAGATGGCAGCATAGGTAAACATGGCTCACCGCCTCGTACAACCACATTAAAATTACAACTAAAATATAGAACCATCACTCAGAACCATCAGAAATAGAGTTGAGTGGAAGTCTGACAACTATAGAATTAAAGACACCACATCCACCCAGACTGGTAGGAGGGGTAGAAACACAGAACAGGCTGGTCCCACATCTATATTTAGTGCATAAAAATTTGGAGGGCATATCTTGGGAGCAAGGAATCCCAGTCCCACACAAGGCTTCCAGTCCAGGGTTCCAGTGCCAGGAAGATAAGTCCCTATAACTTCTGGCTGCAAAAACCAGAGGGGAATGAGTCAGAGGAAGAAACTTCCAGTGTCCCAAGCAGTTCTCCTTAAAGAACTCACATACAGACTTACTTAGACTCACTCCCTCTGAGCTCCAGCACCAGGGTAGCAGCTTAGAAGACACCAGCAGCATATGGGGAGGAACTGAAGTGTCTGGCATCAAGACAACAGCTGGGGGACAGCTTTGTCCGAGACAGAAAGGCAGGCAGAGGCCATTGTCCCTTTTCTGAGCCCTCTTGCCACAGAGCCAGGAGGTGGGTGCCATATCTGAGACTCCATCATCCTGGCTTACACTGTTTGCCCCACCCAGGAGAACCCCTGAGACTCCATTCCACCCAACTTATGGGCCCATCCAAACTATTAACCATGACTTTTCCATATGAAAGGCTGGTCTTGGCTCATGTCTCACAACTTCCTAAATCCTCTCAAACAAGCAATAGCTGGCCTCAGTGAGTCCTCAGCACTCCATATTTCTTGCTAAGTGGCCTCAGGCCTAGCATTAGCAGCAGCCAGCCTGGATTAACAGCTTGGCTTCACCTGGGAATCTCCAAGCCCAGCACAAGTAGCAGCCTGCTCAGACTGCTTTATAGTTCATGCATGGTGGCCCTGGGCAGAACACAGGTGGAGACTGACCTTGGCCTGCACCACCTGGGAAACCACAGAGCCTGTGCACTAAGTGGACAGTTAGAGACCGCATCAGAGCACCAACACCCTGCCCCTGCACAGCTGATACTCCACAAAGGGCAAAGGTTGGTGGTCAGTAGTCACAGCCAGTCCTTACAGCTGAGTGGTATGGGTAAATTCCTCCCATTGACCTGCCCATATAAATCAAAGCTCAATTACCAGAGGAGGGTGTAATCAGTCCACACAAAGAGCACACCTCGAGTACCCAGCTTGGGTATAGGGCAGGCTGTGCCCCTGGACCCTACAGGACACCTACTACATTAGGCCATGTTACCAAGACAGGGAGCCATAGCAGTTCTACCTAATACACAGAAACAAACACAGGGAGGCTGCCAAAACAAGGTGACAAAGAAATATGACCCAAATGAAAGAACAGATCAAAACTCTAGAAAAAGAACTAAACGAAATGAAGACAAACAATCGGTTAGAAGCAGAGTTCAAAACACTGGTTATAAGGATGCTCAGGAAACTTAGTGAGGGCCTCAGTAGCATAAAAAAGATCCAGTCAGAAAAGAAGGATACAGTAATTGAAATAAAGAACAATTTACAGGGTAACAACAGTAGAGTGGATGAAACTGAAAATTAAACCAATGATTTGGAACATAAGGAAGCAAAAACAACCAGACAACAAAAATAAAAAAGAACGCCCCAAAACGAGGATAGTGGAAGCAGCCTATGGGACAACTTCAAACACTTCAACATTTGCATCATAGCAGTGCCAGAAGGAGAAGGAGCAAGAAATTAGAAATCTATTTTAAAAATAAGGAAAGAAAACTTCCCTAATTTGGTGAAGGAAATACACATGTAAGTCCAGGAAGCACAGGGAGTCCCAAACAAGGCAGATGCAAATAGGTCCACTCCAAGACACATCATAATTAAAATGCCAAAGTTTAAAGATAAAGAAAGAATCTTAAAAGCAGCAAGAGAAAAGCAGTTAGTTACCTACAAGGAAGTTCCCATAAGACTGTCTGGTGATTTCTCAAAAGAAACTTTGCAGGCTGGAAGCGATTGGCAAGAAATATTCAAAGTCAGGAAAAGCAGGGACCTACAGCCAAGATTGCTCTACCCAGCAAAGCTGTCATTTAGAATCGAAGGGCAGATAGAAAGCTTCCCAGCCAAGAAAAAACTAAAGGAGTTCATCATCACCAAACCATTACTGTATGAAATGTTAAAGGGACTTATTTAAGAAAAAGAAGATCAAACCTTTGAACAACAGAATGGCAATAAATACATATCTGTCAACTATTGAATCAAAAAACAAATTAAGCAAACAAGAAGAACAAAGACATAATCATGGATACGGAGAGCATTTTGAGGTTGCCAGGTGGAAGTGGGGGTGTGAGAGAATGGATGAAGAGGTGAGGGGATTAAGAAGTACTAATTGGTAGTTACCGAATAGCCATGGGGATGTAAAGTACAGTGCAGGAAATGGAGTAGCCAAAGAACTTATATGCATGACCCGTGGGCGTGAACAAAGGAGGGGGGATGGCCCGAGGGAGTGGGTGGTTCTGGTTGGAAAGGGGCAAAAGGAGAAAAACCAGGACAGCTGTAATAGCATAATAAAGGAAATATAATTAAGAAAAGAAATCTATATAATTTTATTAACCAATGTCACCCCAATAAATGCAATAAAAGTAAAAAAATATAAGATTGAAGAGGTATGAGCACGTCCTATAGCTGAACAGAAGACTTAGTTAAGAGGAAGAGTGTAATATATAGTCACTTATCACATGGATATGCAGTATTTATTTGCTCATTTGCCTCACCTCATTAGCCTACACCATATAAGTTAACGACGGTGTTTTAGCTTTGTTTGTCCAATCCCGGCATGGTGTCAGTCACACAGAATATGCTGATGGTTGTTGGAAGCTATGAACATCATTAGGACAATCCTGGTGCCCTGGGGTCAGACAGCCAATGCAGGAAATTAGAAGACGCACAGGAGTATTACTGATGCTTATGAACTTAAATGTGTTTTTTGAGATATTTCAAATTCTTAACACATATCCAGGAAACCCAGAGATTTCAGGGTAATGGCAGGAAAGAAGGATTGAGACTTTTCTTTCCTTTTTAGCAGGACATAGTCATGGACAAACAGAAGCTTCACACCCCACTACTGTTCTTGCGTATTGTTCAGATTTCATACAGTTCAGAGATATGAATAACAATGCACCTTTAGTCTCAGGGACAGCTGCTTCTCTGTTCTTGGCTTAGAGTCGATGAACCAGCCCTGATAAGGTCAACCAATACTGCTTCCCGACAGGCAGCCCCTCATCCTTCGCCCTCATCTGCTGAACTGCATGTATTTGAGCAGCAAAATATGACCACTGCTATGCAAACAGGGTGACGTGGCGTTCAGCTACGCTTCCCCAAACCTCAGCATCACTTTCTGAGACGGCAGCACTAGCTAAAAGCTGTCTTCACTGTCAAAGGCGATTGCATGCTCTCCAAGGATAGCTTTGCCTTTCTGGTCTTACACCTGACTTCTCAATGCTGCTGTCCGGCTGCCAAGTCCCTCTAATTACCACTGCATTTCACATGAGAGCAGCAAGGAAGGGATTTGGTCTCTGGCCCAACTCTATCAGTCTCAGTGAGATTAAGGTAATATAGGGAAGATGGAAAAAATCCCATGTTCTTTAATGAACTCATCTTTCTGGGTTCAAGGAAGTCTGTAAACAACTGAGAAATACCAGTCATAGTCCTCACAGGACCTGAGAATGCTGCTGACTCAGAAAGAAAAACAGAAGGCGAGCAGCCAAAAGAAATAGAGGTACCTCAAATCAGCGTTCTGAGTTTGGCTAAACCTCCCCAATCCGCCTGGCAGGCACTTCCGGGGAAATGCCAGCCACATCTGGAGAGACGTGAATTCAATACCCTCTTGGTCGCAGCAACAGGATGACAGGGTTACTATTTTCAACCTGGAACACTGGCGTGTTGTTGTGGCGGCCAGCAGTTGCCATATTCCGCCCTCAGATGGCTGCTGTTCAGAGCCTGGTGCAGCAGTCTCAATGGACAGTCGGTCTGGAATGTCACATGAGCGGGCCACGCGGAAGCCTGGCTGCCAGGAGCCCAGCCAAGCCATGAGGTGGCAGGAAGCAGCCACCCAGAAAAGAACACCCACCCCTGGGGTTAGGGGAGGTGGGCTTTTCTTGGGTAAAGGCTTGGGGCCAACATCAGTAAGGAGTGTGGCCCACATGCCAGTCCAGCCTCTCCCACGTGGGTCAGATCAGTAACAGCCACATCCATCTCCTAGTACAGTAACAACTAATGAGATCATCCTCTCAAGAGTGTCTTATAAATTAAAATAGGTTAACAAAGTTTCATTTGAAGAAAGTGGGGGTCAGCATAATCAATAGTGACAGCCCAACACCTGCTAAATACTGAGAGGAACACTCTGTGCCTTTCACCAAACACTGATCGCACGACAGGTGTCTTGCCCCCACTCCACACGTGTCCTTCTGCCTGGTCCGCTGTGTCTGATGGACTCTTACATAACCCGGAGACACTCACTTAGGAAAACACAGATGAAGCGCTTCCTAAAATTTTTACCAAAACAAAGAGCACTTATTAGGTAAGACTTGGGAAATGCGGCCTAAATGGTGGGGTGGTAGCAGGAATGGCTGCACTGGTAATTTGGATATTTGGGAAGGGTCTCAACTAATCAAAATAGGTAAAAATAGATGGAAATTAGGACATTATTTACTTGCCAAATTCTCCCCACCTGAATCTATAGTCAAGTATCACAAGGAGCTCTAGTCTAGGTTCTGGGCCTGAGTTTCCCTGAATGTAAACAGTCAAAGCAGGTCCTACACAGCTGACGCACTGTATGTGATTGGTGGTATTACACAAGGTCAGAGATGCACACAGTCCCGCTGTCAGTGCTTGCTCACGGTGAGTGCAAAATACTAACAAACACAGTTTGTTTCCCGGGGGGAAAAGAGGACATTAAATAGATTCTCCTTGTATTATTATTGAGCTGGCCAGAAAGTCCATGTTTTTTTTCCATAAAATAAAAGAAACATTTTTCATTTTCACCAATAACCTTATTGATTTGGATATTTTGAGCATTTCGGCCATCTCCCACGTGGTTTAATGTTGATTGTTCGCAGTTAATATCTCGATTTGGTCACTATCAACTTCAACTGGTCTACCCTACGACGGAGCATCATTCAGAGAGAAGTCTCTAGCACGAAACTTCACAAACCACTTTTGACACGTTCGATCAGTCACAGCCCCTTCTCCACACTGCACAAATCTTTTTTGTGTGTTTCAGTTGCATTTTTACCTTTTTTGAAATAATAAAGCATAATATGCCAAAAATGTTGCTTATTTTCTTCCATCTTCAATATTAAAATGGCTACACAAAAATTCACCAATTTCGATAAGTTCTTTTTTAAATGTACACTGATATGACAGCTGTCACAATACAATCTAACAAAATTGTTTCAAATGAAGTTAAAGACAACTAAGCGCTACTGGAGCCATCTTACAGAAAAAAACAAACTTTTTTGCCAACCTAATACATTTGCCTGTTAGGTCGCTAAAGATCAACATAGTGATGCTAAATAGCATACCAACCTGGGAAGTACGCTTCCTTCTTTTCAGAAAAACACTTTTTAATCCTCACCCAAAGATGTGTCTATTGATTTTGGAGAGAAAGGAAGAGGGGAGAGACAGAGAGAAACATCGACTGGCGGCCCCGTGTGTGCCCTGACCGGGGATCACACAGCCTTCTGGCGTAGGAGACGATGCTCCGTCCGTCTGGCCGAGCCACCCTGCCAGGGCAGGAAGTGCACTTCTTTAGCTTGGGGATGGTGGAGTCACCTGATCAAGACTTTTCAGGGTAGCAGTTGCGGGTTGGGGTGACAGGAAGCCCCTTCCTCCAGGTCAGAGGGCAACAGGCTGGGCGCAGGAAGTTGCCCTGGTGAGAAGAATCGATACTTTGAGGTAGACTAGCTCAAAGCAGTTTCCAGACAGCAGGGAGCAGCTGGACCTGGGTGGAGTTCTCAGGGCAGTGTTCTGAAAGTCGGGGACACACACCCCAAAGGAACACAGGGCTCCATCCAACCCTTCCCCACTGGCCAGAGGCACTGAGACTGTAATCAACTGTGTCACCATTTCCAAAATCAAGACCAAACTCAAAGTGATGGCTCAACACCCAAGAAATGGAAGCAAAGGGACCTTAGGAATAAATTTACCAGAGGTCTCCCATAGTTTTCAATTTAACTAAAAATGAAAAATTTTCTAACATGTTGTTCTATCTATGCATAACATTCACATGGTCTTCCTGTGAAGTTTACTGTGCTTTTAAAATTTCATTATTTCCTTCCCAAGCCAAACTTCACGACCTTAAGAACCAGGCCTGAAGTTCAAAGCCCACAGAGTCCACATCACAGGGTCTCCTGTCGGCACACTTCCCTTTGCAAGTGGAGGCAGAAGGGCAGGAGGTGCGACCCAATGCTGAGATGATTCCATTCTCCCCATCACTGCCGAATTGTTGCATAAGATGTTTCTGAAAATGAGATCTGAGCAGTGAGCATGAACAGCAAGAAAGCTCCATTCCCAGAACTAGGCTCAGAGCATGGAACAACACAGGTTCTCCAAGTGGCTTCCCAGCACTCTGTCTTGTACTTTAAGATTTCATATAGATCTGGATAGTGAAGGAAGAAGTTTCTTAAAAGTGGAAAACACCAGGGGCCACAAAAAATTAGAAATTAATTCAAGACTACAAGCAACTCCAACTCTGCCCCCATGGCACCCAGCACACACCTGGCACACGAGGCCTGCTCCGTGAGCTCTTACTAAATGAGAGAACAGCAGATTCCCTGACACAAAATGACCCTCAGTGAGAGACTGTTTCCATATGTGCAGCTGCACTAAGGTTAGATACTTACTAAGCTTTAGTTTTTCCACAGAGCTTTCTATAAGGACAGGCTGTAAAAGCTGGCTGATTGCAGAGCTCAGCAGCCCCACTCACCTGGTTCATGCGACTGGTCTGAAAGGCGCACTGTCTCCTTACAAGACTAGGCCCTACATTTTGGTTCCCTTTTTCCTTTTCGTTGAACTTGAACAATGTCTGGACACAGATGGAACTGTTAGAGAATTCCTGACCATGGGATACCCACTGAAAACTTCTAAAACCAACATGTTTTGATGCCATGACTATCTCCGAGGCTTATCTGTGTGTATGAAAATGTTCTTCCAGGAAAGGGGTGGGCAGGTAATAACATTTACTCAATACCCCTGGTGGAGAGATGGCATGCAAAGAATTTTACAGTAGGACCCAATTCGATGCTCACAATGACCCTCTGACAGATAAAAAAAAATCAGTCACAGAGGGTCCATGAGGCAGGAGAGGGCACTGCCAGGTTCAGAATCCAGACCTGAACATGCACTGGTCCTCAGCCATTCTGGTAAATAGTCTGGTAGAAGTATCTTTATTAATTATGGGTGTATCATCCCTTATAATCATAGTTATTGAAGAACCCTGTAACCAAATCTGTTCTCAGAGCCACTGTATTCTCAGTGTTCCAAAATGGAATATGACTCTCACGCCTTTGCTGAGATGTACACAGTTAGGACTTACATAACACCAGGTTTGGGAAGCTGCTGTATAGGACATGCATTTAAGGGAGAGGGGCCGTTTACCTAAAAAAAAATATATATACAGGGTCTGGCACAAATAATGCCCCTTTTTATTACGAAATCATAAGCATATATTTCTGTAATATAACAACATCACACTCAATCACACCATGTGTCATTTTAGGTGAAATGTTCAAGTTAAAACTATAAATGATTACACCCATATTATTACCCTCCCAACCACACTCAAGCAGGCCTTACTTCTGCCAGACCCTGTACGTATGCTTTGCATCCTTATGTTTATAAATAGCACCTGGTGACCATGAACAAACTGAGCAGAGATTAATGTATGTGAAACACACCTGAAGAATTTTCTAGGCTCTTCCACCTGAGGCACACAGGGCAGCCATTCCCACTAAGAGGCCGCTTTCCTGGGAAATCAAATACACCAAATCTTGAGTCACTCCAAAGGTGCATTTGGAGGCCCTTGTCATGGAACCCCGTCCAGGATGGACCTGTAAGAAGCCAGCTATGCAACAGGCACCTTGTGATGGGGTAACACAAGGAACAGCTGTGCCCACGGCCTCGGGAATGGCCACCAGGCTGCTCACTGAGTGTGAAAGTTGCATTTCTGAAGACAATGCTATAAATATGGGGAGAAGTACTTTTTTAAAAACATATCTGGGTAGCGGTTGCCACAGGAAGGGTTCCATCTGGCAAGAATCGGGAAGTCCAGGGCGAGGCCATAATGTCAAGAACGAGGCACTTTTAACGGGAGAGGTTTAGCAGAACTTTGCAAAGCCTTCTGGGAACCATCAGCCCAGACCCAGAACTTGTGCTCAGGCGCTGGCTCTGGCCACTAGGATCGACAGCACTAGTGTCACTGTGTCATTCTCCATGTTTTTATGTTTGGGAGAGAAGTGCAGATGTCTCGAGCTCTCACTACCTGCCACGTGTTAAAGGATCTACAATATGATGTGTGTTTATGGACAAACTGGTCAAACAGCCTATTAGATGAAGTAAAATACGTGAGAATTTGTTTAGATGTACTTTGGGGATCTCACAGTCACATGACCTAAAAGCTTCTGCTCAAAATTCTATATCCTATTTAATCTAAACTGTCCCAGTATACGACCCCCAAGAAGTAAGCTGACCACTAGCCAACTGTTCATTGTACCTCAGTGCAGTCATCTGAAGGTGCAGAGACTGCTGAAAAGCAGCAGGTTGAGACCGATTTCAAGTCTACCACAAGGGGTAACTCCAATCCCAGGAAATGCACTCTCTGGGTACAGAAACCAGCAAAGAACAACAAAGTTTAAGCAATAATCTTTTATTACAGTAAAAACAAATTAACAAACCATGTCCTACTTCCCATATTCTATTGGCAGAGGGACTCTGAAGGGTCAGCACTTTATGAGACTCAGAAGCATAGGAACCGTCAGGATGGCCCAGTAAAGCTGCCGCTACACACACAGGAACAGTCCGCGGCCAGAACCACTCTCTAAGTTACGCTGCCTCTAGGAACCAGAGGGAGAAACAACCGCCCCCACTGCACACGCGTCCCATGACGGCATCACAAAATAACACGGGTGTTCAACTGCTTCCAGACCTTAGTTTGATCGGCCTCGCTACTAACTTTTAATGCGTGTAACACATTACAAACCTGTAATTGCTCGAATTTCACCCTTAGTCTTGGCTCTTGGTGGGGGAACTGAGGGGAAGAGCATAAGCCACTGACAGACGAAAAGACCAGAGAGAAGTGGAAGGAGCTGCTCTAGGACTTCCCACCAATTCTGGCTTGGCTCTGCCTCCACCCCCTTCTGAAGACAAACCATAACCACACGGTCCCCTTGTAAGATGGGCTGCAAGGCCAAGGGTGAGCAAGACTGAGAGAGAACGCTGAAGTCAGCTGCTTGTAAGTCTCGGAGTCAGCATCTTCAAGCCAGAGTGATTATTGGGCAATAGACTTCTCTCCCACCAAAACCCCACATGTGAGAGCAGCCAAGAACTCAAAACCAACACACACAACTCCAGAGTGGGAGCCCGGAGCCAGCAGCAGCGCGGGGCTGGAACCCCTCCCCCACCGGCCCACAGCTGCCCCCTGGACAGCCTGTCCTCGTGTTTGAGAGGAACGCAGGGCTGGGAGCGGCAGCCCTGTTCAGGGAGCCGCCGCCCCAATGTGTTACGGAGTCCTGCTGGAGCTGCGCTGGGTTTCAGGTCCTCCGCAATACTCAGAACAACAATGACCTCATTCCAGAAACTGCCTTCTCCAGGAAGACGTGGATAGCTTCACGTTTCAACTTGTTGCTGCTTTTAAAGTGGAGGGTACAGGAGGCTAACTGGGGACGCGCTGGAGAGAGAGTCGCATGTCCTCATCTGTCACGGAGCAGAGTGGCTGCTTCTTAGGACGTATTATGTGGAAAAAGCAAGACACAGAACTGTGCACAGCCACAGGCACACAATGACTCGGAAAAAAGTTTAGAAGGGAAAATACTAACTCTTAAAGTATGAGTGATGGAATCATAAATAATTTCTTTCTGCTCTTCAGAATATTCTAGACTGCAGAAGAGCCCTCCAGCTCCCTGCCATTCTACTGACTGAGCACACGAGTGAGCCAGTGAGGGGAGGGGCTGCTTATCTGGCGCACTAGAGGGTCCAAATTAGTCCTTGTCCCCACGGAGGAGACAGACGGCACAGAGTGACCACACAGCCATCGATTTCCCTGGGTTTTTTCAGTGTTGTTTAAGAATGTGAGTGCTTTCCCAGTGGGGGAAAAGGACACCGCATCTCAGCAGTCCCAGGAAGTTAGTGATGAAGTGTCATGCACAGGGGAGCCTCAAAGGCTTCTCAAAATTCTGTTTCTCCACCTGGGGACACCAAGAGTCTTGCAGTACCACAGGGTTGGGTGGAATGAAGGGAGGAAAGAGCACCAGGGTCTGGCCAAATTCTGAAATGTAAGATTAACTCAGAAGAACTGTGGGTATAGGGGCTGAACAAAAAAAGCTGTGTTTTCACTCAGCTATAGAATATTCCTGTTTCCAAACTGATAAGTCTTCCCTACTGAGGGCGCTCACACCTCACCTTCTGCCCGCCCTGCCCCTCCAGGCTCCATGCTCCATGCAAAGCACCGTCGCCCCTCGGAGTGGGAGAGGAGGCATCTGTCATGCACTGGGCCACTTCCTGCCAAGCACCATGCCAGGTCCTGTGTCTGTGTCTTCTTCAATGCTCCAAACAACACAGAAACCAGGGGTGTGAGCTATATTTAGAGAGAGGAGAGCTGAAAATCCAGGACAACCCGACAGCAAGCTGGTGAGCCACGGGGACAGAATGCACACGCACCGTCTGCCGTGGAAGCCCTGCTCCCAGGCTACACAGACTCAGCAGCCTCTGCCGAACACCCAGCAGAAGAGAAGAGGGTGGTCCCACGAAAATATTTGATAATGTGTTTAAAAACAAAACAAACACTGCTGAAAATGAATCACAGACACTGCCAGGCTTTTTGGAGTTTCTATGGTAGCTGGTCAAAGGAATGGAGCCTCCACCCCACCACACTGGGCCTCCCTAGACGAGGCCCAGAGATTGACAAGGGGACAGGCCACCCCTCCAGCACACAGGCAGCAGCTGTGGCTCCCAGAGCTGGGTGGCATGGACTCACAAGGGACTCACTCGCTGGTGGTCAGCAAGCCCTCCTTTTGTGCCAGATAATGTGCTAGGTGCTTCATACACATTCTCTTATTCCTCAGAACAACTCTCTGCCCAGCAGCGTGTGGTGTGGCTAGACAGAGCCAGGTCTGCCTGAGCCTAAGCTCTTTTCTGCTAACCCAGAAAGAACCAGCCAGCTAATCCCGATCTATCATGTTTAGCACCTCAAATCCTAACTCTTTATGACATTCAGATGTCCTGCACTTTCTGGAGCAATTCCAGTTTTGAACACTGCAGCCACGGGTGTGTGCACACTTGTCTCACGGTGTGGTCAGCCCCAAGAGGCCTCGCTTGCTAACCCACACCCACATCTGTGCAATGTTCAGAGCTTGCTTCCTCCATGGAGGAATATTCGCAATGAGCTCATGTTGTAATTTGCCTCTCATATTTATGCTTTAATCTTCCCTGCTGGACTTTTTTTTTAAGAGGGGAAGGGAAGGAGAAAGAGAGGGAGACAAACATCAATGTGTTGTTGTTTCTCACGTGTTCCCCACTGGGGACCTGACCTGCAACCCAGGCATGTGCCCTGACTGGAAATCAAACGAGCAACCCTTTGGTTTGCAGGCCCTGTGCTCAATCCACTGAGCTACACCAGCCAGGGCTTCCTGCTACACTTTTAAGTTCCTTTCAAATCAATGCTTCCCAACTGGAAGACCACTCTCAAAGAAGGAATCCTGGAAACAATAGAATACGCAACAGAATACATAGCAGTAGAAGAAACTACAATGCTAACTAAAATTGTTCTGGTTACTCTACTTGCAAGTGGTCTGTTGTTGGATGGAATGACTCTTTGGAGACACGATTTTACGCTGTATCATCAGAATGCAACTCCCAGAATGGGAACTGCTGAGTTGTAATTTAACTGGAATCCATGTAAAGTTCTATGCTTAGATTTAAAAATTTAAGTGCTCATATCTGACACAATGAAAACTCGATGCTCTGGCTGTTGTGGCTCCGTGGGTTGGGTGCTGGCCTGCAATTGGAAAGGTCACCGGTTCAATTCCCAGTCAAGGCACATGCCTGGGCTGCAGGCTAGGTCCCCAGTGGGGGAGGGGGGTGTGCAAGTGGCAACTGATCAATGATTCTCTTGCACATCAATGTTCCACTCCCTCTTGTCCTCCCTCTCTAAAAATAAAATCTTTAAAAATAATAATAATAAAATAAATAAATAAAACTTGGCTGGACTATATTTCAAAAAATTAAAAAACTTAAAATTCTGTTAGTAAAGTCAAACACAAGCTCAACAGTATAATGTGATTGTTTAACAGAAAAGTGAGCATAGTGTTAGGATGTGTTAATGGAAGAGGAATGTGCAGATCACAGGAAGCAAATGCTTGGCTGAGCCCTTGTTATCCAGAAGGACAAGAAACGTGCTCGATTCTAAGGGCACAATGCACAAAATGACAGAGCCCTCAAAGATGGAAGGGACTTCCTTCTGGACAGGCCTGGGTAAGAACAGAGAAACATACAGAAATTTTCAGATGTCTGACAGGCTGCCACGTGGAAGAGGAAGGCTAGCAGACAAATCATTGGCTGAAGGTTACTGACAAACAATTTTTTGTTCAACATAAGAAGGAACTTTCAAGCCAAGCCTATGAGAGGCAGAAGGTGCCCCTGAAGATGCCCACGGCCTATTCCCCGGAGCTGTGCCTGTGGCACTTCACACGGTAAAAGCGACTTCGCAGGTGTGATTAAGTCAAGGATCTTGAGTTGGGCAGACTCCTGGCTTATCCTTGTGGGTCTAACAAAATCGCAAGGCTCCCTATTACAGTGAGGCATGACTATCAGAGTAAGATGCAACAACAAAGCAGAGACTCTTTCTCAGAGTCAGACAAGACCTGAGGATGCTGCCCTGACTGCTCTGAAAATGGAGGTAGGTGCTACAAGCCAAGGAATGCTGATGGCTTCTAGCTACCAGCAAAGGCAGGAACTGGGTTCTCCCCTAGGGGTTTTAGAAGGGATGCAGCCCTGACAGCAGCTGGATTTTAGCCAAATAGCACCCATTTCAGACTTCTGACTTCCAGAACTATAACAGGATACATTTGCGTTGTCTTACCCTACCAGGTTTGTGGTAACTTGTTAGGGCAGCAATAGGAGATGAATGTGACATCTAACAAGGGAACAGATACTACCAGCCCCAGTGAGCTCCCTGTCCCAGGAGGCAACTAAGAAGAGCTGGAAACCTGTCAGGACTGCTGTGCAGGCAAGTCCTGGGTGACCCATGACTGACTCCTCCAACTCTGACGGTCCACGTCTTATGGTGGCTCCTTCTCCTGCTTCTGTATTTGACACATGGGCCCCTACCCACGGGCTTGCCCTCCTCTCCTCCCAGGAGGATCGTGGTGGTTAGTGAAAAGCATGCTGGGGGGGATGCCCTCAGAGCACCCGGGCCTGGGCCTGGCTCAGAGTCTGAGCGTGTGCGCGGGGTGCCTACCTGAGCAGAGGACTCCTTTGTTCCTGGCACAGGAGAAGTTGTCGCACTCGCAGAACGGCCCGTAGATCTTCCCGAACTCGCTCTCGAAGCAGGAGCACTGGCTGCAGCTGCACTCCCCACGTCCACTGCACAGGGGCTTGCCCTCCGCTTCCCGGCACAGGTTCTGGTACCCGCTCTGGTTCTCCCCTTCCTGGCACTCGCACCTGGTGCCCAGGTAGCTGGGGTTGCACTCACACAGACCGCAGACGTAAGTCCCGTTCCCGCTGCATCTGGGGCTGTCCAGCTCCAGCCCCGCACTGCAGCCACACTTGCAGTTGTAGGTGACCCTCACCTCCAGGCTGTCCCGGAAGCCCACGGGCCGCAGGGTGAACATCTGCTCCGTGTGTTTGCCTGGGCAGCTCCGGGCCTCCACGGACACCTCAAAGGACGCCTGGACGGAAAGAGGAGAGGGGACGTCGTGGGCACAGGGAGTCAGGGTGTCCGCACTGGCCTTCCAGTCAATCAGGGGCCTGGCCCAAGCACAAGTCCTCAAGGTCCTTGGTGGAGAGCTGTTGCGAAACCCACCTGGTCCATGCGCACAGGGCCCCAGAAGGAAGAGGCTCCTGGTCAGCAAGCGCCCTCATTTTACCAAGGAAGAGCTTACTCAGGCATGCCGATATCTGACGTGCACTGTGATGGTACCTGAGTGTTCGTTACCTCTTTTCACCTTCACAGTCCTGAGGAAATGGGCTTCCACAGAAAGGTAGAAAGACTCAAAAAAACAGTATGTAGTTTTTTAAAAATATATTTTATTGATTATGCTATTACAGTTGTCCCATTACCCCCCATTCATTCCCCTCCACCCTGCACATCCTCTCCCACTCACATTCCCCCCTTTAGTTCATATCCACGTGTCATAAGTTCTTTAGCTTCCACATTTCCCATACTATTCTTGCCCTCCCCCTGTCTATTTTCTATCTACCATCCATGCTTATTCTTCGTACCTTTCCCCCCTCTCTTCCTCCCACTCCCCTGTTGCTAACCCTCCATGTGATCTCCATTTCTGTGGTTCTGTTCCTGTTCTAGTTGTTTGCTTAGTTTGCTTTTGTTTTTGTTTTAGGTGTGGTTGTAAATAATTGAGTTTGTTATTTTACATACATGTTTTTTATCTGGTTCTTCTTAGATAAGTCCCTTTAACATTTCATAAAATAAGGGCTTGGTGATGATGAACTCCTTTAACTTGACCTTATCTGAGAAGCACTTGATCTGCCCTTCCATTCTAAATGAAAGCTTTGCTGGACAGAGCAATCTGGGGTGTAGGTCTTTGCCTTTCATGACTTGGAATATTTCTTTCCAGCTCCTTCTTGCCTGCAAGGTCTCTTTTGAGAAATCAGCTGAGGTTCTAATGGGTCTAACCTCCTTTGTAAGTTACTGTCTCCTTATCTCTTGCTGCTTCTAGGATTCTCTCCTTCATTTTTACCTTGGCTAATGTAATTATGATGTGCCTTGGTGTGTTCCTCCTTGAGTCCAACTTCTTTGGGATTCTCTGAGCTTCCTGGACTTCCTGGAATTCTATTTCCTTTGCCAGATTGGGGAAGTTCTCCTTTATTATTTGTTCAAATAACTTTTCTACTTGTTGCTCTTCCTCTTCCCCTGCTCGTACCCCTATAATTCGGATGTTGGAATGTTTAAAGATGTCCTGGAGGTTCTAAGCCTCTCCTCATTTTTTTGAATTCTTATTTCTTCATTCTTTTCTGGTTGTATATTTTTTTCTTCCTTCTGGTCCACTCCATTGATGTGAGTCCCAGTTTTCTTCCCATCACTATTGGTTCCCTGTGCATTTTCCTTCATTTCACTTAGCATAGACTTCATTTTTTCATCTAATTTGCGACCAAAATCAAGCAATTCTGTGAGCATCTGATCACCAGTGCTTTGAACTGTGCATCTGATAGGTTGGATATCTCTTGGTCGCTTAGTTGTATTTGCTGTGAAGCTTTGATCTGTTCTTCTGTTTGGGCCATTTTTTTTGGTCTTGTCACACCTGTTACGTATGAGGGGCAGAGCCTTAGGTGTTATCCAGGGCAGGGCAACCCAGTTGCTGAGTTGTGATGATGTATTCGGGGGCAGGGTCCAAGAGAGAACAACAGTGCTTTCTCCGCTCTCCTTAGGACTTCAGTCCCTTCCACTGCTTCCCCCAAGCAAACTGGGCCTTTCTGGTGCTAATTCCCGTGTGAGTGGGCTTGTGTATGTTCCAGGACCCCATGGGTCTCTCCAACAAACTTTCCTGTGAGGCTGGGAGTCTCTCCTTGTGCCTCAACCCCCACAGGTGTTTTCAATCAGTGCCCCGAGGCTCTATTTCCCATTGCTGGGATCCTGGATTGCTTGTAGTGCCTTGCTTCACAATTGCCACCTTGCTGGGTCTGTCAGTTGCCACCCCATGCCTGGGGTCTGCCAGCTTACCACCTGAGTGCCCAGGGTCCGCCCGCTGCGGTCTTGTGCACCTGGGGTGCCTTACGCACCCGGTCCCACCACTCTTTGTGCCTCGACCCCTCTCTGCTCGGCCGTCTGACTCTGTCCTGCTACCAGTCTGGATGAATGTGTCTATTTTAACTCGTTGGTTGTCTGACTTCCATACAGTTAAATTTTCTGTCAGTTCTGGTTGTTATTCTGTTTCTAAATTGTTGTTGTCACTATCTTGGTTGTGCGAGGAGGCACAATGTGTCTACCTACACCTCCATCGTGGCCAGAAGTCAAAATATGTACTTCTTTTTCTCCCTTTTCTCTTCACCTCTCTCCTATTGCCTCCTGTCTCACTTTGAAAGTCATTCAATCAACAAATACTCCCTGGGCACTTCCTCTGTGCCAGGCACTGCGGGAGACGCTCCCTGAGCTCATGGGCACCAGGGCCCACAGACAACACTGTAGAAAGGCTTCCTCCCTGCTAGACAAGGGACAATAGGACACCTGGATGCCTCCAAGTGTACCTCACAGGCATACCTAAAAGGACCCAGATGGTCCTCATAGCTGCACCTTTCATAATCAGCCTATGGTCCTGAGGTCATAAAGAGTCATCACTGATCAAATGTGCCACATGCATGGACAGACTTTTCTTAAAAAAAAAAAAAAAAAAGCATGTAAAGAAGCACTGCTAACTCCTGAGCTCCTCGTGGGTTGCCTTGGAAACAGGCAGCAAGGTGGACCAAGCAGGCAGATGGCAGGAAAGGTGCCCACTCGGCTGAGGTGTGAGGAAAGCAGGGCACTGCTCAGTGTGATTCTCCCAGGAAGTAGAGCACGACCTCCCCACCTCCCTCCGCATCTCTCACTGAGAAAGGAGCCACGTGTGGTCAGAATCACCAGCACCGCCCTCAGAACAGAGCCCTGTGAAGTCCATGCACAGAGAGCTGGCGTGTTCCTCCCCTGGATGGTGGCAGTCCCTACACAGACGGAGGCCTGGGTGCACTCCGGAAACTGACTCACCACGTCTGGCCCAGATGTCTTTATGTTTCAAGTCTCCTCAGATCATTCTAGAGCTCAAAATGAGTTAGGAATCACCTTTAGCTATTGTTATTCTTACTCTATTATTTGGGCTGCAATAAAGCTGAGTTTAAAAGTCACCAAGAACCTGCTTTACAGGATACTGTTCAGGTAACGATGTGCACTCTTGGAGAACAATGAAAAATTTTTTTTGAATGTTCTACAGATCCTTATCACTTTGGGATCTTTAAATTCTAAAAAGCCTCCCTTCAGATTCTGTGACATCTAGGGACACTCCAGGGTGGGGGTGGAGTGTGACAGATGGAGGAGGGGGACAGACCCATCTCTCTGGGTCCTAGAGAGAGTCCTGCTTGTCACCAAGCCACAGCTTCAGGATGCTCAACAGCAAACACCAATCAGTCAGCGTCAGCCGAAGGGTGTCACAGGAGATACTGTGGACGGGGGCTGAGGACCATGACCAGGAGCCAGGGTCCGAGGACACTGGGAAACCAAGCCAGCCGCAGAGAGTTGGGAGTAGCCCACCCCCACCTAATGTCTATGTCGGGGGTGGGGTGAGAGGAGATAAAAAGAGATTGGCAAAGCAAGTTCAAGACTAGTCTCCAAGGCCCTGAGGTACAGGTGGGCTCTTGAGGTAAGGAAACAGATGAGGCACGTAAATCTGCCTCGTGACAGCATGCACTACCAGTTACCAGGTGGCAAGCACCCACTGTGCCTGCCGCTGTGCAAGCATTCCCCTGAACACTTCATTTACATGCCCTGAATGGAGGTCCTCATCCACCAGAGAGAGAACACGGGGCCGGCGGGCTTGGTGCTGGTCTCACAGCTGGTGAGGACTGGCTTGTGCTCTCCTTGGCAGGCTACCTCCTGGAAGTAGGGAATGAGGCAGATGCCCAGTTTCCGTATCTGGGTACACTGGAAGAGGTGGCTTGGCTCACCATGGGGGCTAGATGGTGACCCCCAAGGGCCAGAGGCTCTTCCGCATCTTCCTGCCTTGGCTCAGGATGACCTAAGCCTGCAGGTGAGCGGGAGGAGAGACTGTGCCTGACCAGAGCTGCCCACCCGGGCATCGAGAATGCAGAGGACATCCCTGTCCTCTGAAGCTCAGAGAGAAGCTGGGACTTGCTCCGTGGCCTGCTTCCCAGGGCTACCACTTTGCTGCACTTGTTAACTGAAAAGCCCTTGCCCCAAAAGGCATCTGTGGGGCAGAAGTGAAACAAACTACAAAAGCATAAACTGGACAGAGAGCCAGAGGCATTTAATTATTGAAACACTGTGGGAAGTGTCTGTCTCCAAACAGAACTGTCCCCCAGGGGAATCTGGCCTGTGTCACAGGACACAGTGACAACAGAGAGAGTGAGATCCCCATGAGTCTTGCTGATGTGTCTGTGGTTGCTGGGAGTAAATGCAGAGGCTGGGAGCCCCTGAATCAGTGCTGGCAGCGGATCACCCAGGATTTAGAACAGCTCACGCCCTTTCTGCCTGGCCGGGGAGCAAGGAAGGCCTGGCTTGTAAGCAGGTCCAGCAGCCTTCCTCAGTCTGAGCATGCAAGTGGCCACCAGTGACCACAGAAGGGCTCTATCTCAGCCCCTGGGTCTCAAGTCCTGCGGGCATGGGAGTGCTGTACAAAGCACTTCAGGAATGGCAAGTAAACCCGCCCAGCGACCCTTCCTTGCAGTGTCCATTTCCCTAAGGGTTAAAAGACTGGGCAGTCTGGCAGGCATCTGGAAAGAGGCTTCTCTTCCCTGATTACTATGGCCTCCGACCGGTACTGAAGGCCGCCCAGATCCCGGAGACTTCCCATTCTCCCACTCTGAGACACCAGAGGAAGGTCGGGGTGGAGCAGCCCTCCCTCCTGCCCAGCGCATTATTTAAACCTCATTGGGATGCTCCTGGCTCCCCAGTAGGACTGCTGGTCTGACCACCCTTTCAAACAGGCCCCCTGGCCCCCACCCCAAACCCACTAAACCCAGGCTGTGCAGATGCCAAGTCCACTAGGAGCACATTGAAACAAAGCCCCAGAGGAGGGGACAGGAACGGGACACCATGGGAAGCCCATGACAGGCTCACTGGGCCCTTTGTACTGGGCGTTAGCGCTGCCGCATAGCCGGCCACTTGCATACTGATTTGTCAAAGCTGGTCCGTGAGAAAACCGACTCCCTGGGCCAGGCCGGTCAGTCCCTGTCGGTGTTGGGGTGAGGGGAGAAAAATTAGGGAAACATTGGAAATTACTGGAGAAGAGAACCCCATTGGATTTGGGTTCTCAAGGTTTTATTTCTGTAACATTTCTCTTTGAGGACATCCCTGTTCCTCACCCCCTGCCACCTCTCCTGCTTTCCCGGACAAGATCTCTTAGCCCAGAGAACGGAGTCACAAAACCACGACCTCTGGCTGGAAGTGATCACAGACCTCTGCCTGCCCACCC